>OY728145.1:1875206172-1876456172 GCA_963277665.1 Viscum album | reverse complement strand
ATGGAATTGATGAATAGGGTGTTCCACCATTATCTACATTCCTTTTTCATAGAATTTGTGGATGAAATCTTGGTGTATTCTAACACTCATAGAAACCATTCTAAGAGCCTTGAGAGAATTCTAAGTACATTGAGATAACGTCATCTTTATTCTAGGATTTCTAATTTCCACTTATAGATCAATAATGTTCACTTATTAGGATATATCATCTCATAATAATAAGTCTCTCTTGACATAGATAAGTTTAGTGATGTGGTTTCTTCGGAGCATCCCAAAAATGTGTTTGATATACATATTTTATTGGGGATAGCTGGTTATTACAAGATTTTCATACAGAAATTATCATGACTTTCATCACCCCTTATTATTCTTACAAATATGGTGTCATGTTTCTGTGGTTAGAAGTGCGTGAGGATTAATTTTAGAAGCTAAAAGGAAGGCTTGTCTTGACATCTATTCTGATTCTTCCATAGCTAGGAAGAGGCTATATCATATTCTATAATTCATTAGGCATCAACCTAGTATAAGTTATAATTCATGAGGAAAGATTCAATGTGTATTGATGTTAGTTGTTAAGGCCTTAATATATAAACTACTCAATGCATGAACTTAAACTAACAACAATTTTCCATGCCTTATGTTATAGGAGACACTATCTATTGGGTGAGATTTTTGTGGAGTATAAAGTCCACAAGAGCCTCAAATATATCTTTACACATCATGACCTAAATCTCAGATAGTGAATACGGGTCAAATATATTTATTCCTTTGATTTTGATCTTTCCTATACTCTTGGTAAAGGAAATTCAGTAGAAGATGCACTGAGTAAGAAAAATCAAGAACATGTTGTACAAGAATCTAGTGATGAATGGAAATTGGTGGAACTCTCTGGAGTTTCATGAAAGTCATGAGAATTCTTATCCCTCAGCCTTGATAGTTACCTCTTCCCTCCTAAAGATGTTAAATAGTAGGAAATTTTCAGATCTTGAGGGTTTGGTTATCCATGATCATATTTCAGAAGATGAATCGACTCCAGATCGGTATGTGGATAGAGATGATGTTCTGAATATACAAGAGAATGTCTCGGTTTATAGAGATATGAGAGAGGAGTTGATTCATGAGTCCCATTATTCTTAGTCAAAAGTTCATCTAGGAATCTCCAAAATGTATCGGGACATGTGATTCTAGTATTGGTGGCAAGGTATGAAATGTCAGATAGAAGGATTTACCACTAGGTGTTCCACCAGTCAGCATGTGAAGGTGGAGGACCAAAGACCTATAGTATTGTTATATATGCTTATAATACTCAAATGGAAATGGGAATATGTTTCCATGGACTTCATAATCATATTAAATAGGTCAAAAAGTGGTAGAGACTCCATATGGGGTGTCATTGACCAAATGATGAAAGTATCCCACTTCATTCTTATCTGGGAGACTTTATCAGTTTATGATCTAGGAAGATTGTATATATATGAAATCATTTGACATCACAGGGTCCCTCATACTATTGTTTTATATTGAAACACTCATTTCATGTCATGGTACTAGCAAGGTTTGTAGAATTCTTTGGGTACACAGGTGATTTTAAGCACAACCTTTCACCCTCAGACTGATAGACAGTCAAAACAAATGATATAGGTTCTAGAGTAAATGCTCTAAGAATACGTCATTGATTTAAGTTATTATTCAGAGAATAATATCTTTCTTTCCAAGTTCTTCTATAAAAATAGCTTTGAGGTGATAATTTAGATGGATCCTTTTGAGTCCTTTTATGGTTGGCCATTCTGTTCACCCCTATGCTAGATCGAGGCCTGTGAGGCAACCCTATTAAGTCCTCATCTCATTTAAGATAATTTAGAGTATGTTCATCTGATCAAGATGTGTATGTATACTTCTCAGTCTAGACAAAATCCATTATCGATCACCATCAATGGACTCTAGATTTTGAGGTCAAGGATCATGTTTTGTTGTGGGTATCACCTAGGTAAGGAATAGATGGATATAGAGGCAAGGGAAGCTATAAACTCATTATGTAGGGCCATTTGAGATTTTGGAGAGGGTTGGTACGGTATCCTATCGATATCCACTACCTCAAATATACTATTCCATGCATTATTTCATCCACGTTTTATATATTTTCTGGAATCTTGCCAACCCATTTCATACTTTTGATCCCAAGGAGGTTGAGTAAGTTTTTATGCATTATTTGAGAAGTATCCTATAAACATAGTTGATCAGAGCATGAAAGCTCATAGAGGCTGGTTTTTCCCTCTAGTATAGGTTCTATGGTAGAACAACCATGTAAAAAATGAGTCTTGGTATTGGGAGGTAGACACAAATGCCCAGAGGCCTGATTTTTTCTTAGAGAGTGTTTTGTTGCCCTTGGAAAGTAAACTCGGGGATGAGTTCCTCTTAGGGAGGAAGACTGTAAGAACCCAATTTTTAATTGAGGTATGTATCATTTTAATTTTAGTCTAATTATATTTTATAGACAGAATATGGATTCCTAATGAGTTCACAAAGGACTCAAGGGTTGTTAAAGTCATTTTTAGAGCCTAGAATGCAGATTTTTTGGGAGTAAATGGACTGTGGAACAGTTAGAATAAACCATGCGGGGCAGGACATGCTGTTAGTTTTAATCATGTGTGGTTGGAGAGAGAGTATCATGAGGGTACATGGTGTGACCTAATCATAAAATTTGGGTGGTATGATCGTATAAAAAATGTAGACAAAATTGTATAGGTGTTTCACATGAATGGAACACTGTTCCCTAATTTTGTGACCTAACCATGTAGGTGCCCCCTACTTTCAGCAGACACTACATGGTTGGAGAAAATTTTGTAAAAACATTCACCCAAACCATGCGAATGCCAAATTTGGTTTATTTTACAATTTTAACTTAAATTATATTTTAAATAAAAACCTTCCTTTGGGTTTTATTTCTTGTGGACAACCCCTATAATTTCCTCTATTTTGAGTTCTTAGAAGCAATAATAATGGATTTGAGATATAGAGTCTATTTGAAGTATGATTCAGTCACTATTTATCTCATTGTCTCCACACCGTAAATATATTTATTCATTTTTATTCTTTTATCATTCTTCTTTCAATAAATGATTCTATTTAGATACATGCTCATATGCTCCATTTTCTTGGCATTGATCAATTATTCAGATATATTCTAATCCAGGAAGAACAAGATGTTGATACTGGATGAGGATATTAATAAAAGTATGAGGTAGGTCTTCTATAAATTACTTCTTAAGATTCACCAATTTATAAATTGCCGTGTGGGTACCCCGATTTCATCTGGTGTTGTCTTTATAATTCACATGTCTTGTTTATACTCATTAGTACCATGTTCTTATACCTATTCCAAATATAATAACCATCATCAGAGGTTTCATCCACAATTAATTCCACCCCATGTAGGGTTATTTTCCTATATTTGAGCTTTGAGTGGTTTGACATGTTTGTCTCAACTATCATTAAAGTACACTTTGTCTTGAACCTATTAATTATAAGACTCCCTTAATTAGATGACTATTGAATAATTATGGTTAGACTTGCATGAAACTTGAACCACCTAAGGTATTCGATTCAACATGATTAATAACTTGTAAATAGAAGTGGGAATTATATTTTATATATATTACTTGTCCTAATTGAATGAAAATGAAAGGTTGGTTGCATGCCATAGAACTCCTTGCCACTTATGATGGAAGGGTAGTGGAATGAACCAAGTGAAAAGATTATAAATAATATGAATTAATTAAATGGTTATATTCCCCTTAGCATTGTCACACTAATGAAAGATAAGGATTAAACTAGATGATATTATTTAATGGTTATGACTCAAATGAATTGTAAATGGTTGCATGTCTTGAGAAGCCCTTTCACTTGTATGAAAGGAATGGAATGAACCTTATAATTGTTAAATGAATTAATTTTAAGGTGCCTTCTATAAAAACCTTGACATCTTTATAGGAGTGGTTTGACTCAAGTTAGCTTTTGGATTCCTAAGGTAATTCCTTGGGCAGTTAATGATGAAATTCCGATTCAAGGATGCCGGTTTCCTTAGTTGATACCCAACTTTTAACATTATCCTCTTCTATTAGTGGTTTCCTATTATGAAACCATAGGATCCATCCTATACTATTACATGATTCCTTGGATATACTCCTTATATCTAGAATTTCTTCTATAGACTTAATGTGTGTTGGTTCCATCCTTTGGCGTATCCATATCTTATACCGTTTTACCTTGGATTTTTTAATTGGACTCTATTATATTGATTATTGTGGAATTAAATAGATGATTATCCCTATATTACATTGGTACCCCTTATCCATGCTGTAATTATGACTGATTTGGTGACCCTTGAGGTCTAGGTTTCCTTGGTCATCACCTTAGAACCTATTCATTATAAATATCATGATGGATGCCTTGTTCACCTTATATTCCTTCACTATTACTATCATATTAGTTTTTCAGTGCTGATATTACCTAATGTGACCTATTTATATAATATGGAATTTTTTTATTAGTGAAATGGTTAAATGTTCAGACACCAGACACAGGATGAAGTAGGTACTTAGGTATTTAGATCACCGGGGTAGATTACATGTATGAAGGTGTTGATAAAGTGAAACGTGCCATTTCAGGTGCTTGATTGATTTCTATTTTAGGATAGATCTAGTAGCATATGATTGAGATAGATATTGGGATACTGGGGAGAGTTGTTTGGATTCTTTTATATTAATTGTTTATAGTAAATATGCTTGTTTCTTTGTATTCACGCTTTCCATCATTCCAAATACATTAAATTTATCATCATTAGTTATTGTTTATTTTTATTAGTTGTTTAAGTTATTCATTGTTACGTCAGTATGGACCTAATATGCGTTTTGTTTATTAAAACATTAATTATTATACATATCTTCTATTATATTATATTCATCCACTTTTCAACACTCTAGTAATGATGGAATAGTCTCCCCATAGACACACCCTATACCCTCACTGCTGGTTGGTAGCCTTTGGAATTTGCAAAGATGTGCTTGAGGCCAAGTGGCTGGCCAGGCTTGGGTCACCTTTAGTGGCATCTGAGTCCATGATTTCACATTCTCATCTACCTTTCCTTTTAGTTATATATAAAAAATTTAGTTTTTTTTTAAATTTTGGTTATAATTTATTTTATCACACATTATTTTGAATGTGTGGAATTCATCATATTATTTTAAAATATTGACATCCATTATGGTTTACCTATTTTGTCTTGTATGTGTTGTTATACACATGATATAAATATCTCAAACATAAAAATTAGTAATACATTTTCTTATAGACTCTGAGTATTTCTTAGAAAATACATTCCCAAACATTATTGCTTCATTATTGAAATTTTCATTATAGAACTTGGTGATTAAGGGGATTGTTTTAAGGAATAATAATATTTTTCATGACTTGTATTGATAGAACAAGTTAGGATACTGAAAATGGTATCATATTTGTTGGGTTTTTCAATAAGTCTTTATAAGTTCGTTTTAAAATTTATATGGTAGTTATAAAAACAAATAACCAACCTATCTATAATGAATATTGAGTTAACTAGAATATAGGGTGGATGAAGTGGCTGTGTAACTAATTAGAGACACTTAGTTTTTATTATATATATAGTAAATCCTTCTATATAAAAAATAGTCGTCTCTATTATTAATGTAAACATTAATCAATAATAAATAAATCATTTAAATGATTCTATGAATGTTTTTTATGGATGATTATTTCTATAAAAATCATAGTGAAATCATTTTAATATATTTTCTAGGATTTAAAATCTCATGAATCCACCTAGGTGGATAAGTATCTTGAATTTATAATGAAAAAAACAATGATATTTATTAATAATGGGGTGAATAAATATATATTATAGTGTTTGAAAAAAATTTACATGATTATTGAATTCATAGATATTACTGAAGTGGTAAAGATAATGTTAGATTTATATAAGCTTGATGGTTTTATATGCTAATGGAAGGATATTCTGTTACATGATAAGTGGTAAAAAATAATATCCTGGGATTTATTTAAAAATCTATATTAAAATCAACTTTTTCATCATGCATTATAGGATTTCATGTTAATAAAGTCATTTATCTAATAATAAGATAATATAAATGTGTCTAAATATGTTATATTTTTAACTATTTTAGATTTATTTCACTCGAGCTAGTGAAGAGTAAATTATTTTGTGAGAAAATATTTTAAATAGGGATATAACCAAAAAATCAATTTATTGTTATTTTTTATAATGACTCATACTTCGAGTAGGTAAAAACAACAGGGAAGGTAAAAATACATGATGAAAATCCATTTATTCAAAATTTATTTCAATAAATAAAGTGGAGAATGTGACATGAGAGGTTTATAGGAAATTATATGGGAGAAATTATGTTACATATTTGGAGTATCTTATAATCCTGAGTCAATGAAACATTCTTTCAAGTATTAATGACATATTTGGGAAAAATACTTCAATTACAGATTTTTTTCTACACATAATGAGTCATTTTACTATGAAACAAAGTCACTAAAATAAATATTAATGGTTTTTATATTTTAAAAATATATAACTTGAAGAAATAGTTTATGCTTGATATTGAATCCTCCAGTCGATCTCTTGTTTCATTGGAATAGGTTGGGAGGCCTTGGTATAAAAATTATTCAATGTATAAGGGATTTATGTGGTATGATTCCATTACCACATGTAGATCAAAATAGTCACCAATTTAATAGGTATGATGATCTTAACTAATATGGGGAAAGGATATTTTTTAGATAACTAGGACTAAAAAGTGTTGGATATAAGATCATTTACTATGAATGTGCCATTTCTTCTCGATTCTAGCATCATTACATGTAATGTGAATTTATAACCTCTATGAAAGTTTAAAAGTAAGAGATTTTAGTGTATATAATTAACTATAAACAAAAGTAACATGATATTTTAAATCAATTTATTTTAATTGATGAGATAATTCTTGAAATAATATAAACATGGACTTCTAGTCAATCTATATGAAACACATAGGTTGTTATGATAAAAATATAATTTTCACTCATACAAATAGATATATGAATATTTTTGAAGGAAAAAGAGTCTTGAATATGATTATTCATTGAAATATTATTACATTTTTCATGATAATATCATCAGAGTTAATACAATTTACTTTTTGAGAGATTAAATCATCTATACATGTCGATTCTTCATATATTGTAAATCAAATTCCAATAATTTTTACTAAAAATTTATAGAGAATATATCCTATGATAAATTTATAGTTTTATATTTATTTGATTCTTAAAATGAGGTTGATAAAACTATATTCATATCATATAAAACTAAATGAATTTGAATATTTTAAATTTTATTCAAGGGGAATTGATTCTAATTTACCCATCATATCAAGCACCTTATATTAAGTGACATGAGTTCCCTTTTTCAAGAAATTGGATAATAACTTAAACAAGTATCAAAATTATAAAAATTTAAATAAAATCACTAATAAAATTAATAACCCATTTGAGGATAGATGAATTGTTCAAATAATTAAATGATACATGTTTTTTATATGTTCACATTATTATTTAGGGACTATAAAATCCCAAAAAATAAATATATTATTCCAAAAAACAATTTTCAATTATTCTTCAATAAAAATATTTTTTTTGTAATTAATTGAGGGAATACCCTCACTTAATATATTTTAATGTAATTATTAAATTAAATTTTAATAAATAATATTAATCAATTTATGTGGTATTTATTTATGATATATTGGTTCATTTAATATAAAAACACAACCATAAAGGACTTTTTAGGATTTCATGGTGCACATTAAAGAAGATTCACCTAAATTAAAGGTATTAAAATATAAATTTTTATATTTTGAGGAAAAATCACCAGGGAATGTGATATATTAAAGACAATATTTTAATAGTTGATAATATAGAATAGATTATATAATTAGAAGTTTTGAATAATGTATATTAAATAAATAGTTTTTTATTTTAGTTGGATATTATCTATACATTTTAAATTATGTTATATTCATTCCTTTAAAGATAATGAAATGGATTGGGAATGAATTTCTCTTTAACTGAACTCAATATCAATATTTTTTTGAATATTATATACAGGTTCAAATTCAATTCCATTTTAATATTTTTTGGAATCCATTGATAGTTATGTTATAAATAATAACTCTTCTGGTATATGATGTGGATAAATCTTGTGAAGGGAAATCAAATAAACTGTCACGAACCGAATCTGGTCGCCGCCAAAACCAGCACCCTACCCGATCCGTGGAAAGTCCTGAAGGGCGTTCCCGATCCCCACAGGCTGGAACAAGTGCCTGGGTATCAAAAACTTAAAATTGGGAACAATTTACTGGAGTTTTTATACTTAAAACAACCAATGAATCAAAGAAATCAAATCTGGATTTTTCAAACAAAAACATCTTTTACTAAAATTCAGAACTGAATTACACAATTTTAAACAATGTTTGAAAACCATTACAAAGGTACAAACCAAATAAAAGACAACCCAAGAACCTACACATGGAAAGAGGCACTGCCCTCAAGCCATCTCCACGACACTACATCACGATGGACCGCTAAAAACACGAACCAAAGGCATAAAACCTATACCCAATCCCGTGACATAAAAGAAGAAAGGTTACTTACACACAAAGGTGTAAGTAGGGTGTGAGAGAAAGTCCAGTATGATACCACCTATAAGAGATTCCATGTGATAAACATTTCATGAAAAAAAGCATTGCAAGTTTTGTAAATAAGAAATACTTGTTACAATTTTCTAAAGGATGCAATAATAAATGAAAACAGTTTTAATGTGGGATAATTTTAAAGGACCAAAATTTTTAAAATAAATAACAAAGCTACTGAATTTTCCATCCAACAATACCGTATACTGATGGTAAGTACAAAGGATCTAATGAGTACAAGTAATAAGAAATAACCCCTAGGCACTAGCTAGCTGTGGGTCCCAGGTACCTCGTATCTCGGTGAGAGTAACCACAAAAAATATTCGTTCTCATGCATGAGCCACTAGTAGGGATCATACCCATAACCTAGTGGTCCCCAATAATCATTATCATAGTTTAGTTAGAGTTGTAAGCATCAATCTTGCTAAGTGAAACTGAGGCGAAACCCCACAGATTCACTAGCATATTAGTACACGTCCACCCACCTAGATACCCAAGTTTTCCCTTTGTGCTGAAACAAGTTCAACAATCCCAGAAATATAGTTTTCAAATTAAAATATCACTTCCACATCAAACATTAACTAAACAGCCCCCTGTACATCACAAAAGTCACAAATCCAACTTTTCATTCAAATGCATTTTGAAATCAAACTTACACCAAAATTGCCTATAACAATTTTCACATTTCTTTAAAACTTCCACAAATACTTTAAACAATTTTATAAAACCATTATAAGATATTCAACTCACATAACAACCCACACACATGTCACATAATACCCTTCTCACTTTCACAATTCATTTTATCAATAAACACACACGAAACATCCCACACCCGTGTTTCGCACACAAACCACAATTTAGTAAAACATTTCGGCAATTTATAAAACATTCTAAAAATTGTAGAAATCTCAAATCACCACTTTACCATTAAAAAAACCACATTAAGTGAACATAATCACCCAAACAGTACATATACAACCTTTCCCAACTTTGTTAAACCAAATAAAACATTTTCAATTTTTATAAAACAAACCCAAGAGGTATAACCGTTGTTTGCACACTAAACACATTTCAAAACCCTCATTAAAAACCAAAATCATACCAATACCAATAATAAACAGAACTTTCAGCCCTAAAAAATTATTAGACCACCCCCCAAGTGTTATAAAAATACATCAAATGATACCACAAAGATACACATGAAAAACACACGTTTTCATAAATCACCTTCAAAAAGTACAACACGGTTTACACCTTAAACTCATTCAGAAACCTCTTTTCAAGGACCACATGACAATAATGAATTAACAAACAAGAATTGACAGCCCTTTTCAAGACTGATAAATCACTTTCATATGTTATAAACTAAAACCAAACATTACCCCAATAGTCACACATGAAAAGTACCCAATTTCAAGCAAAAATACAACTAAAAATTAAATATTTAACAAAATCCATCAAAAACAGTTTTAAAACCACAAAAAACAGATTATAAACATACTAAATTAATAAACCAAGCAATATAACTCATCAGAAAATGGTTCACATGGAATCACCTACATTTTGAGTCGAAACCCTCAAAACTTGGTGTGAAACCTTAAGCGCACCACCGCCGCACCACAAGGAATATAAATCCAGACCTAGAACACCAAAAATTGACCCCAAAGATACCAAATCAGACCTTAGGACCTAAACCTAGCTTCTGGATATGAGGAACTTCAAGAAAGAGGAAATAAAACTAAAAGAGGATGGAAGGAACCAAGAAAGAATTCCCTTACTTGAAATATCTTGAAGCAATTGGCCCCAATCCACCAAAATATGAATCTCCAAGTACCCAAAACTGGTATGGAGGTTCTAAGGAGTCATATTAGGTCATGTTGGGATTGAAATTGGGGGAAAAAGATGAAAATTGAAGGAGTTATGAAAGATTCATTTTACCTCATCAAATCAGGTCTATTTGAGAAAAAGTATGCAATATCTCCCTACTTCGCAGCTCACCTGAGATCCAAAATATCTAAATAGATAATGGGGGTGATCCTCGGGATATTGTCTTTGAGAGGGAGGTGAAATCACGAGAAAAAAGTAAAAAATGAATGAGATATGGAAAATTTAAAAAAATATTTAAAGCAGGAAATGGGCCTACGGGCTGGCCCATTACCTTAATCAAAAACCCAAATCCAACATGATTTGGGATTTATATATGGTCCAAATGGATATGGGGATTTTAATATATCAGGGTATTCCAATTGGGAAGTATAATGGGTTTAAAATATTAAAAATTGAAGGAGTTATAGAAGAAACAAATTTAGTTTTTAAATCTGGAATTGGGCTCGCGGTTTGGCCCAAATTTTCAAAACCCACAATTTTCACCAAAAAGAGTGGTAAACCCCCCCCTCCCCCCCAAAAAAAAAATCAGGAATGGAAATTAAATGAAATATGAATATATAAGAAATTCACGTGTGTGAAAATTCTCTCCACCATAAAACTTTCCACTCTCGGAAAGCCACATCAAGGACAAAGAAAAAAAACCAAACCCAACCGAAAGGCAGAAATGGACTCCTTTGCTAAGATTTTTCCCCAAAGGCCAAAACACCTCCAGTGATCAATTAAGGAAGGAATACTTCACAACCAAAACATACACCTCTTTATCGAAATGATCAATCACATTTGGATTTATCCTAAAAGAAAACCCTTCAAACACTATCTGAACAAGGCTCAAGAAATTTACCCAAAAAAACAAGAACATCAAACAAGTTTACACTTACTGTGATATAACTAAACCATTGGGAACTCTCCAATCCAAACGTTTACCCAAGGAAGATGTAGGAGGTTATATAGCTCCGAATGAGACTACCCACTTCTAATCCAAGACCAAGGACAAAAGTGAGTTACTGGTACAAGGATACACAAATGGGCTCCCCACCACAAGAACCAACCATCTTAACTGACCAATATGGGCCGACACAGAAAGACCCCAAAATTTAAAGAGTTGGGACAACCGCACGGTTAGCCCATGCAGTTTAGGAAACAGTGATCTAACCATGTGGATCCTTATACCTACATGGTTTTCTGGTGAATGGTTATTACTAAATCTTCACTCAACATGTCTAGACAAATCTAAAACCTTCCCCCTGAACCCAAAGGAAACCAAAGGGGAAAATAAAGTCATTGGGAGATAACATGGAGATGAGGCCCTCCACCTCTTTCCATAGAACGGGAACAAAAGAATAAAGATGACAACACCAAATGTTAAAACTATTCCCATATCTCATACTGAGAACAGTTCATTGTATAAGGTTAAAAACAACATTGGGATTTCCTCTGACTACGTGTCAACTTCTCTTTGGGACCTATGGATGGAGCTGGAATGATTGAAGCATCTCCGGCCTCGTAGTTAGGATTTGGAAACCCCCGAATATAATTTCTTCTTTTGATGCAACAAACAACTACACACAATCCTAGATGGGTTTACCAAGACATAACACACTCCAGAACTCACTTTACCCTAACTTGGAAATTTACTGAAATAAGGGTTTAGAGTATGCACTCACATCACACCTTGTTTCTTCAGGTGATAAACAACAGAAATAAAGGACACATATAAACACCTTCCTGTAAAATAGAGGATGTCGAGATCTCCCAAAAGGAGAAATACTTCTGAAAAAAATAGACTCACAAAATATTATACAACTTCACCTTTACAATAAAACGAGCACGCGACATCACATCGCATCACCGAACACGACCAAAGCGACTGATAGAAATAATACAAGGAGGGGGTCTTTACACAACACCCCTAAACATCATAACATTCTAGAAAGTGGCCATAAGCGCCTCTCGTGGCCAGATTTACCACACTGGTGGTTTAACATAAACCCCTTCTTTGAAGAGAGTACGAAGGACTTAGGGGCCCTCTTAAACACTATCCATACTTATAACCCCAGACAACTTTCACCTTCGATGAATCAGGTAGCTTAAGAAACTAAGGTCTCTTTCAACCATCCATGAGCACTCTTCTGCAACAAGAGGATCCAAAAAAAACCAAGAAAGTAAATGTTGTAGACTCATTCTACAAAGCTCAAGAAAATATTCCTTACATTGATCAACTGGAGGAGTTTCCAATGGAAAAAAAATCCGGGTTGCACTTCAGTTGTGCACTAAACCTTAATGGGGGCATACCTTATCCAACGAGAGAAGCCAATGACCCAACCAAGCTAGTCCATTGGTAAAAAATTCCATAAAACAGATCCAAAATCATTAATGGAACCACCGTAAAGGTGTCCCGAAACATATATCATAGGAGACTACTAACCGAACATTCTACCTAGCTTACCGACCAAACACAAACCCAAAACAAAATTCGAACAGGAGGGGTTCTTGGACTCAAAACATCCCACAACATCAAAATTTTCAAAAAAACGTAATATACACCATACCAAGAAATTCATCAAGACATCATGTTTTTCTTTAAAAACATTTCTTTGAAAACCAATAGTTCAGCAGTTAGCGTATCCACTAATGGTACCCCATGGGCCTCACACATGCTTGTTTATGTGCCACACCAGGCACCCTCCTCATATTCATCCTGACACTCATCCAGTAATGCCATCAACCATCCATCATCCCATATAACCCAATGCATGTGGTCGCTCATGTAAATTCCAATGGTTAAAATGAAAATTCTTTCCACTTTTCAAAAACAAAATGGTCAACCAACCCATACTTTTTCTCAAAACTGCTAAAAATGAGATCAAAATATCAATTCACATCTTACAAAACTATTCATAAGGACACAAATATTTAGAAAAGAACTCAATTTCAAGTTATTCTCATCTATTTGAAAACATATCATCCCATTAAAACACCCTTTAATTGTTTAGAAAACTATATTGGAAACACTTTTGAAAACCAACTTCAATATGGTTCCTGATTTCAAAAGAGGTGTAAGCACACTATTTTCCATTTCAAAATAATTCTGAAAATTACATTCCACCATTTCATAAATCAAACCATTCCCTCTTTATTTGAAAATCATTTCACAAAAACTTTACACTTCGTAAAACCAAATCACTTTAAAACCAAAGTTCCATGATTTCAAAACTAAAGCACAAAACAATGCGAGAGGAAACTAGTTTCAGTGGGTGACTTGGAAATATGGTTGGAAGCCATATTCCATTCACTTCACCATCACAGAGAGTGTTCTAGGGAATATCCCCGGCTCCACATGGCTTTCCAGACCCTGCGAGCTCACTGAGACCATTAACCCAACTCTCTTTTCATTTCCCCTAATCATCATCAGAACAAGAAAACCAAAAGTCATAGATAAATCCCGACTTCCCCTAGAGAATTTAATCCCAACATGAGGTGTGTTGATCAAGAACACTACCCATAATTAGAATTTCATGTCCTTACAATCTTAACTTCAGACTATCCTGACTATTTCCCAAATAACATGACTCAAATAGAGCAAACCTCCCTCTGATACCATTTTGTCATGAACTGAATCTGGTCGCCAACAAAACCGGCACCCGACCCGATCTGTGGAAAGTACCTAAGGGCGTTCCCAATCCCCACAGGCTGGCACAAGTGCCCGGGTATCAAAAACTTAAAATTGGGAATGATTTACCCGAGTTTTTATACTTAAAACAACAAATGAATCAAAGAAATCAAATCTGGATTTTTCAAACCAAAACATCTTTTACTAAAATTCAGAACTGAATTACACAGTTTTAAACAATGTTAGAACACCATTAAAAAGGTAAAAACCTAATAAAAGACAACTCAAGAACCTCCACATGGAAATAGGAACCGCCCTCAAGCCATCTCCACGACACTGCATCACGATGGACCGCTAAAAACCCAAACCAAAGGCATAAAACCTGTACCCAAACCTGTAACATAAAATAAGCAAGTCTACTTACACCCAAATGTGTAAGTAGGGTGTGAGAGAAATACCGGTAGGATACCACCTCTAAGAGTTTCCATGTGATAAACATTTCATGACAACAATCATTGCAAGTTTTGTAAATAAGAAATACTTGTTATAATTTTCTAAAGGATGCAATAATAAATGAAAACAGTTTTCATGTGGGCTAATTTTAAAATACCAATAATTTTAAAATAAATAAAAAAGCTACAGAATTTTCCATCCAACAATACCATATACCGACGGTATGTACAAAGGATCTAATGAGCACAAGTAATAGGAAATAACCCCTAGGCACTAGCTAGCTGTGGGTCCCTGGTACCTTGTATCTCGGTGAGAGTAACCACAAAAAATATCCGTTCTCATGCATGAGCCACTAGTAGGGATCATACCCATAACCTAGTGGTCCCCAATCATCATCATCATAGTTTAGTTAGATTTTTAAGCATCAATATTGCTAAGTGAAACTGAGGCCAAACCCCACAGATTCACTAGCATACTAGTACACGTCCACCCACCTAGATACCCAGGTTTTCCCTTTGTGCTCAAACAAGTTAAAAAATCCTAGAAATATAGTTTTAAAATGAAAATATAACTTCCAAATCAAACATTAACTAAAAATACCCCTGTACATCACAAAAGTCACAAATCCAACTTTTCATTCAAATGCATTTTGAAATCAAACTTACACCAAAATTGCCTACAACAATTTTCACATTTCTTTAACACTTCCACAAATACTTTAAACAATTTTATAAAACCATTATAAGATATTCAACTCACATAACAGCCCACAAACATGTCACATAATACCCTTCTCACTTTCACAATTCATTTTATCAATAAACACACGCGAAACATCCCACACCCGTGTTTCGCACACAAAACACAATTTAGTAAAACATTTCGGCAATTTATAAAACATTCTAAAAATGTTGGAAAGCTCAAATCACCACTTTACCATTAAAAACCCCACATTAGGTGAACAAAATCACCCAAACAGTACATATACACCCTTTCCCAACTTTGTTAAACCAAATAAAACATTTTCAATTTTTATAAAACAAACCCAAGAGGTATAACCGTTGTTTGCACACTAAACACATTTCAAAACCCTCATTAAAAACCAAAATCACAATAATAACAATACAAAACATAACTTTCATCCCTAAAACAATTATTAAACCACCCCCAAGTGTTATAAAAATACATCAAATAATACCACAAAGATACACATGAAAAACACACGTTTTCATAAATCACCTTCAAAAAGTACAACACGGTTTACACCTTAAACTCATTAAAAAACATCTTTTAAAGGCCCACATGACAATAATGAATTAAAAAACATTAATTGGAATCCATTTTCAAGACTAATAAATTACTTTCATATGTTATAAACTAAAACCAAACATTACCCCAATAGTCACACATGAAAAGTACCCAATTTCAAGCTAAAATACAACTAAATATTAAATGTTTAACCAAATCCATCAAAAAAAGTTTCAAAAACCACAAAAAACAGATTATAAACATACTAAATTAATAAACCAAGCAATATAACTCATCACAAAATGGTTATACATGGAATCACCTACCTTTTGAGTCGAAACCCTCAAAACTTGGTGCGAAACCTTAAGCGCACCACCGCCGCACCACAAGGAATATAAATCCAGACCTAGAACACCGAAAATTGACCCCAAAGATACCAAATCAGACCTTATAACCGAAACCTAGTTTCGGGATATGAGGAACTTCAAGAAAGAGGAAATAAAACTAAAAGAGGATGGAAGGAACCAAGAAAGAATTCCCTTACTTGAAATATCTTGAAGAAATATGCCCTAATCCACCAAAATATTAATCAAAAAGTACCCAAAACTGGTATGGAGGTTCTAAGGATTCATATTAGGTCATTTTGGGACTGAAATGGGGGGAAAAGGATGAAAATTTAAGGAGTTATGAAAGATTCATTTTACCTCATCAAATCTGGTCGATTTGAGAAAAAGTATGAAATATCTCCCTACTTCGTGGCTCACCTGACCTCCAAAATTGCGAAATGGATAATGGGGGTGATCGTCGGGATATTTTATTTGAGAGGAAGGTGTAATAATGAGCAAAAAGTAAAAAATTAATGAGATATGGAAAATTTAAAAAAAATATTTAAAGCAGGAAATGGGCCTACGAGCAGACCCATTACCTTAATCAAAAACCCAAATCCAACATGATTTTTGATTTATATGTGGTCCAAAGGGCTATGGTGATTTTAATATATCAGGGTATGCCAATTGGGAAGTGGAATGAGTTTAAAATATTAAAAATTGAAGGAGTTATAGAAGAAATAAATTTAGTTTTTAAATCTGGAATTGGGCTCGCCGTTTGGCCCAAATTTTCAAAACCCACCATTTTCACCAAAAAGAGTGGTAAACCCCCCCAAAAAAATCAGGAATGGAAATTAAATGAAATATTAATATATAATAAAGTCACGTGTGTGACATAAATATTTATAAGTCATGTTTTATGAGATTAAATCAAAAAATTCACACCACATATGACCTATATATAGTATAAATAAGCTTCCAATATATATCTATCAAAATATCTAGAAGTATATTTTCACTTCACATTATTTATAATTTTTACCATATTGAACTATAAAATCAAAGATTAAATATCTAACTATATTATATTCTTTATAAAGAAAATATGGTAGTTGATTCCTTGAGATCTAAACCTCATGTGTAGTTTTATTACAAATATAAGGATGTGTTAAATCCTAGGATTATTCTGATAGAAATAATTTAAATACTACCAAATGTGATGAGAGTAATAAAATTTTGAGTATAGTAGTCACCGCTACCTTTGTGGATCTGAATATGGTTATCCATTAATTTTATATGAAATTTATACCAATGAGGGACAACCAATATAGTGAGGATATTATGGATAAATGATATAAAGTACTTCATTAGATGAATTATTTCATTAATAGACTTTTTTATTCCTCTTATATGTGAGTGGATGTCTTAAAAGATATCTAGTACTCAAAAAATGATAGTTAAAATAAGTGTTACCAAATATTATTGTGGTATAAAAAGTTATTTTTTATCATCATTGATTATAATAGTTCTTGATGGATATATTATGAGATAATATCCATGTCTATAGTTATTTTTTGATTATAAATAAAAAAAAGGTGTGTTTAAAAATTGATTATTTGAGTTTTGAAATGTAAAAAAATTTCATTGATTTTTTTTCATCTCACCAAAAACCTTTGAGAAAAATGATGTTATTTTTGTGATTATAAAAAAAATTCCACTTAAAATAAATTCTTGTGATTCATTCACTTGAGGATTTTTATATGATCAATTTATGGGATGTGTTTAAATGACATTTATTTCTTATATCAAATGTTTTTTACAAGAATTCTAATTTTACATTTTGATTTTGGAAATATCTATAACGTGCCTTATGTACACCATAGAAATTTATCATCGGTTATCATCCCTAGATGGATTGATATACTAATCCTACTATTAAGGTATTAGTGGATATTGAAAGTGTACAATACATTACTTTTATTGGAACATGGGATGAATGCATTCTAATGGTATAATTCTTATAAAATTAAATTTATCAAACTATGATTTCCATGTCACAATTTTAAATACTTTGTAGAGGAACTATCTGATCTTTTGTTTGATGGATATTTTTTTTGAATATTTGTTGGTTATACTAAGTATTTAATAAGAGGGTATAAAATAGATAAAAATAATAATGAAAATTATTTACACTTTTAATAGATGGAAATTCAATTATTATTATTTTATTTTATTTTGATTTTATTTGAAATTAATGGTAGTTTTCCATTTGTTTCTCTATGTGACCCCAAGGTTGGGTAATTTATTATTTAGAAATAAAAAAATGATATCACTTAGGAATTTTTTATTTTTTTGCTCATTTAATATATTAGTGAGATATCATACCATTTTACTTATATACCCATTAATTTGAGGATGCTAATTATTAAATGTTCCAAAATTTTAGTTTTGATATTTATTAATTTTAAGGGTATTTTTATAATTTCAATTTAAGTTATATTTTTCTAAACTTTGACCTTACAAAAAAACATATAATTGTTTTATAGTTAAAAAAATAGAATTATTTATTTACAATAGTATGTATGTTTAACATATATCATAATATTTTTATGTTATAACACATTTGATAATTTGAACAATTAATTATTTAACACATGATTTTAAACTAAACAGAGAAAATAAATTCATAGAATATTCACTACACATGATCTAGATATCTAATAAAGAAAAAGAAAGTACCCCCATCTATATTTGTGTGTCAGATCTACATAACGATTCTCTCCACTGAAGAACTACATATGGATTTTTTAGGATATCACAAGATATGTAGTGACACCCAAACCCCAAATATTTGGTTCAGCTACAATACATGGTTTTATTCATATGGCCTAAAGCTACAAGACATCATTCATCCTTACCATATGATACTAAACTTCTTGGAGAGGTAATTTTTGTAGAACCCCAAAGGGAATGACCCATATCATCCCAGTCACAAGACATTAAACTGTGTGATAACATCTTTAGTAAATTATGTTAAAATGTAGTCTTACCCTATGTAAAAAGAATATGATTTATTAGGAAATAATATCAAGAATAATCATATCACACACATGGTATGCCTCTCAATGGATGATTTCCTAAATTCCTGGACAATGTTTATGTGGGCATTAAGCATTCTTTTTCATGTTGGGTAACCTTCATCCTTTCCACATGTTGTAAAACTACATGGTTTCCTAGAACTACGTATGACCTGATTCTCATTCCAATGAGATATGTAGAGATTCCTATATCCTCTATCTTGGTCTATAAACTACATGATAAAATTCCCCTGTCCTTTCTTTTAATCACCTCAGTGTGGTAAAAGAAAAATTTTCCATTATTTGTTTCTCACACCGATAATAACTCACATAGGATTAGTAATTTTTGAAAGGATTTCCCTGCATGATCAAGAAATATCAGTTCATGTTAGGGTTATCATGGTATTGGATGAAAGACCTTAAAATGAACATCAAACATTCTTTATACATGATATTATACTGAATGGTAGACATATCATGGATGACATAAAACTACCCATTACTATGGCCCACACCTAAGAGGACCATTATCCTTAGTGCTGGTCTCCCACAACACCTCTATTCAAGAACTATGTGTGGATTGATTCCAGTTATCCAAAGATAAGTAGTGATTCATGGGTCTCCAATATTGGGTCCAATTGTAAAATTAATGAGACAAATTCCCTCCCTATAAATATGGGTTAGACATGTGTTGAGATATTTCTATTCTGGATCTACATGCGGCCTGATTCATATTATCATAGGATAAATAGTGATGCCCAAATCTCTAATCCTGGGGCTAACCACAATGTAAATAGAAAAAATCCCCCCCTCTATGTATGGGATAATCCTTCAAGGAGATTTTTTAATTGAATAACTACATGTGTCTTGATTCCTGTAATCATAGGATACATAGTGATGCCTATATCTCCAATCCTAGGTTCAACCACAATATAAACAAGAAACATTCCCCTTATGCACATTGTTCAAACCATTATGGAGAGTTTTCCATTAAATAACTATGAATGTACTGATTCCTTCCATCACATGATACATAGTGATGTTGAAAATTTCAATCCTAGGCCTAATTTTAATGTAAAAATGTTCTACCTCCCTAAACTAGAGTCAGACTTACATTGGGAACACTCATAGAATAACTATATATGGATATATTCCTTCTATAAAAGGATAAATAATGAAACTTAGATCCTCTATTTTAGTTCTATAAATAGGTTTCCATCATTCCCAATCACACCCCCTATATATGAATTAGATATGAAGTAGATCTACGTAGATATATCTTTTTAAAGGAATTTATTATGGCATGATTCTTTCCCCTACAATAAGTATAGGTAAACCCAAGAAATACTATCCATAAAAATTGAATATAAATCTTATAAAATAGGGTCAAGTAATACAAACTCTCTCTATCAATGTATGAGTAAAATCTATATATGGATTACTTTCACACGTGATAAATTTGTGTAATAATGGATCTAACATATGGGTACCGATTAATAATCTCGTTCATGGATAACATATTTATCCTATATTTAAATACCCTCATCTAGTGAAAATATTCCTTAGGGATACCTTACATAATTTTACATTGGTTCCTACATCCTTACCACATGGCGTTAAAATGTAAGGAAAAAATACTTATCACATGACATTAAAAATGTACGATAGATGCATCCCAACTACATGATGTTAATGTGTAAAGAAAATCACCCAACATCATTCCTTGTAAATAGAACACAAGATCCTAGCCCCATTAAGCCATATTATAAGTCACTTTCATCATCTTTCATGCAAATCCATCTATAAATCACACTTTATGTGTTGAGTGATTTGGGTTTCCCCAAACCATTTACAAACCCTAGAAATGATAATAGATATCGAAGTTTGAACATGATAGATATGGATCTACATAAGTGCTTTGAACCATTAACCAGATACATCTTGGACCTATAGGAAGGTCTCTCTAATCCTTGTGAGCCCCGGCATCAGTACATAAGAACTCAACATCTTAGGGTTATCCCCAGCATGATTATCCCATACCATTACTCATGACTCAAGAACTTTGATTTATGATTTAATACATTTTCATATTTTTATCAAACAGATGTTTGTGTCTCTTGAACCTGGGTATCCAAATTATGATGTTTCATAAAATTCCCCTCATACTAGGTTAATATGAATCCTAAACAAAAAATCCATGCAGTTTGGTTAAAGCTATAGGACCTTAAACATTATCCTTTGATGGTCCAAATCATAGGACCCTAAAATTCCAGTTAATGATACATAAAACGTTTCAATATGAAAACACAAATAGGAAATGCTATGAAAAATTCAAGTTTCTACATGTTAAACTATTCATATCTAGAGTTTAGGAAAAAGTTAGAGCAGAAATAAACAAGGCATGTAGATCTTAGGTCCTACTTTGTGGTCCTATTAAATTTATAACCATGCTCTCTATACCCCTGGTCTATAAAAAAGTTAGATTAATTATTTTTCACATCTCCCCACCATGATAATGTGTTCAATATGTGGAAACACGACTTTTATTATGCTCGAACTCTTCTTGAATATTAAATTCTCTATAGACCACCTTCATGTATTTAAATTTTAAGTTTACACAACAAGTTCCTTGAGTGGATATTCTTCTCTTGGAATCCCATGGACCTTTGGATACCTTTCTCCTAGTTCTTCCCTATAGAAAACTGGTAATACGGCTGTCCAATATAAATGGACACATTGGTCCTAGAAAGGTACCCCTAAAATCTAGGTGTTATTGTCCTACCCTCGTAGAACATTATAGTATTCCTCCATTTCTAATGGTTGACATGTAACCACTGGTTCCCACCTCCATTTAACATAGATACTCATAGACCATGATTTATAATCCCCATAATATACATTTTAATTATATTCAACATCCTCGATGTTATGTCATCATATATTGTACTCTTTCTCAATGAAGGAATGTGAAATTCTATTCCCAATTTTTTTTATGGCCCACACCATGTGACCTTAAACCAAATGGAGTAGGACCCAATCCTCCCAATTGAAATTTTTCTAAACTATGGTTATATAACCCTCTTTGGGTATATTTTTATCTACTTCCATATTCATTTTCCAGACATTTGAGTCTTTAAAAATCTTTCATGTCCCTTGGAAAGAAGTGGGGACACCTATACATGAACATGAATGTAAGCCCTATGGGCCAATGCATAAGATATTATGAACAACCAACTATAGAAATATCTTCCGTGCATGAAAGGAACTCTAATCCTTATGAGCCCCAATAACACTACTGAGGAACTCAACAACTTAGGGTGTTTTGGGTCATACCTCATATGTCTACCCCATTCTACTCCTGAGCCCTGACGACACTATGATTGAAGAAATATTATTAGGATGTTTTGAGTCATCTCTAGTATGTCTTACCCATTTCACTCATAATCCTTAGTGATATTTTGGTAGAAATTAGCACCTTAGAGCATTTTAGGTCATCCTTGGTATTTCTTACCCATTCCACTCATGATCCCCAATGACACCACGGTGGAACTCAGTACCTTAGGGTGTTTTGGTTCATCCTTATTATGTAATCCCTATTTCACATGTGATCCCTGACAATACCATGTAGGGACTCGACACCTTAGTGTGTTTTGGGTCATCCCTTTTATGTATGCGTAATTCCACTCGTGATACCTGGAAACACTATAGAATAACTCAACACCATACAGTGTTTTGGTTCATCCATGACATGTCTTCCCCACCCCCTTATTATTTTCAAGTAATTTAAAAAATATTTTAAACTGCATAGAATTTTTCCCTTACTGTATGGAGCTAAACTACAAGGATAATGTTACTTTGTGGGTAGTATACTTCCATCAATAAGAGGTCCGAGTTGGAAGATCCTAAACAAAAACAAAATATGGTTTGTTTTGGTAGAACCTAAATTACATAAAAACATTTTTATAGATATCAAGACCTTAAAAAATCAATTTAAAGTGACACAATCCTTTATAGATTAAGAAACTAAAAATGGAACCCTATAAGAAATTCACATATCTACTTACTGGATATGCACTTCGTGTCATACAGGCAATATTGAGCATTTATAAATTAGAAAAGTAAAAAAAAAATTCAGGTATGAAATACATAAAAGGGAATCCAAAAAAATACAAGTCCACACATACTAATATTTGCACATATTAATATTAATAAAATTTTAGGACTGAAATAGAGAAGATACAAATCTTATAGGAACTATTATATATCCCTAGAAAAAATAAATCTATGCTCACTAGGTCCACCATTCTAGGAAAAAATTTGAGGGAATATCTATTTCTTGAGACCCACCTAAGGGAACCTAGTCCTCTCATACCTTAATAATACATGAGACTTGATCCATTATGTTGGAACTTAAACATATCATAGTGACCAACTTTTTGTGGACTAGAATGTGGAACAAGATTATGATCTATGCAATATATCCACTGAATCACGGGTCTCTACCCTTGATTCACCCAAAAAATGATGTTCCCCTTATTACATATAAGATAGATCTATTTAGTGATATTCATCATAGATTTATTTATTTATGTACCTATGTAACCTATACATGAGTTTGATTTGCGTAGGAGTTTATCTCAGAAATATGTATAGCTAGAATCCCATTCCCTTGGTATAAATAGAGAAATTCATGCCTCTTATTATAGATCCAACCAAAAATACCTTCTCATATCAATATTTTCCATCCTGGAATGTGTAACTAATCTCTAATTTAGAGTATCCATGAATTAAGATAATTGTATTCCCATGGAAAACTAAATTCCTTGAAAAGATCACCCATCTTGGAAATCTAGTGGATATCCATTCCAGAAAATCGCTTGATTTGAGAATCACATCTTAGTGGTGATCAAAGGACCATAAGATATTCACGGACATGGAAAAGTGATCTGTGTTTACCTTAGAATAAGAATATTTTTTTCTGAATGAATCTAATTCTGTGGCAGGGGGAATTTTATTGGAACTCATAATTTTGCATCAAAAAATTTTCCTTTTGATATTGAAGAAGTATGAATACCCTAAAAAAATATCGATATATTTGTCACAAGGGACTTGGAATTGGATTATAATTCATGTTATAATGGATTATATTTTATCCCTTGTTATATATATTTTATATAGATAATTATACTAGGTATTTTAGGGATATTAAACTTAGACAAAAAACTGGCTCGCCAAGATAACCTGCTAGCTAGCTCAAACAGGGGATCATAAAAGAGTTGCCTCAACCACACCCCAGGAGCCATCTAGATATCCAGTTGAGTGGAGAGAGAGAGTTGGTGAGAATAACTCTCATGGTGAGTGCACATTTCTTATTAATGTTTGCCTAGGAAGGCCATGAAATGGGAGGGTGTGGCTGATGAGGGCTTGTTGCATGTGTTTTGGGTGATGACACTACTTTTGGATCAATCGAATTATTTTGTAGAATAATTTATTAAGATATATTCATATGAGAATGAAAAAAATGTGGAAAATATTATAACATTTTCACTATTTCTATATAAAAAATAAAGATAGAAGACAAGCCATCTGATCAAACTGATCAGGTCCATCCAATCACTCCCATGGGTTGTCTTCAACCTCTCTCTCATCCACTACACTAAAGATGCCCCTAGTTTGAGATTGAGACACAAAATGTCGATCACATCACTTTACATAATTCATGACATCCTTCTTCAAAAAAGTAGGTTTTACCTCACCTATGTTGGGTTATTTGGATCACATGATTGTACAACAACTCAACAATATAATAATCTCTAAATCCATCAGGTTATTGAGTAAATTAGATCACGTGAGCTACTTGAATCCATCACAACAAGTATTAGGGATTGTGTGATCAAGGAGGTGATGATCACATGAAGTATTGCTAACATACCATGGAGTTCATGAAAATCAATGTATGTTTTTAGTGTATAAAAGTTCCATCTTTTATATGAAGCTTTCAACAATTGATTATCTGGACACCATGATAATTCATGATCAAGAAAGGGATCATGAAAATCAATCTTCTAATTGTGTGATTATCCTGATGATGCATAAAAACTCTAGGACCAAGAATAGTAATAACCTGCATGGCTAAATCACTTGACCTTTGACAGAGAAACTATCCACCCGAGTATCGTGTGATCATGTGAAGCATGATCATGCAAAGCTAACTAAGATCCATCACCTCATCACCATGAATACAAACATTTTTGGTTCTATTAAGCTGGTAAACACACCAAATCAATACTTAAGTGAAACCCAATTATGAAATTATAAGAAGTCATAATAGGAACCATGAATCAAATGATGAAATGACGAAAATAAGGTGAGTAAATATGGGCATTTACAAGGTTTCGCATAAAAATAATGTATCTTTTTCTCAAAATAACCTCCAATAATCAGAAAAATAATTCAAAGCTAGATGAAATCCAATCATGATACTCATTATATCTAAATCCATGAAGGTGTCTTGAAATCACATGATGTTGATCATGTGAGGCCACCCACTACCTTAATCTAGTTCACACAACATCTTACCCATGTAAAAATATAGGAAACTTGGCTAGATTTTCCTATATAAAACCCCATAACAATAAAAATAAACACATTCAATGGGGATATAAAGTAGGGGAGATGAAGGTAAGGATATTTTATGGAATATTGGAGAAGGAAAATAGAGTAGAAGATCTTTCTACTACCTTCAGTGAGTATCTACAAGTAACCATGAGACTCTAATCCTGAGAATTTTCCATGGAATGACATCATAAGAAGACATTTCATGATCAATTTAAGACCAATTTACCTCATGAAAAAAATTAACATCATTGTGAACCCTGTTTTACATGAAACATTCCCACTGACCCCTTTCATATGGGATTCCACCCTTAATTTGAGCATCCTAGATGGGAAACCCTCAATGCATAACCTCAACATTCATGATTCACCCATATAGTCCTCAATATGAGATCATGAGAACACATGGTTTCACTATTATTTCAAGAATCCTTGATCATGTATTACTTTACATGCATACCCCTTTACATACTCTCTTTTCCATGAAAACCTTAGGGTGGATGACCATGACCTAAGCCATAGTCTATGAATCGCTTATTCCATGAAAAACCTCATCCATTCATGAGGATCTAATATGAATCCTATGGACATGTTTATAGATCCCCTCACAAGACCCCCTTTGAGTTCATGAAAATTTAATGAGCAATTGATTTCATGTGATTCCATCACGCAGGGACTCCTCAACATGTTTGTGGACTTATAATGTATGTGAACCCAGAGAAAAGAATTCTTATTACCATGAAATCACTAGGATGCTCACCCTTTATATAAACCCTTGGGAATTCACTCCTCATTACATGCACAAAATTTTCCATGTAGTCATGGAATGATCACTTTGTATATGTAACTTTAACACTTGGATGTGCATGAGATCCTGGACATATTCATGAGACCCTTCCACATGAATCTCATGATTGAATAACCCATCACTGGTCCCACAATTATCTCATGCATCCATGGACATGTTAGTTTTATCACACAATATTCCTTTTACAATTAAATTTGATCATACAAAGATATACTTGAAAATTCACTTTTTTGACCGTGTAAAGTAATCTCGAGAAAGATAGTTGATCAGGAAAAACCCTTGAACATGACTGACTAGAAGTTGTGAAAGGTCCTGGAAATGGAAACTTTGATTATATGAATAAATCCTAGACAGGTTACTTTGATATTGTAAAGAAATCATAGAAAAGACACTTTGATCATGGTAAGATGTCCTGAAAAAGTCAGTTGATCATACAAAGACAACCTAGACAAGTTAGGTGATCTTGTGAAGAGATATTAACTTATCAAATTCAATCATGGAAGGAATATTGGAAATGTCAGTCCAACACCATTAGAAATTTTTCCATGTTAGACTGAAACTCTAACCATGTTGGGAAGACAATCAAGATATATCATAACAACACCCTGAACATGTCGGGGAGATAGTCAAGACATGCTGGGAAGAGAATAAAGACATTTTAGGAAGACACTCTGAACATGTCAGGTAAAAACCCTATAAATGTCAATAAGACACCCTAGGACATGTCATTCTTTTTTAGATGAAACATTTGGACTTACGCCATGTGAACCCCTAGCCAGAAAGCTTAATCTGAATACCCCTGTTACAAGGGGATTGTTCTTAATGAGTTTGGGTTACACACTCATACAACCGTATTTGTGTTATTCTCTCTGACAAGACCTTTATGTCATACCATGTATATTCAACATTACTTTCATGGTCATAATTTCTCTTTATCTATCATAATATAGAGAATGAATATGAAACATGGGAATAAATCCTAGTATAAGGGGAAAATTTACTAAAACATAGGAGTAAAAATAATTTATTTGAGTATAATCACCTATCTCAACCCATTATTGGGTTATAGTGAAATTGAACCATGAGAAATCAGAATCCTGTCTATACTAATTATATAGGATTCCTTCCTAAGGATCGACTTCCAATGGTAATCCACCCTAGTATAAGTCCTTCTATATGTCAAATATTATTAACTCATGGAACCAAATTATCCCATAATTCTATCATCCTTCCTCATCCATCAGTAGACAAGAAGCGAGCTCATACATGAACAGAATTTTATGTATAATCCCCATCCATCCCCTCAAGTACCCCAAACACATTATTGGGTTAGAGACATATAAAACTATATAAACTATGATTACTACCCAAATAGGATACGTATGATTCCTTTATAAGGACCATTATCTATATTAAACACCCTATAAGGGCTTCCTTAGTATATAATTCTTGTACCCATATATAGTGAATTTCATCGACTATTGTCCCTTGTTTCTCACACAGATCATGACTCATATGGTCTTAGGTATTTTCAATAATCATATGACATGCACCATAAATGTCCCCCAACCATGGGAACCTCAGTGTGTAAGTCCCTTTTAGTAACATGGTATGATTTCCCCCATATAAGGTTATCCCCCTAGGTGTAAGTTTTCAGGCGACTATTATATTGGTAAACCCTAGGGAAGTAACCCTCATTGTTCTTAATTACCTATTTCCACCCATTAGTGAGTTAAGTGAATCATGAACTATGTGGGTTTTTATTCCTATTCTAATAGGATATTTAGGATGACTTGTAGTGGTTCAATCTCATCTCTAAGATGCCAATCACCTCCATATGTGGAAATAAACATGAGACATTACAACCATGGGTGTGAACTAAATCATCTAAAATTAAGAAGAGAATAATGGAGAACCTATGACACACATATTTTTTCCCGTCAATACATGGATTTAATCACTCCATTGGCATATGGGTAATCGATCCCATATTAGGGATTGTGATGTTTTTCAAGAACATATCTTAAATCTATAAGAGAGCCCTGAAATAGGAAATAATTCACACTAAAAGGGTGAAATGATCCCAGCCTTACATCCTCTCAACCAATATGAGATTTTAAGAATCATTGGGTTTGAAACCCTAATTGACCACATACATTTGGAAAGCAGGTCTATACCTAGTTATGTGTGTGGGAACAATTGGGAGTTTTTTAAGAATAAATATGGTAAAAATAATGCAAATGTCTGTGAAATCACCCTTAATCACCCAGAAATGAGCATAAAAAGAAACCAATCTATGAATATTTTAGGTTAAACTCTCTTAAATAGACTCTTCATATGAGAAAATTATTATAGACCCAAATAGAATGAAAAAAATCTTGGATCACCACTAGTAAATCTACCAAACAAAGGTCCAAATCAAACCTATATGTACTCAAAAACCTCAATGAATATGCCTTTTTTATTTCCAAAGGGATGATATAAATCAAGGTAAAACTAAAATAATTCAGTTCAAATTTGGAATTTATAATAGCATCGGAAACTATAGTGACATCAAGAAACAAACCATCGCCATTTCATGATGAAGATAATTATTTCAAACCTCTAGAAATCATTTCATGAATCCCCTTATATCTCATTAATTAAAAGAATATATAATTTTTAAATCTTATGTGACTAAGAGAGTGTCACATTGTTACCAAGGAACCATAGTGATTGGTCACCCATTGAATAACCACCAAAATCAAGCACTAGGTCCTTATTTTATGATAGGAGTGGCCATTCAATAACATCCAATATATGTAGCTCTGAAAATAAATATCCCAATCTACATGAAATGATATAAATGGTTGTTTAATAAATCCTATCAACAAAAAATATCAAAAAATCTCTATGTAATGTTATGTTATGAACCAAGGCATCTATATTATACTCACGAAATTAAAAAATGAAAAAACTACAAGAGTCATCAAAATATCACGAGATTTAAATTTTTTATTAAACATGATATATTGATAAAACCCCCTTAAAATCCTTATGTCTTGATAGACAACACTATATCACGATGAAACATCTTACAACACCACCCTATATACTAGTCAAATCTCCTCAACAAGATATTCATTACCACATAGTGACATTCCTCTATAGATAGAATCTTATCTCATATTCTATCTCACATAATATAATATATCAATGATACATACAACACCAAGTAAAGAAAATTAATTTACACAAGGGTGTGGTGGTCCCCATAGTGAAAGGTCACACTAATTTTCTTAAGTTTCATATTATATTTCTGTGGGGTTAAGTAAATTAATTCAAACTAGGGAACTTCCACCATTTTGTGTTTTTAATTGAGTATCTATGTACAGGTACTGATAAATTTTTTAAGTCTATGTATGGTTAATGATAGATTTAAATAATTATTATCATAAATCTATGTCATATAATTAAATGTAAAGTTTGGTTTACTTAAGGGTAATTGGATTTAGGTTCAGATCATATGAACTTAAAAAAATATTACCATACTTGTTATGCATGAGTTTTTGGAGATGTAGGATTTGTGGGAGAATAAAAGATAAGTATTAAGTGAATTTAAATTAATAAGAAGTGGGATAAAAAGATAAAAATGTTTTTAAATATGACTAAGAATTACGGATCTTCTTTAAGGATGTATTTTTGGGCATTACTATTTTTAAATATGAATGATTTCTCAAGAATTATAAAACTAAAGGTTTCTAACATAAAAATATTTAAATATTACAAAATGATAATCATGAAAATATGGCAATTGAGTTTAATGTTGAGAATATGTTTATGTGTTTTTAAAATATGGAAAGTTAACAATGATATTTCATTGCAACTTTAAAAATAAGATATGACATAATAAATAATGAATATATAAAATATATAAATACCTATAAAAAAGAGAGGTGGAGTATTGGATTCTAAATATGGTTCATAAAAATAAGATTAATTGATAAAGGATCCTATATATTTTTAATATACTTAATTTCATTTTAAAATCAAGGATAGGGTATTCCAAGGATCTATTCTAGGAGTTTTTGATAAAAAACATTTATTGGGTAGAATATTTTAAAACCATTTTTTTGTTTTATATGTAAAGGTGAATATAATAAGGGTTGTACAAATAATAATTCCAATATTTATAATTATTTATTTTTTTGGGAGAAGGAGGTGTTGCAATTAAAAGAGGATAAAAGTACAACCCTAAAAACTAAAGTACAATTCCTTTAATTTAGAGAAGGAGGGAAAAATCATTGATGAACAAGAAGTATATATATATGTATAATTAATGATATAAGATCTTTCAGTTACCCAAGAAACATGATGAAGATCATCATGACTATAAAAAATTGAATAGACCCTCAACTTTATAAACTAACCATTTATCACTTGATTAGTGCATGGAAGTAGAGAAGAGGTATTGGAATTGGGATCGAAAATGTTTTATTCATGAAGCCCAAGTAATATCCCTAATACTGAGTATTACGATCATGGAACATCAATACATCATTTTTGAGTACACTTTAGACTAGCCCATATGGATGAACTAAGTAAAATTATGGTGTGCATGTCTACTTCAAATTCTGTGCATATTCATATTGTATAATGTGGATGTATTTAAAATAAATTATGTGAATAATTAATAATTTAGAAAACAAAATAGCATGAACTTAAAAGAAAAATATAAAAATTGGTAACACCATGATTCTTCACCCCCTATTAGCGAGTCTTTGGTTCCTACACTATCACATAATAGAATTATAAAGGAATTACAAACTCCCCATATATGGACTTATCATCCATATTAAGTGTCTCCATGGGTCTTTCATGAATAGATCCATCCATTATTCTTGTATATCTAACTACCACTCCCAAGTTACTTCCATAATTTTTCTATGTTTCTATATCACTCAGACAAGAAGCATTGTCATTTAGAACAACCATTCCTTTCTTTTACCCATAATACACATCATATAGTCTTCAAATAAATAATCTTAATCTTAAAAAACATAATCATTATTTATTACAATAGATGGGTCTAGATTGTACTTCATGACTTGTAACACTTGAAAAACATTGTGCATACCTCTATATTGTGGAGGAAGATCCTACTAATAATCCATTATACAAATATATTTTAAAATATTGAATAAAATAATGATGAATGTAATGATCTTCTCCTACATTCATAAGTCTTGATGAACCCAAAATGGAAATACACATAAGAATTAATAGTTTCTCATTCTGAAAACTAAGGGTAACTACCTATGGTAGGGAAATTATTGTACCTGTATTGAGAGGAAATCAGATGCTTTCAGATCAACTAAACCACCTTGATGACTATCATACCTCAAGTAAAAAGATGAATAATGGAATATAATTCCATAATGATCCTAAAATGGATTTCTTTATATTGAATCTTGAATGTTGTTATTGTAAAAAACTCTTCAAGTTCCAAATGGTCATCTCAATCTCTTACAAAATGAATCACACTCAGCTTATAAATATCCTCTAGTATATAGATAATTATCTACGACTATCAATTTACCTATGAATAATGAACCATAATAATTTTTAATTGGGATCCCATGGAAATATTTAGGACCTTATAGAATATCAATTTGAAGTTTTCACCCTAATAAGATACTATGATCAAAGGTAATCCATTAAGAAATACAACCTTCTACATATATAGCCTACTGTAAGGACCTGTGTTTTTTTGGACTTAATTTTTGAGAAAAAAATTTATTTTTTGCTTTCAGATACTGGTTAAGGGGTAAAATGGTCTTCCACCACTATAATATGACCTTGGATAATTTTAATGACCACTCTACTAGTCTTGGTATAGAGTTTCTATACTAGTATAAAAGTTATATTGGAATCTAATTTGTTCAAATTTTGGTAGAATAATTGATATTTAATATTAAAAAAATTAAATATTCAATTATTCACTCAGGTCTATTTGGTTGTATCTTTTTAACAGAGCATTAGATTGAGATTTCATCTCTGCTGTTGAGTATGGAATGGGAACTTTATCTTAAGCATGGCATTAACTCAAGGTGGGTTCTAGGTTTGGTCTAGGCCCCTTTTTCTTTTCTTCATTTTCATTCCTTACCTTTTCTTTTCTTTAATTATCCTTTCTAATTATCACATACACCCCTCCAAGGGATCTAGAACCATGTTTCCAAGAGAGTAGAGGGAGATGGAGAAATATAGGGAGAGAGGAAGAGAGTGAGGAGCCATTGTGGAGCCTTCAACGCACCGAATCACCATGCAATAACTGTAGACTGAAAAATAAATCGATGCTTTAGCCATTTCTTCCCAAAGGTAGGCCCATTTATGTAGTTTCTTTAGATCCTATTATATTTTACATTTTATAATTTTAAAGCCTTATCATTTTTGTATGAGACCCCTAGTGACCAGATTTTTTGATTTGGGGGAAGAAAATGGGCGATTCAGGCGATCCGAGGGTTTTCCATTCAGGAAAACTAGGCTGCACTATGTGTAGTCCATGGTGACATGTCACATGCACTTCCTGTTTGGGGAAGATGAAGTTTAAGGAGTAGAATCCATGTAAATGGGTGTGAAAACCATGTACTATTACTCAGATGTGTAGCCGAGTACTCATCTAGGAGAATCTGTGGAGGGGTACATGGCTATGCAGAGTACACAACTAGACTATGTGTGGGTGGCATGACATGTAGAAGTACATGGCCTAGCCATGTAGACATCTAGGCCGGTTGAGGGACATGGGAATGTACCCCATGTTGGGTACACACCGTGTACCCATTTCACACATTATATACTTGGGTCTTTTATATTCTCAGGCCAGTAGGAGTGCACACCCATGTGGAACGTTGGGAGTAAAAGCTGTGTACTGAGGGTGACATGCAGTGTACTTTCCCTTTTCAACCCTTCAGGGGTTTTCTTATTTTTTCTCTGAAATAGGTTTTGGACCTAATATTATTCCATTCTAAGTAGTTTCCTTTTTAGATCATGATAATGAAAGTCATGGAGAATTCTAATAACTCATAATGGGTGTTTTAGAGATTCTACCTAAATGAATAGGTTATTCCTCTAGTAAACGAATTTAGTCATCTCTTGAAGGAGATACTTGAACATAAACAACAGGTTGGGTGTTCAGAATAACCTAATCCAGACCTTTTATTTGAGATTATCTATATGCTATCTCCCATGATCAATACTTTTAAAGAAGTCAACATTGTGAGATGATCCATTCTAACCTATGAGGCCATGAGACCAATTGATTATCAGGATCCACCATGGGATGCCTTTTCATAGGAGATGATATAGGTAGTACCTTATAGGATCCCTTACCCATATACTATTTTTTATGATCCAATGTAGGATTCCTCTGTTTTTTGTTAGAGGATCTCGAGTAGGATTACTCCTTGCTTTTGAGGTAAGGATCCCATGTAGGATTTCTTCACTTTCATATACCTCAACAATATTGTTGTAGGATACATATCTATGTTTGACTTGAGGGACCTAGTGGGTGCCCACTATTTGATGAACCTGATCTAGCACATTGGGTTTGGGTAGGGATGGTAGTAGGTGTGACCTTAGAACCCGTATCGAATTGGAAATCCAATGGGGTGGTGGTTGGAGTGTTTAGATAGGAATTCAAGCCACCCTCACTCATTTTTTATATCTTTGATATGGTTATTACTGATTCAATGATGTTTACTAGAGGTTCTTCCTATTTAGTGGTTATTGATCTTGATGCGATGCATTTTTCTTTCTTTTGGGTTGCCTTATGTATAAAGGTGAACATGCTAGTTATATTTGTTAGGAGAGGGAGGCATTATTACCCCGCACCTATTATATATTTTCTGAGTGGGATGTATTCTTACCCCATTACGGTTATATATCTTATTGGGTGGGAGGTATTCATACCCAATACCAGTTATATATGTTATGTGTGGGAGGAATTCTTGACCCACACAGTCATATATGTTATGGGTGGGAGGAATTATTACCTGATTCCAGTTGAATATGTTATGGATGGGAGGAATACTTACTTCGTGCTAGTTATATATGTTATGGGTGGGAGGCATTCTTACCCCACACCAGTAATATATGTTATGGGTGGGTGGAATTCTTACCCCACACAATTTTTTGTTTTTGATATATAAATATGCTTGATGGCTAAGAGAAAGTGAGGGATCTTTCACCTTGGTTAGGGGTAGACCATGAGAGATCCCCTAGAATTGGATGGAAATGGTATGTCTCGATCCACCCCAACATATATCTCTCTATATATTTTACCTTTTCAGATATCCCAACCATGGGCTGAAGCAAGCATATGTTGATTGGTTTTAAAAACCCTTGGTTGAACTATTTTTTGTTTTTATGTTATTTGATTCACTTATGAGTACATGACATTTCTATGTATGTATGTATTGGTATGGGACTATACATAAATTCTCCTATAGATATGTGAATCCATGGTGGAACTTGTCCAATTGACTGAGATTATAGACCCGGGGTTGGACAATGGTTTCATGTTGGGGTTTACTTACCTTTTTAGTTGTTCCTCAGCAAGGATGGGTAGTTTAATTTTTCATACACTTAGATAAGAACATTTACAGGTTTCTTGTCATGGTGGCATACTGAGATTATTTCTCATCCCTGCACGTGAAACTCAGTGTACATGTAGAAATTTTTTATTCCTTTCAGGTTGAGTACAAGTTTCATAATGGATATGGATGAGGCCTAGATTTTCATGATCAAGCCGAGCTTCTTGTGTACTTTTACTAAATGAGCTGGTGCAGTTTGATAGTTTCTGGAGACCATGTACATGGTATGGATTAGAGTTAGTAGTATATCCATGAACTTTTAATTTCAGTTTATTTTGTACACCTTTATCTGTATGGTTGTACTAGAGGGTTAACTATGTTGTATCGTATGACATAACTATTCAAGATTTTATATAATTTTCATTTTTATTACATCATGTTTCCTTTTCAGTTAATTATTGCTTCTACAGTCAGTTTAATTTCATCGATGTATGATACATAAATGTTTATACTGTTTTTTTACTATTATATAGGGGATATTCTCCCCACTATCACAACCTATGCCCTCTATGCTACTCATAATCTTCTAGAATATGGGTAGGCATGCTTGAGGCATTGTAAACCACCTGCTCAGAGCACTAATTCAGTGGAATCTAAGACAAGATGTTACAAAGTTGTATCACAGATGTTCTTTTCATTCTATTTACTATTTGGGATATGGTAGAAAATAATATTAGGAATCTGTTGGAACTTATGTTGGATGTTAGATGGGTGCATCGAGAACACTTGTTTCGGCAGGAAGTCCTAGTTTCTAGGGGTTTGGGATTGTTGTTCTAATCTATGATGTTATAGTTTTTTAGGATTTTCAGCTTGGGTGATGCACATGTTGTGTGGATATTATGATTTATTGTGGATTTCTAGCTCCTGGAAATTTTTAAGAGGCTAGGGATGGATTTTGAACCTTGGATGACAATGGAAAGAGGCGTCTCATGCATCATATTTAGAAAATATGAGTCACATCATATAGGCCTGATAGTGTATGATTTTTACTAACTATTGAGTCCTATTAAATTGGGCCTACATACATATATATAATTTCATTCTAATGTAATGTTATATGGATCTACATTGAGGTGTTTTTTTGTGAGATTTATGACTTAGTCCTCATACACAAGAGGTATGATGATCTAGTAAGTCAACATAGCACATAATTCCTTTTTGTTGAACCCCTTTTAGGGTTTTGTTTCTTAGGTCATGGTTATCTAGTAGGATCATTTATAACAATTCCAATAAAAACCATGAAATTGTTGTGATCTATAAATCTAGGTGGGGTATTACCGTATACAGATTGTAATAGCCCAAGATTTTATGAAAAATATTCTTTTTAATTTCACTAATGTCTTGTGTTGTACGCTACACCAAAAGGAGATTTCACAACACGCATCCTTGACTTGCCTTGCATTACACGCAATCACGACCTTCCTCGATAGCGTGTGTAGTACGCAATAACGAGTTTCACTAAACAACAATATGCTATTAAAATATTATTAAAACTAGTCGTTATGAATAGTAATAACCACTTTTTGAAATTTTGTAAATTTTATTTTTCAAAATGGAATTCATTTTTGGATTTGTAATATCGAAATTAGCTTAGGGTGAAATTTTGGTGATTTTCGGATAACTTTCATATTTTGATGAATAGTGAAAATTACTAAATTTTAATTAAAAACAACTTTTTCAATCGAAATAATTAATAGTGATAAATTATTATTTTGAGTGGTTTTAAAGTATATTTAGAATATATTTTTACAATTTAATACAATGTTGTTCATTGGATGTAATTTCACATTTAAACCAGTTATAAACAAGTTTCAATCTTTTGATAGTTATTATCTCTTAAAAACACGCTATTTGTTTTGACGACGGGAATTAATTTTCAAATTAGTTAATGCAACTGATATGTTTTGAATTTGGTAAAATAGACATAATTTTTGAATTCATAATATCAAATATAGCTTAGGCCTAATTTTTGGTATTTTTATGAAAACTTGCAATTTTTGATGAATAGTGAAACCACTAAGTGGTAGTTAAAAAAAACTGAATTGTTCATAAAACTTAATTTTACCGCTTCTGTAAGTGGAATTTCAAAAATCCGAGAGACATGGTTGATGTCAGTAAGTAAAATGTGGTTCAATGAGTTGAAAATAATTTTTGGTGAATAGTAACTTTTTACTTTTATTTACCATGGTTAAACGTAAATAGAGTAATTAAGGGTAAAAATGGTATTATTATTACCCTAAAACATGTCATAATTCTATTGAATAAGTGTAATTCGACCAAAAACAAACTTAGGAATAAAATATGACCATTTAGGCCAACTTGAATTAGATTAGGACATGTATTATTATTTAATTCAAAGAAGAGTTAAAATAGTTAAAATCAAAGTTTATTTAATAAAACATTTTTAATATAGGGTTATACATAAGATAAATTCGACTATAAATATTCATTAGAAATCTAAAAATATTTCCTACATAATGGTATTTTATTTGTAATTTTTATACATTAAATAATTTAATTTATTTATGACACAACGATGATGCATGAATTATCTTATTAATGACATATTGACATAATTAATGTTATAAACATCAAAATAAATGTAATTTGCGACTTTTTATGAATTAAACTAATTTTATAGGTTAATATGACATGTTAGTATTGATTTAATTAACTTTGTTCTAACTTATCATTCTGTTATTATTTTCGAAAAAATCAAATACTAAATACTGTCAAAATTGACATAAAATAGTTTTTAAAACAAATATTATATTATTAATTGTTATTTTATTCCTAAAAATCTAAGGTTCGGCCAAATGACTTAGATAAGGTTATATATATTAATAATAAACAACTTGGGGTTCGTTTGGCTTCTTATAGTATGTTTATTAACCTTATAGTGTAAGAACACAAGAAGACACGGTAAAAGTAAAATTATTTAACTTAATGTTAAATCTAAATGATAAGGTTAAAATAGGAACCTAAACTTGTCTAAATTCTATTTGATGAGAGGGTTTAGACCCATACCCACCTTATCCATGAAATAAATCAATTTTTAGCTATTTAAAACCTAACTTGACTTTATAATAAAATAATATTTTTAGTTATTCCAAAGGTTCCCCTCTCCTCCCTTATAAAAGGGCACCTCCTCCCTCTCTTCCTCACACAACTTTGAGCCTTAAATATCGGCCAACCCCTGACAAATTCTCCTCTCCACTTCCCTAGAAACATCCTATAGGTTCTTCTCTTCCTCAAAGACCAATTTTAGTTCCCTAAAAGAAGGTCTCAAAGAAGCACTTCAAAGAAGAGGTAATGTCCGTTACCGATTCTTTCATCTTTATTTCTTCTTCCACTTCTTATTCTTTAGTTGTTTCATTATGAAGTAATAACATCATTATCACTAATATACTGATATGTTATTATAAGTATGAAACAACACTATTTCACCATCTATCTATCCTACGGAAAAAGAAATCACCGCGCGTGCGTACGTACGGAATACCGTCTCCACGCCGTGGTGTAATCTATTTTCCACCACCACCTTACTTGGATAGGTATAATGGTGTAAATAATGACTATATATGACTATTATAAAGTTATATTGATTCGGAAATAGTATACATATACTCCAATATAATTCCACGATCATAGGAATGATATCATCACTCGTGCGTACGTACGAAATACCGTCTCCACGATGTGATGCTACTCATTCTACATGATCTTCATTTCACAATGATTATATAAATTAATTGAATGAATGAATATGATATATATATTACACTAATACCATTCTGGAAATGAGGTATCTATAACCTAAAGAGAAGAATAAGAATTTATTCTACAAAACACGCATAAGAACAAAAAGTTATAAACACCCGAATAACAAGTAGAAATGAAATATTACTACTAAGAAGCTAAGAATATGACCATATATGATATCATAAAAATAAGTATGATTATGGAATAAGTCAATAACATTATTTAAATCATTATACAGGAGGTTCAGACACTTACAAAGCAACTCAGACCTAAGGTAAGGGAAAATATCACAATCTCATTTTTATCCGAGATTGTTTTTACTTTGGCATTTACTGGGGTGTATTTTATCATCCACATCCATGTTCCCTCAATATGTAATATTGTTTCCATACACTTACAATAGTTTAAATACAATTTTACCCTTCAGTGAGTTTTTAGTAAAGAATATGAAATGAATCTTTTGTCGTTTTTCGTACGAGGTACTTTTTGACTTTTCCGACAAAAGTACTAAGAATTTTTTTTAACTTATATGGCATGAATGGATTTTTAAAACATTATTTCCAAGAAGCTTCCTTTACAAGTTTTAATGTTTATTTTTAATCAAATTCTTTTAAAATTGTATGACATGTTAAGAAATGAAAAATGTTTTTGAAGTAGAATGGTTATTTTCCTCAAGAATGGAGTTCAAGTGTTTTATCAAAATTATTTTCCATCTAAGATAATAAAGGGTTCTGTTTCTATCCCTATTATTGCATTGATTTGGTTATGTTTTTATGGAATTATTTTTATGAATTCCTTTATCTTATATGAATTGTTTTATGATGTCATGTTGTTTAAGAATCCCATTTTTATTACATGGGTTATGCTATGATGTATGGTTTATGATTTTGTGGAACACATAAGAATGATATCTTTATGAGATGGGTGGGACCTATATCTCCCTCCAATGCATTGGGTAAAGATTTTATATCTGATGAGATAGACATGGCTGGAATGGTAGGTTATACCGGTTCAGTGAAACAGGACTGAAACGAGGGTGAATCGGTTCAGAAAGGGACTTTTTCCACTAAGATAGTCTTGGCAATGAGTCTTGACTAACAAGAAATGATTCTCTATGATTATGTGTGTATGCCACAAAGTTTAATGTTTTAAGTTATGAATATTGTGATTACATTTCACTGCCATGAGTTATCCCAGGTTATGAAATTATGATCTCTTTTACAGGTTAAGATTTCCAAAAGTTATGTGCTTATGTATATGATGTGATTGATATTTCTTTTGTTTGCCCTTACTGAGCATTTGAGCTCACACTTTTATGTTTTCTTTTCCCCAGGATATAAAGAAAGGTTTTAGGTATAAAAAAAAGGAAGATCTTTATGGGAGATGTTGAAGATCTTTCACCAGGATTAGAAGATTATATTCCGAGTTTCCAAAGACACTAAACTATTATGATCCTTATTCTGTGTTTTTGTTATGTACTAAGTATTCCGCAAATGTAATGTAATGTCCATGTACGTCAGGCTTCGGGTCTCTACAGTTGGTATCAGAGGAAAGGCTTAATAAACCTTTGGAAACTAGGATGCGAAAATGTTAGTGAGATCTCTAGAGATATTTCTAAGGTATTTCTAGGGATGTCCCTAAGGTTAAGTATACGTATAGGTTATAGTACTAGAATTACGTTAACGATCATAGAATTAAACCAAAGATGTTAGATATTGAAGGTACTCCCCCTTTATTATGTTGTTTTCCCTATCATGATTTTTGCCTCTCACACTATTCTTTTTGGGTTTTAGACGATGGCTGGAACCCGAAGGAACCGTGTTGATCAATGCAATGGACAATGCAATGATTTTCCTCCTGAACCAACAAATGTTATGGGAGATGGAGTGAAAAATCTTATTGTTATACTTACACAAGCTATGAATCATTCTAGACTTCCAAATGAGCAGAGAAGGGAACAATATTCTATTGAGTCCTTCATGAGGCAACGTCCACCTTCTTTCAGTGGGTCTTCTGATCCAATTGTTGCTGAACAATGGATCAGTACCACTGAAAAGATATTTTCAGTTCTTCAATGTTCTGAACATGATAAAGTCATCTTAGCAGTGTATCGTTTGGAAGGTGAAGCTGATCAATGGTGGAATCTTATCAAGAATACGAGGCCAAGAGATGAAATTGAGTCCATGGAATGGGACAAGTTCAAGAACTTGTTTTTCAGTAAGTACTTCCCTCGTATTCTTCGAACAAAGATGGAAAAGGAGTTTCTTGAGCTGAAGTAGAAGGATGATGAATCTATTGGTATATACGAAGAAAATTTTACAAGACTTTCAAGGTATGCATCTGGCATTATCATCCAACCTGAAAGTAAAGTTGATCGATTTTTAGTGGCCTAAAACCAAGTCTTTGAAGGGAATTAGCTATAAGAGACTTCAGTAGCTATGAAGAAATTGTACGTTGTGATATGAAGGTAGAAATGGAAGTTGGTGTTACATATCCATCTCATGGTTTTGACAAGAAACGAAAGATGGAGTTCAAGGAGAAATCTCAGAATAATGGTGAAAAGAAGATGAATGTTTCCTTATGATCAAAGTGTGGAAAGAAGCATGGTGGAGACTGTCTTAAAGGGACTAGAAAATGTTTTAAGTATGGAAAAGAAGGTCATCGAGCAGCTGAGTGTCGAGGTAATGAAGAAAGGGTTTCTAATGATGTGAATAAAGCAAACACTGCAGAGAACACACCACCAACACTTCAATGCTTCAAGTGCAAGGAAATGGGGAATTATGCTAATAAATTCCCTAATCCAAGGGATAGTGATGATCAACATGAGCAACCACTGAAGGCAAAGGACAAAGGGAAGTCACATGCGATCACTATTGGCGATGTTGAATATGACAACGATGTGGTGGAATGATTAAGTGTTTATGTAATGGGATTCCAAAATAATGTTGTATATAGTATCGTGGAATATTGGAATATTTATGTTTTGGTCTATTGTGGTTTTCAATAATTTTATGGTACCGGTAACCATGAAAAGTGATTGAGACATTTTTGGTAAACAGATGATATGAGCATAATGAAGGGATAAGAAGATAATGAGATGTTTGATTGTATTCATGATCTCATGATTGATATAAGGACTAAGTGATATCATGGTTTGAGTATATAGAATTTTGAGGATTTTGGTATGTGGAAAGAGTTAACTTTTAACAGCATTCATGTTTTCACTAAGGTTCAATGGATATTCAAGAGAATACATGATTAAGGCCTTTGAATGTTTGGAATGTGACCAACAAGACATATCTTATGATATATGGGGATCAAAGATGGTATTAAATCTCTGGTAATCGTTTTCACTTTATTATGAGAGTGGACTGCAGTATTATGGATAAGCCTAAAGATTGGAATGGATAATGTTGTACATAAGTTAGTATTGTTTAAGGATAGAGGTTTTTTTCGATATTATTGATGGGATGTTATAGTAATATAGTTTTAGAAAAAGGACAACCTGCAGGAAGGGCGACAACCCATCGCGTCGGACAAGGATGTGGGAATCGAACCCACAACCGAAGTGCGACTGGCCTTTATCGCCTACCACTGGCCTACAGGAAGTCCCTGGTTAGTAGAAACTAGTTTTATTTTATTACGCGGTATGATATATGAAGTATAAAGTCCATTTTAGGAACCATATATGATTAATCTCACTATAGATGGACTTATGTATTTTTTGATAACTTTTCTAACCTTTTGTTTGAGACAGATGGATTGACCCATCATTCTATCACATGATCTGCTAACACATCACGAATGACAAATTCAACTTCATTTATTTAAGAGATGAAGTGTAAATTGTCCAAAGAACGACAAACGGTGAGACTATTCCAAAATCACGAAAGTATTTCTTCTAATTCCAATTTCATCAACTTTAGGGAAATGATCTTGAAAACCAAAAATGTTGTCCTAGTGCTATTATATCTAATGAATCAGATGGTACCTTAGATAGTCACAAATTTATGGCTTTTTGATTGCTGGCTTTTCTATAGCCATGTTCTCTACCACTCTCCATCAGAACATGATGGTTAGATTTCTCTTCCATATCCATATTTTCACCTATGTGGAAACCCAGTGATTAGTTTATTTGGGTAACCGTTACGTTTCATAATTTCGTTTTTAAAGATTGGTTTTGGTATTCCTTTTTATGATGTGGGTTTCTATTAAAGAAAATTTCAAATAGTAAACCATTTATAACCCGACGAATTTCGAGGGCGAAATTCATTTTAAGGGGGGTAGAATGTAACAACCCAAGATTTTATGAAAAATATTCTTTTTAATTTCAATAATGTCTTGTGTTGTACACTACACCAAAAGGAGCTTGCACAACACGCATCCTTGACTTGCCTTGCATTACACGCAATCGCGACCTTCCTCGATAGCGTGTGTAGTACGCAATAACGAGTTTCACTGAACAATAATATGCTATTAAAATATTATTAAAACGAGCCGTTATGAATAGTAATAACCACTTTTTGAAATTTTGTAAATTTTATTTTTCAAAATGGAATTAATTTTTGGATTTGTAATATCGAAATTAGCTTAGGGTGAAATTTTGGTGATTTTCGGATAACTTTCATATTTTGATGAATAGTGAAAATTACTAAATTTTAATTAAAAACAACTTTTTCAATAAAAATAATTAATAGTGATAAATTATTAATTTGAGTGGTTTTAAAGTATATTTAGAATATATTTTTACAATTTAATACAATGTTGGTCATTGTATGTAATTTCACATTTAAACCAGTTATAAACAAGTTTCAATCTTTTGATAGTTATTATCTCTTAAAAACACGCTATTTGTTTTGACGACGGGAATTAATTTTTAAATTAGTTAAAGAAACTGATATCTTTTTGAATTTGGTAAAATAGACATCATTTTTGAATTCATAATATCAAATATAGCTTAGGACTAATTTTTGGTATTTTTCTGAAAACTTTCAATTTTTGATGAATAGTGAAACCACTAAGTGGTAGTTAAAAAAAACTGAATTGTTTATAAAACTTAATTTTACCACTTCTGTGAGGGGAATTTCAAAAATCCGAGAGACACGGTTGATGTCAGTAAGTAAAATGTGGTTCAATGAGATGAAAATAATTTTTGGTGAATAGTAACTTTTTACTTTTATTTACCACGGTTAAAAGTAAATAGGGTAATTAAGGGTAAAAATGATATTATTATTACCCTAACACATGTCCTAATTCTATTGGATAAGTGTAATTCGACCAAAAACAAACTTAGGAATAAAATATGACCATTTAGGCCCACTTGAATTAGATTAGGACATTTATTATTATTTAATTCAAAGAATAGTTAAAAGAGTTAAAATCAAAGTTTATTTAATAAAACATTTTTAATATAGGGTTATACATAATATAAATTCGACTATAAATATTCATTAGAAATATAAAAAAATTTCCTACATAATGGTATTTTTTTTTTTAATTTTTAGACATTAAATAATGTAATTTATTTATAACACAAAGATGATGCAGTAATTATCTTATTAATGAAATATTGACATAATTAATGTTATAAACATCAAAATAAATGTAATTTGAGACTTTTTATGAATTCCAATAATTTTATAGGTTAATATGAATTGTTAGTATTGATTTAATTAACTTTTTTCGAAGTTATCATTCTGTTATGATTTTCACAAATATCAATTACTAAATAGTGTCAAAATCGACATAAAATAGTTTTTAAAACAAATATTATATTATTAATTGTTATTTTATTCCTAAAAATATAAGGTTCGGAAAAATGACTTATATAAGGTTATATATATTAATAATAAACAACTTGGGGGTTTTTTGGCTTCTTATAGTAAGTTTATTAACCTTATAGTGTAAGAACACAAGAAGACACAGTAAAAGTAAAATTATTTAACTTAATGTTAAATCTAAATGATAAGGTTAAAATAGGAACCTAAACTTGTCTAAATTCTATTGTATTAGAGGGTTTTGACCCATACCCACATTATCCACGAAATAAATCAATTTAGAGCTATTTAAAACCGAACTTGACTTTATAATAAAATAATATTTTTAGTTATTCCAAAGGTGCCCCTCTCCTCCCTTATAAAAGGGAACCTCCTCCCTCTCTTCCTCACTAAACGTTGAGCCTTAAAGCTCGGGAAACCCCTGGAACATTCTCCTCTCCACTTCCCTAGAAACATCCTAGAGGTTCTGGTCTTCCTCAAAGACCAATTTTAGTGCCCTAAAATAAGGTCTCAAAGAAGCACTTCAAAGAAGAGGTAATGTCCGTTACCGATTCTTTCATCTTTATTTCTTATTCCACTTCTTCTTCTTTAGTTGTTTCATTATTAATTAATAACATCAGTATCACTCATATATTGATATGTTATTATAAGTATGAAACAACCCTATTTCACCATCTATCCATTCTACGGAAAAAGAAATCACCGCGCGTGCGTATGTACGGAATACCGTCTCCACGCCGTGGTGTAATCTATTTTCCACCACCACCTTACTTGGATGGGTATAATTGTGTAAATAATGACTATATATGACTATTATAAAGTTATATTGATTCTGAAATAGTATAAATATACTCCAATACAATTCCACGATCATATGAACGATATCATCACTCGTGCGTACGTACGGAATACCGTCTCCACGATGTGATGTGACTCGTTCTACATGATCTTCATTTCATAATGATTATATAAATGAATTGATTGAATGAATATGATATATATATTACACTAATACCATTCTGTAAATGAGGTATCTATAAACTAAAGAGAAGAATAAGAATTTATTCGACAAAACACGCATAAGAACAAAAAGTTATAAACACCCGAATAAGAAGTAGCAATGAAATATTACTACTAAGAAGCTAAGAATATGACCATATATGATATCATAAAAATAATTATGATTCTGGAATAAGTCAATAACATTATTTAAATCATTATACAGGAGGTTAGGACACTTACAAAGCAATTCGGACCTAAGGTAAGGGAAAATAACACAATCTCATTTTTATCCGAGATTGTTTTTACTTTGGCATTTACTATGGTGTATTTTATCATCCACATCCATGTTCCCTCAATATGTAATATTGTTTCCATCCAATTACAATAGTTTAAATCCAATTTTACCCTTCGGTGAGTTTTTAGTAAAGAATATGAAAGGAATCATTTGTCGTTTTTCGTACGAGGTACTTTTTGACTTTTCCGACAAAAGTACAAAGAATGTTTTTTTAAATTATACTTCATGAATAGATTTTTAAAACATTATTTCCAAGAAGCTTCCTTTACAAGTTTTCAAGTTTATTTTTAATCAACTTCTTTTAAAATTGTATGACATGTTAAGAAAGGAAAAATGTTTTTGAAGTAGAATGGATATTTTCCTCAAGAATGGAGTTCAAGTGTTTTATCAAAATTATTTTCCATCTAAGATAATAAAGGGTTCTGTTTCTATCCCTATTATTACATTGATTTGGTTATGTTTTGATGGAATTATTTTTATGAATTCCATTATCTTATATGAATTGTTTTATGGTGTCATGTTGTTTAAGAATCCCATTTTTATTACATGGGTTATGCTATGATGTATGGTTTATGATTTTGTGGCACACATAAGAATAGTATAATTATGAGATGGGTGGGACCTATATCTCCCTCCAATGCATTGGGTAAAGATTTTATATCTCATGAGATAGACATGGCTGGAATGGTAGGTTATACCGGTTCAGTGAAACAGGACTGAAACGAGGGTGACTCGGTTCAGAAAGGGACTTTGTCCACTAAGATAGTATTGGAAATGAGTCTTGACTAACAATAAATGATTCTATATGATTATGTGTGTATTAAACAAATTTTAATGTTTTAAGTTATGATTATTGTGATTACATTTCACTGCCATGAGTTATCCCAGGTTATGAAATTATGATCTCTTTTACAGGTTAAGATTTCCAAAAGTTATGTGCTTATGTATATGATGTGATTGATATTTCTTTTGTTTACCCTTACTGAGCATTTGAGCTCACCCTTTTATGTTTTCTTTTCCCCAGGATATAAAGAAAGGTTTTAGGTATAAAAAAAGGAAGATCTTTATGGGAGATGTTGAAGATCTTTCACCAGGATTAGAATATTATATTCCGAGTTTCCAAAGACACTAAACTATTACGATCCTTGTGTGTGTGTTTTTGTTATGTACTAAGTATTCCGCAAATGTAATGTAATGTCCATGTACGTCAGGCTTCGGGTCTCTACACAGATTCCCAGTGAGTGTTAGTTCAGTTTCTCTTCTACGTTGATTTTGTGACCTCTAGGGGGAATTTCATTTTGAGGATGTTCTATGAGGACCAGTCCTTTAAAAGACTTGTTTTTAGTTTGGAATTTCATATTTTTTTTGTGATACTTACCTAATTCTGAGAGGTTGTATCTTTTGGGATAGGTGGTTGTACTTGGTGACCCAGTTGTAAGGCTTGTTTTTAGGGCTAGATGGGAGACCTAGAGGCCCTTAGTTTGAATCAAACCCATGTAGGTCAATGTTATTTTTGTTTGAAAGTAGCTTGTATGGGAGGTTGGATTGTCTTTTATGGTGCCACTTTAATAAGTGAGCTTGGTTTCATGCTTGTTTTTTGATCGAGACACGGTAGGTGCTTGAGGTTTTCATTATAGGCATGTTGATGCCTTCAGGTTTTGATTTAAAACATTGGGTGACTATTTTTTGAGACTAGCTTTAACAGGAAGGACTATTTAGGTGCCTGGATTAGTCAACCAGTTTTTCTATAGTTTCTAATTTAGTCGAAGAGTGGGTAGGCGCTCATGACTGGGATGACACCAGTTGACTACAATCTCATAGTAAATTGTAGAACAGGTAAGGTACGTGTTTTTGATGAGGAATTCCAAGGGAGATTCTGGATTGTGAAAATGATATTCCATGTAGCATGGTTATCCTATCCCTGTTATGGATGGATCACTAGGTCATGAGTTAGGTATTAAAGATACACACTGGTTTCACATGGTATAATTTAAATCTTTAATCGATGAGTGGATGAGTGAGAGTTGAGGACATATGTTTCATGAATTGTTGTGGTCTTGGATCCTATGAGTTGTTTTGTAATGTTTATCCATGGTAAAGTTGACATATTGAATCGGGTAACATGAGATGGTTAGCCCATGGATGAATCCTGGTTAGGTTTTGACAGGATGGTGAGCGTGGCTCAGAGAGAGCTGTATGTGACCTTGGAGGAATCTTGGTGTACTATAATTAGAGATGATCATTCTCTATCTTGATCCGTCTTGAGTATATTGAGAGAGCATCGACCCTAATCTAAGTTCCTTTTTATTCAAAATTTTCTTCCCTATTGAGGAAAGGAACATGTTGAGGTTGCACTCTAGGATAAGTATAAGGTAATCCATATGATGGGGAGTGCACCATTAGCAGTTTTAGGGTTTTGAATAGCATTTTCAGTTGAAATTCAGTGTTTTCTAGGTGTCACTGTGCTCAGAGGATGATTTTGAGGCAATGATAAGGGTAGTTCTGGGGTGGGGAGAACAAGATTGTTTGAATTTAAATGTATTTTGTGTAGGAGACAATTGTTGATTCTATGAGGATGGTCATTGGATTGTCCAAATAGCCTAGTTGTGAAGATGATCTAGTTAAGAGCATGGTTGATGCTCTTTTTACCAGGCTTCTTAGGGGTGAAAATGTTTATAGTGGTAAGTTATTAAGGATCCATGTTTTTAGGGATTGTAATTTTCAGAAAAAAATTGAATTTTTACTATTAAATGCTTGTAAAGGGGTAACATGGTATTTTATATTAGAATATTATCTTAGATAATTTTTTATAACCACTTCTTTTGTCATAGAATATAGTGTTTACCCTAGTAAAGAAGTTTTTCTTGAATCTGATCTATTTAAATTTTGGTAAAATAATTGATATTTAATATTAATAAATTAAATATCAAATTATTCATGCAGGTCTGTTCATTTGTATCTTTTGAATAGAGCATCATATTGAAATCATGTCTCCTCTATTGAGTTTGGAATGGAAATTTTTTCCTAGGTGAGGCATAAAATAATGGTGGGATATGAGTCAGCCCGAGCTCCTTTTTATTTTCTTTTTATTTTCTTCTGTTTATTTATTTTCCTTTCCTTTTCATTCTTTCTCTCCTCTTCTTATCATGTACATCCATCAAAGGTATCTTTTACCAAATAATTGAGATATAATAGAGAGAGGTATAAATAAAGTTAGAGATAAATAGAGGGAGGATCCATTACAGAGCCTTCAACATGCCAAATAGTCGTATGACAGCCGTGGACCATGAAATCAAATGAATATTTGGTGGTTTCCACCCAAATGTAGGGCCATTTATTTTTTTTCCTTAGATCCCTATAGATTTTATATTTTATATTTTTAAAGACCTATTATTCTTATATGAGGCCCATAGTGTCTAGATCTTTTGATTTTGGGATGAAAACAAGGGATTCAGGTGATCTGAGGGTTTTTTGTTCAGGAAAACCAGTCTACACGGTGTGTAGTACAAGGTGACACGTCATGTGTTCTTTCTATTTGGGGAAGATGAAGTTTAAGGAGTACACAATGTGTATAAGGGTGTACACACTGAGTACCTAGCCAAGAGAACCTATGTAGGAGTATATGATCATGTAGAGTACACTGCCAGACCCCATGTGGGTGGCATGCCCTGTAGAAGTACATTGACTGTCCAAGAAGGTGGCATGGCGAGTTGAGGGACACGAGCATGTACACCATGTTGGGTACAAAACATGTACCTGTTTCACACAATGTGTACCTAGATATTTTACATGCCCAGGCTAGTATGAGTGCATGCCCATGTGGTGCATTGGGAGTACCCACCATGTACCAAGGGTGATATGTCGTGTACTACCTCTTTTCAAACCTTGAAGGGTTTTCATTTTTTTTTTCATGGAATAATTTTTGGACTTGAGAGTAGTCCATTATGAGTTGTTTTATGGGTATATCATGATGATGAAACCTGTGGAGTGTTCTAAGGACTCTTAATGGGTGTTTTTGGTATTCTACCTAAATAAAGAGGTTCTTCATCCAGTAATAGAATTTAGTCATCTCTTGAGGGAGAGACTTGAATGTGAACAATAGGTTGGGTGTTCAGATCAACATAGTTTATAATGTTGATCTGAGATGAGCTATGAGCTATCTCCCATGACCAATACTTTTTATGATGTCCCCCTTGTGAGATGTCCCCCTCTGGCCTATGAGGTCGTGATACCTATTGCTTTTAAGGATCCTTTAAGGGATGCCTTCACTCATGAGTTAATCTAGGGAGTCCTCTGTAGGATCCCTTACCTATATACCATTTCTGAGGATCCCCTATAGGATTCCTTCATTTGAATTTCATTAAAGGATCTTGAGTAGGATTCCATCTTAACTTTTAGCTATGGATCCCAATTAGGATGACCTTTCTTATGTATGAATCAAGGATCATGTTGTAGGATTCCTATATATTTTTGACATGAGGGACCTAGTGGGTGATCATTTTTTGACTGACCCTAATCTAGTACGTTGGGTTTTGGTATATATGGTAGTAGGTGTCACCTTAAAACCCATTCCAAATTGGTAATCTAATGGGGCAGTTTCTGGAGTGTTGTTTTGGGTGTTTGGGCCACCCTCACTCATCTGTTTATATCTTTGACATGGTTATTGTTGATGCAATGATGTTTACCAGAGGCGCTTCTTGGTTGGTGGCTATTGAGCATGACATGAGATGTATTTCTTTCTTTTCGGTTTCATTATGTATAAATGTGAACATTCTAGTTATATATATTATGGTTGGGAGATATTCTTACCCCAAAGAATTTATATATGTTTTGGGTGGGAGGCATCCTTACCCCACGCCGGTTATATATGTTACGATTGGAAGGCATTACTGCCCCATGCTAGTTATATATATTATCAGTGGGTGGAATTTTTACCCCATTCCAGTTATATATATTATGGGTGGGATACATTCTTACCCCATGCCAGTAATATATGTTATAGGTGGGAGTCATTATTAAACCATAGTAGGTATATATGTTATGTATGGGAGGAATTCTTAGCCCATGCTAGTTATATATGTTATTGGTGGGAGCCATTATTACCCCATGCCGGTAATATATGTTATGTGTGGGAGGCATTCTTACACCACACCAGTTATATATGTTATGGGTGGGAGGAATTCTTACCCCACACCAGTTATATATGTTATGTGTGAGATGAATTCTTACCCCACACCATTTATGTTTTCAATATATAAATATGCCTAAAGTCCAAGAGACAATGTGGGCTCTTGGACCTTGGTTTGAGGTAGACTGTGAGAGATCCTCTAGAATTGTATGGCTGTGGTATGTCTCGATCCACCCTAGAATATATCTATCTATATATTTGACTTCATTAGACATCATAGCAATGGGATAAAGTAGGTAGATGTCGATTGGTATTACAAACCCAATGGTCAAATATTGTTGCGTTTCATATTATTTTATTCACTTACACACGAATGTGATATCTATATATGTATATATAGGTATGGGACTCTAAATACATATGCCTATAGATATGGGAATACATGGTGGCACTTGTCCATTTGATAGGGATTACATACTCGGAGTTGGACTATTGTTTCACATTGGTTTTTACTTACCTTTTTAACTATACCTCAGCTAGGCTGGGTAGTTGAATTTTTCATAAACTTAGAGTAGAACATTTATAGGTTTCTTGTTAGGGTATCCTAATAGGATTATTTATCACCCCTGCATGTCAACCTCAGTGTACATGTAGACCTTTTGTTCACTTTTTAGGTTAACTAGGAATTTCTTGGTGGATAGAGATGAGGCCCAAAGTTGCATGATTGAGCGGAGCTACTTGTGTGGTTCAACTGAATGGGCTTGTAAAATTTTATTGTGTCTGGAGACTGGGTAAGTTGTCTAGATCAGAGTTATTAATAGAGCCCTATAGTTTTACTTTTAGTTTTTTTATACTTCAATATCTGTATGGTTAGACCAGTGGATGACCAGTGTTTTATTATATGACATAACAGTTTGGGATTTATAGAATTATCATTTATTATTACAACATATTTATTTTTTAGTTAATTATTGTTTCCATACTCTGTTTACTTTCCGTTGTGTATGATACATATATATCTCTTCTATTTTCTTACTCAAATATGAGTGAATAGTATCCCCCCAATCATACCCCAGACCCTCATTGCTAGTCAGCAACCTCTGGCATATGGGAAGTCATTATTGAGGCCTTTTAACCTACCTTCTCGAAGCACCGATTCCATGGAATCTACATCGGGATATTAGACCTACCCATCTAATCGATAAAATGAGTCTTCTAGATGGGAATTATGTGCACAACCATTATTAATAGATCAAGTAGTAGCAAAATTTCATTATAGGTCATTGGGTCTTGAGCATTCCTACGAATAAGTACATTTTCATTCAATCCCATTTTCATACCTACACTGAAATGGGTTTTAGTGTACCTCCTAGTCATTGGTGTTATACTTTAACCTTCTAAATGATAAGGTATCTAGTGATGAACCTCACAATGTGCATCTTCATTCCCAACCAACAAAAAAATTTCATCATATCATGATAGATTTTGGTCATGAAAAAATTCACTATCCATTATGTGGTATTATAGTTCCTCATCAGTTCTTCCCTTAAAGAATAAGGGACCTCCACTGTACCATGGATGCAAAACAAGTTATATATATACTAATCCCACCCTAAAAAGGATCATCCCCCAAAATTAATTCTCATACCACAAGACAATCAGAATCATACTCCTGGCTGACCATGAACCGATCCATCAACGAAGAGGTAATAACAAAATAGATCACAAACTATCAGCTTTTGGTTATATAATATATCAATTGAAAAGTCGATGGGGAAACTCATTAATTTATAATTCTCTTCTAAATCTCAAAAAACTTAACTCTTGAGTTTTCCTATTTAGAGTATCTAAAATAGAATTCCACTTTATAAGTGAATATTACATCTTAATATTAAATGAATGATGGAAATTAAGATAATATATTTATTATAGATTATAGTCTTTCTAAGAAAATATATTCTACAATCTCTTATAGTATGCGTAACAAAAAACATCATACTAAAAATTTCATATTGACAATAATTAAATACATAAAATATTACTATTATCACCAAGTTATATGTAGATTAGTTATAGTTATAGGGGCATACATGGTGAAAAAAATGACTGAAAATACAATCCCTCTACATAATAAAAGTTCCTTAACCAACTCTTGAGGAATCTAAATAGACTATGAAACTAATCACATAGTTGGGAAGAATTATAATCACACTGAAAACAAGAATCATCCTTAGATTATGGATGAACTCTCAACATATTCTAGTCCACTCAAACTTGACCCACTTCTTGGAAGCCCAGTCTTTGGAACCTCCAAATAATAGAAGTCTTGAATTACCCACTTATAATACATTGAAAATATAAGGAATATTCAGATTCCAAACACATTTTTTGGTTGATTCCAATACCTCACTACTTTTACATTATCAAGATTAAATCTTATCCCTTCTTATGAGACCACATTCCTAAGGTAGTTCTCCCACTAAATCAAAAAGTGACAAATGGAATACTTAGAATAAAGTAGATGTTCCCAAAGTATACTTTGTATATTCTCATGGTTATCATCATGTGACTCTTAGGTCCATGAGTATAACAATATTTCATAAAAAAATCATCAATGGGAGAGTATATATAAGGAAAAAAATCTGGTTCACGAGATCCATGAACTCCCCTGGTGTATTTATAAAATTGAAATTCATTGTGTGGAACTTATATAACCTATACCAAATCTAGAATTCCATCTTTGGTACATCCTCAACCAAAAAACACCATTGATGGTAACGAGACTATAAGATAATATACAAAATCCATTAATATCCCCTCATTCGGTCAAATATGTTTTCAATATTTGATAATATATATTGGTTCTTCTTCATGGTTAGTTTAGTGTATGGTAATCCAAAAAAATATTTTGACCACCATCCAGTGTTTTGGTGATAAATACCAAGTACACCAAGGAAAGGTACTTAGATGGATAAAACCATTTATATCTAGGTGATTGAGTTGTGTATTCATCTCCATCAACTCAACTAGTTATATTTGATTAGGGTGAGTTGATATTGGGTCCACACAAGGCACCAGACCAATCAAAAACTCAATAACCCTCACATAATGAAATTAGAAGAAATAATATGTAACGATATCCCAAATCCAAGCTACCATAGAAGGAAATGTGATTGGTACCATCACCAGATTTCTTTATAGAACCATACCTGCTACATTCTCTATAATTTCTTGAATCTAACAAAAATTATGTCTAAGTCATCATGCCTCTTTACCTGAATCTCTAACTATAATAGGCTCCTCTCCCCTTGGGAGGTAACAGACACCTACCATTGGTATTAATCAATTTAGTCTTAGAAGTGAATCATATAATCCATCCCAAAAACAATTTCAAATATCATTATATCAAAGAATATGATATCTTTAAAATTCCTCTAACATACTACCACTACCACACATTACATGAACCTTTGAACATGATATATCCTATTCTCATGTGGTGAATTAAGTTCTAATAACATGAGATAAAATATCATAGTCAACACCTATTGATATAAAAATTGGGCATAAATGAAGGAATGATAATCCTTAGTAACAAGTATATAAACTTTATGCATCATATTAATTTGAACCATTCCTCTAAAATATAATGGATACTCAGATATATAAGCTATAACATGGTTTAATGGATTTACCCACCCTTCCTCATATCCATGGCCCTACCCTAATGATACTTAACTCACTAGAAAAACTTATCACTGAGGTGTTTTTGTTAAGAATATTATGTACATAAGATGTCTCCATAACTAGACAGCTTGAATGAAACCCTATTATAAGTCCAAGTTACACCTATTTAATACCTCAATGCTTGAATTTACCCTAAAACCATTCTCATACCTAATTAAGATATGCTCAAACACAACCTTTGAAGATGTTCGATAATATCCCAGATAGTTTTGGAAAATTACTTGTTGATTTTTGGGATTTGGTATACATGATATATAATCATTGAAGGGATCAGAGAAACTAAAGTTAAATATGAAACTACATGTGATTATTCACTTCATTAATCCCTTATTCCTATCAGGAATCACCATTCCATAGAGTGAATGATGTTTTCCTAGTTTTCTGTGAGATTTGGGAGACTTTGTTTATGGAATATATGTTAGGACCAAGATGATAATTAAGGTGATAGTTTTTGAGTGTTTCCTTTTGATGTCAAGGAATGTTTTTGAAGAAATGAAATCAAATCACTTTTTATTTGGTTAAAATCTTACAGACTATTGTTTTCAAAAAAATCAAACTAACCATGGGTTTGGAATGTGAGAAGATCATAATGATGAATTGAATGTAATTGGATTCACATAGAATCTAGAATGATATGATCAATTAAATTGAAAAATATATATTTCTAGAAGTAAATGGTAATTGGATTCACTATGGATCTTGGGTGGAAGGAGTGGTCATTTTGACTAAGAATCAGAGTTTCTATGACTATGATAAAAATGGGAGGATGCTTTTTTGATTTTTAATTCTCATAAATCATATGTAAGTTGTGAAAATTATGATATAAGCTTTATGGAGGAAAGGGGGAGTGAAAGATATGTGACCAATTGTTTTAAGATTTATTGGACCTAGAATGAAAGGGAAAGAGGTATTCAAAATTGTACCCAGATTTATCGTATAAAGGTGGAAGAGAAGAAAGAGATTCTGATGATCAAAAAGAAATCATACCCAATATAATAGTATCCAGGTGGATAAGAAAAAGAAGGATGCCAGAGATTGTATCTAGGGAAATCATACTCAGAATAATCGTACTCAAAATGATCATACCCAGAATGATTGTATCCAGGAAAATCATTATCGGGATGATCTTATCCAGGCTAATCGTATTCCTAAAAGATCATACTTGGGATGAGAAACAAAGAATCTAGATAAAATGGAAAGTTACAATACCTTCTAATGTTAGTCAAATTATTATGAATCAATTATGAAATGAATTTAAAGTCATGAAGAATGTCATGATATGAGAAAAAGTTTATAAATGAAATGATTTTTTAAATATGAGATGTGATCAATTAAAATCGTAATGAAATAAATTGATTAAAAATGTAGTCAAACATTCAAAAGGGGTTGAATTAACTTGTTTTCCATTTAAGTAAATTGTCAATCGGGTCAACAGAAAATGTGAAAGAGTTAAATTAGTTTAAGAGAGGAGATGAAAGGTGATTTTAGAATGTTATTTCATGAGGGAGCTTGACATTAAAAAGAATAATTGTATTCAATTGATATACAGCATATTATTTAGTAATTCAGAGTGGTATCCATTTATTTATACATGTACACTTAATTTATACAATGATTTGTTTTATAGAATTCAGATTGATATGAATAAGAGATGATGTTTTTAGAAGAATTGGGAAGCTTCGAGAAGAGTTAAAAAAATCATAAATTTACATGATATTTTAGGGGAAATTGATATTTGAGTGAATTTTAGTGAGAGGGAATGTTTTAGGGATTCCAAACAAAACCTATTATGGGTCACCTATAAAAGGTGAAAAGTACATTGTACTTTTTTGATGATGTATAAACTGTTCACTGCTGAAGAGATAAGGTTCAAGTTTTTTTAGAGTGAAGAATAGGATTTATATATTGAGATTTTTCTTGAAAACTTTTTGATGGATTGATGTGAAAGAGAAGAGAAATCATGAAAAATTTATATTCAGCTGATCATCGTACTCAGTAATTATCATACTCAACTGATTACCATATTCAGATTGTTAATCATATTTTATTGATCATCGTATCAGGCTGGATTATCAAATCGAGATATCCATGCTCAGATTTATATACAGAAGAAGAAGGAGTTTTGAATTATCTCAATAATACTCAACCAGTTTTGTATCCATTCATATTGATCAAACAAAGAATTAGGTTAAGAATAATCATGCTGAGATAATCGTATTGAGAAGAATCATATCAGGGAGAACCAGACTTAGAGGAATCAGACAGGGAAATCATACATGTAAAATTAGACTAAGTTTTCATAATAAAATTCAGGAAGTTCTTACCATATTCTAGGTAAGAAATTGAAGAATTTTTTTAAATGAATACATTTTTTAAATTGAAAATAAGAACATGTAATATGTGTTGTTACACAAATATTTTATTACCTTATTTGTGTTAAAAGGGTGCACACACACTTTTGGATTGTCTTAAAAGTGCTACATGAGTGAAAGGGTATATCCTAGTCATTGTATTCCAATGATTGATTTCTATTGATTGTATGTTATTAGATCCTTTACAAACCATAAAAAGGATATATCTATTCTAATTTAATAGTGAACCTTTTAAATACTTGTGTTCCTTTGGATGTATTTTAACACCCCAAGCTTCCATGGTACTCTTTCCTTTGAATAATACAATAGCATGTGTTGTACGCCACTTTGAGTTATAACACACACACCACAACCAATCAAACTAGCCGTTATGAATAGTAATACCCACTTTTTAAAATTTTATAAATTTTATCTTCCAAAATGGACTTCATTTTTGGATTCGGAATATAGAAATTATCCTAGGGTGAAATTTTGGTATTTTTCTGAAAACATTCAATTTTTGATGAATAGTGAAAAAACACCGAGTTATAGTTTAAAACCGAATTTTTATTTAAGTAATTATTTATTTTATTTAAATTTAGTCAAGGTAAAAATAGATACATAATACCTATATAGGTTCAATGTAATTCATTGGAGTTAGTTTAGAATAATTTTAGATATATAAAAATAATATTGAACTTTTCACCGTCTTTTACCCACCACCTAGGAGAATTTGGAAATTCATATAAAACTTAATTTTACCGCTTCTCTGAGTGGAATTTAGAAAATCTGAGAGACACATTTAATATCAAGGAGTAAAATGTGGTTCATTGAGATGAAAATAATTTTTGGTGAATAGTAACTTTTTACCTTTATTTACCACGGTTAAAAGTAAATAGGATAATTAAGGGTAAAAATGATATTAATATTACCCTAACACATGTAATAATTCTATTGGACAAGTGTATATTGACCAAAAACAACCTTAGGAATAAAATATTATTATTTAGGTCCACTTGGATTAGATTAGGACATTTATTATTATTTAATTCAAAGAAGAGTTAAAAGAGTTAAAATCAAAGTTCATTTACTAAAAAAATTTTAATATAGGGTTATACATAAGATAAATTAAATTGTAAATATTAATTATAAAGATAAAAATATTTCCTATATAATGGTATTTTATTTATAATTTCTATACATTAAATAATTTAATTTATTTATGACACAATGGTGATGCAGTAATTACCTAATTAATGAAATATTAAAATAATTGATATTATAAATATCAAAATAAATGTAAATTGAGACTTTTTATGAATTAAACTAATTTTATAGGTTAATATGACATATTAGTATTGATTATATAATTTTTTTTCGAATTAATAATGCTGTTATGAATTTATCAAAAACAAAATACCCAATAGTGTCAAAATTGACATAAAAGAGTTTTTAAAACAAATATTATATTATTAATTTATATTCAATTCCTAAAAATCTAATGTTTGGACAAGAGACTTATATAATGATAGGTGTATCATTAATGGACCACTTGGGGGTCGCTTGGAGGTATATACTATGTTTATTAACTATATTATATAAAAATACAAAGTGACATGGTAAGTGTCCAACTAATTAACTAAGAGTTAAAACTAAAAGACAAGGTTAATATAATGACTCAAACCTGTCTAAATTCTATTGGTTGAGTGGTTTTAGACCCATCCCCACCTTAAACTTTAAATAATACACTTTTTAGCCATTATAAATCGAATATGAATTTATTATAAAATAATATTTCTAGATTTTCCAAAGGTGCCCCTCACCCCTCTTATAAAAGGTCACTCCCCCTTCTCACTAATTCACACATTAAAAGCCTTTTGGCCTGGCCAAACCCTGCCCAAATACTCTATAAACTTCCCTCACTTGAACCTGTAGGACTTATCTTTATCAGTAAGCCAACCTAAGGAGCCCTTTTGATCAAATCAAAAGGAAGAACCTGAAGAAGAGGTAATGTTTTCACCACCCTTTTTAAAGTTCCTTTCTTCTTCAACTTCTTATTTCTTTGTTATTACCATTATAAAATAATAACTCCCTTATCTTATATATACTGTGATGTTATTATAAATATGGTACAACCATATTCATAATTCTACCCATCCTTTGAATGACATGTCACCATACGTGCGTACGTACGACTTACCGTCTCCACGTCGTGGTGTAATTGTTATTCAATAAATTATTATTTGGATGGGTATAATAATGATGTGTAATTCATATAAATAAGAAATATAACATGATAATTATTATGTATATATGATATACCATCCAATTATATATTATTTTAATATCAAAAGAATGATATGGTCACTCGTGCATACGTACGGACTACCGTCTCCACGAATGCGATGAGATTCATTCTCCATCGTATCCATTCAAGTATAATTATCATTTGATGATTTAGAAATAATGTTTAAGGACTTGATATCATTATGGATATGAATAAGATACAACCCATCCATGACAAACATGGCTTACATAACAAAACATATAAAAGAAAATGAGTAAGTTAACACCCGAAACAACGATAATACTATGATATTATTAACAAATCAATGTTAAATGATCATATATGATATCATATTAATGTATATGATTCTTGTATAATTTAATAAAAATTATTTAACCATTATATATAAGTTTAACCTACCCTCAACCAAGGAAAAGTACAAGATAAGGGTTTATTTCACAATCTCTTCATTATCTGAGGTTGTTTATACGTAATTATCTACTTGAACCTCTTTATCATCCACATCCATGTTTCTTAAAATTGTTTTAAAAATAATTCTTACTATTTTAAAAACTATGTGATAAATTCATTTATACCCTTTTTGAAATTTTATAAAAGTTTATTAAGGAATCTTTCTGTCGTTTTCCAAACAAGGTCATTTTTAACCTTTTCGACAGAATTAAGGTAAGAATGTTTTTAAACTGATACGGTGGGTGCGGCTATTTTCGGCCTTTATAAAATCATCGAAGCTTCCCTTACAATCTTATAAGAACATTTTCAAATAAAATGTTTTATTTTATAAATATATGACTCTTAAATGATTTCAAAATAGAAAGAGATATTTCTCTAAAAAGAGTTTTGATTTCATCTATGTCAACATCCTTTTATGGATTTTAAGTTTATTTGTAGTTGGTTTGTTATAATATAAAACTTCCATATAGTATTGATAGTTTTTTAATATGTTTGGCTGTGGATGTGTTATTTTTATACCCTTCATGGTTTATGAAGAAAGTATTGACATTTCGTATGCTAGTTTTAATATGAATGTTTATGTTATGTTTAAACCTGTTCATATGAGGAATGAATTGGACTTAATAAGTGACGGGTGGATCCCGCTATAGCTCCTCGAGGCATCGGTAGGTCTCATGAGACAAGCTAGTGTCTTGGCACAAGGCCTTGACAAAATATTATTTGTACTCTTGGCACGAGACCTTGGCTATGTGGTTATGATAGTCTGGCATTATGCATTCCATCATTATGAAAGTGGTTATTGATATTGCATGTGATTATTAAACTAGTAGAATATACATGTGAATAAGTAAATGGCGTTATTTCATTTTTTATTTTCCATATTATGCTGAAGTTTAAGTTTAAAAGGCTTTTGTTTTAGTTATACATTGCCTTAAATGTTTATGCTTATTTATGAAATTTTCTGCTATATTGTTATCCTTACTGAGCATCTGAGCTCACTCCTTTCAATGTTTTATTTTTCCCAGGATGTGAAGAATTAATTTATGAATGAACTGTAGGGACAGTATGATGGGATATGATGTAAATATGTTGTTGTAGTTTTTTTGAGTTTATGATGTAATGTAAGACTTATGAATATATCTAGTGTTTCTAAGACTACTAAACTAATCGGTCTTTCGAGACTTGATCTTTCATGTGATCATTCCAATGTTATGTAATAATGCACCGAATCTAGGTAACTGGGGTCGGGGCATTACAGTTGGTATCAGATGGAGGTTTAGTACAAACCCTAGAATCTAGATTTAGATAAAATCTGATTTGAGCACATAGATTTAAGATGGACTTTGAGGATTAGTATAGAAGAACTTCCTTGAATTTTGGTATTGTAGAGATTTTGTGAGTTTTCCGATCAATACATCCATGTTTGGATATGAGCAGGTAGAGGTGGCTCTGGCACAGATGTACCTAGGGTTAAAACCCGAAAACACCGCTTTGAGCTAGACTTGAACGAGAACTGGTGCACGACAACGGGCCTTGCTACACTCTTGGTTACGACACTCCCAGGGGATATGCTTAGGATAACTCTCATTTTCTTTAAAAATAATTATGAAGGGATTATGAGTATATAGGTCCTCAAAGAAAACATTTTTATGATTATGGATTATATCTATAAATAGTTCAATTTATGTTAAGTGTTTTATAAGTATAGAATTATGTATTTTGATTCATAAACTGATCTAGTTTATGCCATTGTTTATAAATGGAGCCTAGTGGAAGAAATGGAAATCGTATCAATGCATGCACTCCATGTAGGGATTGACCTCCTGCTCTAATAATTATAGTGGATCTGGTGATGCAACTGATGCTGATCACCTAATCACCATACTAGGAAAACTCACTAAAGTTATGAATAATAAACTTACCCGTATGAAGCACCCTGATCCACAAAGTGGAGGATCAATGTTAGATAACTTCATGAGGAAACAACCACCAACATTCAATGGGAGTACAAATCCCTTAGTAGCTGAGCAATGGATAAGTTCCCTAGAGAAATGTTTTCAGGCTTTGGGCAGTAGTGAAAGGGAAAAAGTTGTCATGGCAGTTTATCGCCTCACTAGAGATGCCAATCAATGGTGTTCATTGATTCAAAACAAGAAGGAAGATGATAAAGTATCAAATATGGAATGGAGGGGGTTGAAATATCTATTTTTAGAAAAATACTTTCCTCGGGACCATCGAGTAGATATGGAAAGAAAATTTATGAGTCTGAGACAAAAGGAGGATAAGAATGTAGCAAAGTATGAGGCTAACTTTATGAGGTTAGAAAGGTATGCTAGAGATTATATATGTAACCCAATAAGTAATATTGATCATTTATTTGATGGGTTAAAACCATTTCTCCATCGAGCATTAGTCTCACAATCCTTCTCATCGTACGAAGACATTGTCTCATGTGCTATCAAGAATGAAAAGGAATTCTCTAAGTCTTATGACTTTAAAGCAAAGAAAGAAAAGAAGAGATCTACTGATCAATCTGGGAATGAAAATAAGGGGAAGAAGGGAAAAGTTGAATATCCATCTTGTAGTAAATGTGGGAAGAAACACCCAGGTACTTTCTTAAAAGGAATGAGAGTTTCTAAAAGTGTGGTGAAAAAGGCTACAAAGATTGTGATTGAAAGGGGAAGAAGGAAGATACCGATGTTCAATGCTACAATTTCAGGGAGATGGGACATTATGAAAATGAATTTCCTAAGCGTCGGGGGAACTTACCTCAGAAAAGGCCAAGGGATCAAGGCCAAGCTTATACTATCACTACTGCTGAGGTAGAAGCTCCGAAAGATGTGGTGGAAGGTAATTTAATGGTTTCCTCAAGTTTAGAAAATGCATTATTTGATTCTGGATCATCGCATTGTTTCATATCTTCCCAGTTTTCTAAGAAAATTAGATATTTCCAATTTTATTTAACAAGGGAGTTATTACTTAAAACTCCTAAGGGAAGTATCATTGCAACAAAGTTTTGTGAATCAGTCCCCATTAGAGCACATAAATATTCTTTATCTGCTGATCTCATCGTCATACCTATGATTGAGTTTGATATAATCCTTGGTATGGATTGGATTTCAGACCATGATGTGAAGATTTATTGTAAGAAGAAGGAGGTTATGATTTTTGATGATGATGATAAGGAACACCTTATCTTTAGAGTAGAATCATCACCACCTAATTCTTATCTAGATCCACCCCCAGTAGCTCAACTAAATTCAATTATTGGGGAGGAAGAGAATAAAATGACTGTGGGTGAGGAAAGGAATGTTCAAATAGTGGATGTACCTATTGTGAAAGAATATGTATATGTGTTTCTAGAAGATTTACCTGGACATCCTCCAGAACGAGAAGTTGAGTTTTCCATTGATTTAATTCCTGGATCAAGGACTATATCAAAGAACCCTTATATAATGGCCACTATGGAATTAGTTAAACTAAAGAAACAACTAGAGGAATTGAATAATAATGGATTTATTCACCCTAGTGTTTCTCCATGGGGATCCCCTGTTCTTTTTGTTAAAAAGAAAGATGGATCTATGAGGTTATGTATCAACTACAGGAAGATCAATGCTATAACAATATAGAACAAGTATTCCCTACCTCGCATTGATGATTTATTTGACCAACTTCATGGAGATCAATAATTTTCAAAGATTGAACTTCGATCTGGATACCATCAGTTGTGTGTGAAGAAGGAAGACATTCCTAAGACAACATTTTGATCAAGGTACATGCATTACGAGTTTACGGTAATGCCTTTTGGGATGACTAATGCACCCTCTGTATTCATGGATCTAATGAATAGATTTTTCAAGGAATATCTCAATGATTTTGTGGTGGTATTTATTGATGATATCTTAGTATACTCCAAAATCTACGAAGATCATGAAAATCACTTGCGCATTATCCTGAAGACTCTAAGAAGACATGAATTATATAGGATGTTAAGCCAGTGTGAATTTTGGCTTCAGGAGATTTCTTTTCTTGTCCATATTGTCTCTAAAGATGGAATCTCTATTGATCCTTATAAGAAAAAGGAAATCCAAGAATGGCCAGCACCTACGAGTATAAATGAGGTACGCAGTTTTATTGGTTTAGCAGGTTATTATCGACGTTTCGTCCAGAATTTTTCCGGGTTGGCTAACCCATTAACAAAGCTCACACATAAAGGGGTTAAATTTGTTTGGAAAAAAGAGTGTGAAGAATGTTTTGGAGAACTGAAGAGAATATTAGTCAATGCTCCTATATTGACTCTACCATCAGGGAATGACGGGTTCGTTATTTATGGTGATGCATCAAAGAAATGACTTGGTTGTGTTCTTATGCAAAATGGTAGGGTTATTTCCTATGCATCATGACAATTGAAAATTCATGAGCAAAACTATCCTACTCAGGATCTCGAGTTAGTAGCTGTGATCTTTTCTTTGATGATATGGAGGCAGTACCTCTATGGTGAAAAATGTGAGATTTATACTGATCACAAGAGTTTGAAGTATATTTTCTCACAAAAAGAACTCAACATGTGGAAAAGGATATGGCTTTAATTACTCAAGGATTATGATTGTACAATAAACTACCACCCAGGGAAGGAAAATAAGGTGGCAAATTCTTTGAGAAGAAAATATCATGGAGTTTTGAACATGATGAGAATTGAAAGGGATCCTATTTTCATGGATCTAGTCAAGATGGACATGGGAATAACCATGGAAGGTGAGACATCGATACTTTTTCAAATGGTTTCCAAACCATCTATACAAGAAAGGATAAATAGTTATCAGACCGGTGATGAAGAGTTTCAAAAGAAGATTAAAGCAGTGAATGATGGGAGATTGAATGACTTTGGGTATGAAGATGAAATTTTGAAATTTGGTAAGAGACTTTGTGTTCCTGATATACCTGATCTAAAAAGGGAATTTCTAAATGATGCTCATAGTTCCAATTTCTCTATACACCCTAGGAGCACAAAAATGTATATAGACTTGAAGGAACATTTTTTGTGGGACAACATGAAGAGGGAGATTTCTGATTTTGTGTAAAGATGTATGGTTGGTCAAAAAGTGAAAGATGGAAGGCAACAACCAGGAGGAGTCATGAAACCTTTTCCCATATCGGAGTGGAAATGGGATAATATTACGATGGACATTATCATGGGACTACCAAAGACTCCTAGAAGGAACAATGCAATATGGGTTATTGTTGATCATCTTACCATGTCATCACATTTTCTTGATATAAGAGAAGATCTACCACTGGAACGTCTAGAAAGACTATATATTAATGAAGTGGTGAGACTTCATGGAGTACCCCTATCGATTGTTTCTGATCATGATCCCCATTTTACTTCAAGATTCTAGAAGAGTCTTTAGAAAGCCCTGGATAATGAACTTCAATTGAGCACTGCCTAACACCCTCAAACAGATGGACAATCAGAATGAACTATTCAAACCTTAGAAGACATGTTGAGATCCTGCTTTCTTGACTTTCACGGTATGTGGGATCAATATTAACCTCTGGTAGAATTCTCCTATAATAATAGTTTCCATTCGAGTATTCAGATGGCACCATATGAAGCGTTATACGGAAAGAGATGTCGCACACCAACCTGTTGGGATGACGTTGGTGAACGAAAACTTGTAGGCCCGAACTGGTGGAGGAAACAATGGAGAAGGTAAAGGTAATCCAAAACCACATCAAAGTAGCTCAAAATAGGCAGAAGAGCTATGGCAATAACCGAATGAAGGATTTGGAATTTCAGGTAGGAGATCATATTTTCTTGAAGGTATATCCATTGAAGGTAGTTATACGTTTTGGTAAGAAGGGTAAATTGAGTCCTAGGTAAATCGGACATTTTGAAATTCTAGAACGAATTGGGGTTATAGCTTACCATTTGGCAATGCCGCCAAGTCTTTCGAAAGTTCACGATGTGTTCCACGTATCACTGTTGAGGAAATACATGCCTGACCCAACACATGTACTCACCTATGAGGAATTAGAACTGGAACCCGATCTATCTTATTGCGAAGATCCCGTCAGGATTGTTGATACGAGAGAACAAGTACAGAGAAACCGGACGACTCGTCTGGTAAAAGTTTTGTGGATAAACCATAAGATGGAAGAGGCAATGTGGGAACCCAAGGAACATATGATGATGAACCACCCGAGTCTTTTCATGTGGTAGTATTCTACAAATTTTGAGGACAAAATTATTTGAAGGAGGGGAGAATGTAACACCCCAAGCTTCCACGGTATGCTTTCCTTTGAATAATACAGTAGCGCGTGTTGTACGCGACTTCGAGTTCTAACACACACACCACAACCAATCAAACTAGCCGTTATGAATAGTAGTACCCACTTTTTGAAATTTAATAAATTTTATCTTTCAAAATGGACTTTATTTTTGGATTCAGAATATCGAAATTATCCTTGGGTGAAATTTTGGTATTTTTCTGAAAACCTTCAATTTTTGATGAATAGTGAAAAAACACTGAGTTATAGTTTAAACCTGAATTTTTATTTAAATAATTATTTATTTTATTTAAATTTAATTAAGGTCAAAATAGATATATAATACCTATATAAGTTAAATGTAATTCATGGGAGTTAGATTAGAATAATTTTAGATATATAATACTTTTATTGAACTTTTCACCGTCTTTTACCCACCTCATAGGAGAATTTGGAAATTCACATAAAACTTAATTTTACCGCTTCTGTGAGTGTAATTTCGAAAATCTTAGAGACACAGTTAATATCAAGGAGTAAAATGTGGTTTATTGAGATGAAAATAATTTTTGGTGAATAGTAACTTTTTACCTTTATTTACCATGGTTAAAAGTAAATAGGGTAATTAAGGGTAAAAATGATATTAATATTACCCTAAAACTTATCCTAATTCTATTGGACAAGTGTATCTCGACCAAAAAAAACCTTAGGAATAAAATATTATCATTTAGGTCCACTTGGATTAGATTAGGACATTTATTATTATTTAATTCAAAGAAGAGTTAAAAGAGTTAAAATCAAATTTTATTTACTAAAACTTTTTTAATATTGGGTTATTCATAAGATAAATTCAATTATAAATATTCATTATAAATATAAAAGGTTTTAATACATAATCGTATTTTATTTTCAATTTTTAGACATTAAATAATTTAATTTATTTATGACAAAATGGTGATGCAGTAATTACCTAATTAATGAAATATTAAAATAATTGATATTATAAATACAAAAATAAATTTAAATTGAGACTATTTATTAATTAAACTAATTTTATAGGTTAATATGACATATTAGGATTGATTATATAAATTGTTTTTGAAGTAATAATGCCGTTATGAATTTATCAAAAACAAAATACCCAATAGTGTCAAAATTGACATAAAAGAGTTTTTAAAACAAATATTTTATTATTAATTTATATTAAATTCCTAAAAATCTAAGGTTCGGCCAAGAGACTTATATCATGCTAGGTGTATCATTAATGTACCACTTGGGGGTCTCTTGGAGTTATATATTATGTTTATTAACTATATAATATAAAAATACAAAGTGACATGGTAAGTGTCAAACTAATTAACTAAGAGTTAAAACAAAAAGATAAGGTTAATATAATGACCCAAACCTGTCTTAATTATATTTGTTGAGTGGTTTTAAACACATACCCACCTTAACCTTTAAATAATCCATTTTGGAGCCAATAGAAACCGAATATGAATTTATTATAAAATAATATTTCTATCTTTTACAAAGGTGCCCCTCACCCCTATTATAAAAGGTCACCCTCCCTTCTCACTAATTCACACATTCAAAGCCTTTTGGAACAGACAAACCCTGCCCAAATACTCTCTCAACATACCTAAATTCAACCTATAGGCCTTATTTTGACCAGAAAGCCAACCTAAGGAGCCCTTTTGATCAAATCAAATGGAAGAAAACGAAGAAGAGGTAATGTTTCACCACCCTTTTTCAAGTTCCTTTCTTCTTCAAATTCTTCTTTATTTGTTATTACCATTCTAAAATAATAACTCTAGTATATTATATATAATGTGATGTTATTATAAATATGGTACAACTATATTCATTATTCAATCCATCCTTTGAATGATATGTCACCATACGTGTGTACGTACGGCTTACCGTCTCCACGCCGTGGTGTAATTGTTATTCAATAAATTATTATTTGTATGGGTATAATAATGATGTGTAATTAATGTAAATAATAAATATAACATGATAATGATTTTTTATATATGATATAACATCCAATTATATATTATTTTAATATCAAAAGAATGATATTGTCGCTCGGGCGTACGTACGAACTACCGTCTCCACGAACGTGATGAGATTCATTCTCCATCATATCCATTCAAGTATAATTATCATTTTATGATTTAAAAATAATGTTTCAGGACTTGATATTATTCTGGATATTAATAAGATACAACCTATCCATGACCAACACGGCTTATGTAACAAAACATATAAAAGAAAACGAGTAAGTTAACACCCAAAACAACGATAATACTAAGATATTATTAACAAATCAATGTTAAAAGATCATATATGATATCATATTAATGTATATGATTCTTGTATAATTTAATAAAAATTATTTCACCATTATACATGAGGTTAAACTATCCTCAACCAAGGAAAAGTACAAGGTAAGGGTTTATTTCACAATCTCTTCATTATCTGAGGTTGTTTATACGTAATTATCAATTGAGACCTCTTTATCATCCACATCCATGTTTCTTAAAAATGTTTTACAAATCATTCTTAATATTTTAAAAACTATATGTTAAAGTCATTTATACCCTTTTTTACTTTTTATAAGAAGTTTATTAAGGAATCTTTCTGTCGTTTTCCAAACAAGGTCTTTTTTAACCTTTTCGACAGAATTAAGGTAAGAATGTTTTTTTAACTTATACGGCGAGTGCGGATATTTTCTACCATTATAAAATTGTCGAAGATTTCCTTACAAGCTTACAAGAATATTTTCAAAGAAAATGTTTTATTTTATAAATATATGACTCTTAAATGATTTCAAAATAGAAAGAGATATTTCTCTAAAAAGAGTTTTGATTTCATCTATGTCAACATCCTTTGATAGAATTTATGTTTATTTGGAGTTGGATTATTATGATACAAAACTTCCATATTTTATTGATGGTTTTGTAATATGTTTGACTGTAGATGTGTTATTTTTATACTCTTCATGGTTTATGAAGAAAGTATTAACATTTTGTATGCTAGTTTTAATATGAATGTTTATGTTATGTTTAAACCTGTTCATATGAGGAATGCATTGGACTTATTAAGTGACGGGTGGAGCCTGCTATAGCTCCTCGATGCATCAATATGTATCATGAGACAGACTAGTGTCTTGGCACAAGGCATTCACAAAATCTTATTTTTAGTCTTGTAACGAGGCCTTGGATATGTGGTTATGATAGTCTGGCATTATGCATTCCATCATTATAAAAGTGGTTATTGATATTGCATGTGATTATTAGATTAGTAAAATATCCATTTGAATAATTAAATGGAATTATTTCATTTTTTATTTGCCATATTATGCTGAATTTTAAGTTTAAAAGGCTTTTGTTTTAGTTATACATTACCTTAAAAGTTTATACTTATTTATAAAAGTTTCCGCTATATTTTTATCCTTACTGAGAATCCGAGCTCACCCCTTTCAATGTTTTATTTTTCCTAGGATGTGAAGAAGTAATTTATGAATGGCCTGCAGGGACATTGCGATGGGATATGAAGAAAAGATGTTGTTATAGTTTTTTTGAGTTTATGATGTAATGTAAGACTTATAAATATATCTAGTGTTTCCAAGACTACTAAACTAATTGGTCTTTCGAGACTTGATCTTTCTTGTGATCATGCCAATGTTATGTAATAATGCACCGACTCTGTGTAACTGGGGTCAAGGAGTTACATGTATGGTTGAATTTTTTTCAGTAGGGAATTGAATATTTAATAGGAGGATAGGGTTTCTAAAATGAAATATAAAAGAAAAAGTATCACCAATTCACCCCTCCCCCACTTAGTGATATAATAACATTGACCATGCACTTGTAACTGGTATTAGAGAGTAGGTTCACTTCACTTATTATTTACTAATGGATAATTTTAATTGTGTGAAAAATAAAGGTATTATGGTCATTTATGGAAATATTTATCATATCTGGAAAGATAGAATATTTTAATATATTATGTTTATTGAGTATTATGTTTATGAATTTGCAATAGTTGTGTTTCATCCCATTGATGATAATGTTTTTTTAACATCTATTGTTAAGAGGAATATGAAGAATAACAGAAGGGAAAATAATGATATATTATCATCACTTTCTAAAAGTTAATTACTAAGGGTGAAAGGTGTTTCCAAATCCAAAGGTATATGGGATACATTGAAAAACATATACAAAGGAAATAAAAAAGTGAAGAAGGAAAAACATAAAATTTGGTGATTGAAGTATCTAGACTTGAAGATGGGTGAGTACTAATCAATTGGGGACTTCTTTACCAAGGTAAATGACATTACAAGTAATATCATATATATTGGTGAAAAGTTATATGATTCTGAAGTTGTTTAAAAAATAATAAGAATCCTTCTTGACATGTTTTATGCAAAGGTTTCTTTATTGGAAGATAGAAATCCTAAAAGATTGTATCTTTATTATTCTAATAGCATTCTCATAAAATATTAAATGATAATAGATAAAAAAACAAAAAAACAAAAAGGTAGATAGAGAAATTTATTTTAAGGATACTAAGACATAAAAGTCAAATATGATTCTTATGAAGATGAAGCTGGTGATTCTGACTCAGAAAATGTGTTATGTAAAAATCTTTATGATATTTTATCCTTATTTACAAAAAATGTTAAAAGAGGCACATGGAAATACAAAAGGGAAATTCTCTTGAAATGTTTTGAATGTAGAGGTATTAGGAACTTTACCGAGAATTTTCCTCAAAGAAATAAAGAAGAGAATATTGATGAAGAATAAATAATTCCAAGAATATCATAGAAAAAACATGGTGAAAAAGGGAAATTTTATTCCAGAGGGGAAGATAAGAAATTATTCAAAAAAAATAAGAAGTTTTTTATCCAAAGATGAGAATGACGAAGGCAGCGGTGCTAAATATGAAAAATTAGTTGAGTATGGTATTTAAAACACTTTTATTGCAATAGTTAATGATGAAGAGTTTGGAATAAATATTTATAAAGAAGAAAATAAACTTGAAATGCATTTTAAAGAATAATTGAAAGAATTTTTGAGATATATTAGATGTCTATAAAATCAAAACAAAAAATTAGAATATGAATGTTCCTCAATAATCAATGAAGGTTATTTTGAATATGAGAAGGTGAAGTCGGAGAAATAAATTAATGATTTAAATAAATATCTTGAGGATGAAAATAACAGTAATGAGTATCTAGACGTAAATCTGAAAGCAAAATTAGAAGAGTTGTAACTTGTTCAAAAACATTTATCTAAAGAAAAATTGAAGATTAGAAGTTTCAATAACTATATATTTGAAGTCTTAGAAGCATATAAAAATGAGAAACCTAATAATAATAATAAAATGATATATTAAGATGTTGAAAATAATGATGAAATTTTTTCTGAAAAGAAGAAAGCTGGGAAAGTTATGTATGTGGCCAAGAACAACAAATCTGGGAATTCAGAAGTATCAAAAAACCATGAATCTGAAAATGTTTTGAAACAATCTGAATCTATAAAAGTTTCAAATGATTATAGTTTTGATAAAGTATAAAATAATAGGAATTATTTGACTGAAAATAGAAGGGTTGGTGGATAATAAAAGAAAGATATGAAGGAGGTTAAGAAACGTATTCACAATTCTGTCCAGTTTGGAAGTTTTTGAGGAAAATACACATTTTATGCCTTTTATTGGTATTGTGGTGGATATGAACATACAAAAAATATGTTTTGGTTTAACCAACAACATTACTATTATTCCATATGTTATGAAACAAATTGTTTGGGGGGGGGGTGAATTCTATCAAAAGAAGAAGTCTGAGGAGATTGTTCTGAAAAAACATGAAAAGGTTAGAGTAATGATTGGAAATAAGTTCCAACCATTGAAAAATATTTTTGAAATATGTGAACATGCTTGAAATATTTAATAATAATGTATTGTATTATTACCAATAGAACAAATATTTCTTAACAATTCTTAGAAGCTGGAGGTGAAGAAAAAAAATAAAAGATGAAAAAACACTTTTTATTGAAAATACATTGAAAGCCACAAAAGGAGAAAAAATGTGGATTCTTGTTAGAGCATGTTCTTATCATATTATAAGAGATATAAAGTTATTTAATAATGTTAAAGTTTTTAAAAAAGGTACAATAGAATTTGTAAATTATTAATCCTTCAAAATCAAAATTGTTGGATAATCCATCATTGGGATAAAACATTAATGAAAACTTTGTATGTTAATGGGCTGAAGCACATTTTGATATCTTTTTCACAATTGTGAGATAACGGTAACAAAGTTTTCTTTAGAAATTATGGGTTTATTGTGAAAAGTGAAGAATATTGAAATATTGTTACAACATGCTAACATACAAAATGAAACTTCTTTTAAAGTTGGTGAAATAAAAAACTCTTGTGAAATGAATATAGTTAAAGAAAATCAACTGTGGAATAAAAGTATAAGCTACATGTGTGAAAGAAAATGAGAAAGTTATGAAAAATAGATAGTGACCAGTACATTACTAATTTTATGAGAAGAAGTGACTGATGTTGTAGTTTTTTTCATAATGTAAAGATTACAAATTTTGTGCATAAGAAAGTTGATATTTGTTCAAAACAACCTCGGGAGTTGATTCATTCTGATATTTTTGGGCTGATGAGAAAATAATCATCAAATGGAGATAAGTACTTCATCACATTCATTGAAGATTTTACTTGCATTACTTGTGTCAAGTATATGAAACTTAAAGTATATGCCTTGAATTTTTTTAAAATATTCATAAGGAAGGCTGAGAAAGAATGTGAGTATTCAGTGGAGAAATTTTATAAGAAATTTTTTCAATTGGTTATTTCTTGTGGGGTCATCCCACTCTAGGGACTACAAGTTTGGCTTCTGCTTCATGATGGAAGTAGCCATCATACTGGTCCCCCTCCAAATGGGGGATGGACCTTCATTGTCCTGTAAGGATGCGACACACTCATTTTCACCCATTTTCACTTCTGAGTTACTTCCTCCATTACCTCAAAGATATATATTCCCTATGGAACCTGATTTTTTCAACGGCTGCCCCAAACTCCTAATATCAATTTTGGAGTTCAATGATGATTCAAATCTTCTCAACTGGTGATTAATTTATTATTTCTCAAAACATCGATCTTTGTTATACTCTTTCGATCAATTCATGTTTGGATCTTGGGATTTTCAAGAGTGTTATACCATGTGGATTATCGATAGGAGGAACATTATGATTTAGTTCTCTTAAGATGAGGATCTGATTGATGCTTGGGAATTTCATCCTCACAGTTGCAACTTGTCATGATTTTTTCTATCTATATGGAATTACAAATACCACATGAAGTGCGACTCGCCCTCGGTTCCCATTTTGGTATGCTTTACTAATCTCTCTTTTCTAATATAGAATCCTATGATTTTTAGTATGATAGGGAACCTAGTAGGTAGGTTCTTGTTCTATGATAGTTTAAATCAAGTCCATTCCACCTTACTAACCCACATGCATGTCTGGAAATTTATACCTCAATAAACCCTCTTGATTTTGATTGGATAATAGTAGGAGAAGAGTTTTGGTATAGTAAAATGCGGTTTATGAATCCTAGGTGGATAAATACTCACTATGTATGAGATTGGGTCACTCGTCAGTGGTCTGTAGGAATTTTCTTAGGCATCCAGATTTTTAGGGGGGGTTCGAAGGTTTCAGACTGAGACAGTGCTCCTGCATCCAATGATATTGGTTCCTCTAGTCAGGTGCATATGGATGTAGAGACAAAGAAAAAGATAGTTCAAAAGGAACCTCGAAATGTGAATCCCATGGTTATTGATATCTTCTTGTGGTGGAGGACTGATTTGGAGGATCCTCAGCCTTTTGGAAAACCATCTGTGGAGCAAAGGAGTTTGGGAACAGAGAAAGAGGATAACTTAAAGCCTCCTTTTGTGGTTTATAGTGATTCTAAGAACAATATGGGAACATCATATGAGAAGGTGGTGTGTTCAGGGGGTAGCAGCAGTGCATGAGGATAGGTAGTGGCTCCCATATAACCTAAACAAAATTATTCTATAGGGTATAACACTTTGAGCAAGGAGGCAGGAGGTATGGAATCGATCAGGGCAAGTCCTAGTAGAAAGGTGGAAGACATTGCACTCAGTAAGCTTTTTGAACAAGTGAAGGAGCTTGAGGTTGATTTGGTCAGGGCCTTTTTGGATGGGAATAGGAGTGAGTTCAATGTAGGTGATACAGAATATGTGGGTATGAGAGATATACCTTTGAGTCCAAGGAGTGTCAGGAACTAGAAGGGAATGCGTAATTTGAGGAAGGATTACTCCTTTCTACCACTTCCAATGGATACAAGTTCAACAAAAAAAATTTAAAGACAAGAAGACATCCATGGATGTCTCTTATCAGCAGCAGAAGTCAGAGGAGGTGTTCGATCAATAATTGGAATTAATTATGAGTTTGGAAGAAGAAGTGGTTGATTAGGTTCTAACACTCAATTCATCGGAAGAGGACGACACTAAAATAATGTGGAGGTCATTGAGGGTGACCCTCAATGGGGAGAAATATTCTTGGATTGACAAGATAGATATTGTTTTTTGGGGGTTTCAGAAATGGTAAGATCAGCCATGAGGAATACATCTTGTCATGGGACAAGCTGGCCTTCTAGTTTGGAGATATGCTGTTGGATGATCCTGAAAGTCAAGTAACCAATATCTCTTGGAAAATTTCATTGGAGATCAATTCTGGTAGGATTAAGATTTTGTTAAATGGTTCTATTATCTATTTTTGTTATTGATTTCATGGCTTCTAACTTTTTCCTCAAAAGTGTTTTTATAATAAAAATTTAATTTTTAGTTAGTCAGAAGTGAATTATTTGAATGCTATCTCGAGAAGCATGAAATTCAGTATGATTATAGTTCCCCATACACTATTCAACAACAATGGGTTGATGAAATAATGAAACTAAGTTTGTTAAAAATGGGAAGAACTATTTTTCTTAAACATGATATTTATCATTACTTTTGGAGGTAAGAAATGTTTAATATTATTTATATTCAAAACTATTGTTCTATAGGCCAATATCAGGTATGACTCCATATGAATTGTTTTATCAAAAAACATCAAGTCTGAAACACTTAAAATGTTTTTGGGAGTCCTGTTATAAATAAGAAAAGTAGAAACTTTGGAAACTTTGAGCAGAAATGTGATGATAAATTATTTCTTGGATATGCTAAAGAAGGAAGAGTATATATATGTCTCAACAATGAAATTGTAAAAATTGTTGATTTAATTGATGTGAAAGTGATTTAGATGGAAGTGGAAGATAAAAATACTCAGGTAGATGGGAAAGTTTAGCAATATTGTTTTGAAAACACTTCTAAAAAGGATACATAAAATTGTATTCCTAATCAATAAAAAGAACCAGACTCAACTATTTCCAACGAAGAGGAAGATACTCGAAAATATCATCATAGGATGGGTAAGAAATTGGAATCTTAGAATATAATTAGTGATCAACATCAGATGTTTCAAACTATAATAACAAGCAATTCTATTAAACCTTCATCGTTATATTAAAAAGTGGAGCCGAATGATGTGAAAGAATATTTTGAGCATCCAGAATGGGTTTAGGCCATGAATGATGTGTTGGATCAAATTGAAAAGAATGATACATGGGAAATCTTACCCAATCTAGAAAAAAAACATTATAGGCAGAAAGTGGGGTTTATAGAATAAGGTAAATGAATAAGGTTAAGTGATAATAAAGAAATAAATATTTTTGTGAAATGGGTATACATAAATTGAAGGTATTGATTTTTTATGAAACCTATACTCTGGTGGAAAGACTTGAAACAATCAGAACATTTCTTTATATTTTATCACAATGAGGATAAAAGATCATTCATGAATTGAGATATTGAAGATGGAGTTAATATTGAACAAACATGAGGATTTCTTTTTAGGAAAGATGAATTTTATGTGTGTAGATTGAGAAAATATTTTTATGGACTAAAACAAGCTCTGGGGTATGGTGTTCCAAACTGGAGAAAAGATTAAGGAAGATTAATCTCATGAAAGGAAGAGTGGATAACAATATTCACATTAGAGAAAGTAAAGAGTATCCCTCATTGTGATTGTTTATGTTGATGACATTATCTTTTTTGGGAATTATGAAAGAATTTGTGAATGGTCTACTGAATAATTAAAAATGGTGTTTGAAATTTCCATGGTGGGGAAAAAAATAATTTCTTGGGTTACAAATACATAAATGGAAGGAATACATTTTTTTCTCAAGAAAGGTATGCTAAGGAACTTTTTAATAGGTTTGGAATGGAAAAATCAAAACCTATTTCCACACTAATATCAGTAGGAAGAATGTTTTCTAAAGATGGAGAAGAAAAATAAGTTGATCAAAGATAATTTTGAATTTTGATCAGAAGTTTATTGTATTTGATTTCCTCAAGACCGGACATTTTTATGCTGTTACCATATGTGAAATATTTTAGATTTATCCAAGAGAATTAAATTTACTTATAGGAAAACAAATTTTCAGATAAATCAAAGGAATACCAAAATCCAGAATCAGGTATAGATGCTCAGATAGTATTGATTTGTTTTGGTATTCAGATGCTGATTGGGAAAGAACTATTTATGATAGAAGATCCACATCTGGTGGAGTATTATTTCTAGGAATGAATTGTATTAGTGGGAATTAAAAGAAATATAATTCAGTAATTCTTAGTACAAATAAATATGAGTATGTTTCTACCACTCAAGATACAACTCAACTTATATGGATGAAAACTCATCTAGAAGATTTACTTGTTTAAGTGATGTTATCCGTTCTCTTTGGTTGTGACAATCAAATAACAATCAATATCACTAGGAATCTTGTTCAACATTATTGTTCAAAACATATTAATATCAAATATAATTTTATCAAAGTTCATGTAGAGAATAATTAATTAAAGCTAGATTTTGTTCCAACATCGAAACAAGTTGCTAATATATTCAAAAAAACCCTTACAGAAAGAGTCATTTTCTAAATTGGGGTAAAACATGGGTGTCCAAACTTTTTTTCATCAAGGTTTATGTATGGGTTTCTATCCCCTATCTCATATTACCTTTGGATTGTATTGTCAAAGGTGAGAATTTTTTCATAAATATATCCTTTTAAATGCATGTAGAAAAGAGGGAGTTGTGGGTAAGCTGTGAATTCAGCCTTTTATTGTGTGTGAAATATACTAATTTTTTGTTGGAATGGTTATAGGAAATTAATTGTTTTGTATTACAGGAAAGTAGAGAAGATGAGAAATAAATTTGAGAAAGTATTAATAACCTTGTATTTTGGAAATCATTGTTTCTCTATCAATTATTTTTATTTCCTACAATGAGTTATCTCATATAGGCTTAGAATTATTGACAAGTAATCTATTTCTTGAGGATACAAAGTTCAGTGATTTATGAAACTTGGTTGACAATAAAATACAAAGGGGGATATTTTTTAGATTAAGCTGATAATGATGGTGATTATTTTTGAGTATTGTCTTTTTCTTTCAAGGAATGTTTTTGAAGAAAGGAAAGTTCCTCACTTTTTAATTGGTGAAAATCATACTGAACATTGTTTTCAAAAGAATCAGACACACCATGGGTCCATAATGTGAGAATATCATAATAAGGAATTGATTGTAATTAGATTCACAATAAATAAAAAATTAAAGGATCAATTACATTGAAAATATATCTTGTTTGAAGTAAATGGTCATCAGATTCACTCGGGATCTGGCATGGAAGGAGTGGTTTATTTGATAAAGAATTGGAGTCTCTATGACTATGATAAAAATATGACAAAAAATTGATGATTATTAATTATCATAAATCATAAGTTATTTGTGAAACATATAATGCAATATTCATGATAAAATGGGGAGTGAAATATATTTGTCCAATTGTTTTAAGATTGATCAGACCTAGAAATAAATGAAAAGAGGTGTTCCAAATCGTACCTAGATTTATCATATCCAGGTGGAAGAGAAAAAAGAGATGATGTTGATCAAAAAGAAATTTTACCCAGTATAATTTTATTTGGGTGGAAAATAAAAATAAGGATAACGAAGATCATATCCTGGGAAATCATAGTAAGAATGACTGTACTTAGAATAATTGTAATCATAATGATCATACCAAAAATGATCTTATCTAAGATAATCATTATCAGGATGATCATATCTAGGACAATAATATTAAAAAAAGTTCTTACTCAGGATGAGAAGGAAAGAAACAAGATGGAAATAATGGGATGTTATGATACTTTCCAATGTTTGGATGAAAATGTTGAATCTATTATCAAATGAATTTAAAGTCATGAAGGCAGTCATTATAAAAGAAAATCTTTGTGAATTAAGGAAGTTTCAAAAGATGAGATGAGGCTGATGAAAATCATAATGTCAGAAATTTAACAAAAATGTAACCCACCGTTCAAAAGGGGTTGAATTCATTTGTTTTAATTTCAATTAAATTGTTAAGTGGTTCAAGAGAAAATGTGAAAAAGTTAAAGTGGTTTGAGAGAGGTGATGAAAGGATTTTTCTGAATATACTATCAAGGGGGAGCTTGAAATTCAGAAGAATAATTATGTTAAATTGAGATAGAGCAACATACTCAGAAAATTAGAGTGGTATCCAATTCTCCATACATTTAAACTCAATTGATACAATACTTTATTAAAAAGAAACCTGATTGATATGAAGAAGAGATGATGTTCATAGAAGAATTTATAATATTCAAGAAGAGTTAACGAATTCATAAATTCACCTGATATTTAAGGGGAAATTGAGATTTGGGTGAACTTAAGTGAGTAGGAAAGTATTTGGAATTACCTCTAAAACCTATCATGGGTCACCTAGAAAATAAGAAAAAGTACATCATACTTTTCTAATGATGGATGTTCTATTCACCTTAAAAGAGTGAGGGATCCAAGTTATTTTAGAGAGAAGAAAAGGATTTCTGTATTGATATTTTTGTTGAAAAATTTCTGATAAACTGAAGTGAAAGAGAAGAGAAAAGATCACAATGTTATATTCAGCTAAACATTATACTCGTTGATTATCGTACTTATCTGATTACCATATTCATCTTTTCAATCATATTTGTCCGATCATCGTATCATACTAAATTATTAGATCAAGATTTCCATGTAGGGATTTATTGACTAAAAAAGAAATTTTTTTGAATTGTCTCAATCATACTCAAACAGTGTTATATTATTTCATATTGAGAAATTGTACCAGGAAGAATCAGACTTAGAAGAATTGGTATGAGGGAATCATACCAAGAGGAATGATATTAGGGAGAATCAAAATCAATGGAATTAGACTATAAAAAATGTATATAGAAAATTAAATTGAGTTTTCATAATAAAGTTCAGGATGTTATTACAATATTCTGGGTAAGGAATTGAAGAATTGTTTAAAAAGAATACATTTGTGAAATTGAAAAGAAGCACATGTAACATGTGTTGTTACAAAGACTTTGTATTACCCTATTTGTGATAAGAGGGTGAACACACAGTTTTGGATTGTATTCATTGTGATACCTGAGTGAAAGGGTATATCCTACTCATTGTATTCAAAGGATTGATTTATAGTGGATTTTTTGGTTTTGAATCATTTCCAAACCATACTAAGGATGTAGTTATTATTTTTTAATAATGATCCTTGTAAATAATTTTGTTCCTTTAGATGTTTGGTTGAATTTTACTTAGTTTTTAATTGAATCTTTATCCAGAGGTCAAGGCTATTTCAAAGAAATATAAAAGAAAAAGTATGATAGACTAATCCCCTCCCCTTTTTAGTGATTCAATTAAATTTATTGGTCACTTAAAATATATGTTCAAGAGTATTTCATGATAAAAATTATTATTAAAGTAATGCTTATTTGTGGTGGGGTTTTGTTTGGCTCTATAATTAAAGGTTTCATGGTGTGAAAGGATATATTCATGATGATAAATTCCTTTATGACTTTTGATTGATCACCTTTTCTGTTATAGGATTGTGTGCGGTTCATGGAATAATCTATAATACAATTCCATGACTGGGTTGATTTATTGGTTTTTTATAAGTTTTAAACCTTCTACAATTTCCCCTATTATCCTATCATCCCAATCAAACATCAAGTGATACATAGGTTTTTTATGTATCCCTAACAACCACTGATCATTTGTGTTTGGCCTTAACTTCTAATTATTTTATATTGAGGATTTTGGGCATGTCCTTCCTCCATTTATCTATAATTTCTTCCTTGTTTATTAAAATTCTTCAAATCAGTTATTTTTATAGTTATGGGATTTTTAGGTTTTTATTTTAAAGATAAATTTACTTGGTTTAGGTTAATTTGATGAATTAAGGTGATGTTGTGGATGCACTATTTACCCTCTATTTCCTAGTATTTTCATAGAGAATCATAATGATTCTTTTGAGGTAAGGGATTCATATTCTCTCTACTTTATGTGCATATATGGAATTATCATGATTTTTAATTCTATTTGGTGAATGGTATGAATTTTCATTATGAATATAATAAACTAGACCAATGAAATTGACAATGAATGGTTTGATGGGTATGAAATTACCATCACTCCTTGAAAAAGATTGTTATTATTCCATGCTATATAATTGTTATGGAAATATTAATTATAGTGTAGGATTTATTTGAGAATAAAAATTAAATGGTTAAATACATAAAGATTGTAAATTAAATGACTCTATTGAATATGATTGTTTTATGTTGGATTGTTTTATGCAGTTTGGTGGACTTGGTTGTACAACTTGGTAGTCATGGTGGTTCACCAATTGGTGGACTCGATTGTGATGTGGTGGCTTGAAATGGTGGGTTATTTCTCTAGTTTGTTATTAATGTAATAATATTGGTTTATTTAATGATGTGGTAATGGAAAAAGAATTAATATGTTTGGATATAAATTCGTACTTAAATGGGTAAAGATTGTCGGATGATCTTTTAAATAAAATAATGGGAAATAGAACCTAGATTATTTCCCATTTTATGATGTTTTTTGGCTGGGTGTTAATTATTATAGTAATTACATGGTGGATTAAGTAGTTTTTTTACTGTTATTGTGATGATGTTGGTTTTGTGGACCCATAGGTATGGGATTTTTTGATATTATTTTATACCTTTATTTTTTTGAGATATTCTGATGGACCCCACTCAAGTAGAATAAACTGGATGACAACCAAACAACTTAGAGGTTTGTTTCACTAACATGTGTGATGGGGATGATAGATAAAGATAACTACCCCCTCTCCCATATCTCCCTTTAGTTATAGATTCATATGATACTAATGGAAGATGATGAGACATGTGGTGGGGTCTTCCATTGTTGGAGTAAGGAAGAAGAATGATTTACATCATGTTTATGATACCCTATTCCCCTAGTAATGAGATATTATTTATATGATCTATTCTACAAGATATGGTATGTGGTTCATTCCATAAAATATTGTATAAATTTGGTGATGTCATTGGTGGATATGAAAGGAATGGAAGAAAATAATTTTTTCACATTGTCTGATAGAAGAAAAGTAGTGTGTATTTTGTTTCCTAGTATATTAATATATATTATTATGATATTAATTTACTATTCTATAGTGTATTATTTGGTGGTTGTTACATGGTGATTTTGTGGGACTAGTTGATCAATACATGTGATGGTTAGTTCTCTAGTTTATTTGATAGAGAATTATTATGATTTTTTCCAATTTTCATGAGAGACATTGGGTATGATCTTGTTGATTATACATGTTATACACACCCAATATATATATATATATACACACAAATTCTTAGGTTTTTAGGAGGGCATTATAAATCAAATGGAATAGTACTATCTTGATTCTTATGTTATTGCGGTTGTCACCATATGTTTTTCTTTTGGTATTGTTTTTCCATTAGAGACATTTGAATCTATTTTATATTCATGAATTTGGGATATCAAATTTTTTATATTTTGGTTTCATTTATTTTATATGATAGAGTTTTTTAGTTTTTTTATCATACCACTTTTTCATTTTATTATATTGGTGGAAATGCCTCCATTTTGAGTGTTTTATACACTTGGAGTTAGTTATCATCCCATGGCTTATTAGTGGCTGGATATTGGGGTTACTCATTCTCTTCATTGTAAACATGTGAGGGGTTCTAATATAGGGGTTTCCTAATAAGTCCCATACTATGACATTAATTTCATTCAATCAGTGTAAAATTACACATTTATGGAAATATCCATCACAACCACAGTGAAAGCACACAAGGGGATTTTTTCCTATAATAGGAAGAGGCAAATCCCTACCCTGGCCCAACTATCTATTTCTACCCCAGTTCATCTAATTAGGACTCATCTTATTACCACTAGAATAGGAACTAAGTACCCCACTTTAAAGGGCAGTACATGGACCACTAATTAAAGGATGTAACCATGTTATGCTATCCTCTTCTTGGACATTCATAATAGTGATATCTTTGATGACCACCACTGAGTAATATTTCATTAAAATTATCTAATCCTGGAACCTATACTTTGAATGAAGGTTGATCTAAATCCTTTTAGCCTTGTAAGCCTAATTTCCAACAAATAATGAAGAAAAACGAATCAAACCCCCAAAAAATATCATATAGTCATCCATCGACATCATTCTGTTCTAGAGATCCTTATAATCATAAGACCTATATAACCTTAGTATCTCTATAATTAAATCAAAAAATATATTTATTTTTAATGTTACCCATTATAGGACCTCATTTTTTGTGTCTATATTTTCATGCCCCAATACCTCATGTTGGGACCCTCTATCATGTAAGATTACTATTTCACCATCCATACTTCAGGTCTCTATAGAATCTCAAAAAATCCTTCAAGTATCTTCATATTTTCCTCAATGTTTGGAAGACTACCCACAATATGGAATGATTCAGGGTAATATAACTGTATTCCTAAGAAACATTACACCATTTTAGGCCCTCACTGATGGTCCCCTTCACATCCACCAAATAATATATTATAGACTCCATATTTAAGATTCTCTACTACCAAAGACATAGGGGAAGTACTACTATCCTAATTATCCAGTCCCTCATAGATATCGAGAGGCACATCAGGAATACTCCCTATATTTGGAGTATCTTTACCCAAATCCCTGGGTGGAACCACAAGACATCGACATGGGAACATTATCTGAAATTCCAAAATTCATACCCAAAAACACCATTAAATTATTAAATAAAAGATATACTTAAGAAATTAACAAGAAAACAAGTATACTAATGTCCAATGAAATAATCCACAATAGTATACCCATGGATATTAGGTCTAACCATCATAGACATAACCATGGTCTAAGATGAAGAGTTAGGCTCCTATAAATTTGTTAAAATCATAATAATAAAATTATAAACATGACGGGGTTAAATTAATTAAATGTTACTAATGATATTTTTGAAAAAACCAAATAGTTTTTTGATATAATTTACATAAATTATAATTATATCAATCACAAGTAATAAAGTGTATGATATGTGAACCTATGTGTATATACACGATTCATGAACTCAACCACCCTCACTAAGAGATCCAAGAGAAAGTCCCATAAACTCTTACAGTACAGTAAAAAAGGGTAACCACATGAAACTATATTATCATAACTTATTAAAGTAATCCCCACGACCCTAGAAAGTGAGGTTTCAACTATATAGTCATCGTATAGACATAAGAATTACTACATAAATGATTTTTGACTATCTTATCTTTATTATACCAATCCTAAAATAGTAAATCATATGAATAGGGAATCCAAAACCTTTTTTTAGGATCTAACCCAAATCAATGGGCCTTATATGAAGGGATATTTGACCTCACGTATGCCTCAAAATACAAAATAGTTGGAATACTATCAGTGAGGGACTGAATAAAAATATGGGAGACTATGTCATCAGTATTATATAACCATCTAAGTAAACACAGAAAACATAGGCAACACTAACTTCATGAAGAAAAAAAATAATATTGGGTGAAATATTAAAACCATTCTAATAAATATTATAATTAAGTTCAATAACCAGAATATCAATTAAAAAAATGAATCTTAGCATATGGTCAGTCAATTTTTATAAAATTGATAAATTAAAAATATAATAAATGATGTGTCACTACAAAAGATCATAGAAAAAAATACTTAAATTACCTCAATCCCCATAATCCCTCACTATATTATAATTTTTTATAGGGCCCTTTCCTTTGGATAGATCCCAAACCATAATTGTGCACTAAACATGATACCACTAATTCCTAACCATACATGATTTGGATCTCTGTTTCATGGACATGTCTATAAAATCCATTCATGAAACAACCAAATTAATAATCAAACAGTACCCTTTATGTCATTGTGTACTAAACAGGATACCACTAATTCCTAACCATACATGATTTGGATCTATGTTTCATGGACATTTCTATCAAATACATTCATGAAAATTATAACATAATATGTTCTTTTTCATTCAGGACAAAGTCATAAATATAACAAACAATAATGCCAGTGACACAAAATGGAGGTTACTATAAAACACAGAACACCTTCCAAATATATGTTGGTCACACCCCATTTCTAAAACCAAACCTTATCACTCTATATGGATATAAAATTAACAACACTGAACATACTTTCACAAATAAGGTTGGACATAGATCATGTCAAAATCTATAAATTATTACTCAAGGTTATTCCAAAAATCAGGGATGAATAAATAGGAAAATAGGAAAATATACATTAAAGGTGACCCCAAACAATGGTGATCATTAACTAAACCCATGTGATACATTACTAGTACATTTTATCCCTAACTAAGACCAAATGACTCTATAAATGTCACATTCATCGAGAATACAACCCTTCCATTACCCACAAGTCAAGGTGGGATCTCTAAATTAACCAAGCCATAAACATTAAACTCCATCTATAAGGGGTAAAAAAACATATGAACATATATTATCACTTTAATACCAAAATGAAAGTTCTCACAATTTTTCACATTCACCTTCATGCATGTGGATTCTTAAAACATCATATGAATGTTGTAACATGGTAAAAACTTTCTCCCTTAAGCCTAACTATGTGTACTCTCCATGTTGTACTCTTGAATTCCTAAATAAACCTATAAATACCTATAATTTGTCTCAAATTATCATATTTTAGGTTTAAATAAGGATAAACATTGGAAAATGGAATAAAAATACGTTTAAGGATTGTATGGTATTATACTAACCAAAAGAGAGCCTATACTAGGAATGATGCTTCAAATAGTAAAATGAGGATGGAGAAGCTCATGATTCTAAGGAGAATCCCTAAAATTCAACCTAATCACATAATTGATTTGGGGAAAAAGTAAGCATAAAGGGGACCTATGAAGAAAATAAAAAATATTCTTCCTTTCTAAAAAAATCACCAATAAACAATGTTTTGGTGAGACCTAGTGGTCATGGCATGGAAAAAAACTCCACTAAGCATAGTTATGGGCCAAATAATTTGGATATGGAATGACTATTCATAGGAATAGGGCCCAAAAATATTTCTAAATAGTCACAAAATTGTTTTATATCTTTCACATTATGAGAATCATGTAGTGTAGGCCTCAAAAAATGATGCACAAACATTACACCATGATTTACACTTATAGTAGAATTTCAACTATAGGCCTTGTCTAATATCCTAATACCCAATTCTAATCCCCCTACATCACCCAAAACATCCAATAATCATCAAGATGGATTAGAATAAAATAAATTTTATTGTAATTTATCTTTAAATTTATGTGTCCTTATATTTAATTCATTATATATATATTATTATAATCAAAAAATATAGAAGTGTAAGCTACTTATTATTTGTGTTTAATATATAACTTATACTAACTCAAAAAAATATAAATAAAAACCTTATTTTAAAAAATTTATTGAAACCATTGAGGTATTATCTTAATGATAAACTATATTCTCACAAAAAAATTAATTTATTACTTTTAACATATTATGTTACTAATTTTGTTTACACAAACCAAATTGAATCCTTATACAAAAAAATTTAAAAAATTATTATAAATAAATATCATGTTATAGTATTAATCCTTTAGAGATATCATATAGTCTACAATAAAAAAAAGTCATATTAAAATTTTAATATTTCTTTTTATAATCCCTTTATAACTCAAATAAATCATTTGGAACCATTTTTTACTGGGCCCAAAACTTCATTAATTAATTTCTTTGCTTTATTTTTTATGTTTCTTTTATCTTAATATATAAATAATTTTGATACATGACGATATGATGCATAGATACCTTTAAGAAATTCTTCTATAGGTTGTGTGAATTTTCAACACGGATAATTATTTTTTAGACCAATTAAACATCTTCACTATGATTTTTTATATATTTATTTTGAAGATATTGATTATTATTCTATATCATATGATTATAATTCACATTTTTAATCCAAGGATAAATTTTTTTCTAATATTTACCAAACAATTTGGTATATTTTGGAACCCAATTTCACATACACTATTAATCATATGGATATTACTAATGTGAATGTAGATATCAGTTAAAAATAATACAATTCAAATATTCCAAAAAATTTATAATCCTGGAGGTGAAGACCTAAAAATGAATATAAAGGTGTTTAAAATTATAATAAAAATATTAAATAAAGGTGGTGTACTAATAAATCATGTAAAATAGAAGGTGTTCCCCTTTTTACTAAAATGAGTATCAAAGGAGTGGGTTTTAACATAAAGGTAAAAGATGTATAATACTGCCAATGAAATCAATGCAGGAGGATTTCATAAGGAGTCCTAGACATATTCAAATTTTTTGAATAAATATATCTCACTTAGTTTTATCATTCACCTATTACATATAAAACATTGTGTCCTTTAGGATTATGTTTTAGTTGAAATATACAAGAAGAAAAATAATATTTTAATAGTTATTGTCTATATCCATATTAGTTAGACTACTAATATAATATGATTCCAAGATAATGGTTCACTATAATGGATTTTTTTTTGACACTATGAGTAGTCAGGGTGATTGTTCCTTCTTATGTAGTTATTTTATGTTCTCTATAAGAACCCAGTTTTTGAATTAGGTATAGATCCTTTTATTGTTGGTATAATTCTATTTTATGGACCTAATATAGATGCCTTATGTGTTAATTAAGGTCTTGTGGGGGGGGGGGGGGGGGTCTGGGTCTTGTTCAAATCATGGAAACAGAAATTTTGGAAGAAAATGGAATATCACACGGTTATAATAAACTATGTGAGGAAGGACAAATGGTTAGTTTTAACCATAAGAGGATAAAAATAGAGTAGCAGGAGGGCACGTAATTTTCCCTAACCACATGATTTAGGCCGCATAGCCATGTGAAAACTATAAACAAAATTGAAAAGGTGTTTCTCACAGTTTGTCCAACCGTGTAGCCTAACCATGTGGGTGCCCCATTCCTATAGTAGACCATGCATGGTTATAACACAGTTTTGGAAAATATTATTGCCAAACCATAAAAAGGACTAATTTGAGTGATTTTTCCTTTTTTTTACTTTAAATTAAGTTTTAAATTAAATCCTTTATTTTGTTTTTATTTCAATCAGAAACCCTCCAATTTATTATCTTTTGATCTCTTTGATGGTATAATCAAGGATTTCATATCAAGCATCCATACTAAGTCTGATTTTATTTTTGTTCATCTCATTTCATCCATTCTAGTATGATCTCAATGAGTTTTTAATATTTCATCATTCTTATTTCTAACAATGATGCTATTTAAATATAGGATCATATGCCCCATTTTTAGGGAATTAATCCGTTATTTAGATAAATTATAATCCTAGACGAACTAGAGGATGATACTAGATGAGGAGATTCATATGAGTATGAGGTAGGTGGTCTATAACTCACTCCTCAGAAATCATCATTTTATAAAATTCCATGTGGGAACGCTGATTTCACAATGCATCATCTATATAATTTATATTTTTTTATAGTTATTATAACTATTTTCTAAGACCCATGCCATATATGTTAACTATCTTTTGTGGTTTCATCCAAAATTATTTCCACCCTATGTAGGGTGATTTTTCCATATTTGAGCTTTGATTGGCTTACAATTTTTGTCTGAGCTATCGTTCAGGTGTTCTTCGGCTTGACCATATTAATGGAAATCCTCCATTAATTGGATGCTAATTGAATTGTAACAGTCAACCTTGAGTGACACATGGTCCACCTAAATTAAGTGCTTCAACTTGATTAATCAATTGTAAATTTAATTAGAAATTATATATATATATATATATGACTTGGCCTAATTTATGAAAATGAATGGTTGGTTTCATGCCATATCAGCCCTTTATACTTAAAATGGTAGGTAGTGGAATGAACCAAGTGAAAAGATTATGGATAATATGAATCAATTAAATGGATTCATTCACCTTAGACATGTCACACTAATTAAAGGCAGTGCATTGACCAAATGAAATTATTTAATGATTATGATTCAAATGAATTTTAAATGGTTTCATGTCTTGAGATGACTTGTCACTTGTATGAAAGGAATGGAAAGAACCTTTGACTTTTTAAAATGAATAATTGTCATATGGCCTAATTAATTAATTTAATTAATTGCAATATTCCATGTATACAGACCTTGACATATATATAATATTCGTTTGACTCGATTTAGATTTTGGATTCCTAAGGGAATGACTTGAGAACATGAGGACTCCATTCCAATTCAAGGATGCCAAATTCCTTCGCTGAGACCCACCTTGGAACCTAATCATATTCTATCAGTAGATACCCAGTATGACACCATATGATCCCTCCATTACTATTATAGGATTCCTTGGATACACTCCTTGGATCTATCATGGATTCTATGGACACGAGGTACCTTGGTTAAATCGTTGGGCCTAGCCATAGCTTATCTGGTTTTACCTTGGATGTTTTCCTTGGAATCATTTAGATTTATTATTGTGGAATGCATTGAATAATGCTTCTTTTATTAGACTCTTACCCCTTAGTCTGGCTGTAATTACTATTGAGTTTGAGACCCTTGAGGTCTAGGATTCCTTGGTTATCACATGGGAACCTCTTCATTATAAATAACATCTTGGATTCTATATTCACCCTGGATCCTTCAATATTAATATCATATTATATTGTTAGTGATATGGTATTATCTCACATGAACTTTTTATATAAACTAGAAATTAGTTGATTAATGGATTGGCTACATATTCAGACACCAGCCAAGAGCTAAAGCATGTACTTGGGTATTTAATATACTACTTAATTTTTATATATGATATCTTGCACACTATTTCAGCTTATATTAAATAGAAAAGATGTTATAAATACTATTGGTTATGTCCTACTAAAATTTATTCAACACCCTATCTAGGACTCCATTAGTACAAGGGAAAATTACATGTATGCAGATGTTGAAAAAGGGAATAATATCACTTTAAAACCTTGATTGCTTTCTTTCTTTGGATGGAGTTAGTAGCAGATGATTGGTCTAGAGCTTGGGATATTGGGGATAATATTTTTGGATTACATTCTGTTACTTTTTTATAACATGTATTCAAGTTGTGTATCCATGTTTTCCAGCTTTCATGATACATGACATATATCATCATCAACTGGTATATATTTTAATCATATGGTTTAGTTATTCATTATTTGTAGAGACCCCAGACCCAGTATCCTAGATCTAGTGCCTTACATTATTACATTTTCATAGATAAAAAACTTTAATACCAACGTATCAATTAGTTTAGTAGTTTTGGAATCCAGATTACATATATGAACATTGAATTACCTTTTAAAACATAAAATACAACCAATATAATCCATTTAAAACACCACAATTCTTGTATATTATCCCTATAAGGAATTCATAATATACATATTAGTATCCTAGAAAAAATAAAACATAAGAAAGTGGTGATCTCAGATTCTCAGTAAGGGTAATATATACAATAGAATATATCATAGACAAGTATAAATGATTATGTAAAGGTGATTAACTAAAACATAATCCATTTAATCAATAACATGAGCATAAAATGGTATGTATAAAAAATGATTGAATAATTCCATATAAATAATCATATGAGAATGAAACTTTACCATGGATATTTTACTTGTCAAATAATCACATGGAATATCAATTATTAACATCATAATGAGGTAATTCATAAGGCTGGACATCAATACCATACCATTAAGTCCTTGGTCAAGAAGTCTACATAAATTGGTAAGGCCTTGGCCAAATCCCAATTTATTTTTTCTTATGAGAGATACCAATGCATCGAGGGGATATAGAAAGCCTTTCCCATAACTTATTAAGACAATTAATTAATCATATGAAAAAGGTGAAACATAACATAAACATTATTATAGAAAAACAAGCATATGAAATATGGATATTTAAACCATAAACCATGAATAGTACATCTACAATCAAATTGATCATAAACCATTTAATAACATATGGTAGATAGTATCATAAGAGATAAAACTCAATGAAGTACAATATTAAATAAATTATGATGACATAGATGAAGACACTTTTAAATGATACCATTGAAAATTTTGTGGAAAAAAATAATCTTTAAACATTCCAAATTGTCCCATACTACTTGAAAAAATTTAATCACAATACCTATAAAATAATAACAAGAAATGAAACCTAGAATATCATGAGAACAATAGAATTAAGATATGATAATTCAAAGGTAATTACATGCACCACACACATGTAATAAGTGATGAACAATGAATATATCTTATAGAAGTGAAAGTGAGATGAGAAAAACTCTTTTTTTACATTGGAATGATGAGTTAGTTTGGAAAATCATATGTATTGGTCATAAAATAAGATTATAAAAATGTATATCTGAAAAGAAAAGGTAAGGACTTTGAAATTATGTTTGAGTCATAAATTATGTTGAACTGAAGTGAAAACAAGTAAAAAGTGTTTTTAAGAATCTTTGGAAATTTCCTGGTTCAGTACTGTTTAAGGGAAAGTATAAAAGAGCATTTAAAGTATAAAAAGAAAAAATTGTTTTAATAAAACCAAAAATCAACTAAGATAGTTTTTCATGATAAAAATAGTTATTTTAGATAAATAATGGTTGCTTAAAAAAATACTATGAAGTATACTTAAAACATGTAATTACCCATAAAAAATGAACTTATCTAGATACATTATTTTGGAAATATTCACAGAATTTATAGGAATTATATAAAAATAACGAGGAATTACATTGGGGTAAAGAGATAGAAAGCGTAACCCGAATGAAAAATGGATGTTTGGGGAGAAACCCTGACCACTTTGAAATCAGTCGAACTGTATGGCCCATAAAATTAATGATATTCAAATAAAACATTTAATACCATGTATATAAATATATTAATTATATTATACATCAAATTGATGTATACATACACTATACACAACAACTTAGTGGTTAATAAGTCATATCTCATAGAAATAAATGTGAGATGAGAAAACCCCTACCTTAAGTCTAAAAACATTCTATATTAGTACTTAACATCGTGAATAATGAAATTATAGTCATTAATAAAATATTTCAGAACCTATTAAACATGTATTTGATTTATTATAATTTTATTAAGTTAATTTATGGACTTTTTTATGAGTTATAAGATTAAATTCATCGTTTAAAAGTGTTCGTTTCCTTTGTTTTCAGGATTGGTTCACTTGTATACATGTATGAAAGATCTTGTGAAATGAGAGTAGTTATATAGAATTAAAATTATATGTTATTAATTAAATTCTAGAATATTTAATGGTCTTATATATCATTTTTTTTCTATATATGAGGATTTTTCATTAATGATAGTGGTTTAGATTATTTTGGTGACTTTTGATCATCACAAACTAGTTTTATATAATTCATTAATATCATGTATATAGAATAGATTTATAACATTAAATGGGATATAATAAACATATTATAATATTTTTTAACCGTATATATCATTTCATGACCATTATTAAAGGAGGAATTGAGAAAAAACTCATCATCCACGAAGGTGGTAAATTGGCACATCATGGACAATGTTTTCAGTTTTAGAATAAAAGGAAGAGGATAAGAGTCTTAATGGCGTATTTTATGTTAAAAAATAAAATTAATATATATATAAGATAGTAGAGTTATAATAAATTTTTTTTAAAGAGTTGTTGAGTATATTATAAGAATATAAAATAAATTGAAAATAAAAATTAAAAGAACAAAAGGGGTTTTGCCTCTTGAATTTATTCTCCTTGAGAACCTCCTTAATGAGCTTAAGTTTGGTATTTTTGTAAGACCAAAGGGTCCTGAACATGGGGAAGATACGTGGGGAGAGTATTGGGTAGTAATGGTACATGATTCATGGCTTGAGAGGTGTAAGGAGAAGAGGTTGTGAGGGGAGGTATTTATAGTGGGAGAGAGGGTTGTTTTCTCATCATTTTATTCATTAGTTTATTATTTTGCCTCAAGACTATAAATAGTTTGAGAATTATTGATAAATATATTAATATAATGAATTATAGTTTGCAATTATGAGACAACATCATCCATAAATCATATATACTCAATAATTCATGTAATTATTTAATATAGTAAATTTCGGTATGATATTATTCCCAAAATATTCAACTATTTTAGAAAAATACAAAAAATTAAAACTAACCATTTTTAGAATTGTTCAATGAAAAAAACTCCATTTTCTGAAAATAATTTTCTAAATATGAGTAAATTAATTATTTATTAAAAAATTATTTATTTGAAAAATAAAATTTTAAAATAATAACTGCTTTTACGACACTTTAAAATGTTAACTATGGTCTCATAAAATTATCTAATAATCATAAGAAAAAAATTATTAATTTATGAGTATATTTTATTAAAATATATATTATTTGAAATTATTATATTTATTAAAAAATTATAAATAAACATTTATCTTTCACAAAAATAAAAATACTTAATTTACCATTTTAAAAATATTTATTTACTTATTCTCTGATATAAGTACACAATTTTTTCATTTATAAGATAACCAAACTTTATTTATAATTTCATGGGTTATGTTACTAATAAAATCATAAATATACAATTAATATAACGAAAATTATAGTTTTATAAAAATCGAGATGTTTCACTATTCACATGAAGATAAATATTTTCCAAAAAATATCAAAAATTCACCCTAAGATAATTTTGACCTTATAATTTTAAAAATAAAGTTTTTTTTATTCAATAAAATTTATATAAGTGTAAAAAATTAATTTGAAAACAAGTTTTCCATTAAAAGGCAATAAAATTGCTTTTCAGAAATATAGTCTTTTATAAAAAAAATTGGATTTATTCTTATGTTAAGAATATCAATCATATTAGTAGAATTTAAAAATATTTTATTGAATATGTTATATATACGTTTTATTAATATAATTCACTAATAGTAATTAATTCAATTTATTAATATAAAATACTATTGTGATCATAAAAATATTTTTTTTATAAAAAAACGTATTTTATGTTCAATTGATTTTGCATTTTCATTTATAATTAATTAATAACAAAATAATTAATTTTATAAACATTTGTAAACTATGTTTTCATAATTTTCATAATATCTTTTATTAATGGATAGGTGATAACTATCATAATAATAATATTTAATCATTTTTTTAAGATCAATGTTCTATATAATGTACAATATCAAAGAGGATAAATTTAAAAAGATATATGCCATAAAATCTTGGGTGTGTTACATTGTCCCCTGCTTAAATAAATTTCATCCTCGCAATTTAAAATTTTACTTCAAATATAAAGTTTTATACTTGAAAATTCCTTTGTGGGAAACCCACATCAGGCATAGTGCTAAAATGGAATCCTCTTAATAAGAGTGAAATGGTAATGTAATGGTCACCATAGAATTAGGATTTTGAATAGGAGAAAATTTTGAGGAAAGTGTAAATTGGGAAATGGAAGTTAAATAAAAATATCATTCTCTGATGGGGAATTATAAGGAACATGATCATTAGAAAGTCTACCAAAAAAACCCATAAATTTTTTCTTAGTTAAAAGGCAATTGATTTCTTAGAAAGAAAAGTGATCAGATGACATTTCCCCCCAAAATCCTTTCATAGAGTTGAGGGTTTCTTTTAATATATAGAAAAGAACATTAGGGAATAAATATTAATTTATTCCTTTCCATGTTCTAATATTATCCTTTGGTTTGGATTTGATCTGTCTCTACATCATTTCCTAAATCTGGAAATAGATATTCAATAAAAAATTTTATTCCTGAAGAACATTTATAAATTACAAGATGCACAATTCATTCCATCATCCATGAAATGTTTACTAAAACCAATATGGTTAGCATATGTTATCCAATATGATAAATCATACATTAATCTTAATCAATAATATCATTAATCTATTTCATAAGTAGTTAATATTCAGACTCATCAAAAACATGTCTTCCAAATTCAAAGACCAACAATTCAGAACGAAGGTCACTAAATATCAAAACTCATATTAATAAAAAATTCCCCAAATAATGTAGCTCTTATTACCACATAAAAAATATATAAATAGAATAATTACCTTAAAACCTTAAATAAAACATGAATTCTTACAAATCCTCAAAGAATAATTACCGCACTGCAATCCTTATATATCTCATGATTCTTATAACTAGAGAATTATTGATAAAATACACAAATAATGTAATTATAGAATCCAAACACAATCATATTAATCATTCCTCTTCGTATTAGGTAGTATTATAATCTTGAACATAATCCATTTTCTTATTCTAATCTATATCCCATTGATTCTTGGTAAATTGAATTTCATAGTTCCCCATATCATTATTGTTGAAGCAATGAATATTCAAAAATTCTTTCCTTCTCTTGAAATTATGATCATGGTGTCTTTTTTTCCACACTTGAAGAAAACTCCTTTTCCTATTAAGAATATACCAAGGTGTTTCCTTCCACAATTATCACATGTTGGAAAATACTTATTTCCCTTATTCCCTTTTTACATAATTTGATCTACTATATTGTTATTATCCATAATCCTTTTGAAATATTTAAACTTGGAGAATTATTTCTCTATCTTGATAACACATGGTACAATATCCTCATATGATGATAATTTTTGGGAGACTTGTTCCACTATAAATATAGGAATAATACTATAAAATATATACCCATTCTAACAATTTAGATCATGTGCATTGGTGAGGATTTCATTCTTTATTTGTGGTTCCATTTCTAAATAATGGCATACACTAAATTAGGATACGAATCCTAATTCATAATTTTTAACTAGAAAAACACTTAAGATAAATTGAAAACTTATGCCTAGATAACCTCATAATCATAATTTTTTTATTTGGTGACATATTTAATTTTAATTTCTTCATAATAGTTTGTATTGAAAATGTGAATTACCATAAGCATATCCCCTGGGAGTGTCAAACCGGGTGTGTAGTAAGGCCCATTGTTAACTACCAGGTTATGCCAAGTCAGGCCTGACACACCTTGTTAGAGTTGTTAACCCTAGGTATATATGTTTCAGAACAATTTCCACTTGTAGTATCCAGATATGGATGTATATCTTGGAATACACATATAATCTATCCCTTAAAAAAATTAGTATGTTCTTCTATGATTATCCTCAAATTCTATCTTAGGGTTATGTTGCCTAATTTATTTTTTATTCTATCTTCAAGGGATTATAATAAAATACTTCTAATAATAACTGTAAATACACCAACCCCAATTGTCGAGAGTTGATGCCTTAATTTATTAAATTAGAATAGATAAAAGACTCTAATTCCAAAGGATCGATCAGTTTAGCATTTTTTCAAGCTTGATTAAATACATAAATTTACATTAAATTAAAAAAATAGAATACTTGGATTACACCATTGTTCTCATATATTTTATATACAAGTCATTCATAATATATATACTTAAATCTTGGGAAAATGAATATTAATAAAGGGGTGAGATCAGATGCCCAGTGAAGGTAAACAATACAATAGAATCTATCATAATAAAGAATAAACTATTATGAAAAGGTGATTAATTGAAACATATTCCATTTAATCATTAACTTGAGCATAAAATAGAAGGAATAAAAAATGATTTAATAATTCTATGTAAATAATAATATGAAAATGTATATTAACCATATATATTCTACAAGTAGAATAATCACATAGATTATCAATTAATAATATCATAATTAGGGAATTCATAATTTAAGACATCATAAACAAACCATAAAGAACTCATCCATGAAGTCTACATAAATGGGTAATGACTCATCCAAAACCTTGTATAGTTTGTCTAATGGGAAATAATGATGCATCTTGGGGATATATTAGGCCCCTAACATCACTTAATAAGTCCAATGCATTCCTCTTATGAAAAAGGTACAACATTACATAAACTATCATATTGAAAAAAAATCTTGAAACATTTAAATCCTAAACACTATGAAGGAATACCATTAAATGAAAAATAGAATATAATGAGAATAATAAGACACATTATATGATATATAAAAGGTAATTACATTCACCACACACAAGGAATAATTTTGGAATAATGAATATATTTCCCAAAAGTAAAAGTGAGATGAGAAAAAAAAAATACATTGGAAAGAAGAGTTATTTTAAAAAATCATTATTATTTCTCATAAAATTAGATTTTAAACATTATTATCCAAAAAAATATAAGTTAAGTAAAATTAAAATATTTTTTAGTCATAAATTATGTCCAACATAAGTGAAAACTTGTAAAAAGAGTTTTTAAGAAGCTTTAGAAAAGAGTTACATTAGTGTAGTTTGGGATAAATATAAAAGCGTCTTTAAAGAGAAAAATAGAATATTTTTTTTTCATAAAAATAGATATTAAATAAGATAAATTTTCAATATAAAAATAGTTATTTTATAAAAATAATTTTTCTTTAAAATATATTATGGAGTATACTTAAAAACGTGTATGAAATTGGGAAGTTCCCTTTAATCGGGTTTGCTTTTCGGGAGGAATTGAGAATAGATCCTTATGAAACATGTACTTCCCCATAAAGGAATGATGAAATGATATGGATAAATGAGTTTGGAAAATATACACAGAATTTATATGAATTTTATAAAAATAATGAATAATTATATTAGGGTAAAGAGAGAGAAAGTGTTACCCAAATGAAAAATGGAGGTTTAGGCATAAACCATTACGACTTTATAAACAATCGAATTGTATACCCCATAAATTTAATGATAATAAAATGATACATTGAATAACATGAAGATAAATTTATTCACAATATTATAAATTAAAGGGAAGTATACATACACCATACATAATAAATAGTGGTTAATTTGTCATACCTCACAGAAATAAAGGTGAGATGATAAAACCCTTACCTTTTGTCTGAAAACATTATACTCATGTACTTAACATCTTGAATAATTAAATTAGATTCATTAATAATTTTTTTAGAAAATATTCAACATGTATTTTATTTATTATAATTTTATTAAGTTCATTTATGGAATTTTTTATGAGTTATAAGATACAATTTCATCGTTCATAAGTGTTCATTTCCTTGGTTTTCCAGATTGGTTCACATGTATACATGTATGAAACATCCTGTGAAATGGGAAATAATATCCAAAATTGAAATTTGAAGTTATTTCTGAACCTTCATAATATTTAATGGTCTTATATATAATTTTTTTATATGAGTACAATTTATTATATCAAACTTTGATGATAGTCATTTAGATTATTTTGGTGGTTTTTGATCATCACAAACTAGTTTGGTGTAATTAATTAATATCTTGTATATATAATGGTTCAGGAAAATTAAATATGATTAATATATATATATATATATATATATTATAACATTTTTTAACCATAAAAATGGATTCATTAACATTATTGAAGGTAGAATTGAGAAATGAATACTCTTCGTCTTTGAAGGCGGTAATTCGGAAACTCATAGACAATGTTTCCATTTTTAGAATAAAAGGAAGAGGAGAAGAGACATGATAGTTGATTTTAAATTGAATCAATAAAATTACATTATATATAATATTTTGTATTTATCATTCATTATTGTACTAAAGAGGTGATGAGAGTATAATAAAAGAAAAGAAATTGAAAAAAAAATTAAAAGAAAAAAATGGATTTACCTCTTGAATTTATTCTCCTTGAGAACCACCTTGTGCTTGTGTTTTGTGTTTTTGTGAGACAAATTGATCTTGGACATGGGTAAGATACTTGGGGAGAGAGTTTGGTAAAAATTGGAAAATATTAAAGTCTTAACAAGTGTGATGAGAAAATGTGGCGATGAGTGGTATTTATTGTTGAGACGGTATGTGGAGTATGATATACTCTATAATACCAAATTTAGGATCGAAATAATATAGATACTCAATGAAGTATCTAATAAGGATCAAAATAAAAGAGGGGAGGGGGGAATTGTATAATCTATAAGATTCCTTTCGAACTTTTAAAGATGATTATGTTTAATAAGGTTAAACAAGGTAATTCACAAAACCACTAGTTCTACACACTTGCTAGATTCTGGAAATATGATTCCCAGAAAGCAATTCTGGAAAAGTGAATCTGGAAATAAAACTTAAAAAAAGTTTACAAAGATAAATATTCTACCTTAAAGCGTAATGAATCTTACTAGATCAGAGTATACAAGTATAATGAAGTATAAGATAGTTATACTTTCCTAAATAATCAAAACAGAGCAAAAAACGTGAAACAAACAAGTAACTGGTAGTAAGTCTTTTAACCCAAAGAGAAGGGTATCCAACAAACTTGGATAAAGGTCCCTTGATTTATACTTTCAAGAATGTCTAACTTACCCACACCGGGGTAATCTCTTGATACGAAGATCGGAGTCTCTCTTTCTATCCCTGCAAGTCCTCAACTTGAAGGTAGTCGGAACCTCTGTCTTCATCAGCAATGAAGTCCTCAAACTTTAAGGTAGTCGACACCTCTGTCTTCCTATCACTAGAAGCCCTCAAATGTACTTAGAAACCTTCAGAGTCACATGAAGCAAATCTTAACAAGAAGTTCAGTATGCAAAAAGCATTAAAGTATCTCTCTATAAATCACTTCAACAACATGTAATCTATAGAATCATAGAACAGTTCATAAAAGTTGTGAGCTCTTTCAAATGAGCTCTTATTTATAGGCACAACACCAAAGGTTAGCTCCCTCCTCCAATGATCATATTTTTCCTTGAATTTTGGAGGGACCTGTACACATGTCACTCAAAATATGGTTAGTTTGTAACTGAAAGCACGACATCGTTTTATAACAAAAACAAGTGTAAGAAAAAATGGTTAAATAACCAAAATCAAATATTAGGAATGTAAGCAAATAAAAGTTTAGAGTCTAACCAAAAACACATTTGGTGTCTATAATACAAGGATATTCAGATTCTGTTTTGTAAGTAATTCAGAACCTGAACTCTATAGAATTATGGATTTTAAATTTCATGGAAATTCAGAATGTGGATTCACAAGAATTTGGAACCTGAACTTACAATGTTTGGAGTCTGAATTCATTAGAATTCAGAGTCAGAACTCATAAGTGTTCGGAGTCCGAATTTAGAGAACATTGAGTCAGAACTCAAGAATAGTTTGGAGTCTGAATTCAGAGAACTCAGAGTCAGAACTCAGAAGAGTTCGGAGTTTGAATTCAGAGAACTTAGAGTCATAACTCAGAAGAGTTCAGAGTCTAAATTCAGAGAACTCAGAACCTGAATTCGTATCCTGAAAACAGAATGCTCTATATCTATGTATTATATGATTCTGAGGTTTTTAGATATGAAACCTAATATTACATTTAAAGAAGATAAAGAACAATGAAAAACATGGTAAGGATTAATTTCCTTGGGGAAGGAAATTTTCTTTATGAAAGAAAACAATAGGGTAAAATTAAATTTTCTTAAGATAAAGTGTTTGTGATTTTCAAAATAAGAAGGAATGGTAAATTTATAAGGAAACCTTATTGACTCAACAATCTCCACCAAGTATGAAGGAATGAAAAATTCATAAGTAAAACCTTATTGACTCAACAATCTCCCCTTTTTTGGAAAGCAAAACATCCTTACGAAAAATAAAATAAGGACTTTGAAAATATTTTTCTTGACTTTGAAAATAAAACTTATCTCCCTTTTTAGATGGACAAAGATGAATATGACTAACTCCTCTTTAGGCTTTGAAAAACTTAGTATCATATTCTAGATTTCCGGAATGAGATTTTTTCATTATCTCGAGTACAGAAATATCTATAGTGAAAACTCCCCCATAGAAAAACCACCCCTTACTTAGGGATATATCATCTTTACTTAGTATTATTTTTTCTTTTATCCCCCTTTGTGATTTTCAAAAAGAATTTGAGGGAATGTAAAAGAAATTATGGTACCAGAAAGATTAGTATAACACAACAAAAAATTCAAGAGAGAAAGAAAAATTTCATTAAGTTTGGAATGATTTTGTTCAGGAAGGAAAATACAACAAAATATAGGATTGGATATATTTTCCTTCCTTCTCCTTGGGTATCAATTTATTCACTATGGTTTTTAGTTTTTTGAGTAAGTTTTGGTATTGCTCTGCTTGCTTTAGGATCTATTTCTGATCCTCAACTTTCTTCTCTAAAGCCTTGATTCTTTCTTCCTGAGACTTGAGAACCTCTACTTGAGCCTTCATATCTTCTTCTTTCTTGAAAAGTTTTTCTTCTATTTCAATCCGATGATCACTTTCCCTCTTCTAGATTTGGGAAACAGAATACAACTTTCCATTCAGATCCTTTACTTCTTGAATACGAGTATTTTGTTCCAAAGATAAATTTTCATCAAAACTGGTTGTAATATCTTTAATCCTACCATCTTAAATATCAAAAGCCTCCTTGAAATCAACTTGAAACTCATAAAGTTATCTCAAATATTCAACAGTATTCTTTGACCAGGAAACCATTTTCTTACAAGACCTTTTATGGGAATCGTAGTTAGTGAATAAATTCCTGAGATCTGCCTCAAGCTTAACACACTTGTACATCACCATATACACTGAATCTGATTTCTAATTCACTGTGTGTTGAAGCATCTTCCATCTAGATTCAATGCTTGGGAAAATCAGAATGGTGCCAACCAACTTCTTCAAAGACTGGACAATGAAATCATGTCCAAGTGAAGATGATTCTGAATCTGAAACTCTCCTTAGTGAGGTCTCTTTCTCTAGCTCAACAATATTCCCCTTTGATGATCCACTAGCATCTTTCTTCATCACAACCACTTTAGTGGGTGTATCAACAAACACCTATTTACCCTTGTCAGTTATTGGAATAGATTCCTCATCTGAAGATTTATGTTCATTATCAGATAGCTAAAAAATATTATCCTCATCTACTTCTTCTTTCTGAAATCCTGCCTTAGCATCTTCTGGATGAATAAAATGACGATAATAACTTTCTTCCTCAGATAACTTGTTCACTTCATCTTCATCCTTGTCATCTAAACCAGAAGTAGAAATCTTCTAAGATTCGGATTGTGAAGTTCGGATTGACAATTTCTTGTATGGGCTTTCCTTCTCATGAAATTCCTCCACTTTCATAATCAAATATTCTATATCACTACTACTTTCAGCTTCTTCTTCTACTCCTTTGAAAACTTCTTTTTCTGTAACAACCTTTTATTGGGCCTTTCCAGAGTCATGAACTTCTTCCTTGGAGTCTTAGGTAAGGGTTATACCTGGAAGGATTCTGGTACCAGAATTTGTTCGGAAGCTTTTTCAGTATCCCTCAGAAGGTCTTGCACAATCTTTGTGTCATATATCTTTTTATTTAGCTTCTTCTCTTTAGCTTTCTTATCAAGCTCATCAGTGGTCTTCTCTTTTAAATCATTGGCTTCTGCAGGATCTAATCCAAACTATGTCTCTCATTCATTCTAATTTTTCTTATCTTCTCTCTACTTGGCTACAACCTCATCAGGATAAGTTTTTTTCTTCTTAGGTTTTGGAGGTGCGGAATGAGATTCCTTATCTTATGGGGTTTTCTCTTATTCTTCTACTTCCTTTAATTTCTTCTTCTTTCCTGCCTTTTTCGATGGTTCAAAAACTTCTGTATTATTCAAAACAGCATTAGACTCTTCCCATGGTATATCATAAACTTCCTTGGAGTCTTTTGAAAAAGTAATATTCATTCTCTTCAATGTATCATCACTTACTAACATAGCTTTTAAATTATTTGTCTTGGAACTGTAAGGAATCTTGAAAGACTCAAGGCACCAAACAATTAAATTTGAAATAATGGTCAAGTATATGATAATATGAGCCTTCAGTTTACCATTCTTAATATTCTCAACCGTAATGAGAATATGCTTCATCAAGTTTATCTTCATTTGGTTTAACAAGAATTCCAAAAATTACATATCACTCTTTTTCAACGTGTCATTGTCACCCTTTCTCAGAATGATAAAACCTTTCACCCAGAGTTCAAGGATCTGATTATTTTTAGAGAGGTGAGAAATATTTGGAGTCTTGATATCAGTAAAACCAAGTCATTACATAGCTTTCACTTTTACAAAATTTCCTTGAACATCCGACATCTTGTGGGAACAGAAATCACCTTACCCTTAATAAGAAAACCCCACCAATCTTGCAGCCTTGGTGTATGAAAGGGAATAATTTTTTCTATAGATTTTGAAAGAAAATTTAATCCTCTATTATTCTTTGAGAAATCTCACAGATTCATAAATTTCCACAATAAAGTCTGGATAAACAACATCTTGAGCTCCTAGATCTGATATATAAATGCTTTCCCATCCATTCAACCTAATATTCGTGGATATAATGGAATATTACTTGGAAAATAAATTCAGATGGACCAATCTCTTTTTGAAAATCTGCCACTCTGAAATCATCTTGACAGTTGACATCTCTTGAGAAGGAACTTCAACAGAAATTTGGATTTGAGAATGATTTAAGAGGTTCAGAATGAGCTTTTGAAAGAGGAGCAAAGCTTCAGCTCGCAAAGGCTTGAAATCCGATGTGGGATCACCATCAGGGGGTCCTTTATATATGTGTTCGCGGCGACAGTTGAACATCCAAATAAAATCCAATGGTTGAGAAAACTTTTGATTAGATCTGACGGTTGAAATGATAGCCATAAGGAAAATTTTATAGAATCCAATATTTTGAGGTTTTTAATAAAAACATTAGAATTTAAGGAAAAGGGTATCCAATTTTTTTTAAAAACAAATGAAAATACCAACAAGTAAATGATTATTATGAAAACTTAAGAAAGGAAACATGCCTTTCATATTGCTAGGAATATTAAACGTAATAGGTAATATTCATCTTTAAGAGCATTAAATTCCAAAAATAAATTTGACTATGAAAATTTTCATGAAAAAAACGAGTATGCAAATTTTCATTACAAAAAGTTTGAGTATGAAAATATTCATTACGAAAATTTTGAGTACGAAAATCTTCATTACAAATATTTTGAGTACAAAAATCTTCATTACAAAAATTTTGAGTACGAAAATATTCATTAAAAAAAAATTGAGAACAAAAATATTTAAAAACTAACTACTAAAATTTTCATTACGAAAAACATTAAAAAGAAATGTGATGATGAAAATTTTCATTATGATTTTTTTAAAAAAACCTATGAAAAATTTCATTTAACTAACGGGAAAATGTACTGCCCCTATGAAAAGAAGTTTATTACTGCAAGGAGATTGATTTAAATAGAAAGTTAGTGAGGAATATTTCATTATAGTTATCATTTCTAACTTCTGTTTAATGTATTTGAATCTATCAGAGGGTAACAATTTTTTAAAAATATCAGCAAGTTGATCTTGGGTTCTGATAAATTGAAGAATGATATCTATTTTTTGCGTGTGATCCCTAAGAAAGTGATTCCTGTTATCTATGTGTTTTGCACGAGAGTGATGTTCTAGGTTTTATCTTAAAGCAATGTCACTAGTATTATCACACAAAATTTGTGTTTTGATAAAAATCATACCATAGTTTGTGAGTGTGTGTTGCATCCACAATACTTGAGCACAACAAATTCCAGATGCTACATATTCAGCTTTAGGAGTGGAAAGTGATATTGAGTGTTTCTTATTGCAAGGCCAAGAAACAAATGAATCTCCTAAGAAATGATAGGTTCCGAATATACTATTTCTATCCATTATACATCCACCAAAGTCAGCATCTGAAAAACTTTTTTAGAATAAAATCATTTCTATAATTATAAAAGAGTCCTAAATGTATAGTTCCCTTTAAGTAGCAAAAAAATCTTTTTAGTGCCTTTAAATGGGGTTCCTTATGATTGGATTGATATCTTACACATAAGAATATTGAAAAAATTAAGTCTCAATGACTAGCTGTCATGTAATGTAAACTTCCTATCATACCTCTAAAAGATGTTTGATCTACTGGTTTCCCAACTTCATCACGATCAAGTGTGTTTAAGGTACCAATAAGAGTACTAATACTCTTAGTGTTGTCAAATCCATACTTTTTCTGAAGATATTTAATATATTTATGTTGGGATATATAAATTCCTTATGGTTTTTGAGAAATTTTAATACCAAGGAAAAATGTTAACTCATCAATCATACTCATTTCAAACTCAGATTTCATTAGATCCTCAAAGGAATCAGTTAAAGATAGATGATTTGAACCAAATATAAGGTCATCAAGATAAATTTGAACAATTAAAACATTTTTTATCTTTATTTATAAAAATGGTTGGATCTTAATTTCCCTTAACATAGTTATTTTGAAGCAAAAATCATGTAAGTTTATCATACCAGGCTCGAGGGGATTTCTTAAGTCCATACAAAGCTTTGGTATGTTTAAAAACATGTTCAAGATGTTTTGTATCTTCAAAACTAGGAGGTTGTTCAAAAAAAACTTCCTCTTGAACATAACCATTAAGGAAATCACATTTGACATCCATTTGAAAAACTTTGAAATTGAAGAATGATGCAAAGGCAAGTAAAATATGAATAGATGCAAGTCTAGATACTGGAGCACATGTTTCTTCGTAGTCTATTCTTTCTTGTTGATTAAAGCCTTTAGCAACCAGTTTAGATTTATTTCTTACTATGATTCCATTTTCATCAAACTTATTTATGAAAACCCATTTTACTCTAATAATAGAAGTTTCCTTAGGTCTTTCAACCAAGGTCCAAACTTTATTCCTTTCATTTAGTTCATTTTGCATATATTTTATCCAATCCACATCACCTAAAACTTCATTAGTGCATTTTGGTTCTAATTGGGAAAGGAATGCTAGATGTTCTACTTCATTCCATAAGGAAATTCTAGTCCTTATATGTTGATTCACATCACCAATGATACTATCACAGGGATGATTCTTAAAAAACACCTGATTTGGGTTTTGTAAAACTTGTTCATCAACATAGGGTATAAAATATTCTGGGGTAAATGTTTTAGAATTATCTTCTTGAATATTTTCCTTGTCAGAAGGATCTTCTATCATGGGTTGATAATCAGTTTTTGAAAACACATCCGAGGATGTAGGTTGGGGTTGTTTAAAAACAAAAGGATCAGTTTCATCAAATTTAACACTCACTATTTATTCTATAGTACAAGTGTTTTTATTGGAAACTCTATAAGCCTAATAAGTTTTGGAGTAACCTAAGAAAGTTCCTTTATCATATTTTTGTGCGAATTTGTGTATATTATCTTTAGTATTTAGAATTAATACCTTGAAACCCAAAACCTTAATGTAGGAAAGTCTAGGTTTTCTACCATTCCATAACTAATAAGGTGTTTTATTAAGAAAAGGATTAATCAAAACTTGATATATAGTATAAGAAGTAGTACTTATAGTTTCAGCCCAAAAATGTTTGGCTACAAAATACTCACTCAACATGTTTCTTGTTATCTATTAAAGAATTCTATTTCTTCTTTCAACAACACTATTTTTTTGAGGTGTTCTAGGTGCTAAGAAGTTATGAGTAATTACTTTTCTACTACAAAATGTTTCAAAATCAGAATTTTGAAATTCTCCTTTATGATCACTATGAATAGTTATTAAAGGATGATTTCTCTCATTTTTAACTTGGACTCTAGAACTTTTGAAATAAGAAAAGGCTTCAAATTTCTTTGATATAAAATAGACCCATGTAAATCTAGTATAATCATCAAATAGAACAAATACATAATACTTGCCTCCAATTCTTCCAGTTTGTATTTCTCCAAAAAGATCCATATGCACTAACTATAATGAATCAGTTGTCGAGACTTAACCGACTTATTTAAAACTAGATTTATGTTTCTTTCCATATTGACATGGATCACAAACTTTTGAAGAATCAAATCTATGCTCTGTTATATCCTTAACTAATCTTTTTCTTAGAGAGTTTTCATATGTTTCTAAGGTTACAGTGTCCTAACCTTCTATGACACAACCAAGAATGATATTCCATTGCACTAAGGAAAGGTAGGTCTTGGATCCAAAGGTATTCTATTTTTAGTGTGTATACATTCTCTTTCATATGGGCAGAACGAATAAACTCTTCCTTAGAATTTTGTACTAAGCAGTTTTCATTCCTAGAATTCACATGGTAACCTTCATCACATAATTGGCTTATGCTAATGAGGTTTTTCTTAAGACCCTTAACAAATAAAACATTTTAAATCAAATTTTTTCCAAGAAGAACTATGTTACCTATACCAATAACTTCTCCCTTAGCATTACCTCCGAACGTTACTTTCCCTCATTTCATCTTGATAATCATTTTAAAGTAGTTTTTTTATCAGTAATATTCCGAGAACATCCACTATCCATGTACCATATATTGGTGTTGGTACTTTATTTACTTTCCTGAAAACAAAAGATACGGAACACCAATTTTCTTGGATCTGGATTTTTCAGAAAGAAAAATTTTAGGCACCCACATTTTCTTAGAAAAATAGGCCTTATGAAATCCTAAATACTGGGTTTTGTTTAGGGAACAATTTTTTCCCAGTGTTCACCACACCTAGACTTAGTGCAGAAAGGAGCATTTTGAGGAACAGAATAATTATTACTAAGAATCGATTTATAACTAGTATAACAAAATTTATAATTATCCCTTAGAGGTCGGATTTGAGAATACATCTTATCAAAAATTTCCTTACCTAAGGTAAAGTTTGAAAAACACTTCCTCAAGGAAAAAATTTCGGACATTAGTCTAATAACTAATTTTTTTTTCTACAAAGACAATAGATTTAGAACTAGAGTAAGGCTCGAAAACATTTTTCTTAGAAATTAATTTTTCGAGATCTTTATACAGTTTAAACTTCTCAAAATTTTACTTCCTTAATATTTTTTGAAATATTTTCAAAATCAATGCTTCTCTTTTCAAGATCTTTAGAAAGATCTGATATTTCCCTAGTAATTATAGAAATCATATAATTTTCCTTATCAATATTTTTGTTGAATTTTGAATTTTCATTCTCAAGATGCTTAGAAAACCTAGAAACTTCTTCATAGGTAGGTAAAGTATCATCTTCATCAGAGGAATATTCTTCATCTAAAGATTCATAGTATTTATCATTACTGTAGTTTGTATTTAAAGAAACATTGGTCATTGATTCAGCATTGTGTACCTTAGCCACTAATAAATGATTGTCAATAGGTAGTCTAGATATTAAACCAAGATTCTTATGTCTAGAAGATTCATAATCTGGTGATTCATCTAAAGATTCTTCACCATTGGCACTCTAGGTGTCATTATCTTTCAAGAATTTCTTAGATTTATCTTTGTAGTACTTCTTTCTATTTATCTCATAATGATTTTCATTTCTTTCTTTTCTTTTAAGCGTAGGAAAATCAGGTGTTATTTGTCCATCTCTCTTGCATTCATAACATGTGACTTCTGAATCTTTCTTATCTTTCATTTCTTTCTTCTTATATCTGGATTAAAAGTTCTTCTGTCCAGCTATCTTTTTTATCCTTCGAGTAATATTGGATAGTTCATTTTCTGAAGATTCACTTCCACTAGATTTGGATTGTAAAACAACCTTCTTAGATTTGGATCTTGTAACACTCTTAGGATTCTTGGATTTCATATGATTTGAAGTTGTAGTAAAAGCAACCCATCCATTCTCATTCTTCTTCTAAATTTTGTCAGCATCTTTATTCATTATAGTCTCATGTTGAAGAAGAGTTTCAAAAAGTTTATCAAGGTAAATCTGAGTAACCTTTCTATTCTCATCAATATCAGTTCTCTTGGATTCCCATTCTTTTAGAATGATGCCTATGATCTTGTCCAAAAGACCTTTATCATCTAATCATTTCTCACCCATTGATTGTAAACTATTAACAATAGTCATGAATCTATGTTGCACTATACATATGGGTTCTCCATAAGGAAAGAAAAAACCATGATATTCGGATCTGAGCATGAATCTTCTAGTTTCAATAACTTTGGATGTTCCAAAGTGCGTAACTTCAAGTTTATTCCATATACAATTTTCTACTTTACAAGACAAAATTTGGATATATATTTTTCTAGTCATGGAGAAAAGCAATGTATTGCGTACCTTATAATTTCGTTGATACTCATGCTTTTCTTGATTGGTGAAAGTACTAACTTCTATGTCAGGGATTTTATATCCTCCAGTAAGCATAAAAAAATTTCCTACTCCACTATTGGTAATAAATGTCTTCATGCGATATCTCTAATATTTGTAATCATTCCATAAAAAATAGTTGGTCTGGTTGGATTTAGCTAGTTAATGGAACCAACATTGATTCATGCCATTTTAAATAAATCTATCTCCACACAAACTTATTAGTAGTAAGGTTAAGTAAACTAGAAAAATATTCATCAGCATGAAAAATATAGAACAAGAGTATCTCTAAGAAAAAATGAATCTGAAACTTTATGAGTCTAAAAAGATGATTCTGGAAATAAAAAGAAGATGAATTCTATTTTGAATCTAATCGTGAGATTAATTCAGATTGAACCAAACCTCTAATAACAACTGTTGAATTGGTTCAGGGTGTGAGGTTATCTTCCATAACAATGAAAAACTTGACTAAGGAAAACTTATATGTGAATATAAGTATTTTAGAGACATCCTCTACACAAATTGTTGAGATGGTAGGTGGAGTATGATATACTCTATAATACCAAATTTAGGATCAAAAGAATTTAGATACTAAATGAATTATCTAACAATGATAAAAATACAAGGGGGTGAATTGTATACTTTAAAAAAATTACTTTAGAACTTTTAAAGATGATTATGTTTAACAAGGTTAATGAAGGTAATTCACAAAACCTCTAATTCTACACACTTTCTAGATTCTAGAAATATGATTCCGAGAAATCAATTCTGGAAAAGTGAACTGAGAAATGAAACTTAAAAAAAGTTTACAAAGATAATGATTCCACCTTAAAGCATATAGAATCTTACTAGATCAATGTATATAAGTATAAGGAAGTATAAGATAGTTATACTTTCCTCAACGATAAAAATACAACAGAAAAATTGAAACAGACAAGTAACAAGTAGTAAGTCTTTTAACCCAAAGAGAAGGGTATCCAACAACCTTGGATAAAGGTCCCATTGATTTATAATTTCAATAATTTCTGTCTTACCCACACCAGGGTAAGCCCTCGATATGATGATCAGAGTCTGTCTTGCAATCCTCGCAATCCCTCTACTTCAAGGTAGTCGACACCTCTATCTTCCTCAGTAAGGAAGTCCTCGAACTTTAAGGTAGTTGACACCTCTGTCTTCTTATCCCCAGAAGGCCTCAAATGTACTAAAAAACATTTGGATTCGCACGAAGAAAATCTGAACAAGAAGTTTAGTACGAAGAAACCATGAAAGTATCTCTCTAGAAATCACTTCAACAACATGTAATCTCAAGATTCATATAACAGTTCATCAATGTTTTGAGATCTTTCAAATGAGATCCTATTTATAGGCACGACACCAACAGTCCATTCCCTCCTCCAACAATCATATTTTTCCTTGAATTTTAGAGGGACCTGTACACGTGTCACTCAACCAACGATTAGTTAGTAACTAAAATAATGACATCGTTTTATAACAAAAACAAGTGTAATCAAGAATATGGTTACATAACCAAAATCAAATATTCAAGAATATAAGAAAATAAAAGTTTGGAGTCTAACCAAAAAAACATTCCATGTCTATAATACGAGGATATTCAGATTCTATTTTTTAATAAATTCATAACCTGAACTCTATATAATTCTAGAGTCTGAACTTCAATGAAATTCAGAATCTGGATTCACAAGAATTTGGAACCTGAACTTACAAAGTTCGGAGTCTGAATTCATTAGAATTTAGAGTCAGAACATAGAAGAGTTCGGAGTCTGAATTTAGAGAACTCGGAGTCAGAACTCAAAAGGGTTCAAATTCTGAATTCAGAGAACTCAGAGTCAGAACTCAGAAAAGTTAAGAGTCTGAATTTAGATAACATAGAGTCAGAACTCAGAAGAGTTTGGAGTCTGAATTCAGAGAACTCGAAAACTGAATTCGGATCCTGAAAACAGAATGCTCTTTATCAAAGTATTAAATGATTCTGAGGTTTTTAGATATGAAACCAAATTTTATATTTATAAAAGATAAAGAACAATGAAAAACATGGTAAGGATGAATTTTCTTGGGGAATGAAATTTTCTTATGAATGCGAAGCATAGGGTAAAATGAAATTTCCTTAAGATAAGGTGTTTGTGATTTTAAAAACAAGAAGGAATGGTAAATTTATAAGGGAACCTTATTGAATCAACAATATCCCATAAGTATGAAGGAATGTAAAAGTAATAAGGAAAACCTTATTGACTCAACATTTATAGTGGGAGAGAAGAGTTTTTTCTCATTATTTTATTCGTTAGTTTTTTATTTTTCTTCAGGACTATGAATAATTTGAGAATTATCACTAAATATATTAAACTAATTATGGTTAGTTCAATATTGTTGGTTTAAACAATCCATACACTAAAAATGGCTCAATAATTAATTTATTTATTAAATATGGTAAATTACCTTATTTCACTATTCAAAAAAAATCTGTTATTTTAGAAAAAATACTAAAAATTTATCCGAACCATTTTCATACCTATAGAATTAAAAATAGGCTCAATTTTATGATTTTTTTTAAATATGATAAATTTAATTTTTATATAAATTAATCATTTATTTGAAAAATAAAAATTTTAAAACATTAAATTATTTTATGAAACTTTAAAATATTAACTATGATCCTGTAAAATTAACTTATAATAATGAAATGAACCATCCCCTAGGGCCCATGCCGTGAATATTTGAATACCACCTTCCATAGGCCAGGGGCTCATGACTAGCACCAAGTATGCATATCCCAAAAAAGGGAAGGCATTACCTTTAAACCTGTACGCACACACAAAAATCAAATTGCAGAAAGTAAACACAAATTAAACCACAACAGTAACTGAGACAACTACTGAGTGTACATTACAAACTGAAAGTACAAAGGGGCCAAAATACAAGCCCAACACCATAAAGGAAAGTACAACTGCCACAATCCGTCCGCTCGAGACCCTACCTGAAGGGTAGGTAAAGGGTATCTGCCTTTAGCCAGAGAAGTATGCCCATTTATTCTGTCTCATTGAGCTCCACTTGGTCTTGGACCACCAAGGTCTCCATATAAGAGTTTATCACCTGCATGAGACACAACATGTGCGGGTGAATCCCGTGCAAGGGCGAGTAACACAATACTCAGAAGGGGGCCCAAACCACAAACAAAAGACCACAAATCAAGACTAAGAAAAAGAATGCAAAGAAAGACCACAATGCAAAGATAGATCACACTAGATATACCTAAAAGTATAGAAAGTAATATTATTAGTGGTAAAGATGAATCATCTTGTACTACTAAGGGAATCATTCCTGATGAGTCATTGAGGTTCACTTAGCTACTGGACCCCTAGGGTCTACTCAGCTTCTGGACCGCTGAGGTGTGCTTGGCTAATGGACCACTAAGGTTCGCTTTGGATACTGGACCACAGGGATCCGCTCATCTACTGGAACACTTAGGTCCACCTGGATAATGGACCACAAAGGTCAGCTCTGCTACTGGACAACTGAGGTTATTTGTGCTATGGGACTACTGAAGTCTGCTCAGATACCTGACCACTGAGGTTCACTAAAATAATGGACCACTGAGGTCCGCTTGGCTACTGTATCACCGAGGTCCGCTTTACTATTGGGCCACCGAGGCCCTGCTCATCATATCCTTTATGTCACAACCAATTGTAGGATTATTTCTATCCAATGTGATTGATTCTAGGAGAGTATACTCATCAATCCATCAGTCATATATTTACTGCCCCAAAAACTCACTTTGAGTATACCCAAAGGATAGTCTTGTTGCAAGGGTCCTAACGAAGCAGATGATGCATCAATCTGATGCTAAATCTGAAAGATATTGGTGTTTTAGTAAATAGGGGCCTGTTACATCCGGGCCCTGTCCCACTTGGTTGGACCAAACCGACTAACCCAGCCCGTGGGTCCCATATGACCAGACCTAGTTCTGCCGACATAACCCAACTTGGTTGGTTCTGGGACGACCAAGTCTGGCTGGCCCGGTGGCCAGGCCTATTGGGAATTGCAGGACCCAGCTCAGTTCAGCCATGGGTCTAGCTCGCTAGGTCACCTAGCTACCCCATTATCATATGGTATTGTCCAACTTAGTCAGATAGGTTTTGATCAGTCGGGCTGCCCAGTGGCCATGTTTCCCATTCTGGCCCAACCCACTATTTAGTGGGATGGTTCTTCTCGAGCCCGAGCCTCTCAGTCGCCCGATTTACTCCATCGGCCTGGCCCGTATTGTGGGATGGCTTGTGTTTTTCCCGGACACCCACTGGCATCTAGTTTTGGAAACTATGCACTGGATGAGGTCTATCACCTCTCTCCGCATGTGGTACAAAATGGACCGTGTGCTAGTGCATGTCGCGACCTACCTCATGGACCACCCCACTTGATGTGGCACCCAAATGGTGCCTCCACCCTACACCGTTGCACCCCCTACTGGCCGTGACCTATGCTACCATGGCATGCCACCAGAGTTTGCCACCTCTCGCCCTCTGCCGCCACCGTTGGCACCGACACATTGGTTGTCTCCTCTATGGGCCACCAGACTTTATCTAGTGGTCTGTTTCCCAATCCGTCTGTAGTTCCAGTCTTCTTGGGGAGTCACCATCACTACTGCGTACTACTCACCATTTTTCTAATGCTTTGGGTGTCCAGCCTCATTTGGAATCCCCTCAGAAAATATCCAACATGACCTCATGGGTCTATCAGCGAAGAACAATGAGAGAGAGGGGATCACAGAGAACATCCAATGAACAAACCAGACTTTGTTCTTGTTGACCCAGAATTATTATTATTAGAGGGTTCATGAAGCATAAATATAAATAACTAAGATTTAATCCCCATAACCAATCCCACAGTAAATATTTCCAAATCGTGTAAAGAGAATCCATTCACAGATCAAATTGTTAGAGAATTGATCCATGTTCTTCATTTAGAGGGGAGAATGGGGGAAAAGAAATCACTAAGATTTAAACCCCTATCTCGAGGTTGTAATGTTCATTAGAAAAGATCACACCATTTTTGTTTTTTGTTCCTCAATACATTTTTGGCGGAAGGATCCCTCGAAGGAGAAGGAAGGAACTTGTGGAGATTTATCATTCGTTTCCATTCTCTCCCTGCCAACACCACTCCTCTAGATCCTTAGAGAAAATCTAGGATCATTCCGAAGATCTCATATCTTTGTTAAATAATACAATAGAGGAAACATGTTTCAGCATTTCTATTACGCTGAGTCGGTGCATCTTTATATTGTTTCATTTATGAAATGAAACTGCATTTCTATTACGCTTGAGTTGTAGCATCGTTAAACTATTTTATTTATGAAATGAAAAATATGGATTGAAATTGCATTTTAGTGAAGCATTTTTTTGTATAGAATATACTTTTTTAAGTTTATTTTATTTTTCTTTAAAACTCCCAAAAATTATCATTTACCCTCAACTCGCGTTGTTCGGGGTTAGGTCCCAACTAATGAAGAAATACCCTCAAGAGCTCAATAATACTCTTGGATTTCCAATCCGAGTTATCATTTATGAGTTTTAAGGATTTGAAAATAAAATAATCTTTATTTAATTATTTTATTGATGGTCACATCCAAAAAATTCTTTCCACAGCTGGCCCATGCTAGCCAATTTTAGGCTCTGCCTAAGGAAAGAACATCCTCATGAGCTCAACAGTGGTATTTGATTTTCAATCTGGGTCACCGTTTTTGAGTAATAGTTATTTGAAAAATAAATTAATTTTATTTAATAATTTTATTCACGGATATTATATATTTTTTCTCACTGGAGGACCGCACCGACTATTTTCAAGTTGCACTTAGGGTAAATCTACCATCCTAAATGCAAAAGAGCTCTCAGATTTATAATTTGGGAACCTATTTATTATTTATTCAAATTTTCTAGGAAAACCACTCACACATTCTATCTAAAAACTAACATTTTTTGATAGAACATTCTAGGCACACCGGGCCTCAGAATAGCACGCCGTCTCAGCGCCTGGTCTTAGAATTTTCCCAAACATTTTCTAAAAATAAAACCAAGAAAATATGATTCATTGAAAATATTAATACTACTCAAAATTAATTTATTAATTTATTTTATACAAATACATTTTATTTTTTAATTATTATATTGATTAAAAAATTGTAATTAAACATTTATCTATTATGAAAATAACAATACTTAATTTATCAATTTTAAAACATTTATTTACTTATTTTGTGATATAAATATACCATGTTTTCCTTTATAAGATACTAAAATTTTATTTATTATTTCATAGGTGAAGTTACTATTCAAATCATAAACCTACCATTAATATAACAAAAATTAATGTTTTATAAAAATCCATATTTTTCACTAATCACTGGAAAATAAATATTTTCATAAAAATACCAAAGTTTCACCCTAAACTAATTTTGACCTTAAACTTTTGGAAATTAAGTTTATTTTGTTCAATAGAATTTATATAAGTGTCAAAATTTATTTTTAAAGCAAGTTCTCCATTAAATGACGGTAAAACTGCTTTTAGAAAATAATGTCTTTTATCTATAAAATTGGATTTATTCTTATATTAAGCATATCAAATATATTAGTGGAATTTAAAAAAATTTATTGAATATATAACATATAAGTTTTATTTATATATTTGTATCATAATTATTAACTTAATTTATTAATATAGCATACTATTGTCATCATAAAAATAGTTTCTTATAAAAACACATATTATATATTAAATTGATTATTGTTTTCATTTATAATTAGTTGGTTAACAAATAATTAATTTTATAAACTGGTGTAAAATATATTTTTGTAATTTATATAATCTCTTTTATTCCTTACATTATGATAGCTATGTGATAACTATCACAATTATATAATTTAATCATTTATTTAAGATCAATGTTATGGCTAATGTACACTATCAAAGAAGATAAATTTTAAAAAATATATACCATAAAATTTTATGGTGTTATATTATTTCTTTGGTCTGCTCTTGTGTGTTCGATTTATTATTAAATTTCTACTACTACATATCTCCTATTATATTATATTCATTCGCTTTGAAACACTATGTTAATGAGTACATAGTCTCCCCACAGACACACCCTAGGACTTTGCAACAAGTGGGCAGCCTCTGGCATTCGAGTGGATGTGCTTGAGTCCATATGGCCAATCGGGCATGGGGAACCATTAGTGGAATCTGGGTCCAGGATGTCACAATGTTGTATCATAGGGTATTCCTTAATTTTGTTTTACCATTTCGAGTCAATATATTTTATATTAGAAATGCTTGGAACTTGGTTACAAGCCATTCTTGGGCATCACGAACCAACATACAAGGTCAATTCCAAGTTACCTGAATTATAATTATTGTTATATTTTTTACTATTAAAGTATATATCATTTCACCATTGGGTGATGCACATGTGTTTTTTATTATCATTCTAATGGAGTATAATATTTTTTCCTTGGCCTGATGATATGAGGGAAAGGATAATTTTTACATGCATCATCGTAGGCACCTAGAAATCACATTCCATGAATATTTCCATACCATATAGTTGAATTTAACTACCTGCATTACTTGATATGAATGTGATTGTTGAGTGATCCTTGATTGCATACTATACTTTTGATATTTTTGGGTTATGATTAAGTGATTTCATATTTCAATTCATGAGGTGTATGAGCCCTCATAGGTTGGAATGAGTAATTTACCAAGTCAAGCCCTTAATTATAATTAAAATGGGTGTTGATCTCAGTGATAAAGTGTATGGGACCTTATTCATTGGGGTATAAAAATCATTTTAAAATGAACCATGATATCTGAAATTAAGAAAACTAAAACATGGAAAGTGAATCATGACTTGTAATATGAAATGGTTTCTAGTAAATGGCGAGGAAAGGTACAATTAATACATCATCTACTGGAACCCCTAAAACATATACTTGAGAACTTACCAATACCTAACTTTATAAGCAGGTAGTTGGGGTATTATACCATTGGTAATGATACATTTATTACGTTAATATTCCAATAGTGTTGCTATCTGTGTGATTTAAATATTTTTCTAAGGTGTCTGCTTAGAATTTGTAGACCAATACTGCAATGATGTTCTCATGTCGTGCGCTAGGAGGGTGATGATGACCATACTCCAGACATGGTGGGACCTATGACTCCAATCTTTGTGACAAGAGATCCAATTAAGGAAACACCTATTTTACCAAATATAGTCCTTGATTATCATGTTTGAGATAGTTTACTATGTCTGATTTAGTCTATGAAAGTTGTTACATGACCTGTACGTACGATGGCTGATCTAACCCATGAGTTCTAGCAGCAACACCCTACTACCTTCTCAGGGCATGGCTATCCAAAAGCTGATGAGTCTTTGATGGATGCCACCTTGTCTATCTTTGATAATCTAGACATGAATCTAGAGTAGAGGGTATATCTTGATACTTACGTGCTTCGTGATTCGGCCAAGCGATGGTGGGATGTGATTACCCATGATGGTCACCATTAGGAAACGATATGGGATGATTTATGAAATGTATTATATGATTAGTTCATTCCTCAAACATTGATAGATGATAGATCTGGATATATCTTACATATCAAGTAGGATAATATGTTAGTTATGGAGTATTTAGTGTGTTTCCCTAAGTTACAATACTTCACACCTCTTTTATCAGGCGATGAGCTTTCACATGCTAGAAACTTCGATGATGGGAATCACAATTCCATCCATACTCGGGTGAATGCCTTTTACCTACCTACCATTTTTTAAATACTCAATATAGCTCTTATCACTGAGCACAACTTGAGGGATGATGATAGCACATGATATAGAGGATTAGTTCCATGACAATCCAGTAGTTCTTCCTGCAGAAAAAACATTCCCTTGGGGTTTTTCATCAGGGTGGTGAAATATAGAGTAACTGTACTGGTTTCTCTATGGTGTTTCAACGATGTTGATGATAGGGGTACCCAAAGAAAAAGTGTGACAGAGACCCTCTGGAGTGCCGAGTTGCATCTGTATGGGGAAACTTTTTAGATTCTATCAAACATCTCCATCAACTTATAGTGGAAGAGGTTCTACCCCAGCTCCACCTTCAGGGGAAGGTTCTTCTATCGCGTGTCATGTGGGGTGTTGGAGTAGCACCGGTAGGACTGGATGAGGAGGGTGTTGTGGCCATTGTAGTCAAGTCCCTAATCACCAACAGTTCTAGGAAAGTAGTTCCGATCATGGTAGTCCATTTATTTCACATGGTTGTGGATCGGGTCAGTTGTAGGCACTACAATTGATACCTGAGGATCCAGATGTGGGAACATCTATAGTACGAGGTATTATTCTAGTATCATATACTATAGTATATTCTTTATTTTATAGAGGTTCTTCATAATACTTTACCTCTTTATCTATCATCTAAATACTTGGGCTAGAAATACCATATTACTGTGGTGTAATGACCTTGGATACACCATTTAGAATATGGTCAAAAGAAATATTCCACTTTAGTGACTATCCTCTTTAGGAAGGAATTTAAACTTTCTTTTGGAACATCATTGTTTTTAAAATGATATGATTTTATGTCATTATCGGGATGGATTGGTTGGTTTCATATCATTCCTTTTTAGAATGTTATCACCGTATTGTGTCATTTACATCACTAGAGGGTAATAATTATCTACATAAAGATGAATTGGATTTCCATGCTAGTAGATATGGAATAGATAATCATGAGATAGGTGGGGTGACCACCTGGACTGCTAATATCTTTAATGAGTATTAGAGTTTATATTATCCTAAAATAAATTCCATAGTAGATCATTTCACGGATGTCTTTCTTGATATATTTTTTTGAATTATCTCCTGAGATAGAGGTAGAGTTTACTATTGATCTTGTTCTAGGAGCATCTGTAGTGTCCGTTCCTCCACATAGGATGGAACCTAATAATCTCTATGATCTCAATTAGAAGATATAAGACATGGATTAGAAAGGTTTTATATGGCATAACACTTCCTCATGATATTTTTTCATTCTTTTCTCTAAGATAGTAGATGGGAACCTTTATTTATGCATGGATTATATATTGTTGAAAAAGATTTTTGTTAGGAACGAGTATCCACTACCATAAATAAATGATCTCATTGACCATTTCTGAGGAGATAAGGTTTCTTCAAAGACCAAACAATGATTGGACTATCATTAGGTGGGAGTCAGACCATCAGATAGACATCATACAACTTTCCATAGAAGGTATGTTCTGAATGAGTACCTCATTATTTCCTTTGGTATTACGAACATGACTAACACTTTCATGGCATTGATGAATAGGTTGTTCAACCCCTATCTAAATTCATTCTTCATAGTATTTGTGGATGACATATTGGTGTATTCTTACCCTCGTAGAAACCATGCTGAGAACCTTTAGATAATTCTAAGTACGTTGAGATATCATCATCTTTATTCTAGGCTTTCTAATTTCCACTTATATATCAATAAAGTTCACTTATTAGGATATATCATCTCATAATCAAAAGTCTCTATTGACCTAAATAAGTTTATTGATGTGGTTTCTTGGGAGAATCCCAAGAATGTGTTTGATATACATATTTTATTGGGGCTAGCTGGTTATTACATGATTTTAATACAATAATTATCATGCCTTACATCACCTATTATTAGAATTACAAATATGGGTGTCATGTTTCTGTGGTTAGAAGTGTGTGAGGATGAATTTTAGGAGCTAAAAGGGAGGCTTGTCTCAACACCCATTCTGATTCTTCCACAGCTAGGAAGAGGCTATATCACATTCTATGATGAATTAGGCATCATCTTAGTAGAAGTTATAATTCATGAGGAAATATTAATTGTGTATGGATCACAGTTGTTGATTCCTTAATAAATAAACTACTCAATGCATGACCTTGAACTAACAAAAATTGTCCATTCCTTATGTTATAGGAGACACTATCTATTGGGTGAAATTCGTGTGGACTATAAAATCCAAAAGAGCCTCAAATATATCATTACACATCATGAAATAAATATCAGATAGTGAATATGGGTCAAATATCATTATTCCTTTGATTTTGAGCTTGCCTATACTCTTAGAAAGGGGAATGCAGTTGCAGATGCACTGAGTAAGAAAAATTAAGAACATGTTGTACAAGAATCTAGTGATCAATGGAAAATGATGGAACTCTTTTCTGATTTGCATATGGAGTTTCACAACTTTCATGAGAAGTATTATCTCTCATCCTTAATAGTTACCTCTTCCCTTTTTGAGACATAAAAGAGTAGGAAATTTTCAGATCTGGAGGGCTTGGTTCTCCATGAGCATATTTTATAAGATGAATCAACTCTAGATTGGTATATGGATAGAGACGATTTCCTGAATATACATGGGAATGTATCAGTTTATATATATATGAGAGAGGAGTTGATTCATGATTAACATTATTCTTAGTCAATATTTCATCTAGGAATCTCCAAAATTTATCAGGACATGTGACGCCAGTATTGGTGTCCAGGTATGAAATGTCAGATAGAAGGATTTATCACTAGGTTTTCCACTAGTCAGTAAGTGAAGGCGGAGCACCAGAGACTTGGAGTATTTTTACATATTCTTATAATCCTAAAATGGAAATGTGATGATGTTTACATTGAATTTATAGTCATCTTAAATAGGTCACAAAGTGGTAGAGACTCTATATGAGGTGTTATTGACCAAATGATAAAAGTATCCCACTTCATTTCTATATGGGAGACTTTAGGAATTTATGATCTAGTAAGATTGTATATCTATGAAATAATTTGACATCATAGGGTCCCTCATACTATTGTTTTAGATTGGGACACTCATTTCCTGTCATAGTTCTTGTAGGGTTTGTAGAATTCTTTGGGTGTACAGGTGATTTTAAGCCCAACCTTTCACCCTCAGACTGATGGATAATCAGAACAGATGATATAGGTTCTAGAGTACATGCTTCAAGCATACATCATTGATTTATGTTATTCTTCAGAGAATCATATCATTATTTTCAAGTTATCCTATAATAATATCTCAGAGGTGATGATTCAGAAGGATCCTTTTGAGTCCTGGTATGGTTGGCCATTCTGTTCACCGCTATGCTAGTTTGAGGCATGTGAGGAAACCCTATTAAATCCTCATCTCATTTAAGATACTTCAGAATATGTTCATCTGATCAAGATGTGTATATATGCTGCTCAGTCTAGAAAAAATTTTCTGTCGAACACCATCGATGACCTCTAGATTTTGAGTTTGGTGATCATGTTTTCTTGTGGGTATCACCTAGTTTAAGGAATAGATGGATATAGAGTAAAGGGAAGATATAAATTAATTATGTAGGGCCGTTTTAGATTTTAGAGAGGGTTGGTATGCTATCCTATCAATATCTACTACCTCAAAAGTACTATTCCATGCATTATGTTATCCATGTTTCATAGATTTTATAGTATCTTTCCAACCCATCTCATACTTTTGATCCCAAGGAGGTTGAGTATGTTTTTGATGCTTCATTTGAGAAGTATCCTATAAACATAGTTGATTGGAGCATGAAGGTTCATAGAGGATAGTCTGTCCCTCTAGTATAGTTTCTATGGAATCATAAACATGTAAAAAATGAGGCTTGGTAGTGGGAGGTAGATGCACATGCCTGGGGGCTTGATTTTTTCATACAGAGTGTTTCACTACCCTTAGAAGGTAAACTCGGGGGTGAGTTCTTCTTAGGGGGGAAGACTGTAAGAACCCAATTTTGATAGAGGTATGGATACTTTTGATTTTTGTCTAATTATATTTTATGGACCTAGTATGGATTCTTAATGAGTTCACAAAGGACTAAGGGGGTGTCCAAGGCTTGTTTGGAGCCTAGAACACAGAATTTTTGGGAGAAAATGGACTATGGAACAGTTATAAACTACTGGAAATAACACATATACCCACAGTTTTAAACCGTGGGTATAGACCTTGAAACCGTGGGTATACCCTATACACACAGTTTCAGTAACCGTGGGTTGCAGTGCCGTCACAATAGGTCTATACCCACAGTTCTTTTAAAACCATGGGTATAGACCACGAAAAATTCTTATTACCAACGGTTTAATAAACCGTGGGTATTGATGTATACCTCAGGTTTTAAAACCGTAAGTATTGATGTATACCCACAGTTTGAAAACTGTGGGTATACTGATTTACAGCAACCCACATTTACCCACGGATTACCAAACTGTGGGTATAGACAGGTTCCTGCACCTGCAGAATTACAACACCCCATTTTACCCATGGTTTACCAAACCGTGGGAATAGACAGGTTCCCTTGGCAGCAGCTGCACCTCCCACCATTCTGCACCTCCATTATGCACCTGCAATAGCCCACATACATGGCATGTCAAACTAGCTGTTCAATAATCCAACCTAATCCCCGACATCTAAATAACTAAACTAGAACTGTCAATCCATTCTATAGATGGTAAAATACATGATCCTCTCCATATAAAAATATCATCCTTACCTCATACATATGAAAATGAAAGTACAATACTAGAACAAGATGATTTACAATGTTTAGTCAAAATCCTACGTTCCATGTTGGCTATACGAGACAACATGGATACTCTAATAATATCAATACTAATTGCTTATACACCGAGACTATAAAAACCCATAAAATGGTTATACACCCTATCCTTTATTCAAAAATTGGTTATACACAACAATTTAAAACTCCTTAAGTGATTGGTTATATACCCCATATAAAAGGCTCCTACAATTGTTTATATAACCCATCCACAAGCTCCTTTTTAGAGTTGATCATGTATAGAAAAATAGACTTCTTTAAATGGTATTCCTAAAACGGTTCCAATACACAAAGTAAAACAACGATATCCTTATAGAAACTACTTGATCTCTCCTAAAATGATCCATCCAATTGAACATTAAACAACACTAGTTGGCACCCACAAGCCATTTCTAAATAATGAGCTCACACCCTCCCCCTCTCCCGTCCCCCCTGCCCAGCCCCTCCCCCTCCCTACCCACTGCCCAGCTCTCCCCCTCCCCCTCCTCACTACTCAGCCCCTCCCCCTTCCTCCCCACTACCCAGCCCCCCTCCCCCTCCCCCTACCCATCCCCTCCTCATCCATCCCCAAAGTCCAACCCTCCCCCTGCCCATCCCCCCTGCCCAGCCCCTCCCCCTCGCTCCCCACTACCCAGCCCCCTCCCCTTACCCTCCCTCCATACTACCCATCCCTCCCCCTGCCCAGCCCCTCCCCCTCCCTCCCTACTGCCTAGACCTCCCCCTACCCAACCCCTCCCCCTCCCTCCCCACTTCCCAACCCTCCCCACTGCCAAGATCTTGGTTGAATAATCCGGGTAGCATACTGAAACCTGTTAAAAAATAGTATAACAGATTTGATAAGGTACTACAACTCATTATAAAATCAAATAGATTATAAAAGATTATAACATGAAAAAAAATTATGAATTCAACTCTAAAACTGAATAAGTTCCCTTAAGATATGTTTTTTGTAAGGTACTACAACTCACTGTAATAAAGAATAGATTATAACAAAAAACAATCCAGATTCATTCCCTTAATATATGTTTGTTGACCCAATCCTTGGTTTTGTCATAAGATATGTTTCTCAAAACAGATTTGATTTTTTCATACTCTTGCAATAAGAATGGATAGTCATTTAGTATTTAGTATTTTAGTTATAAAACATTTCATACCTAAAATCATATAAATAGTTTATTGAAGATTTAAGATTAATTTTAATATGTTGCATGTGTACAGAATCGTCAAAAACCCATATAATGTTTTTCAACTTATTTAGAGGTTGGAATAGAGTATTGTAGTTGTTCAGGTTTAGTAATAGTAACAGAGTGTTCCACTGAAATCTACTTCAAAGCCTGAATCTCCCTACATGAAATATTTAGATGCATGACATGTTTTATTTGGATGCATACCCAACTAGGTAAGGTACTACAACATGTTAGAAAACATCCTAAAATTTTGATAAGGTACAACAACTCACTGTATTACAAAACAAATTATAATAGAAAACAAATCTAAAATCATGTGTCAAACTAAATATATTCTCTTAAGTTATGTTTATTTAAGGTAACTAGTACACGCCCATGCTATTACATTGAATATTCGATTACTGGTTTTTCTTTTAATAATAGATTAGTATTTATAAAACATCAAAAAAGACAATAATTATTAGAAGGTAATGGTGTATGAAAATGGAATAGAAGTTCATAGAATATAAAGACATCATTTAAATGGGTGACAAAGAAAACAGATAGATTAAAAGTATTTTATTTTCTAAATTATGTTAATGATAATTTGAAATCATTTTCAACTTTAACAATCACAATAATAGTAATGTGTGCACTAAAATAAAAAGTGAAAGATAAATCAAAGATAATATAGTGATTGTAAAAATAAAAATGCGACATGTGAAAATGATTTAATAAAAAATTAACTGTATGAGTGGGATGTTTTTGAATAATGAAAATAGAAAGAAACTATTCATGATTTATATGAAAGAATATGGAATGAGGGAGACAGAGATCAGAGACAATGATGAAACAAATTATGCAATTGAATCAAAAAAATAGATGAGGATAGAGATCCAACAACCACTTGATAATACTTAAGAACATGAAATTGAATCAAAATAATAGATTAATACAAATTGAATCCATTGTTATTTTGAAAATCTATGTTGAATAACGACCTTTACTGGGTAAGCGGTGGGGCACCCAAATTTCTGTTCCCTAGTGGAGTCATTCACCCATGCTAAACGGCTTCAAAAGAGAGTCATCAACCACTATAGAAGGCCGAACAACATGAAATTGAATAAAAAATAGATAGAGATTGAATATTGTTGTATTAGGAGAATTAGTTTCACAATTATATAAAATGTTGAAGCAGTATAAATAATAAGTGCATATACAATTTGTAAACACATATTAGTGCACATTTTTGTTTTCCAGAAAAACAAAAAATTCATTACAATATCATTTCCATCATCACTTCCTGTGAAGCATGGTTCTGCAATGAGAGGAAACATTGCCTTGCTTAAGGCATGATAAATAATGAAGAGAAAACAAATCACATTCCATTGACTATATGTTCTATACTTATCAATAACATGAATGTTCAAAATGAATATGAATAGGTTTAAAAGTTTCCATTAGATAATAAAATATAATATTTTCCTATGCTAGTAATATTTCTTATGATAGAAAGTGTTGGAGTGATTTGAATTCCATACCATGAGGAAGTACCAAGGAAGTCTTTCTTTATGACCATGGTGGTTGCATGTAATTGAATCTATCCACATAACAAAAATCTGTTAATCAAAAATAGATCCACTACTTAAAAATTAGTATATATCATCAATATAGTAGAGATGAGTAGGTATGAACTACTAAAATATAGTAGAAATTAATAGGTATGAACAGCTACATGATTTGGTATGAACATCTACAAATAAGTTCATGAATTCCCAAAAAATTCATATACTAATCATCAAAGAAGATTTAAATCCAAGCCTTCAAAATATAGAAAAATATCACAGGTACTGTAACCATGAAAAGGTTATGAATTTACTGAGTCTAAAAAAATTGGAAACAACACACATGAAGGTATTAATGTCATCACCCAACATAGGTTCCTATAAGAAGAAGATAAAAATAAAACTCCATACCTTATCAGCAAATTCACAATGAAGGAAAATATAATCAAAAAATTCTGGTCACATCATACAGAGGAGTACAATTGAAGGAAATTGTATACCTAATCATCAGTAGGAATTTGATTATTCCAAACCTTCCAAAGGAGGACATTCCTTGAGGACAGAATAAAACTAATCTTAAACTTACAAATCCTCTTATGAGTCAAATCAGAGAAGCTACACAAGTAGGCTTGAAGGAGCATAAAGATAGTCACCAATTCTTTCCATGATCCAAAGGTAGCTCTGAACATGAAGGAGCATAATGATGGTCTCCAATTCTTTCCTTTATCCAAAGGTAGCTATGAATTTGATCTATAAGTTGAGGGGGGATTTTATTTTCGATCTGTTTTAGCTGTGAAACTACAACACAAATAATTAGGTGACCCAAACCATATGAAACCACACAACCACTATCAGTCAAGAAGAATAGATAATTAGTACTACTGAAATTTATATCAGATTGTCAGGTAGGTACCCAATTCACCTACTGCATTATAGATTTGTAGATCATAATGTGAAACAACAAAAAGAAACATCCACTGGGTTTTATAAATTTTTTAGACAGTGCGGACGAAGGGAGGGAGAAACTAAACCTGTTAGATGTGAATAAACATTTAACATAAACACAGTTACTAGGAAAACCTCCAAATTAAGTAGTAAAACTATCAATAAAAATATTCTGCTTGTTGTTCCAAGGTATCCTATAATGGAACAGATAAATTAATAAGAATTGAAATGAAATAACTAATCATGTCCCTCCCTTTTATGCATCATTAAATGGTCCAAGGACATGACATCATGAGTTTTGAATAGGCCACCTATACCTGCATGATACCTCTAACTCCATAATGAATGATACAATAAGAAAAATATGGGTCAGAACAACATTCTTATGTACAATTTATAACATACAAAATTCAAATATCATTCCAAATACTATTTGTAGCATTACCTCACTATTTCATTTCCTCACATGCATCATCATATGGTGCAAGAGGATGGCACAATGTGTTTCAAATAGGCCACCTATAACTGTATGAGAAGAGGCAGGAAGACAGTAATGCATTTGAAGAGAATTACCTGCAGTAAGATTGGGTGAAACTAAAATCTACTTCACAAACATCCATATCCTTGCATGAAAAGAGGAAGAGGTGGAAATGGCATGCGTGTGACTACATGTGTGATGCCAACAGTTAATACTAGTTTAGTTAATGGAGTACCAGGAATATAAGTATACATCATTAAAGAATATATAGTAGATGTCGACACTATTATATTTTTAATAGTAATGGTTACTATTATTGAATAAATGACATTAAGTTGGATTTTTTAAATCGAAGATAATAGAGCAGTCACAAAATTTTTGATGTTCATTCATATCTTTTGGCCGCCGTGTCATTGCATCTATAAAGCTTGCCGGACAAGAAATGTAATTATCAATGTGTGAAATCAATGAAAATCATACATGGTGGAATGTATTGTTAATGTAATGTGCATTGCATGGGTAGACACTAAATTTTCTAAATTGTTAACTTCACAGATATATAGTGATAATAATGACAAAGACATGAATTGCTGAAAAAAATACAGTGAAGCCATGAAATAGAGTAGCAGGTAAGATGAGAAAGTGAAGTTAAAGTAATATAATTTACTTTGGAAAACACCGAAATGCTCTCAGAGGTTATATGATCATGTTTATATTAACAGTAAAAAAATACAAATGACATCTTGATCATTTATGCCACGAAATACAACTGTGTAATAAACTAAGGTCACGTTAACTATGTTACAGTGTAGGATGCTATGTAATGGTGCTAATCCTACGATTCAAAGCAGATGTAAATGGTATGAGTCATTAATTTTGTATGAGAAGTGAAAATGCAGCTTTTATGGAAATATGATAACACATTTTTTGTTAAAGATATGATTAATTTGTAAATAGTTTAAGTGAAGTAGATGAAAATGTAAAATAAAATGAGTTAATAAATCATACTGGTGTCTTTGAAATTGAATGTAGATTGTATGTTGATGTAGTAGAAGGAGAAATATGTCGACCGAATAAACACTAGCGTTAATGTGATGGAACCCCTAGAGTGTAAATAATCTTTGATTTGGATCGAGATATCGACCGAGGAAAGCGGGAACCATAGACCACTTAAACAGGGATTTCAAACATCAACTTAGTTTAATGAAATATAAACAAATCTATTATCTACCAAACCAAAAACATTTATTGAGAATTTTATCCATATAAGTAATATTATAATAGACTAACTAAATAAAACTATGAAACACTATAAACCAAAAATTAATTATGGAACCAAAATCATTGATATTGGAAACACATACAGTGATTACAATGGACTAATAGTGATGATGATATACAAATATTGAATGGAAGTAGATATTGTTGAAATAATATCAATGATAGTGAATAAATTATGAAAACATGTGATAATTCTTATTTAGTAAATAATAATGCCTGGGGACTCAGGATTCTATATGAAACTAGAGAAGATGGTAAAGAAACCTGAATATAAGAAGAAATGTAAGATCATTGGGCACCATTATATTGATAATGCAATGTAGAATCAATGTGGAATCCATTAAAAGAATTGCATTTGGAAGAACCTGCATCAAATAAGCAATATAGACATAACTATAAATAATAATAAATATAGACAAAACATTGAACAAAAATTAATAAGATTTCACATTATGAAAAAAATGAACAGAATTCACACACAAATGGAAACTGGATGTGAGCATACAGTTTGAATATGAGTTGCGGATGTTCAAAGAACCACTAGAAATTGAAGTCTAAACCTAAATTGAAACCGAAATCTAAGAGCTGGATACAAAAAAAGAATTTTCATTAAAACATATCTAATTCAAGAAACAACAAACCTAATTGATGAAGATGAGCCACCGTCATTCAGAAGTCCACCCATGCATGGATGTGACCCCAATGTCACATTTCTAGGTTTAGGAATAACATTTCGGTGAAACCGTTTTGCGCATCAATGAATAATGTTAATGATAGGCAGAAGGGGGAGATGGGGAGGCAGGTGGAATTGGGAGACTGAGATGTGGATGGATGGGGTAACAGAGTTGTAGCTAGACCAATAACCTGCATTCATATAGTGTGTAAATCCAAATGAAAAATGATGCACGATAGGGAGGTTAATTCCATAGTTTTAGGAAAACATACCTGTTGTAGCCCCCAGCCCTCCCAACCTTCCCCTCCCATCCCCCTCCTAGCGCCCCGTCATAGCCCCCCTCCCAGCCCTCCACTGCAACCCCCCCAGCCCTCCACTGCAGCCCCCCAGCCCTCCCAACCTTCCCCTCCAAGCCCCCTCTTGGCCCCCTCCCATCCCTCCAATACAGCCCCCCATCCCTCCACTGCAGCCCCCAGCCCTCCCAATATTCCCCTCCCAGCCCCCCCTCATAGCCCTCCACTGTAGCCCCCCAACCCCCCAACCCTCCTAGCCCCCCAGCCCCTAGCCCTGCACTGCAGTCCCCCCAGCCCACCACTGCACCCCCTCCCAACCTTCCCATCCCAGCCCCCCGCTATAGCCCCCTAGCCCTACCAACCCTCCCAGCCCCCTCCCAACATTCCCCTCCCAGCCCCCCATCCATCCATTGCAGCCCCTCCAGCCCATGCCTCTCCTCCACTACTAAGGCCATGATTAGATAGTGAGATAATAATAAACACACCAAACCTTAAAAAAATATATGGAATATGAAAATTACCTAAATAATTGACAAATAACACCCCTGATGAAAAAATAATCCAAAATGCATTTCATTGCATAAAGAAATTCACATACAAGTATTCCACCAATAAAAAAACACTAAGCTCCAACACAAGTCTCTCTGCTAAGTCAAAAATGGAGCAGATTAATACCCCCCATTGTCATCATCGTTATCCCCATGTCCAGAATCATCATCATCAACAACAACATCAGCAGAAACATCATCAGCAACATCGTCACCAACTGCACCGTCAACATCATCATCAACAATCTCATCACCAACAACATCATTAGCAACATCCTATCCAGCTCTATCGCCACCACCGTCATCGCCACTAGGAACCTCATGGGAATCACTTGAGTCATTATTTAAAGAGAGCATTGATTCCATACATGAATGAAAAGTGGATGAAACCTTTGATGGTAGTGAAAACTGACAGAGGTTTTATGAAATGTTCATTCATTAGCTTACTTTTTTCACACTCCTCTAATACTATTTTCTTTGTCGCAGCTAATTCAGAACACGCACTTTCCAACTCAGAGGCCTTAGAGGAGTCCTATGATGACCAATACCTAGAGGGGACAATGTTTTTGCCTGGTCTACAACAGACTCTTCCTGGATTCTCCACACCTAACACCTGACTCAAATGATCATTTGTCCCTAAGTTGTCAGCTTCATTCTCATCCATGGCCTCCATGGAAAACTGTTGAAATTATGAACATATTAAATTATGAATTTCGTATAAAGGTTTGAAATATAAATAAAAAAACTTAAAATTTTATCTTGTGTTTGTGAATTAACTATAGTTCCATCTTTTTTTTCCTACTGAAGCAGAATAATTTGGCACGAGGTACAAGACCTTCAATGCCCAATTCATCTTGCTGCATATGAGAAGTGTACAAATTTGGATTAAATCCATATATGATAAATGCAAAAAATTGGATTGAAGTGAGTTGCAACAAATACTTACAAATATTGAGGTAAATGACAGTCATAAACGATTGGTGGTTTTCTAAAATGGTTTTCAGAAATGGTTTTCTGAAGTGGGTTTCAAGGAAATATACAACTTGTTTAGGAAAAATAGAAAATCTTTCTCCTAGTATAAGATGATATTTCTAGGATAAATGGACTAACCAAGGGAAGACATGAATACGTTATGATGACATGTTATCAATAAGGACATTATTTTAATTCAGATGAACGTACCAGCAGCTTCTCTTTGTCGAACATTGTAGTGCGCCCCAATGTGTGTAGATATGTCATTTCATCTTTTTTTTTGTTTTTTGATAACACTTCCTAAGAAACAAAAAAAAATACAAGTAATAAAAATTAAATTTTATATAAAAACCATTAAATATGGGTAGTACCTTATACTGTTCAGTCTTCCAATGTGCGATCATTTTTTGATATTGAATTTTTGGACAGTCAGGGTTTGTGGGTACACCCTCTAACTCAGTACCCACTCTGCTCCTCCAACCAATATGTAACTCATACTTGTATGACCACCAATACTCTCCAAGATCACTCAACCTAGAAGCTTTGGCAGCTTCACCGTTAGGAAAGTTAAATTGAATCTGAAACGAACATGTTAAGTCATATAAATACATTACTAATATAAATATAAATTTTTAAACTTTCCGTACCCATATCTGCACCCATGACCTATCCTTGATGTCAGCACTGATATGTCTCCATGAGACTGGTTCCACCAGAACGATATCATGATATTTGGATAAAGTATCCATGAAACTTCTACAATCCTTAGCATTTTTACCTACCATTTATTTTGAGAATTGTAATCCACCATAATCCGAGTTTCACGATTCCAGGCATCCCGCATTCTAGTGCGCCCACATCTCCTACTAGAAGATCCCACTATATAAGATAAGAGGTGAAAAGAGAAGAGTTAAGTGACAATACAATAGTAAAAAAGTGAAATTCTATAATTTGAAACATTTATAATAAAAAAACCTGATACAGGCTCCTGAATAGGTTGTGAGGAATCTCTGGACGGTGCTGGATCAACATCCTCTAAAGGAAGTATCTGTTCCACAGCATGCTCCAATTGATCTTCATGAACATGAGTGGAAAATGAAGGAATAGAATCAATATATGTAGGATGGATGGTAGGAACAGGAGGTGGTATAGACATGTTAGAATATATATAGTAGGTTTGGGGATACATGAATGGATATGGAAATTGTGCAGGTGAGAACATCGGTCGAGTTAGCGTGGACATGGAATGGGAAAAAGAGGGTAAATGGGATGATGATGGCGGCATGTATGGGAACATCCTAGGGGTCTCAGGCAGAGGGAGAAAATTTTTGGTAGATGGGATGTCCACTAATGGGTCAGTGTGGGGAGTGGTGAGATGGGAGATTTGCCTAGGTCTAGGAGGATCCCTGCTCGGTCCCATACTGGGAAGAGGGAACTCTAGAGTTATATGTCCCTAAAAAAATTTGATCAAAAATATGAACTTGATATTATATGTAATTCAGAAGATAAATATTAGAATTAATATACTCACTAAAGATAACTCACACTCGTGTCTAACAGGATCAACATCAAATAATCTCTTCTTGTGAGCTTCTGTAGTTTTCTTCATATTCTGAATAAGAATGAAATAAATATTTTTTAGTGAAATTTTTTACAAATCATACATACAAATTAAAAAAATGTAATAACATCTTTCAGTAATGATAATTTACAACCAAGTTATACAATTTTTAAAACCACATTTTAAACCCAGTTTTCTGAATTGAAATAAATATAATTAAATGAAATGAAACCAAACAATACTAAAACAAACATATCATTCCAAACTAAAAATAAATTAAAGTAATTACATTATTAACAACCTGAGAAACTCACGTTAAGGTAAACTTTATGAACTATGAATATATATGGTTGATTTTATATATTACCCTCCACTATATCAGGTTCAACACCATCTCCCACAATGGGACATTTTGTGTCATCAAATACAATATTTTGTCTAATACCGATGGGGGTGTCAATGGTGACAATTTCATCCCCAACATTATAAAAAATATTTCCTGGGATTACTTCGTTAATGACACTGTAATCAGGTTTTAGATGATCTTTCACATAAAACACTTGTTTTTCCATTGATTCCAAAATGTATGGTTCATCAGTATGTAGGAATCGACTCATGTCAATAACTCTAAATCCAAAATCATCAATAAATGTACCATGGTGCGTCATTGAATCAAACAATTTACATTTCATCATAGTGACTTTACCTTGAGAGTAGTAATCCAATAAAAATATTTTCCCAACCAGTCCATAATAATACACATCTTCATATCGAGGTCGACTATCTGATGCACTGGCATAACAATCTGTTCTAGAAGTTAACATAACTCCATCATGCTGTGTTCTCATTTTCACCACTTTATCAGTTATAATAAATTTATATCCATTGATTATTAAAGATTTTCAGTCACAAACTAATGAATTGGGACAAAAAGCCAACGCTCTTAATTCTTGAGAAATGAAGTTAGAAAGTAAACTCAATACCTAAAATACATATGAGTAAAATAATTAAATATATATTTATATTTTAAGGTATTTAATGTAATGGTCATACCTTTGATTTCAACCAAGATGGGAAATCTTGGCTATGCATAGTTTCTCTCCTTCTCAACGGCAAAGACTAATGAAATCTATTTATAATTTGTTTATGTTCTCTACATAAAATTACAAAAAAAGTATAAGGTATATGTGATATGATATCGTATGAGATAACATATATATATTCAAATTACTTACTTGATATAGGAATCGAACAAACCACAATTAAACAAGACTGTACGATGTGCGATATTCCGCTCCTCAAAGCTCAATGTAACTAATGAATATGACCTGAAAATTCCACCTATTTGGGGAAGATATGGAAACGAGGATTGAATTTACTCATACTACTCATCTTCATTTATCATTGGTCGATTATGTCTTGTGCTCACATCAGACAAATACATTGAACAAAAATCCATATATTCTTGGGCCAGATAACTCCTCATAATAGAACCTTCAGGATAATTCTTAATTTGGACATATGATTTCATTGTGCACATACTTCTTTCAGTGGGATACATCCACTAAAAAGTGACTGGTCCCCCAAGAAGTGTCTCTGTTGGAATATGAACTGTTAAATGCAACATGCAAGTGAAAAAGGATGGAGGAAATTTTTTTTCCAACTCACACAGAATTAACGGTGCCTCTTGCTTCATTTTTATCAACAATGATTTGGATAACCTTTTAGCACAAAGGTCTCTAAAAATGATACAACCAAATCACTACCACCCTTACATTATTGGATTGAAAATTCCGAATTGCTATTTGAATCAATTCATGAAGAAGGATGTGATAATCATGAGTTTTTAGGGATTTCAATTTCAAATGTCTTATGTTGACTTGTTTAGATATGTTGCTGGAATAGCCATATGGAACCTTGATATTCTCCAATACTGCCAAAAATTGATCTTTCTCTGCCGGTGTCATCACGTAAGAAGTATAGAGAACTTTCCATTTGTTTCCCCCGATACAAATAGTATGTAGTTCTGGTTGAATACCCTAATCCAATAAATCCCGAAGAGATCAGAAGTCATCTTTGGTCTTCCCGTTAATATTAAAAAGAATTGCAATCAACATTTCACATATATTTTTCTCAATATGCATTAAGTCTAAACAATGATGTAACAAATTAGTATACCAATATAGAAACACAAAAAAATACTTATCTTTTTCCAATTGTAAGTAACTTCAGTATCAACTTTCTTCCTCTTTCGAGATTTCAACTTACATTTCCCTAATGAAAAGCTGAAATCTTTCAATTCATCAATCAAATCACTTCTTGAAATATGTTGAGGTGGTTCTTCAGTGTCAACATTATTATCAAACCTCCGATGATTCTTCTTATATTGATGATCCATTGTCCAGAATCGGTGATGCCCCATGAAACTAAAACTATCACGATATTTAAGCCTTCTCGATCGTGTATTCATCATACAAACGGGACATGATAGTTTTCCCTTCGTGCTCCACCCAGACATCATTGAATAGGCAGGTAAATCATTTATGGTCCATAGAAGGGAAGCACGCATCTGAAATATATTCTTTGAAGAAGAATCAAATTTCTGCACACCTAAATCCCAAAGTTGTTTCAACTCTTTTATTAAAGGCTGCAAGTAGATATCTATATCATTACTAGGATCCGAAGGTCTAGATATCAGTATACTCAATAATGTGAAAGGGTATTTCATACACATCCACAGAGGAAGATTATAAACATGAATAAAAACCAGCCACATGATATGAGCATTAAGCATCTAACTAAATGGATTAAAACCATCACATGATAGGCCCAATATGACATTACGCACCTTAGATGCAAAATCAGGATGATATGCATCAAATGTCTGCCATGCTAATCCATCTGTAGGATGTACCATCTCATCATTACCTTTAATTCTCTCAACATCATGCCATCACATATTGACTGATATTTTTGGAGACATGAATATATTTTTAAGTATGAGAATCAATGGAAAGTGCCACATGACTTTTTGTGGTACAGGAGATGGTGTTCTGTCTACATTTGTATTCCATTGAGATGTACCACATTCTTTATAGTCATTACGGTCAGCTGCTTCCTCAAAAAATAAACTACAATCTTTCTGATAGGCATGAACTTTATTAGTATCAAATCAAAGCTACTTAATTAACTTCCATGCCATGTAATGATTTGAGGGAACATCTGCACCATCCGAAAGGAATTCCTTCAAAAATGTAATAATATAATCAATGGCGGTATTAGAAATCCCATACATGGTTTTCCCATGATATAACTACATTAAAAAGTCCAACTTGGTCATTTTAGTACATTCTTGATATACTGGAGTTCTGGCATCATCCAATAAATTTTTCACTGTGTCAACATCATCGTCTTCCGAATTTTCCTCATGTGTACTGATATCATTGTCTTCTTGCACCGGCATGCTATCTCTCTCGGAATGATACACATATGGAAGCCGATCAAATATCAAATTCTCCATGTCACTTCATTAATTTTGTTTATGAACAGTCGAAGATTGACTCGTCTCTCTATGGTGAAACCAAACATTATAGTTTAATTGAAATTCAAATTTCGTTAAATGGTAACTAACTTCTTCTCATCTTAACCATGGTCTTCCAACAAAATTATTGCAGGGAAACTACAAACAAATTCTATCTGACACATTTCGAAATGAAAAATCAAAAAAATTCTCCAAATTATTTTGAAACTCGGTTGAAATCTGATCGGTACGATACATCTATCTTCTATCCATTCTATAAAAAGAAAACAATTATCATTCAATCAACATTGTAAATCATATTTAAAAAATTCATTAAAATCAATTTAATTATTAAATTAATCAAATCATATTAGTAGCTAGCAAAACATATTTAATGACAAGAGGAGTCCGTGATTGAATAAGTAGGAAAAAGGGGAAATAGTCTACCTTGAGATGTAAACTAAATAAAAAAGTTTAAAAATACACCCCCAAGTGGCCATTGATGGGGAATAAAAAAGAAAATTTCAATTTAAAATACTCATTTATAGATATAGAGGCATTATACACATGGGGAGAAAATTTTATTTTAATAATATTAATTTATAATTTTATAGATTTTTTGGATGGGGTTATTTTATGGGGAATAAAACATTAAATGAAAATAGAGTAGTTATAACTTTAATTTTTTGGAATTAATATTGAAAAAATGTTTCAAGGTATCCAACAAATTTTGTACAACATGATGCTTAAAAGATATATTTTTTATGTATTTTATTAGAACTTTGGAATATTTGATCATATAGAAAAGATAGTTTTTTTAAAATAGAAATCATGATGTACTTGGGAGTATTGAGAATCAATGTTTAGGTGTTTCAACCCTTTTAAAGGAATAAAAGTTAGAAACATATTATAAATTCTATATATAAATCATAGAACATGTTTGATATTCTTGAATAAGTCTATGTAAGCTGTGACCATCCGATTCATGATGAAAATAAATGCTTCATCATTATACCATCCTGAAAAAATTTGAGTTTTAATACTTAAAATCCTCAAAAGAAGTATATAAAAGTGAAGGATAATGATTTAGTTGTTGAAGATTCACCCAAATTATCCAAAGGGGAAAGTCCATAGATCTTGGATAGTAGATGTTCTGATCACATGATAAAATATTTAAAAAAATTCAAATCTATTGAAAAATGAAATGGATTTTTAGTTACCTTCATAAATGATGGGTCACTAAATGTTAAAGGAGTTGGTTTAATTGTTATTGGTAAAGAGAACCCTAAATAAAAAAAACTCTTTATGTTGATGGATTAAAACACAATATATTAAGTGTTTCTCAACTTCATGATAAAGGAAATATATTTTTTTTTAGGAATTATGGGTTATTGGTTAACAAAATTGAGGATGGAAGATTGGTTAAAAGAGGATAAGAGTGCTAGAGGAAATTTATCCCAAGTGGGTGATGTTGAAAATTCATGTTATCGAAGCATGAATGAAGAGAATGAATTATAGTACCGTAGGATTGGAGAATATAAATGTTCTATTTTTTTAAAAGTAGATGGACTCTCTTTTTCTTTTTATAGGACATAATAAATGGAGAATATATAGAGAGTGTTCTTTATTGGGGAGACTTAGGGAGTTGGCAGTTGAATCTTAGAGAAGAGTTCATGTGTTGTTCCCCATGTTTTTGACAAATAAAAAGGAGGAAACTGAAGAGCCCTTGATGATCAGAAAACTTAACATGTCTTAGAGTGTAAGATCTTTCATTAAGTTAATTTATTAAGGGGGTTGTGATTAAATCTTAATTAAGACATTGCTAGTATAGTGTTGATCTTTACTATGAGGGTTAGATAATTTGGAAAACCATTATTCATTAAAATAGTTCAGTGTTTAAAAAACATTTTTAGTGTTTGATTACTATGAAATTGTTACTGAATAAAATCCATTCAGGGATATTGAATGAAATTTTTATGGTTTATTTACTGGAATCATACTCATTAATGGGTAATAAGTGAATTTGAGATATGTTTAAGAAAATTTAATAATGAAAATCCATCAAATTCCATGTCTACATCATTGTTGTAACGACCCCTACTTTTTATATGTGAATTTACCATTAAATAAATTATATGTGTGATATTTCTTAAAAAATAAACAAAATATTACTAGAAATTCAGAACTTTACATGTGCATAATATGATCATTATCCGTTATAGACATTAGAGATGTAGTTGTTAGAATGTGATAATTATAATTGGTGCATATTAAGGGTAAAGATGAGATATAATTTATATATATGGTTAAATGATGGCCTCAACTAGTAGGAAATAAAATTTTCTAAACACAGTAATCTAAGATTGGGAGTTAAGTTTCATAAATGGGGTTTTACCTTGAAAAATTACAAAAAAGAACATTACGAAGTGATAATTGATCATAACAATCAAGTGATGAGATGAAGGTGTTGAGAGTATACAAGTTGGAGAAGAAGATTCATCAATTTCAAGTGACGAGGAACAATATCATTCATCTTATACAAGGCAGATAATATAAGTGAAGCTCCAAAATATCATTAAAGACCACATACAGTAAGTATAGAGTAGGAGAAAATTAAGGATAACAAATCATACATCATTATTTTATTAATTATAAACTAAAAATACTGGAGAAAATGACAATTTAGTAACCAAACCATATTACCATATCAAGACTATACATCCTTATAATCCCTCTTCATTACCTCATACCATGTTTTTTGATTCATTCCCTATGAATCTAGGACCACAGTATCCTTATAATACTAGTTTCACTTACCATCTTTCTCACCACAAACATGTCCATCGTTAAATGGAAGAGCTTCAAACTACCCATAACCTAACCATATCATCACCATTAGCTGTATCTTGAACCACCCCTATTCAAAAAGATTGTCCCATTAAGGAAATCTCTGGCCCCTAACCTGGGTAGTCTTGAGCATCCTTAGATTAGGTACCATCTAACCTTAACTCACAACCTATGTCAATTATCTAATTCGAGTCAGTAACTATCAGAGACTCAACACCATTATTATTCCTGAAATAGAATTTTATATCTTTCCTATTATTAGAATAAAAATATCCTGATAAATCATTACGACATTCATCGTTAACAATCCCAATGGATTGACACCCTGACAAAAAAGTGGGGTATCCTCATATTCAATTTTCAAACCAAAAACACTATCCAGCATACAGAATGCTACCTTCTCAATGTAAAGGGGGATTAGGTTCACTTAGACCAATATACAAGCATAGAAACCAAAATTTGATTCCTCTGTTTCTTGGTCCATTTTAATGGAAACACCCATAATAGAATCAATTTAAATGAGATTTTTTTAAGACATAAAATCCAATAAATACCAAATATTTTCAAACTAACCTAAGCCCTCAAGTTCATCACCTCAACAGGATTAAATATGTGATCACACTCTTACAAGAACACTATTATCAGAATTAACACAATATATCCAATTACTCATGCATTTTTCTTTATCTCATGAGAAGAAAATAGTATATGAAAGTATCCACGCCCCATAGGGATAAATTTTATGTTTCTAGAACCCTAAAATTTAGATAATTGATTGACTAATTTCAGTGTATTCCAGAACTTATTTCTGAAATGTTGATCTAGCCAGGAGTTTACCAAATACCAATAGATCTTTAATCATTTCAAAATTACATCCTGATTCACATTAAGATGTACAATATTACCTTGTTTAAGAGGTGATGGTCGAGATGTCGTGGAGGAGCTGAAGGACGGGAGGACCAGGTCGGGAGCCGGTAGGCGGAGCTGGGATACAGAGCTGGGAGGTGGATCCGGGAGGCGGAGCCAAGAGTCGGAGCCGGGAGTCGGAGGCTGGGGAGGGGAGTCAGAGAGGGGAGGAGAGGGTCAGAAGGTAGTGGTCGGGGAGGGGAGGCCAGGGCTGGGAGTCGAGGTTCAGGGAGGTAGGGTTGAATCAGGGAGTGCGATGGAAGTTTGAGGAGGAGGAGCCTGATAGTTAGGTCTGATGGAATTTTGAATACCCACAGTTTTAATAAAACCGTGGGTATAGACTACTAAAACCAATCTATCCCCATGTTTTAAAGAAAAATGGGGATAGATGCTTGGGGATAAACCCCATTTCTAGTAGTGATAATTAACAATGCGAGGTAGGCCATTCTGTTAGTTTTAATCATGTGAGGATGGAGAGAGAGTATCATGAGGGTATATGGGATGACCTAATCATGAAATTTGGGTGGCATGATCGTATGAAAAATGTAGAAAAAATTGAAGAGGCGTTTCACATGAGTGGAAAATTGTTACCTAACTTTGTGGCCTAACCATTTTGGTTCCCCCTTCATTCAGTAGACCCTGCATGGTTGGAGCACGGTTTGAAAAAACATTCATCCAAAGCACGTGAATGCCAAATTTGGTTTATTTTACCATTTTAACTTAAATTATGTTTTAAATAAAAGCCTTCATTTTGGTTTTATTTATAGTGGAAAACCCATATAATTTCTTCTATTTGGAGTTCTCAGAAGAAATAATCTTGGCTTTGAGATCTAGAGTCCATTCAAATTCTGATTCAGTCACTGTTTATCTCATTGGCTCTACATTGGTAAGATCTTGATTCCTATTTATTATTTTATCATTCTTCTTTCAATCAATGATTATATTTATATACAAGCTCATAAGATCCATTTTCTTGGTATTGATACATTATTCAGATCTATTCTAATCTAGGCTGGACAAGAGGTTGATACTTGATGAGGATATTCATAAAAGTATGAGGTAGGTCTTCTATAAATCATTCCTCAAGATTCACCAATTTATAAATTTCCGTGCAAGTGCCCTTATTTCATCTGGAATTATGTTTCTAATTCATATGTCTTGATTATACTCATTAGTATCAGGTTCTTTTACCTAATCCAAATATATTAACCATCATTAGAGGTTTTATACACAATTAATTCCACTCAATATAGGGTTATTTTTCTATATTCGAGAGTTGAATGGTTTGACATGTTTGCCTCAACAATCATTCATGTACTCTTTATCTTGACCCTATTAATTGTAAGCATCACTTAAGTGATTCAACATGATCAATAAATTGTAAATAGAAGTGGAAATTACATTATATATATATATATATATTATTGTCCTAATTGAATTAAAATGAATGGTTGGTTGTATGCCATAGAACTCCTAGCCACTTATGATGAAAGGTAGTGGAATGAACCCAGTGAAAAGATTATAAATAATATGAATTAATTAAATGGTTACATTCCCCTTAGAATTGTCACACTAATGAAAGGTAAGTATTAAACTAGATGATATTATTTAATGGCTATGACTCAAATGAATTGTAAATGGTTGCATGTCTTGAGATGCCTTTTCACTTGTATGTAAGAAATTGAATGAACCTTAGACTGGTTAAATGAATTAATTGTATGGTGACTTTTATACGGACCTTGACATCTTTATAGGAGTGGGTTTACTCAAGTTATTTTTTGGATTCTTAAGGGAATTCCTTCAGCACTCGATGATTCCATTCTGATTCAAGGATGCTAGTTCCCTTAGTTGATACCCAACTTGTAACATTATCCTCTTCTATTAGTTTTTTGCTGGTATGAAACCGTAGGATACATCCTTTACTATTATAGGATACCTTGGATAAACTAAATAGATCCAAGATGGCCTCTATAGACATAATGTGTGTTGGTTACATCCTTGGGAATAACCATATCTTATACTGTTTTACCTTGGATATTTTCTTTAGAATCTCTTATATTGATTATTTTGGAATGACATAGATGATTATCCCTATATTACACTGTTACCCCTTAGACAGACTGTTGTTATGACTGATTTGGTTACCCTTGAGGTCTAGGTTTCCTTGGTCATCACCTTGGAACCTATTCATTATAAATATCATGATGGATGACTTGTTCACCTTATATCCTTCACTATTACTATCATATACGTTTTTCAGTGCGGATATTACCTAACGTGACCTATTTATATAACATGGAATTATTTTATTAGTGAACTGGTTAAATGTTCAGACACCAGACAAAGGATGAAGCAGGTACTTGGGTATTTACATTACTATACTGCTTTAATTTTATATATGTTTACTTGCACACTATTTCAGTTTATATTACATGAACATGATGTTATAGACATAATTGGTGGTGGACTAATACAATTTTTATCACACAATACTCATTCTTCCATTATCACCCGAGTAGATTACATGTATGAAGGTGTTAATAAAGTGAAGAGTGTCACATCAGGCACTTGATTGCTTTCTCTCTTAGGATGGATCTAGTAGTAGATGACCGAGATGGATATAGAGATACTTGGGAGAGTTGTTTGGATTACTTTCTATTAAATTTTTATAGTACATATGCCAGTTTTTTCTATTTATTCTTTCCATCATTCCAGATACATGAAATATATCATCATTAGCTATTGTTTATTTTTATTTGTTGTTTAAGTTATTCATTGTTATTTCAGTCTAGACCTAATGTGTGTTTTGTTTATTATAACATTAATTCTTCTACTTATCTCTAATTATATTATATTCATCCACTTTTCAAAACTCTGGTAATGATGGCTTAGTCTCCCCATAGACACACCGTATGCCCTCACTGCTAGCTGGTATCCTCTAGAATTTGGGGAGATGTGTTTGAGGCCATGTGGCCAGCCAAGATTGGGTTACTGTTAGAAACCAGACTGGGTCACCTTCCGACCCTGTGCCCGACCCAGTCTGCGACAAGGCCCGAAGGGCGTTCCCGAACCTCACGGGCTAGAACAAGTGCATAGGTATCAAAACATTAAATGGGAACAATTTACCCAAAAAAATAGAAAAACAAAAAACAAGATAAACAAACTGAAACTGGAAACAGAAAACCAAAAACAGCTTTTAACTATGAACAGGTTTAAAGTATATAATTCAAATAAAAACCGAAAGTGCATGACAACAAAGATAGAGAACTAAAACTCCAATACTACCTCTATGTGAAGACCATCAGCAACCAGAACCACCATCCCTAAGCACGATGCCTAAACCTGGAATACACAAAGAACAAGGTATACATACACCCAAAGGTGTATGTAGGGTTTGAGACAAGATCCTAGTAGGATACCACCAAATAAAAGGCTCCGTGTAACAAGATCAAAAAGATAATTTAACAAGCCCATTTCAAACCATACTTTTAAACTGATTTTAAGGAATACATTTAAAAGCTAAGAATGAAAATAAAAAAACACTGATGGAACAACCATTTCAAAAATACTACTTTAATAATGGAAGAGGAAATTTATAAAGAACATGAACATACTCAATTGGCCCTCTTTATGCCAAAAGAAGGCACAACATCATGAATAGTAGAGAACTGTGTGTAAATACCCTAAGGTTTATCTATCTCGAGTGGAACCCTAGAACCTCGTGTCTTGGTGAAATGTGGCTTATAAAACATGACCCTAAAAAAATGGCTTAAAAGTAAACGAACCTTAGAATACGTGGCTTAGAAGACCATGACCCTCAGTAATTCATATGTTTATGTAGTGTTGCAATCTTCAGTCCAAATAAGTCAAATAGGGATGATACCACTCTGAATAAGTAGCACACTAGTTCTAGTCCTCCCACCTTAATACCTAGGGTTTTCCCTTGTATTACCCATTTACAAACAATTCCATGTTAAATTCATGTTTCGAGTAACAACAACTTTGTTTTTCATATATGTTTTGATTTGTTATTTTCAATAATCTTACATTGATCATGGTAAAATAATCTCTAGAATATTATCGATGATATAAAGATCATATATATTCAGTATATATGTATTTATATAAATCCATAAAAGATAGCGATAAAAAAAAAATAATATTCATTGAGATGGTAGGTCGTTTATGTGCATGAACATTGTTTCCATTTTCTTTATGTATTTAAAGAAATAAAGTTAATTGATTTATTTTACTTAATTAATGAATTTTATTTCATATATATAACATATTTTCTTTAAACGCATCCTTATTACCTTCCATGTAAAGGGTGATTCAATCACATTGCTTCACGAGTCAGTAGTCTGTCGTATACACGAGTGAAGTTATCGTATTCCCAAAAAATGGAAAGCAAGAAGATATCTGTGATATAATAATTAAAAAGTAATAGTATTATCATAAATATAATATATAAATAATAAATCCATAATTATGTTCTACCTTGAGAGGTGGTAATGGAAAAATGAATGCCATCGGTTCATGAGGCGGTAGTCCGCCGTATATACAAATGATGATTTTTTAACCCATTTGATAGAAGTGTTGATGGTTTCGGATTATAACATTAACCTAAAAAATAATAATATATTTAATATACTTATGTTATTATATCATAAAGTTATAATAATAATTTTAAGGTGGATGACGAAGAAATAAAAAATTTCTCATTGATGAACATTACATCTTATTTGGTATCCTCCTTAAAGTTTCATCAAAATACTTTTTAGGTTGGATTTATTTCAAAAATAAGTATACAAGGATTATAATAGGTTTTCTTTAATTTATTTGGTTAATTATCAACAAAAAATTGTTTTATGTTGTGAAGTGGGAGGAGAATGGGTGTCATTTCATAATTGAGGTGAGTGAAAAACATGTAATTTTTTAAAAGAATGAATTCCACAGACCTTTTTTCATGTCACAAGGATCAAATTATGAACTATTTTAAATATTATAAGTTATAATTTCTAAATATGGTCATACAATGGTTTTATAAAAGTTTTTTATTATTTTTAACCCGTATCCTTTTATTTTACCCAATATAAAGCCACTTTTACCTTAACCATAGTAAATAATTTTTACAGCATATACTATTCATTTTGGTCAAAATTAAGTTAGCATAATTAGATAGTATAAATTATACTAATTAAAAATATGGAATAAATTTTTCCAAATTACCTTAAAAAAAGTGGAAATTTTTCATTTAAAATTAATAGCACAGACGCGATGAGAAATCGTGCTTTTAAAGAGAAAATGTTCAAAACATAAAAAAGTTTTTATATAAAATTTAATATTAAACTAATTCCAATGACCTAAATTGATTTATTGATCTATAATTAACCTAATTTTACTTTAAAATAAATTATATTTACAATTAATATTTATAAACTCATTAAATGGAAATGATGTTTTCAATTAAAATTAAGTATTTTCACTATTCATAAAAAATAATCTTTTAAGCAAATTATCAGAAATGCATTCTAATATAATTTTTACTTGTTCATTTTGTAAATTAATATTATTTTGTAAATAAAAATTTATAAATTCATAAAACATTATTTAAATAACACAATAAGGGCCGACAAAAATAAACACACCCAATTACAAATTGGAGAGTCATTCAAACCACTTGGTTAATAAATTGTCCATAAAACTATTTTTGCACCAAATACACAATTAAATGAACCCTTTTTAACACTTATAAAACACCACCAAGTGACGAAAAGTGGGTTTACACAAAAAACATCTCAATTTATAAAAACATGCTACTTTAAATACAAACACATATTCAACTTTTCCCAAAAACTACTTTCGCACCATCTCAATAAATAAATAAATCATTTAGAATATTTTTTAAATAATTTCAACATAAACCAAGAAAAATTTACACTAAACACCACTTTATTCCATATGGAGACACCACTTTAAAACCAAATACCCAAGGTAACAACATAAAAACATGTTTTACATTCTTCAAACAGTTTTCAATTTAATTTCAACTGTGCAAAACAAGGCCACACACCCAAAATGACTCATTTTCCCTTGAAAACCCCCATTTAAATATACACACACCTCAAAAAACATGAAAAAACATTTTTCACCTACCAAATAACACCAAAAACTTTCCACCCATGTTTCATATCTCAAACACCGCTTAAATAAACAATTGATCAATTTATAAAATATCACACGTTCATAAAAAAGGCCTCACATTAAAACACACAAAATTTAGATCCTAGAACCATTTTAAAATTAATTGCACATCTCATCCCTTCCCAAAACCCCATTCTCACCCTTAGAACATACTCAAAGTTTATAATCAAAATCAAAACATCAAAATAGTTTACCTTATTTTTGAAAAAACACAATTTAATTACACCTGCACATCAAGTGTTCTTGAAAACACAATTTTCACACATTAAACAATTAGTTAAAACACGTCTAAAAATATTAACTACACAACACACATAAAATAAATAGGCATTTAAAAATAATAATTCAGTTTCATCAAATATACAAATCGGAAATGATCCAAAATAAAATTTGCACTATGCACTTTTATCATTAGACTGAATTAAAATTTAAATAAGCAGAAAGTGAAAATTCCTAAAAATGATATGGAATGGAACCACATACCAGTGTGTAGAAACTATTCAAATTCGGTGTGCAAATCCAAATTCTCACCAAACGCACCACAAAACATCCGAAATAAACCTTAAAAAAACAAGGCATCCACAAATTCATTAAAATTGAACCAACCATAAACAAAACCCTAAAAATCTATGACTAAAACCCTAGAATTAATGAAGAACGCTCTACCCGAAGAAATGTAAACATGCCAGATGAGTGTGGGGTACTCTTGGAAGGTCGTGGTTGCCGGAGGAAGGTGAGGCATACGTGTCTGAAGGGAATGGGGGGTCGTCTGAGGAAGAGGGTGCGACAATTCTACAAGGGCTCGACCAAGGTGGTCCGGTTACCGGAGAAGGGAGTTCGATGGGTCACGGATTTGGTGGAGGGTCGACCAAGAGGCGGGTGGTGGCTGCCCAAGAGGGAGAGGGTGGCACAAATGGCATGGATGGTGGGGCAGGCCGAGGAGGGTGCGCGGCGGCACAGACAACGCGGACAGCGCGACTGGCCGGGGATGGTGTGGGGTGAAAGTCGTCGATGAGGAGAGACCAGGGGGGAGTGCGTCACATGGGTGTAGGGTTTCAGGGGGTGGGGTGCGCCCCGATGAAAATGAAGGGAAGGAGGGGGAGATAATGAGTGGAGGGAAAAAGAATAAAAAGAATAAAAAACCTAACAAATAAAATAAAATAAAAAAACTAAAAAAATCCTAATAATAATAGGATTTATAATAATAAGATAATAATATGGTGATAAAAATATGTTTACTTAACTTAATAAACATAATGATAATAATAATAATAATAATATCCTCAAATAATAATAATAATAATAATTATATAATCATTGAAACAATTCCTTAAATTTTTATCACACTCTTAATTTTATTTCTTTATCAATAATTCATTTTATTTAATTAGTTGAACAATATGAGGGTCACATAGAGGCCCTGGCGAAGCTGCACTGCTTCGTAATCATGCTTCACCTATGTGTCATATGATGTCAAGCCCCAAAAAAACATGTTTATCAACAAAAACACCAAATTTTATCAGGACTTATCTCACCTAGACCGAAAATTTCGAAACCAATAAAATAATAAAAAATATAGTAACTTAATAAAATATTTACAAAAAAGTAATTATAACAATATTAACAACTTATTAAATTTTTATATTTTTAACACTAATAATAATAATAATAATAATAATATTATTATTATTATTCTCAAACAATGTTATTATTATTGTCATTAAAACAGTTTCTTAAATTTTATTAAACTTCTTATTTTTTTTATATCAATTTTATTACATGTAATTATTTTGTTATTCCTTTATGTTTTAATTTATTATAAAAATTCGACAGGTCGCACAATCTCAAAACCATGCCATGACCGTGCACCTGGTGATGCCAAACCAAAAACATGCGTTTTTCTCAACAAGACTCCAAATTTTTTAAACATTGGTTCTCCAAAAAAAGAACAAAAAGTAACTAGGATAGAAAATAAAAAAAATAAAAAAAATTGAAAAAGTTAGGGTGAGACAATTCTCCCCACCATAGCGATTTTTGTCCTTGAAAATCCACAACTATGATTGAACCCCAAAGCAGAAATCGATACCTCGTTAAGTTTCAAAGAGGATACCTAGAATCAACAAGTGAAAAGAGAAAAACACATCACACTCAGAGAAAGCTAATTAAATGAAAACCTCAAGAAACCCGTAAAAAGTCTTTACACTAAGTTTCACCCGCCTCAAAGGTTAGAAAAACTCCATTTGATTAATCAAGGAAAGAAACTCTCACACCCACTGAAACCAACTTCACAAACTGAGACACCCCATGCAACATTAAACGAAAACCACACCGTTTGACTGAAACAAACAAACAATATCAAAACAAACCCCAAAAAAACTCTTTTAAATTACCACTAATCCATATTTAGGAACAGAACCCAAAGGACAATATTGGGAAGCCCGAAGGGTCCCCCCACCATTAGAAATAGGCTAGAATCGATTTACACATGAGAAATTTCAATGAGACAAACAGTGGGTCTCCCCACCATAAAGACCAACTAGATTTACAAGATGGAACATACCAATATAGAAGGCCCAACATGAGATTACTAGGGGGATTCCCACACAACTTAACAACCCACTGTAAGGGCCTGACCGAAAAACTCAAAAACACACAGAAGAAAAGACTCGGTCCATCGCAAAGAAGTAAGGTCTTCAAGGCCCCTTCATCCAAATGGACCGCTTAGAACACAACAGATTCAAAGAAAACTTAAACTTTCTTCATTACTCAAACTGAAAATAGACACTGGACTGAGGTCCCTCACAAACATGGGGTTTCCTACCTATGCGCCAACTTCACTCTGAGACTTATGGTTGGAGCTCTAACGATTGAAACATCTCTTGCCTCGTAGTCAGGCTTCAGAAACCCCTCGAATGAAAATTCTCATTCTAATGTCATGAATGAACATACCATGACCCAAAGGTCACCACTAGATGCAGCCCACTTCAGTGTCCATTTTTTTCAAACAACACTTCACCAAAATAAAGGGCACACAAAAGACCCAAAGGCCCTTTTTAAAATAGCGACCCACACCTTCTGATTTTATGCACAGGAATTTCTTTCACCGCTTTCAGACAGGACTTACAGACTTAACGATGTCGAACTACACCGTCAAAAACTCTGGAAACCTAAGAGACCAAATTTTCTTCCAATCCCTCTTGCATATTCTTTCCTGCTATGAGAGGATCCACTAGAATAAAAAAAGAAAAGTGAATTCATATTTCAACATTCAAGGATAAAAAGTACTTTCACTGATAAACTGGAGGATCTACCCAAACAGAATTACCCATGGTCACACTTCATCCATGCACTAACTCTTTATGGGGGCACACACTAGCTGACAAGGATACCCAAGAAACTAATTAAACCAAAGTTTACACAATATTCAAGTGGAAAATATTGTCGATGGGAAACTCAGACATATGGTTGGCGGTCATACGTTGGTCACCCCACCATCACAGAGAGTATTCTAGGACAATGTCACCAGCTCCACATGACTTAACAGGCCCTATGAGATCGATGAGACCATTGACTTTACTACTTTTTCAATTCCCCCAAACAAGATTAACCACAAGGACCAAAGACTCAGACAAACCTCAACCTAATTTGGAAACTCGGGTCCCTCCACGAGGTGTGCTGACCAGACACCCTACTCATAGCCAGGATGTCGAGTTCCAACAACATTAACTCCAGTATACCATGAATCTATCCCAAAAGAACACGAATCAAGAGAGAAAACCCCCTATGATACCATTTTGTCACAAACCAGACCAGGTCGCCATCTAATCCCGTGCCCTACCCAGTCCGCGACAAGGCTCGAAGGGTGTTCCCAATCCCCACAGGCTGGCACAAGTGCCCAGGTATCAAAACATTAAATGGGTAAGATTTACCCAAAAAAATAGAAAAAAAACTAACAAGATAAACAAACTAAAACTAGAGAGAGACAACCAAACATGCCTTTAAACTATGAACAAGTTTAAAGTCTACAATTCAACTAAAAACCCAAAGTGCACGATAATAAAGATAGATAACTTAAACTCCAATACCAACCTCTAAGCGAAGACCATCAGTAACAAGACCCACTATCACTAATCATAATGCCTCAACCTGGAATACACAAAGAACAAGGTCTACATACACCCAAAGGTGTATGTAGGGTGTGAGCCAAGATCCTTGTAGGATACCACTATATAAAAGGTTCCATGTCACATCATCAAAAAGATAATTTAACAAGATCATTTAAAACCATACTTTTAAAATACCTTTTAGGAAAAAATTTAAAAGATACGAATAAAAAGAAAAGAAAACTGAAAGAAATACCATTTCACAAATACTAATTTAATAATGGAAGAGGAAATTTATAAATAACATTCACATACCCAAGTGGTCCTCTGTATTCTAATAGAAGGCACCACATCATGAATAGTAGAGCACTGAAAGTAAATCCCCTAAGGTTTATCTAGTTCGAGTGGGACCCTAGAACCTCATGTCTCGGTGAAACATGGCTTAGAAACCAAAAACCTCAGAAAATGTGGCTTAGAAGACCACAACCCTTAGTAATTCATATGTTTAGTTAGTGTTGCAATCGTCAGTACAACTAATTGAAACAGGGACGATACCAATCCAAAACACTAGCGCACAAGTTCTTGTCTTCCTGCCTAAATACCCAGGGTTTTTCCTTTTGCTCAGTCAAGTTTCACATTCACATAGTATATTGCTTCCTCATATAAAAGAAAAAAAAGACATTACACAGAAAGGTCACCATTTTCATACCCAGACAACAATTTAAAAACTCACACACACAAAAATTGGTTTCCAAAATATATTTTCCATTACCTAATCTTTTCACAAATACCCATTTGGAAACACTAAAAGAAGAACATAAAAAATTCACAGAACTTAGAAAACATTATTTAAATGACACAATAAAGTCCGACATGAATAAACACACCCAATTACAAATAGTAGAGTCATTTAAACCACTTTCTTAATAAATTATCCTTAAAACTAGTTTCTCACCAAATACACAATTAACTGAACCATTTTCACCACTTATAAAACACTACCAAGTGACACAAAGTGAGTTTACACCAATAAAATCTATTTATAAAAACATGCTACTTTAAATACAAACTCATATTCAACTTTTCCCAAATACTACTTTCGTGCCATCTCAATAAATAAATAAATCATTTAAACTATTTGTTAAATCATTTCAACAAAAACCAAGATAATTTTACACCAAAAACCACTTTATCCCATATGTAGATGTCACTTTAACACCAAATACTCAAGGTAACAATTTCAAAACATGTTTTACAATCTTCAAATAGTTTTCAATTTAATTTCAAGTGTGCACAACAAGACCACACACCCAAAATGACTCATTTTCCCTTGAAAACCCCCATTTAAATATACACAAACCTTAAAGAACTTGAAAACACATTTCACACCTACCAAATAACCCCAAAAACCTTTCCACCCATGTTTCACATCTAAAATGCCACTTAACTAAAAAATTGTTCAATTTATAAAATATCACACGTGCATACATAAGGCCTCACATTAAAACAAACAAATTTTAGATGCTAGAACCATTTTAAAAGAAATTTCACATCTCAACCCTCCCAAAAAACCCCATTCTCACCCTTATAACATAATCAATGTTCATAATAAAATTCAACATGTCAAAATAGTTTATCTTATTTTTGAAAAAAATAAATTCAATCACACCCGCACCTCAAGTGTTCTTGAAAGAAAAATTTCCACACCTTGAGCAATTAGCTAAAACATGTCTTAAGATTTCAACTACACAACATGCATAAAATACATAGGCATTTACAAAGAATAATTTAGTTTTATCAAATATGCAAATCGGAACATATCCAAAATAAAATTTTCACTACGCAATTTAATCATTATTCCACATTAAAATTTAATTAAGTAGCAAGTGAAATCATCTAAAGATGCAATGGCATGAAACAACCTACAAGTGTGTAGAAACTCAGAAAATTTGGTGTCCAACTCCAAATTCTCACCAAAATCACCACAACAAATCTGAAAAGAACCTTAAAAAAACAAGGTACCCCAAAATGCATTAAAATTGAACCAACCACAAAAAACCCTAAACTACTATGACCAAAACCCTAGCATGAAGGATGAATGCTCTACCTGAAGAATGTTTCATGTGTCGGAGGAGTGTGATGTACTCACAGAAGGTCGCGGTCACCTGATGAAGGTGCGACATGCTAGTCCAAGGGGAAAGGGGGGTCGTCCAGGGAAGAGGGTACGATGGTGCTACAAGGGCTCGACCAAGGGGGTCCGGTCACCAGAGAAGGGAGTTTGGTGGGTCGAGGATCCGATGGAGGTCTGAGAAAGAGGTAGGCAGTGTCTGGCCAGGAGGGAGAGTGCAACACAGACAACGTAGATGAAAAGGCTGGCTAGGGAGGGTGCAGGGCGGCGCAGACAGTGTGGACGGTGCAGCTGGCCGGGGAGGGTGTGGGGCGGAAGCAGCTGGTGAGGTGAGACAAAGGGGGGGGGGAGTGCGGCACATGGGGGTTGGGTTTCAGGGGGTGGGGTGCACCCCGACGGAAATGAAGGGAAGGAGGGGGAGAGAATGAGTGGTGGAAAAAAAAGAATAAAAAAATAAAAAACCTAACAATTAAAATAAAATAAAAAAGACTAAAAGAATCCTAATAATAATAGGCTTTATAATAATAAGATAATAATAGGGTGTTAAAAATTTGTTTAATTACCTTAATAAACATAATGATAATAATAAAAATAATAATATCCTAGAATAATAAAAATATTATTATCATTGAAATAATTCATTAAATTTTTATGACACTCTTAATTTTATTTCCTTGTCAATAATTCATTTTATTTAATTAGTTGAACAATGGAAAGGTCACAATGAGGCCCTAGCGAAGCTGTACTACTTTGAAATCATGCTTTTACTATGTTTCATATGATGTCAATCCCTGAAAAAACTTGTTTATCAATAAAAACACTAATGTTGACCGGGACTTAGCTCACCTAGACCGAAAATTTCAAAACCAATAAAATAATAAAAAAATAGTAACTTAATAAAATATTTAAAAAATAGAAATTATAACAATATTAAAAACTTAATAAATTTTTATATTCTTAACACTGTTAATAATAATAAAAATAATATTCTCAAATAATGTAATTATTATTTTCATTACAACAATTTATTAAATTTTATTAAACTTTTTATTTTTATATTATCTCAATTTGATTACACATAATTATTCCTTTATTTCTTTATGTTTTAATTTATTTTAAAATTTGGGCAGGTCGCGCGGTCACAGAACTGTGCCATGCCTGTGCACCCGGTGACGCCAAACAAAAAACATGCATTTTTCACAACCAGACTACAAAATTTTTAAAAAATGGTTTACCTAAAACCCATTGAAATGTAACTTTTCTAGAAAATAATAAAATAAAATAAATTGAAAAGGTTAGGGTGTGACAGTCACTATTAGTGGCATCTGAGTCCATGATTTGACATTCTCATCTACCTTTCCATTTAGTTATGTATACAAAATTTACAATTTTCTATTTTGGTTATAATTTATTTTATCACAAATTATTTAGAATGTGTTTAATTCATCATATTATTTTAAAATATTGATATCAATTATAGTTTACATATTTTATCTTGTATGTGTTTTTATATCCATGATATAAATATCTTAAACATAACAATTGGTAATAAATTGTCTTGTATACTGTGAGTAGTTCTTAGGAAATCCATCCCCAAACATTATTGCTTCATTATTGAGATTTCCATTTTAGACATTGGTGATCAATGGGATTATTTTAAAGAATAATAATATTTTTCATGACTTGTGTTGATAGACCATGTTAGGATAATAAAAATTGTATTATATTTGTTGGGATGGTCAATAAGTCTTTATAAGTTCAGTTTAGACTTTATATTGTAGTCATAAAAACAAATAACCAACCTATTTATAATGAATTTTGAGTTACGTAGAATAAAGGGTGGATGAAGTGTCTATGTAACTAATTAGAGACATATAGTTTTTAATATATATATAGTAAATCCTTATCTATGAAAAATAGTTGTCTCCATTATTAATGTATACATTAATCGATATTAAATGAATCATTTAAGTGATTCTAGGGATGTTTTTTATGGATGAATATTTCTATAAAAATTAATGTGAAATCATTTTAATATATTTTATAGAAAGTAAAATCTCATGAACCCACATAGGTGGATAATTATCGTAAATTTATAATGAAAAAAACAAATATATTTCCTAATAATGGGGTGAATAAATATGTATTATAGTGTTTGAAAAAAATTCACATGATTATTGAATTCATAGATACTACTGAAGTGGTAAAAATAAAGTTATATTTATATAAGCTTGATGGTTTTATATGCTAATGGAAGGATATTTTGTTACATGATAATTGGTAAAAAGGACTATCCTGGGATATATTTCAAAATCTATATTAAAATTAACTTTTTCATCATGCATTATAGGCTTCCATGTCAATAAAGCCATTTATCTAATAATAAGATAATATAAATGTTTCTAAATATGTTACATTTTTAACCATTTTAGATTTATTTCACTCGAGTTACTGGAGAGTGAATTATTTTGTGAGAAAAAATTTTAAATAGGTATATACCCAAATAATAAATTTATTGTTGTTTTTTTATAACGACTCATACTTGGAGTATGTAAAAACAACATGGAAGGTAAAAATACATGATGAAAATCCATTTATTCAAAATTTATTTCAATAAATCAAGTGGATAATGTGACCTGAGTGGTTGATAGGAAATGATATTGGAGAAATTATGTTACATATTTGGAGTATCTTATGATCATGAGTAAATGAAACATTCTTTCAAGTATTAATTATATATTTGGGAAAAATACTTCAATTATAGATTTTTTTACACATAATGAGTAATTTTACTATGAAACTAAGTCACTAAAATAAATATTAATGGGTTTTCCATTTTAAAAATATATAACTTAAGGAAATAGTATATGATTGATGTTGAATCCTCCAGTTGATATCTTGTTTCATTATAATAGGTTGGCATGCCTTTGTATAAAAATTATTCAATTTATAAGGGATTTATGTGGTATTATTCCATTACCACAAGTAGATCACAATAGTCACCACCTTAATATGTATGATGATCTTAACTGAGATGGGGAAATGATATTTTTTAGATAACTAGGACTAAAAAGTGTTGGATATAAGATTATTTACAATGAATGTGACATTTCTTCTCAATTCTAGCATCATTACATGTAATGTTCATTAGTAACCTCTATGAAAGTAGAAATGTTGGATATTTTAGTGTCTATAATGAACTATAAAGAAAAGTAACATGATATTTTAAATCGATTTATTTTTATTGATGAGATAATTCTTGAAATAACCTAAACATGGGATTCTATTAAATATATAAGGAACACATTGGTCATTATGATAAAAATATAAATTTCACTCATATAAATAGATATATGAATATTTTTAATGGGAAATGAGTCTTGAATATGATCAGTCACTGAATTATTATTACATTTTCCTAGAGAATATCATCACAGTTAATACAATTTACTTTTTGAGATATTAAAGCATCTATACTTGTGGGTTCTTCATATATTGTAAACCAAATTCCAATAATTTTTCCTAAAAATTTATATAGAATATATACTATGATAAATTTATAGTTCTATATTTAGTTGATTCTTGAAATGATGTTGATATCTCTAAATTCATATCAAATAAAACTAAATGAATTTGGAGATTTTATATTTTAGTTAATGGGAATTGATTCTAATTTACCCATCATATCGAGAACTTTATATTAAGTAACATGAGTACCCTTTTTCAAGAAAGTGTATAATACCTTAAACTTGTATCATAATTATGAAAATTTAAATAAAATCACTAATAAAATGAATAACCCCTTTGAGGATAGATGAATTGTTCAAATAATCAAATAATACATGTTTTTTATATGTTCAAGATATTATTGGGGGGATATAAAATCCCTCTAAAGAAATATATTATTTCAAAATTAATTTTTTAAATATTCTTCAACCAAAATAATTTTTTTAATTCATTTAGGGAATACCACCACTTAATATATTTTGATGTAATTAATAAATTAACTTTTAATAAATATTGTTAATCAATTTATATGGGATTCATTTATGATATATTGGTGCATTCAATATAAAAACACAACCATAAAGGACTTTTGAGGACTTTGTGGTGCACATTAAAAATGGGTCACCTAATTCAAAGGTATTAAAATGAAAATTTTTATATTTTGAGGAAAAATCACCAGGGAATTTGATATATTAAATATAATATTTTTTAATATTTGATAATATAGAATAGATTATATAATTATAAATTTAAAATAAGGTATATTAAATAAATAGATTTCCTATTTTAGTTGGGTATTATCTATAAATTTTAAATTATGTAATATTCATTCCATTAATGATAATGAAATGGATTAGGAATGAATTTCCCTTTTACTGGACTCAAGATCAATATTTTTTGATGATTATGTATAGGTTCAAATTAAATACTATTTTAATATTTTTTTGAATCCATTGATATTTATGTTATAAAAAATAACTTTTCTGGTATATGATGCGGATAACTCTTACAAAGGGAAATGAAATAAAAATTTATAAGTCATGGTTGATGATATTAAATGAAACAAATCACACCACATATGACCTACATATAGTATAAATAATTATCCAATATATATCAATAAAAATATATTGAAGTATTTTTTGACAACATATTATTTAAAAAATATATCATATTGAACTATAAAATCAAATATTAAATATCAAACTATATTATATTCCTTATAAAGAGAATATGGTAGTTTATTCCTTGAGATATAAACCTCGTGTTTAGTTTTATTACCAAGATATGGATGATTTAAACACTAGGAGAATTATTATGGAGATACATTTGAATACTACCAATTGTGATTAAAGGAATACAATTTTTAGTATAGTAGTCACTACTAGATTTGTGGATTTTAATATGGTTATCCATTAATTTTATATGATATTTAAACCAATGAGGGACAACAAAAATAGTGGGGATATTATGGATAAATGATATGAAGTACATAATTAGATGCATTATTTCATTAATATATTTTTTTCTTCCCCTTATTTGTGAGTGGATGTATTAAAAGATATCTAGTACTCAAAAAAAGTTAGTTAAAATAAGTGTTACCAAATATTATTGTGGTATAAAAAGTTATTTTTTTAGAATCACTGATTATAATTGTTCTTGATGAATATATTATGATATAATATCAATGTCTATAGGTAATTTTTGATTATAAATAACAAAAAGGTGTGTTTAAAAATTGATTATTTGTGTTTTGAAATGTAAAAAAATTTCATTGATTTTTTTCATCTCACCCAAAACCTTTGAGAATCATGATGTTATTTTTGTGATATAAAAGAATTTCCACATAAAATATATTATTATGATTCATTAACTTGAGGATCTCTATATTGTTAATTTATAGGAATTGTTTAAATGGCATTTATTACTTGTATCATATGTTTTTATAATAATTATATGTTTACATTTAGATTTTGTAAATCTCTATAACGTGCCTTACGTACGACATAAAAATTTATCATCAGTTATTATCCCTATATGGATTGATATAATAATATTATTATTAAGGTATTATTGTATATTTAAAGTTTACAAAACATTAATTTTTTTGGAACATGGTATGAATGTATTCTAATTGTATAATTCTTATAAAATTAAATTTATCAAACTATGATATCCATGTCACAATTTTAAATACTTTATAGAGGACCTTTCTGATCTTTTGTTTGATGGATAATTTATTTGGAATCTTTTTTGGTTATACTATGTATTTTATGAGAGGGTTTAAAATAGATTAAACTAACAATGAAAATTATTTACACTGTGAATAGTTGGAAATTCAATTATTATTATATTATTTGATTTTATTTGAAATCAATGGTAGTTTTATATGTGTTTCTCCATGTGACCCCAAGGTTGGGTAATTTATTATTTAGTAATAAAGGGATGATATCACTTAAAAATTTATTAATTATTTTCTCATTTAATATATTAGTGAGATATCATACCATTTTACTTATATACCAATTAATTTGAGGATTCTAATTATTAAATGTTCCAAAATTTTAGTTTTGATATTTATGATTTTTAAGGGTATTTTTATAATTTCAATTTTAGTGATATTTTTCTAATTTTGACCATATAAAAAACCATATAATTCTTTTAGTTAAAAATATTATAATTTTCTATTTATAATAGGATGTATGTTCAACATATATCATAATATCTTGGTGTTATAAAACATTTGATAATTTAAACAATTAATTATTTTAAAGACTGGGCCTATGTTCTATATTGTTAAGGTGAAAAGTTTAATTACCTTGTAATTTAATTCAAACAAAGCATTATAATTACACCATTTTACCATAAATGTGGAAATTAATATAGTTTTAATGTTTGGATTGATTTAAAGAACCATGTTTTTTCATAATTTTTTAAATAAAATAAACAAATAATTAAATTAATTAATTATGTTGTGATATGTTTATATTTAATTATGTCAAAATATATGTCAAATTAATATTCTTATTTCATCATGATTCTTGAGATACACTGTTTCAATGTATAGTAGTGTTATTTATTGTTTGTATTCTATCTCAAGTTAGTCCTGTTTGTGGTGTTTATCTTTTAATAGTTGTTCATGACCCCTTGTCCTCATTTTTAAAATATTATAAAGGTAATGAGACTCAATGTTAATATGGTGGAAATGATATACTACCCATGGAATTATTATGTCACTTTCCTCCAATTTAAAAGTGTATTTTAATTATTATAGGTAATGTCGAATGTCTAGTTCCCATAATGATGTATTGTAAAATTAATTTTTTATTAAATAATCATCTAAGTCAATATTTTTCACTTTTCATTTATAACATAATTTTTCCCTACTAAGTGGTGGTCTATTCAAATTCCTAATTTATTTATGTTTTTTGTAGATGACATAATTTTAATAATATCCTCTATATCGAGGGACACTATAGTTTGGAAGAAACTGAGTATCACCTCCAATCAATTAGGTAAAGGGTTTCATGAGTAGTATGTGGAATGAGGATAATGAAAGGGGAATAATTTAGTATTTTTGTGATATTTCATTATAATACAAAATCATTTATTTTTTATGCTAAAAATATCTTTTGAATATTTTAATAATTATTTTAATTTAAGTGAGGGAAAGGTTATTTATTTAGTACTTTAAGTGTTTATTAATGATATGGATAAAATTTCAAAAGGGAAATATGACCTTGGTGGAAAAAGTGGGATTCCAAACATTTACTCTATGGAAATCATGACACTAAAATGATTTCCTCCTATTTATAGTCAACTATTATTACAAAATGTCAAAGTCTATTGATATATAATAATAACTCAAATTAGGATTATGATTATTGTAATAATATTTTTTAATATAAGCATCGATTTTATTATATATTTATTCTTTTATTTCTAGTTTTTCTATAATGAGACATGTTTGTCTTATTTTATCAAATTATTTATATATACCATTTAATTTTGTTTAATAAATGAGGTAGGGTTCCATAATTATTTGAAATTTCTTATTTTTTTTATTACTGTATATATTTCAAAATTAATCATGATAATTTATTTCAAGAAATATGAAATTATTTGTTAATTCTTGTGTTTTTTTCATGAATAAAACTTATTATTTGTAAAACCTCATGTAGAGGTGAGTTAATCATATGAAGATTATGAAATTAATATGATACTCTTACGTGAATAAAAATGAATAAGTATAAAATTATAAATATATTTTTATTTTTATTTTATAAGTGTTAAAGTATGATGTAATTTATATATAAACTGTTTATGTAAAAAATTTATCTTATAAGAGAGATTTTCTACAAATAATATCTTATATAGAAAAAAATTATACTTATGGAATATTTTTATCTTAAATTTTATTATTATATGATAGTTTTTCTATAATATACAATATATTATGTTGAAATTTATATTCAAATATTAATGTGAAATGAATAATGGTTTATCATTAAATGAGTTCAATGATCAATTTATTCATACATATACACAAGAATGGTAATTTTATTCTTATGTAGTATATCTATGTTGATAATTACATTACATAAAGAAAGACATTAAATTTATTAAAATGTAATATGAATTGAAATGATATTTCCCTAAAATATCTCAGTTTAAATTTTATGATAAATGATTTTATTGACTATGAAATTCCTAGTTAACAAAAATTTTAGTTTTTTTTAATTTTTGGATAGGTTTTTATTAAATTAGTGATCAATTAAGACTGGAGATACTCTAACAAGAAAATTATAAGATAATTTTAAAAAGAAAACCAAGTTGGGTTTTCAATTTGTTAACTAAAATTCTATTTATTATTTATTTATGTTATTGTGGAATAAAATAAGAAAATAGTCATATAAAAAAATTACTTGAACAAATATTGAACAATTATACAAAAAATTATTAAAGATAATATACTATAATTATTCCTATATTGATGTTTGAGAGACAAAATATAGATGAGAAAATACACTGAATTTTATTATATTGTTTTTTCTAAATTCAAAAAGGATTCAATAAATTTAGTTATTATTCAAAACTAATATATCTACAATGTTTTATTTCTTAAACAATATGAACATCAATCAATATTGGTTTATCATGTCTGTCTATTATTTTATATCATCTAAACAACACTCTCTTAATTTCTTATTGTGTTTACACTTTTTATACTATGTTTGGTTGTGAATATAACAACCTGTTAATTAAAAAACCCAAAAATATGAGCCTAAAAGAAAGTATGTCACAATTGTACATTACCAAGATATTTTAAGTTTAATTTTTTTTAAGAATTAAATAATCCTTACAGAAAAAATTTGAAACTTTAAAATAGAGTGAAATATTTTTCTCAAAACATCTATTTATGTTTACAAATATTTTTTATTAAATACACATATTAATTATTTAAGGAAAGTATAACATCAAAAGTTTGACGTTACCTTAGTTTGTAATCATCCTTCGGTCATGTGAAATAAATTTAAATATGTGGATGATCATAAAAAATATAGTTATGGACATATAAATAAGCTAAAATCATTTATACAGTAAAGACAGAAAAACCCATAAAATTATTTACCATTTTTCATAATAAAAATATGATTCTATAAATAAAACATTTGTAGATATCAATATTAACATTTTCTCAAAGAAACAATTTTAAAAATGAATTCTATTAATGGGTAAACCTTATGTCTTATTTAGTAACATGATAAATCATGTAAACTTCCCTTGAAAAGCAACCCATTATACAATAAAAGCATATAAACTATTTTATCTCATGAAATTTAGAGATTTCCATAAATACCCTTAAAAAGCATGAAATATGTGTTTGGAGAATCATATTCACAACCCATTTTCACTCTTGTTTATCTTGTATTGTAATAAATGAAGCCTAATTAATTATATATGAGTAACCTATATGATTACGACCTACATTTTTACCTTCAAAGACTAAATTGTTTTCAAATTCAATTGAGAGAAATATTAGGAGAACCCATCACCATGAAATCTACCTATACCACCTATCATCATATATAATAATTAAGTATCATATCATTGAAAATGATTTTTATGACCATAATTTTCTATGACGAAACACTTAAATAATCATTTGAACTTATAAGAAAAGAACATTACATTTTTACATATGAATTATGAGAAATATTCTTTGTTAACTCTTAAAAATGAAACATTACCAAAAAATATAGAATATGATTTTCATATAAAACCCTTGTAAACATGTAGAGTAATCTTTCTAATGAATATTTACCATAATAGTTGGAAATGTTGGTCAATCTATATATATTAAAAATGCATTATTTTTTTTTTCACTTTTTAAAAAAGTAAAAAATAAACCATATGGAAAATGTAGAAAAGATAAACCATTAAAATTTTGTAAATAATGTAATTTTTTTTTAACAATAACCATTAAAAATTATTGATTATAAATAAAAATATTCTCAATAATTTTAAAATAAAATGGTTATTGAGGAAAAATATATGGAAGGATAACATTAAAAAATTGTTTTAAAGAAAAATAATTTACCATAAGTATTAGCTAGCTTTATACAATCTCTAACTCATGAATTATAAAACTATATTAGATAATTAATAAATTAATTATATTTTTCATATTAATTCCACTATCATTATTCTGTTAATTTAATTTATTGTCATATTTTATTTAATTAATAAATTAGTAAAGATTAAATTAGATGTTTAGAGGTCGTTCAATCATTAAATTTTAAAACAAAATTTTGAGGCTGATCATTATTAAGGTGTCATGGTGTTAGCATATTAAAAAAATCATGATTATTTTATTTATACATTAAATAAAATTTTAAAGGAAATATTATATGGTGGTCTTGGATAATGATTGTTTCCCTTGAAATTTCTGTTCTGGTTATGAATCACTATTTCCGAACAATTTCCAATGGATATGTTTATAGAATTGGAATCACCCAATGATTTTGTATTTAATGGGACTTGCTTTCCAAAGTTAGGAACTTATTAAGGAATTTTACCGAGGATTCTTAATAACTCACATTGGCTGAGAGGATGGGATTTTTGGATCATCACACCCTTTTGAGGGGAATTGTTGCCTACTCTGGGACTATATTTTAGATTTAAAACAAGTTCATGAATCCTAATTAATTTACCAAGAATAATATATTTCTCCCTGGAAAATCTCAATAAATTATTAGCATATGTGGAATTCAGAATCATCCATATATATTTGAGTTTCTTCATCAATGGAGACATCTGTATGTATTTTAGGTTCTCCATCAAATGCTTCCTCTAATATACTACATAGAGATTCTTTATCAATTATTACGATGATGTTGGTTTTTAATCAAATAAGTGGGGAACTCTCAAATTTATTTTCATAGAGGGTGAAAGTAGTTGTTTTGATATTTGGATCAAACCTATAGATGGGATACCTAAGTATCCCCATGAATGGAATCGAAACCCCTTCAACTCATTTCTTCTTAATGAGACACATCATAACTTTTACGGTCATTTGATAAGGATCCAACCATATAATTTAATATGATGTGGTCTGTACATCTAGGTGGAAGGTTCCTACTCAAATATTGGTGTGGGACTTATGGATAAGTAGCCCAAGGAACATGGAAGGGATTTGAGATTCCCAAATTAATTAGACCCTGTTGGGAATATGGCCCAAAGATAACAAGGTTGATTTTTAGTGTTAGGTTTTAACCTCAATGAGGCTTCCTACATATCCCGTTTGGATGGGAATCAAGTCCCATGTAGTTTGGTACATCTTATAGGGGAGTAGGGAACTTTGAGAGAAATAGGTTGGGGATTACTCTTAAGGAGGAATCCCATGTAGCAGTGTCTATGAGGGAAGTATTAATGTGGAGATTTAGGATGGACATAATTTAGGGATTACTCTTAAAGAGGATGATTCAATTAAGGTTTTTAGGGTTGGAATCACAAGGGGGATTTCTAGTCAACTCATGCCCTTGGTGAAGGCTTCAAAAGTATCCCAATTATGGTGGAAATTAGAATTCTTGTAGTCTATTCTTTTAGGTGGATTTTTTAGGAGTTGGAATCATAAAAAATCACTAATCTTATGTGATTCATGATTGATGTGAGAAATAATAGGATGTTAATAATTCAAAAAACCACACATAATTTTCCTTTTTCGATGGTGAAGAGGCTGGGCCTACGAAAGAAGAGGCTGGGGTGCCCGTGGAAGTGGTTGGGGTGACTGTGGAAGAGGATGTGGCTATGACACTATCCTATCGTCAATTTACATTGAACATGAGTCCAATGTAATGAAGGAGTAAAGGCAGAGGATGTAGAGAGGAGTGAGACTACAACATCCTATATGAAAGGCTAGGGGATTACACTAGTTTGATTTCCCTTAATTGGTCATGGAAGAGGAGGGAGACTTCTCCTTTGTCAAAAAGGAAAACCAAGTGTGATCCCTATCCTCTCTTCCAAGAAATAGAGGCTTCGAGTCTTAGAGAAGAGAAGGGGAGGATAGAGTCCGATCCCCAGAATCTAAGACCGAGAACTCATCAATACCATCCTAGGGGTAAGGGTCTATGTGACCATAGATATCCAACTCTATATGTGTCCTGAGGACCCTTAACCATTGGTAGGAAAAGTGTGGAAAACCTTTAACCATATATATCCAAATCCTAATGGGAGACACATAGATGTGCCTTTCCCTAAGATTTGGTAAATAAGGAGGTCTTGGTGGAGTTTCAATATATTCCCTTTCAGGAAAGGGGTACATTGAAGGAAATTCCCTTCTATGAGTGGATTTTATGAAGGAATCATGAAAGGCTCAATCATTCTGAATGGGTGAGGTTAAACAAGAAGGGGTGCTAATGTAAGTGGCGCATAGGTATGCTTGGGTGAATTGGATACACCTCAAGTGATGAAAAACCTGGATTACTTGACTTGGGAAAGAATTTGTGTACTACAAAATGGGCCTTTAATAGCACTGGTATTTATTATCGCTATAAAAAAACGCTGATAAACATCATATTTATAAATGCTACAGAATAAACTAATAAATTTAACCTTTTATCAACACTTTTTTTCGCACTGATTATGGGAACCTTTATCAATGGTTTCTTTTTAGCACTGATAAAAGGTATCCTTGATCAGTGCTTTATTTTTAACACTGATAAGGGGTATCATTTAAAAAAACTTTATTTTTTTAGAATTGGTAAGGGGTACCATTTATCAACACTTTATTTTTAGCGTTGATAAATATTTATTTTATCTGCACATTTCTAGTACTGATAAAAGTCCAAATAAATGAAATGAAATAATTGAATAAATAATAAATAAAAAATTTTATTATTAAAAAATTTTATTTCAAATTTTATTAATTAAATAATTATTGATAAAAATCAATAGATTGATTATACATTATTAAATATTAATCATTTTATTAATTTGATAATTATGATAATTAATGTTATTAAATTGTTTATATTAAATATATAGATATATATTTATGTATTAAAAATTATTTATACGCTTTACATTAAATAGTTATACATCTATTGAATAATGGTTTATAATTAAAAATTAATATTAATTAAAAATATTGACTAATTGAATAGTACTTAACATATAATTGAATGTAGTTTGATTTTTCAATTTAATATAGGTCAAATTTATGTTATATTGATTTCACATATATGAAATTAATGCATTTTTATATATTACAATGAACACACACAAAAATTATAAATTTTTTCAATATTTTTAGTGTACTTACTCTTAATTTATTCAATTTCACTCATTTTTAACATATATGAATACAATTATAATTATATATTCATTAATAATGCTAAAAATATATTTTTAAAAAACTATTTATAAATTAATATATTTATAAATGTACATTCACTATGTTTAAATTGTAATATATTTATAATTCTGACAAAATAAATATTTTTAAATGAATTTATATAATTATAAATAAATAATTATATATATTTAAATTATTATTAATTTTATAATATAGTTAGTTAATTAATGAATATATTTACTATAATTATATTTAAATATTTTTATTGAATATTTATATTTATATTTATATAAATATATATAATGATATAAATATTATTTTATGAAAATAAATCTATAATTATTTATAAATAATTATAAATGTATAATTAAAAAAAAGAAATATATGTACTATATTTATATTTAAATATATTTATTATTTATATATTAATATTTAAATTTTTTTATTTATTATTATAATTTTATTTCATTTATTAGTGCCTCAATAATTAGCGGTGATAAAATCATATTTATACGTGCTTTTTTAATGCAGATAAAGATAGGATTTACCAGCCATAAATAAAGTGCTGATAAATGTGTCCCAATATATTTTAAAAAACCAAACCATTTATGGACCCATAATGATATATAATCTTTTTGAGGAAACCACCCACTGCTAGCGCTCCTCCTCAGGGAATTGAAGGTCAAATCACACCACTCGACTGCCTCGAGTTTCTCAAATATCTCGTCCGACATCCGGTGTTCGATTGTAGATAGGATTTCTGAATAGGGTCTTGAATTTTCTTCAACCTAGATATGTATGCATTATTATTTTCTTCGTGTATTTTTGGTTTCATTTTTTATTTATTCTTCTATGATTTATTTATGATATATTGTTTACAATATGTTTGTGGTCCGTTTTTAGGGAATGATATGCATTCTATTGTTTGTATTGGATATCGATGTATGATCCTTTATTTATATGTGACAATGAACCATGGATTTACTCATTTTCATTTTACTTCTATGTTTTATATATTCTTACAAAATAAATTTTTCATATATGTATATAAATGTTTAGAAATATTCATGTCTGTACTTTTAAAAAAATTGGGTACTACCATGAAAGTGGAACATAACGCGACAAAGAAAATACAGCTAAATAGATGGCCTGAATACTTGACCCCACGACCAGGCCACAAAATCTCCCCACCCATACCACCCAGCCAAGAACTAGGGGAAAATTTTTATGTATATTCTTTTTTATTGACTATTAATTTGAGTTACATTGGTGGTTCCCTAATGATTATATTTATGCTGCCACCTTTCATGGACACCTCAGTGGAAAAACAGCTTCAGAGGTTATTTTTCAGGAACCATGTTAGTGGAGTGATGTATGTTTCTCTGTTGGTTATATGTATCATAGGATCTAGGTCCTATTATAATTCACTATGGTACTTAGTTTTCTTTTGGAGAAGATTCAATGGGGTTATCCCTAGTTAATGAAATGAAGTTTTTTCACATCAATCCTTTAGTTTTGGAATCATTATGGTGCATTTATAATTCATGTTGTGTTTGAATGTCATGTTTTTATCTATTTTATATTTTTATAGACTATAAGTGAGTTTTTATACTGTATTGACATGTATGTGTGTCTATATAGCTATTGCATCATTTATTTTAATATTTTTTTAACATGCATGCCTACATCGGTAATGAAGATTTTAGGTCTATATGTTCATTAACCCCAAGGGGCATGCAAGAATTTTGTTCAACCTCTGGTAATAATTTTTTCTACTTTGGAAGGGGGAGAACATCCCATTTATGGGGTTTTCACCAAACTTTTAAACCATCATTAAGTTACTTTGAGTTGTGTTAGAGGTCATAAGATGATTTGACATGGCGTTGTTTTGGTAATTCAGGCTAGGGTCATTACATTATCCATCTTCTGGTTTACACCTATAAATTTTAGTGATAACATCATTTATTATATACCTTTATCTCACTATATTTTTACAAATTCCAACAATCCTTATTGTTTTATTTGGAATATCTAGGCACTCAGATATTCTAATAAAAATTATTCATATTTCTCCTATTAGAATTGCCTATAACTTTCACTTTTGATTGTGAATATATTATTTGTATTTATTTTGTATTATATAAAGTTATTCCTTTATGAAAATAATAGGATTTATATGAATATAAAATGGATGAATGCTAATCATTTGACAAACAAATATGAATATAGAGTTAAAGAGTTCATCAAGTTTTCAAGAGAACATGTAGAAGACCCTTCTAAAATCCTCTGCATGTGTTTATGTTGTTCTTATTCAAGAAATAGTAGTCTAGAAGAGTTGGAAGAACATTTGATTTGTCATAGAATAGATCAAAGCTATTATTTTTGGAATAAACATGGGAAAAATAGAATGTCAACATCAATTGGGATGACTACCATTTATGAATCATTTGATATGAATAACATTGTAAAAGATGATGGATATCACATGAAAAAAATGAAAATAGAAATTGAAGATGACCTTAATGATTGTCCAAAGTTGTTGGAGTAGTTAAATAACTGTTCTAATAAACCATTTTATGCTGGTTATACTAAATAAATGACATTGTTAGTTATATTGAAGTTATATAATATGAAATATGGAAGTGGATGGAGTGTAAAAATCTTTACAGAACTACTTGGTCTTTATAATGATATGATACCAGAAGAAAATGAACTACCATGCCAAAAATATGACACTAAAATAATGTTACCTTCAATGGGAATGATCTATAAAAAAATTCAAGTAAAAGTGATTTCATATTGTTTCCCAAGGACCATGAATAACTCATAAAATTCTCTAATTGTGGCGTAGATCAGTGCAAGAAAAATGAATCAAGTCCTTCAAAATATGTATGGTACTTTCCAATCATTCTATGGTTTATAAGACTATATGGATGTTAGGAAACTCTAAGAAAATTAACATGGAATGTAGATAAAATAATTATTGATTGAAACATATTTCATCCAGTATATTATCCTCAGTGAAAGAAAATTGATTATGAGTTTCCATAATTTGGAGATGAGATGAGAAACATTCATCTTTCATTAACTATAGATAGAATAAATAATTTTGGTTTACATATTAGTTCTCATAGTAAAAGGACCATCATGTTGGTAAATTATAACTTGCCTCCATATTTATGCATGAAACACAAATAAAATATGTTTTCTATTCTTATACTCAGACCAAAGAACCCGATAATGATATTTATGTCTATTTGTATCCATTGATTAAAGATCTAAAAATGATGTGGGATATAAGTGTTATAATGTATGATTCTCATATAAGTGAAGAATTCACATTGAGGGCCATATTGTATGGAATGTAAAATGACTTACCTACTTATGGAAATTTATCATGATATAACATTAAAGGAATGTTGGGGTGTACCATTTGAGTAAAATTCACATACTCAGTTTGGTTGAAACATTCCTCGAATTAAGTGATTTTATGAAATGAATTTTTTTACCTCTATGACTTAAATAAAAATCCTGGATGATAGAATTTGAATGGAATATTGAACAAGGTATGACACTTTCCCCAGCTTTTGGTGACCAACCGCAAAAAAAGTAAAAAATATTAACACTATTTTTAGTAAACCATTTTTGAAAAACATTACAAAATTAGGTTGGAAAAAGATATTATTTTTCTCAAATTAACATATTGGAATTGTTTGTATGTCAAAAATTTTGTTGATGTCATGCATGTAGAGTAAAATGTATTTAATAGTGTTATTGAAACATTAAAAAATGTTCCTGGAAAATGAATGATGGTATCAAGGCTAGGTTGGTCTTGATTGATGTCACGAACCAACCCGGGTCGACCCTGAACCGGTCACCTGAGCCAGTCCGCGACATGGCCCGAGAGGCGTACCTGATCCTCCCGGGCTGGCGTCAAGCGCCAGGGCATCAACAGAGGCTATGGGAACGATTTCGCCCAGTATAAATAAATAAGACAGCGAAAATAATGCACAGCAGCGCAGAAAAGATAAACCAAATAAAGTGACTAAATAGGAACAAACAAGAATCAAACTAACCAAACACGATGTGCGAACAAACTCCGTGCGACCTCGCGGGTCGCTCTCCGACTCAACGATCAAGCGTCGCCCTAGGCGAGCGCACTCAAGCTATAGCCTGCACAAACACTAAAAACAGAAAAGAACTATAGGCGTGAGTATTAAAACTCAGTAGGCTAGCCCGATATCTATTCCCAATGCACTACCTTTAAAATAAAAGAAACATCATTTCAAGTTTGAACTACAATTTATAAAAGTATGTTTTCTAAGCATTTTACTTTAAAACAAAGTACAAACCATTGCCCTTAGCCACTTCAAAATTCAGGTTCATTTCATTAGTGTCAATAACATTTCAGGAAAGGGGAAAGTGATGTTTAAATTTTCAAAGTTGTACAAAGGGGATTAAACACTTTCATTTGATTTTTTTTTGAAACCTAATAAAAAGAAATTTACCATTTTCCAAGGAAATCAATACACTAGAATGCACAAAGTAAAACACACAGCAAGGGAAATGTAGGTATACATGTGAGCATCATAATCATTACTGCAAGCTACAAAAGCTGAATAGACATGGGTGAACCTAGGAGATCGAGAATAAACTAGAAGACACCAATACATGAGAAATCATCCTTATCGACATGTCACGATGAAATCAAAACGCAAAATACGCTCGACCATCCACTCACAAGCAGGTCAAGGGCAAATCCCATAGTAATAAACCCAATATATCCACCTACTATGGGCCACTGGTCAGTACCATAACCTACCAGTGCAGCAATCGTTCTTAGAATATTCTCTCAATATGCCAGATTCCCATGTCTCAAGTGTTTGAAAAAGGGGTGAGCCAACTAATGCCAACCGAGCATCCAATCATATATATATATATATAAAGCACAACAGGCATCACCCGAGCCACTCCATGGAACAACCTCATTCTTTTTTCTACTCAAGTACCCGGGAGCCTCTAAGCGCGGCCTCCCAAACAATCAATTGCAACCAAGGCATGAGAGTCGCCCTAATAGGGTTTTTATCAAAACATTTTTATCGCTTTCCATAAAGTGCCAAATGGGCATTTAATACATTTCACAAACACTACTCAAAGACAGGTACAACTTCTTTATGAGACAAAACCCAGTTTAAAACCGTTAAAGAACCCCAAAACACTACGTCACAAGCTAAAAATATTTTTATAAACCAAACCAAACCATTTTCTTTTTCCAAATAATCTTTAAGAGCCAACCAGGCAATTTTTCAAACGAACCAAAGTATTTGTTCATGCTTCAAAAGAAATCATTTCTCATTAAACCAGAACTCTGTTTTACATTCCGTGAATTATGTTGAAAAGCCAAACATGCATTCTTTCATTATTGGGTGTCCGCTCGTCAAAAGGATGTTTCATGTGTCGTGTATAAAATAAACGGCTCCTTTTGACATTAAATAACCATTTAAAAATTAACCATCTTATATTAAAAATTAATTATCGTATATTATCTCATATTTATTACAATTAATAAAATGTTGATTTTGAACAATTAGGGTGCGCAAACAGCATGAAATAATATAACTTAAATTTTAAAAGAAGTGCAAAGGGGACCTTCCTCAAGATCAAAGCGCGACGACAAAACAACTTTGAAACCAAGGCGCGATGAAACAACGCGTGTCCGAAGCCACGTGATAAAGTCCGACACTCTGCACAATCAAAACCAAGGACTCAGACACATACGCAAACTCACTAGAGTATTCGAAACCAAGCGGCGGGAATAGATGCTCACCTTGAAACTAAAGCGCGGCGTCGACAGAACCTCGGAAACAAGGCGCGGCGGTGGCGCTCACATGGAAACGCCCTGCGCGGGTCCTCAAACAATAATCCAACCAAAAGAAACATAAATTGACAACCCTCTACAGAGCAAAGGCCAAAGCAGGAATAATAATGATAATAATAAAAACAATAATAATAATAATGAAATTAATAATAATAATAATAATAATAATAATAGTAATAATAAAAATGATATTAATAATAAAAATAACAATGATAATAAAAATAATAGTAATAACAACAATAATAAGATTAATAATAATAATAATAATAATAATAATAATAATAATAAAATAGCAATAAAAATAATAAAAATAAAAATAATAATAACAATAATAAGATTAATGATAATAATAATAATAATAAAACAACAACAATAATAATAATAATAATAATAATAATATTAGTAATACTAACACTAATAATAATAAAAATGATAATAATAATAATAATAATAATAATTGTAATAATAATATCAATAATAATAATAATATTATTAATAATAATAATAACAATAATAAGAATAACAAGATTAATAATAATAATAATAACAAAAAGAATGATAATAATAATAGTATGAAAGAAAGAATGAAAGAAAAATAAATAAATAATAACAAAACAAACCTGGCGGGGGCTGCTGTTAGAGCTGGTGCAAGCAAGGGGGAGAAAGCAGGGACGCCGACTGTGCGCACTGGACAGGGGAGGAGAGGAGGATGGGGTTCGGATGCTGGTGCTGCGGAGTCGGTCGGTTGGCAGGCCGAGACGTGGGAGGGAACCAGGGTGCTACCCGGGTGCAGCAGCGTGAAAAAAAAAGAAAAACTAGAAGAAGAAAAGAGAGAAGCAGGGGAATTCGTGGTTTGTGCAGGGCAAATCCGGGGAGCTGGACGGGGGTGCGGCGAAGCGGCTCCAAAGGGAGCCGTCGGGGTGCTGGCGCAGCGACGGGAAGCCGGGGCCGGAACCGGCGGTCGCCGGAGCTGCGCAGGAGGGAGCCGCAGCGGCCGGAGCGCCGGGATGAGCCGAAGCCAGAGAAGGGGGGAGGGTTCAGCGGTCCTCTTGGGTACGTGGGTCGAGCGGGAGAAGAGGAAGGAGGCACTGCTGTAGCAAGAGGGTATGAGGAGGGGTGTTGCGGGCTTCTTGCGCCGAAGGAAGGAGGCGCGGGTGCTGCAAGTGGGGAAGAAGAAGAGAAAGAGGCGGCTGCTCCCGCGGGGAGAAGAGAGAAAAAAAAGATATAAGGGGGGGCCGCTAGGGTTAGAGAGGGAAAGGAAAAAAAACAAAAGATAAAAGAAAAAAATAAAATAAAATAAAATAAATCAAATCATAATCATAATAATAATAAATTACAATAATAATAATAACAATAATAAAGATTAATATCAAATCATATTTAATAACGATTGTACTATTTTCCGCAACATTAAAAATTACATTAATTATTTATCTATAACATAATGATAAACATAATAATGATAATGATAATCATATTGATAAAATACAAATGGTAAAAATACTCATTTCGTCTTAAATAATAAAAATAATTATTAACCTATAATAATAGATGTGCGTGTTAAATATAAAGACTCTATTTAAAATTTTCCAAAGACAACGGGATGCGAAAATACACCGGGAAGGGACGAGCGGGGTTTCCAGAACAGGCTCTGCTCACGCGACCAACGACGTCGCGTCAAAAAGCGCATTTTTTTAACAAAAACTCAAAAACCTGGTCCGATACTAAACACGAACCGCAACAATATAATTTAAAGTCAAAGAAATCATAAAATAAAATAAACGCGCATGTCGAGGTGTGACAATTCTCCCCACCATAACGCTTTCCGCCCCCGGAAAGCCACCACACCAACCAGCAGATCTATCAACACCTAAGGATTTCACAGAACACGATCCAACCTCTTATCTCAAGGATGTCACAACGACTACCAGTGGGACTGAACCTCATTGCCCAAAGTAAATCACCAACAGAGGGAAGGCATGAACGGATCCCCACCATAAGAACTCAACTAGCATTTGATAACAACTTAAGAGAAAACCCAAAAGACTCATGGTGGGTCTCCCCACCATAAAGGACTGACCTCTTAGCGGCCAACCAGAAAACTAATTTGGACCTGCATCAAGCCTTACCCGAGCTAGAAAGAGTACAATAAGAACATTTCAAACACCTACTCTCATCCGAAAGGGGTAGAAGCTTAAATGGATACTTAGCACAACTAAAAACCCTAACCCCATGGGCGGGGAGGGTGGGCCCAAGGATCAAATCACTGAAACTACGACGTACGACTACTCACGACCCATCACTTCGGGATGGACCCAAACCAGGGCCGCAACTGATTTACATCAGTGGCCCATGAAAAGTCACTGGTCAGCAACTTACATCCAAGAGGCACGATTCCCGACACTACGTGAGGGATAATTCCATCGCGCGCTTTGCGATAAGAGGAAAACTACAATGACAGAGAAACTAGAGCAACAACACCAAAACTATCTCACCACGACGATAGAGGCGCGACTTTAACCGTAATCTTAAAAATTTTCCCCCGGGGGTTCCTGACTACGTGCTGGCTTCACTCCGAGACCTTTTGGCTGGAGCTCTGATGGATGAAGCATCTTCTGCCTCGCAGTCAGGTTCTGATAATCCCAAAAAGAAACATACATCTTTTGATTTGACAAAAGAAAGGACAAGATTTTAAAATTTAAAAACACACCAGCATTGAAATCCGAATTTTGTCAAAAGACCCATGACATTTCCATGACATTTCCATACATTTCAAACCCAAAACACCATCAGTACAACTACAACGATAAAATATCCCTTAAACTGAAAGGAAAATTACACTCGAAACTTTGGAAAAAGACCCAACAACACATTACTTCTGAGAACATCCTCTGCGACGCTTCCTTGCAACGCCCCGACAAAATCGTCGCAAGTGACCCAGGCGTCCACATGCCTGGAAGGGCTTCGGAGCGCTTGGGCACGACGACTTCTTGTGACCCCGCTTGCCACACTGATAACACACAATAATCTCTCGCTCCGAAGAGGTTGATGAAAGATCCCGAGGCCTCTTGATTCCACGACCTACTCCATTCACATTCATTTGCTTACTCATCTCCATTACAGAATCTTCACCACTGCTCTTAGGGATCGAAGGAGGGAGGACTACTTCGAGCACTCCTGCCATCGCGGCTTCGACACGAAAATCTTGTCTCGCCACATCGACAAAAGAAGTCAGGTTGGACTATGAAACTTTCGACTGTAGATCAGGGCGGAGACCCGCCTCGAAGCGTCGAGCCTTCACAGGGTCATTTGTGGCATACTCTGAATCATAAGGTACTAAATCTACAAAGCGCTGGAAAATATTCCAACACGGATCTGTCACCCTGATGCAGACAACACATCTCCATCCCCTTTTCACCCTTTCTTCCTCAGAGAAATACTGACGAATGAACGAGACCTTGAAAAACTCCCAAGTAACCTCTTGACGGGGCTTGTTCCGAGACACTGACTTCCACCACATCCACGGTGAACCTTCAAGCATGAAGTTCGCAAACTTGACCTTCAACGACTCGGGAAACTCAATGAGGTTAAAGCCCCTTTCAATATTCCACATCCACTCCTCTCCCATGGATGTTTCTGCTTGACCATAGAAGAGAGGTGGATCGAGCTTCCGAAACTCAAGCATAAAATCCTTAGGTTGATCAACTGCACTATGATCACCCATCGAAGTTTCAAAGGGATAACCGCTGGACAAGGAAAGGTCAAAAACCCAATCAACGCCAACTCAACGAATGAATAACAACCTCAAAACCAAACAATACATAGGTGACAAGCTCAAAATCCGAGAAAACAAGTTATCATAACGTCAAAAATTTTCTCTTTGAAAACATCTTTAATTTAGAACAAGCTTAGTGGGTTAAACCTTCACCATTGGTATTCTTTAGAGCCTCACTCACATGCATGTATCCGTGCCACCCAGGGAATCCATCCACCATACCAGAAATCCATCCACATTTCCAACATACCACAATGCATGTGAGCACTCATCAGAACACCAAGGTCAAAACAAAGCAACTTCATTTTCCAAAAACAATTTATTCATACCACTTCTTTTAAAACAATATACAAATTTAACATGTCATTTCAAACAACCATTTTTTTTTCAAAACCAACTTTTCTAATTCAAACCACTTTCAAAAATCAAGGGGGACCCCAAAAAAACTCAAACAGGGGACTAGTGTCAGTGGGTGTCTTGACCATATGGTTGGCGGCCATATGCCAAACACGTCACTAACACAGAGAGCCATCTTGGACCATGCCCCTAGCTCTACATGGCTTGCCAGGCCGTGCGGGTTAGGAGGACTAGTGGCCCAACTCCCTTTGTCGTATCCCAATCACAAAACCTTTCCATAAAAACCCAAACAAACAAATTAAACCAGACTTCCCATGGAAACCTGAGGATCAGTACGGGCAAGAGTTCGCGACGCTCTTCTCGCACCTACCCCTCAAGTCCCGACAATCCTACTCCATCTACCTTGACATCCCAAATAACAAAGGGCGCTCTGAATAGTGAGGTCTGCTAAGAGAAAACCTCCTCTGATACCATTTTGTCACGAACCAACCCGGGTCGACCCTGAACCGGTCACCTGAGCCAGTCCGCGACATGGCCCGAGAGGCGTTCCCGATCCTCCCGGGCTGGCGACAAGCGCCAGGGCATCAACAGAGGCTATGGGAACGATTTCTCCCAGTATAAATAAATAAGACAGCGAAAATAATGTAGAGCAGCGCAGAAAATATAAACCAAATAAAGTGACTAAACAGGAACAAACAAGAATCAAACTAACCAAACACGACGTGCGAACAAACTCCGTGTGACCTCGCGGGTCGCTCTCCGACTCAACGATCAAGCGTCGCCCTAGGCGAGCACACTCAAGCTATAGCCTGCACACACACTAAAAACAGAAAAGAACTATAGGCGTGAGTATTAAAACTCAGTAGGCTAGCCCGATATCTATTCCCAATGCACTACCTTTAAAATAAAAGAAACATCATTTCAAGTTTGAACTACAATTTATAAAAGTATGTTTTTCTAAGAATTTTACTTAAAAACAAAGTACGAACCATTGCCCTTAGCCACTTCAAAATTCGGGTTCATTTCATTAGTGTCAATAACATTTCAAGAAAGGGGAAAGTGATGTTTAAATTTTCAAAGTTGTACAAAGGGGATTAAACACATTCATTTGAAAACAATTTTTTTTGAAACCTAATCAAAAGCAATTTACCATTTTCCAAGGAAATCAATACACCAGAATGCACAAATTAAAACACATAGCAAGGGCAATGTAGGTATACATGTGAGCATCATAATCATTACTGCAAGCTACAAAAGCTGAATAGACATGGGTGAACCTAGGAGATCGAGAATAAACCAGAAGACACCAATACATGAGAAATCATCCTTATCGACATGTCACGATGAAATCAAAATGCACAATACACTCGACCATCCACTCACAGGAAGGTAAAGGGAAAATACCATAATAATAAACCCAATATATCCACCTACTATGGGCCACTGGTCATTACCATAACCTACCAGTGCAGAAATCATTCTTAGAATATTCTCTCAATATGCCAGATTCCCATGACTCAAGTGTTTGAAAAAGGGGTGAACCAACTAATGCCAACCGAGCATCCAATCATATATATATATATATAAAGCACAACAGGCATCACCCGAGCCACTCCGTGGAACAACCTCATGCTTTTTTCTACTCAAGTACCCGGGAGCCTCTAAGCGCGGCCTCCCAAACAATCAATTGCAACCAAGGCATGAGAGTCGCACTAAGAGGGTTTTTTATCAAAACATTTTTATCGCTTTCCATAAAGTTCCAAACGGGCATTTAATACATTTCACAAACACTACTCAAAGACAGGTACAAATTCTTTATGAGACAAAACCCAGTTTAAAACCATTAAATAACCCCAAAACACTACGTCACAGGCTAACAATATTTTTATAAACCAAACCAAACCATTTTATTTTTCCAAATAATCTTTAAGAGCCAACCAGGCAATTTCTCAAACGAACCAAAGTATTTGTTCATGCTTTAAAAGAAATCATTTCTCATTAAACCAGAACTCTGTTTTACATTCCGTGAATTATGTTTAAAATCCAAACGAGCATTCTTTCATTATTGGGTGTGCGCTCGTCAAAAGGATGTTTCATGTGTCGTGTATAAAATAAACGGCTCCTTTTGACATTAAATAACCATTTAAAAATTAACCATCTTATATTAAAAATTAATTATCGTATATTATCTCATATTTATTACAATTAATAAAATGTTGATTTTGAACAATTAGGGTGCGCAAACAGCATGAAATAATATAACTTAAATTTTAAAAGCAGTGCAAAGAGGACCTACCTCAAGATCAAAGCGCGACGACAAAACAACTTTGAAACCAAGGCGCGATGACACAACGCGTGTCCGAAGCCACGTGATAAAGTCCGACACTCTGAACAATCAAAACCAAGGACTCAGACACATACGCAAACTCACTAGAGCATTCGAAACCAAGCGGCTAGAATATATGCTCACCTTGAAACTAAAGCGCGGCGTCGACGGAACCTCGGAAAGAAGGCGCGGCGGTGGCGCTCACTTGGAAACGCCCTGCGCGGGTCCTCAAACAATAATCCTACCAAAAGAAACATAAATTGATAACCCTCTACAGAGAAAAGGCCAAAGCATGAATAATAATGATAATAATAATAACAATAATAATAATGAAATTAATAATAATAATAATAATAATAATAGTAATAATAATAATGATATTAATAATAAAAATAACATTGATAATAAAAATAATAGTAATAACAACAATTATAAGATTAATAATAATAATAATAATAATAATAATAATAAAATAGCAATAAATAATAATAATAATAATAATAATAACAATAATAAGATTAATGATAATAATAATAATAATAAAACATCAATAATAATAATAATAATAATATTAGTAATACTAACACTAATAATAAAAAAATGATAATAATAATAATAATAATAATAATAATTGTAATAATAATATCAATAATAATAATAATATTATTATTAATAATAATAACAATAATAAGAATAACAAGATTAATAATAATAATAATAACAAAAAGAATGATAATAATAATAGTATGAAAGAAAGAATGAAAGAAAAATAAATAAATAATAACAAAACAAACCTGGCGGGGGCTGCTGTTAGAGCTGGTGCAAGGAAGGGGGAGAAAGCAGGGGCGCCGGCTGTGCGCGCTGGACAGGGGAGGAGAGGAGGATGGGGTTCGGATGCTGGTGCTGCGGAGACGGTCGGTTGGTAGGCCGAGACGTGGGAGGGAACTAGGGTGCTACCCGGGTGTAGCAGCGTGAAAAAAAAGGAAAAACTAGAAGAAGAAAAGAGAGAAGCAGGGGAAGTCGTGGTTTGTGCGGGGAAAAGCCAGGGAGCCGGACGGGGGTGCGGCGAAGTGGCGCCAAAGGGAGCCGTCGGGGTGGTGGTGCAGCGACGGGAAGTCGGGGCCGGAACCGGCGGTCGCTGGAGCTGCGCAGGAGGGAGCCGCAGCGGCCGGAGCGCCGGGATGAGCCGAAGCCGGAGAAGGGGGAGGGTTCAGCGGTCCTCTTGGGTGCGTGGGTCGAGCGGGAGAAGAGGAAGGAGGCACTGTTGTAGCAAGAGGGGATGAGGAGGGGTGTTGCGGGCTTCTTGCGCCAAAGGAAAGAGGCGCGGGTGCTGTAAGTGGGGAAGAAGAAGAGAAAGAGGCGGCTGCTCCCACGGGGAGAAGAGAGAAAAAAAAAAGATATAAGGGGGGCTTCTAGGGTTAGAGAGGGAAAGGAAAAAAAAAAGAAAAGATAAAAGAAAAAAAAATAAAATTAAATAAATCAAATCATAATCATAATAATAATAAATTACAATAATAATAATAACAATAATAAAGATTAATATCAAATCATATTTAATAACGATTGTACTATTTTCCGCAACATTAAAAATTACATTAATTATTTATCTATAACATAATGATAAACATAATAATGATAATGATAATCATAGTGATAAAATAAAAATGGTAAAAATACTCATTTCGTCTTAAATAATAAAAATAATTATTAACCTATAATAATAGATGTGCGCGTTAAATATAAAGACTCTATTTAAAATTTTCCAAAGACAATGGGATGCGAAAATACACCGGGCAGGGACGAGCGGGGTTTCCAGAACAGGCTCCGCTCACGCGCCCAACGACGTCGCGTCAAAAAGCGCATTTTTTTAACAAAAACTCCAAAACCTGGTCCAATACTAAACACGAACCGCAACAACATAATTTAAAGTCAAAGAAATCATAAAATAAAATAAACGCACATGTCGGGGTGTGACAATTGAAATGTGGATAAGGGAATATTTGGGAACGATGAATGGTAAAAGGTGGAATTTTCTTCCTCCTGCAACTTATACACTATCCAGACAATAAAAATTTCAAATTTTCCTTTTCCTTACTAGTGTAAAATTTTCATAGGGGTATTCATAAAATATCAAGAATGTCGTGTCAATGACTAATTTGAAGTTACAAGGACTAAAATCATATGACTATCATGTTTTGATGTAAGATGTAATGCCAATTTCTTTTCAGTGAACTCTACCTCAAAATGTAAAACATACATTTTACAGACTCTACTTCTTTTTCAAATCCATATGCAGTAATGTTTTAGACCTCACAAAGTTTCTCATCCTGAATAAATCTATTGAAAAAATATTATTATAATTAGTGATATTATTCCCACTAACATTATTTGATATAATAGTCCACATGATGGTTAACATGGTTAGAGAGGTTCAAATATGTGGTCATGTCCATTATAGATGGATGTACCCCATTGAAATGTATATGAATATTTTTAAAGGGTATGCAAAGAATAAAATTTAGCGAGAATGTTGTATTGTAGAATGATATATTGTTGAATAACCTATTGAATTTCGTATCGATTGCCTATCAGATGTTGAAATCATCAGTATCCCAATGTCTCGTTACAATGAATCCATTATGGATGAAAGGATTTTTGGAAGATATATTGTTACAATTAAATTGACAGAGAGGGAGAAAGAACATCTTTACATATTACCTAATAGTGAATACTTTAAACTATAAATAGAATCCCACAAAGAAATTCTTATAGATTTGAATCCCTCAAGGACTGAAGGAAGAATATCAAATACACATAATCAGTAGTTTATTGGATAGTTTAGAGATCAAATTTATAAGGAGTTATATGAAAATATGAATTCAATTACCAAATGACTTCAATGGATATCCATAGGACCATATGAAAATGTTATATCTTACACTAGTTTTGTAATCAATGGTTATACGTTCTATACAAAATAACACGATGACTTCAATATGATGAAAAATAGTGCTGTTACACTTTTGGATGAAGTGATTCACATATCTAGTTCAAAGGATAGAAATCCAATTTATGAAAATATGTCATATTTTGGTATTATCAAATTGATATATGAGTTGAATTATATAAAATTTAATGTTCCAATTTTTCATTTCAAATGGTTTGAGAAAATCAATGAAGATAAAGTTTATGAAATAGGCATAATGAAGGTGAATTTCAGTGTAGATGGGGAAAAAGAAGAGTCATTCATAATGGAATCACAAGAAATACAAGTATTTTATGTCTCTGATCCAATAAACAAAAATTGATCCATTGTCATACTGGTGACTGGAATAAATGTTGAGTCAGATGAAAATTCAATCAAGGATGACCCTTTCATTGGGACATCAAAATCAGTTCATGTTAGTCCCAATGTATACAATGTCTTATACATTATAGGAGACCACAAAGAGGGTATTTGGATTCTCAAAAGGGGAACCAAATCCTTAAAATATTTAAAAAAATAAAGAGAGTTCAATTAGAAGGTAAAAGTATTTTTTAGATATATTATTTTTTCCTCATAATATTACATTTTCTATACTCCATTAAAAAAACCTATATTATATGTTTGACTACTCAATAAGATAACGTCTTATACATGCGATGATGTTACAAATTAATTATAAGATCAAACTATAAGGATGGAAACCCTTTGGATAGATGCAAAGGTCATGTTATGATATAATTTCTCTATTTTATCAAAAAATTATATAATATAATGTTGATTTAAATTTCATTATTCTATGAATTGTTTTTTTTATTTTGGGGTATATGTATCCATGTTTAATGCCTTTGCAATAATATAAATGACATTGTCTCTTCTCAATCACAGAGGTAATCTTGATGTTTTCAAAGTAAAATCGTTGTTCATAAAATTAATGTATTGTTTCATTTTTTTTATTTATCTATTATTATTATTATTATTCACATAATAATTATTTTCCAATATAGGTGTATTATTTTGTTTGAGTTGGGGTACTCTAACAAACAATCATTCGTCTTCTTGCATAAAACCTTTTCACCCCTATAGTGGTGTATTTATCACTTTATTTCATGTTACCTTTACATCCTTTGTAGGAAGGGAAATGAAAATACCTCTGCTTAATTAAATAGGTAATCTTGATGTTTTCATAGTAAAATCATTTTCCATTAAATTATTTTATTTTTTTATATGTATGTTTAATTTATTTATTTTTTATCATTACTCAAATTATAATAATTTTCTTATATAGGTGGATTCTTTTGTTTTAATTGGTGTTATCTATCCATCTTTCATCCCTTTATGCACCAAAAAATCCAGATACTTCTTCTCCAACAAAACAATTATCTCATATAGTATTGAAATTTATTACTTTCCTTCAAGTTCCCTCCACTAATAAATAACAAAGTTAGTATTGATATTTTCATAGAAAAATAATTTTCCATAGAATTAATTTATCATTACATATTTATGTTTAATTTATTTCTTTTTTTATTACTCATAATAATATTTTTCTTATAAAGGTGGATTTTTTTTTTGAGTTGAGGTGGTTTGTTCAAAACTACTCATATAATGTTGACTGTTCAACATAAAAAGTAAATAGAAATCATGGTAACATAGAAAGTTAGGATTGTTTTTGAATTTATTAAATATTTTTTATTTATTTAATTGTATAACCCAATGCTTTAAATGGCTATAATATAGTTTTTTGGTATTTCTGTTGTAAATTTTATTTCATTTAAATTTTGTACTGGGACATGTTTTTGTTGATACTTGGAGGGTTTTTGGGCCCACAATGTGTTGTTATAAAACACTATAGTGGTATAGCAATGTCTTGTATCAACACAATGCAGTATGGACCTCTTTCATCCATTTTAAGAGTGTTGATAAATGAAACATTTATTAGTGCTTCTAAAAGGACTGATAAATTTCCCCTTTATCAGGGTTTTTTAGAGTTGAAAAACTTCTTGGGATTTTAACATTTCTAACATGGTGTGCAATTTTCTAGTGCTGATAAAGGGCATTTCTAGCACTATTAATGGCATGTATTTTAGTAATGTGGGATCAAACCATCAGGAGTTTTCATAGGTATTCCCAGAAGTGAGGTGAAAACTTTCTGCTTGAGGAAGGGTGGTCCCGTAGGTGTTTTTAAAAGACGGGGATTGGGAGAATGAGTCACACAAGTGTTATTAATTTTCCACACTTGGAGAAGCTATGTCTATGTATCCCCCTTTAATCCCCTCTCTCTAGGTGTTATGAAACCACCTTGGAGGTTATAGAGGACTTGGGAAAATCACTAGGGTGATTAGAGAAACAATCAAGATTCTGGGAAATTCTTCCATATAAATAAAGACCCCAAGGTTTTATTTATAGGAAAATATGGTACCCTGAGCAATGGTGACTTGGCATGCATGTGACGAGGTGGCATGCAAGAACTTGCACACCACAGGGGAATCTGACTACCTTGGGCGAACTCAATTTGAGCCTTTTAAAAACATGAAATTCTCTATATATTTTTTACTAATTTTATAAGGAATTTACCTGTGTCACATTTTCATCTATGTGATGGAATGAAGTGTCAAAAAATACCCCCCCTCAGGATTGGATCTGAATGAAAAGAGGGTCTAATGCTGAGATAAACATGGGATAAAAAAGGAACAGGTCCATGCATGTTTTTGGGTTGTTGTTCAAGATGTTTTTGTTAAAGTAATATTCATCATCTATATATATTGCATTCATTTTATTGAAAATCAATAAGGATTTAGAAAATTAGGCTCTCTATATGTAATTATAACATGCAGAAATTTGTTTTGTTGAATATTTTCTGGTTCACACAAGTAATTAAGAAGAATACTTCTGCGTCGAACCTTGAGTGACATACTTGCACACCATAGTTTCACTTGCATGCCCAAAATTGAGTGACATAGTTGTGCAACATATTTTCACTTGTGGGCCCCAATTCATTGTCAAATTTTCTTGATTTTATAATTTTTTAAAAGGAACATACTTTGAAATAAATTTGATATTTATTTGCAAGTTCAAATGGCTCCCAAGAGAATCACCAATACAGGGGAAATGTCTAGTAAGTATACTAAAAACTTCATAGAGATTATATTTCATGATTACTACAATGTATGTGACAATACTCTTACTGAACTAGAAAATTATTTGAAGAAAGATCACTATGAATTTCCAAAGAGTAATTACCTGCAACTATATGGTTATGGTTATCCTCATGATGCCAACACACCAGATCTGATGAACTATATCCCAATCCCTTAGTTTGAAGAATACAAGAACATTTCATTTACAAACATTTCTTGTATGGGAACATATATCAGTGCTAGAATGGAAGCCAAATCTTATGTTATTCATCATAACCTGTGTTCTCCGGATTTGAAACCAAACATAGTCAAAATGAATCCACTCTACTATTAATCCATCTTTTGATATTCTCAGAAAAATCAATTGATGATCTGGAAGAAAAGTTGGGACTTTCACCCATGAGGGGGTGTTAAGCCCACATGGATGTGGGTGTATTGGGTGTGAAAAATGTGTGATAAGTTTAAATATGATCTAAATGGATCTAGAATTTTCAAAGAAGTGTGGGTAGGGAAAACCTATATATATATAAATGTTTATTTTTTTCCAATGATGAAGAGCTGATGGAGTCCAGGGAAAAATTCTTTCCATCTAACGCATGGAGAAGTGGGCATTAACTTGTGGGATGTTTATAAGATCTTTAAAGCTCCAATACTTGGAGATATGTATGATGAATTAATTCCCACAAAAGCAACATTTAATGATGTATAAAAGACACCAGCCATGGAACATGAGATACCAAATATATCTCACAAGATCAAGACTAAAAATCCCTACGTAAGAGGGGATTTTCATCCAAAGAAGTGGATGGGAAAACTTATGGTGAAGAAGAAGGAGAAAGGTACCACCTGCATGCATCCAACAAGTTATACCATGGAAGAAATGATAGATACGCATGGAACCTTATGTTCAACACTAGATAAAGGAGAGTTTGAAACATGGGGTTATGAATTCAACTTCAAAATTTCTACCAAGATGCCTTTTTTGGGTTTCATGGCCATTTGTATCAGTTTATATCTATTTATAGTTCGAGATTCTAAGGGTGGTGTAAGTATTGGAACATTTGGTATAGTGACCAAGATGGAATAGAGGAATATGATGTGGTTGGATACACCTATTCTAGAAAATATCTATAAGATTTTATTACATATCCATGGAGGTAAGTCTCATTTTATAATAGCAGGACCATTCCATGTTTTGTGGGGATGGATAACAAATTAATTCAGAACCTATGTTGCGAAGAGTGGGATCCAGGTCCTAGAGAGCTTGTTCTAACCATTTTTTCAATATTTTTCTAGTATTCATCCCTTATTCTAAATAATTATTGACATTAAGTCAAGTTTGAGTATGTTCAATAAATTCCATTTATCTCTTTATGGTAATCTACCTACAAGAAGTGTGGTTGATGACAGGATATCCCATTTAGAGATGACAATGTATATGATATCTTGTAGGTATGGTGTATTGGCCACTAGGATTGAGGGTGAAATATTATGTGAGGCCTATTTTCCATACATATTTTCATTAAAATTCAAATGCCTTCAATAGATTACCATATCTCCTCCGATGCATGTAAAATTTGAACATCATCTGATGGTGGATCAACAGCTATGGTTGTTGAAAACCATGGAGAAGATAGGAAAAATGTTTAATCTTCCTACAGTTTATATAGAGAGTAGATTGAAAATTAGTTATACTAAATCTTGGATTTCATCATATCCTGAAGGTGTGATAAAAAGTGTTTTCCTTCAGGTTGGATTAAAGAGATGGATTAGGAAGTAAACCTCTTGTTTGGAAGGTTCTTCCTGATCTTCATATGTTGATTCCTTAGAGTCGAAGGGCGAGGATGATAAGGATACTTTCTCACTAAAGTGACCTCGTGTGAGGTAAAAACTACCCACCCAAATCAAGTAGGATACTCTAGAATCTAGGACTAATTTTTCACCATGGAGGTCCTGCCTTCATTGTCTAGAAGGGAGTCAGGTTCCTTTTTGTCATCCACCATCAGTGATAGAAGGAATTTGGATGCCCTTAAAATCTAAGACTGTGGGATTATCTTCATAGTTGACTGGAATGTACTCTAATTATATATGAACAAAAGTGGTTCAAACATGGTAGAATTTATATTGTGATTTTGAAACCATTTGGGTGATTTTATGTGAGGCGCTTCCTATTCTAGGAATAAGAGATCTTCGAGGATCATCTGATATTAAGTTTGATAATAATTTAGATCATGAAATAATTTATATATGGGAGATGGATATTCAGATATATGAAACAGAAAGATCAATCCCCACCACAAAACGAGTGACGGAAATGATTGATTGTGGATATGTTGATGGGATTGACCCTTCATCTACTGAGGAATTGTGTGATTTTAGTGATCATGATGATGTAATATTACTTATTCTCAGATTATTTTCTTCTTTCCCATTTTAATTTAGTCAGAATTGTATTACTCAAGGGAAATACGATCTTAAATTACAATTGGTTAAGGGAAAGTCAATTGAAGTTCAATCGTCATGGTATAGCCCAAGTGGTATCATGTTTGGGGTTGTTGAGTCACCCCATGAATCAGGAGAGATATAACCATACCTAAATGACATTTAGGATGAAATTATAGGTGGATTTCAGGATCTAATACCTGTTTTTAGAGATGATTATGTGAGTCCCCCTAGGAAGGAAAAGAAGAATGACACTAAAGAAAGAAATCTGCACCTAAAATCGTTATCATAAGATGTAATCCTTCTTATTAGTTTTAATTTCATCTTCATCAATATAAAGTGATTAAACTTATTAGAATTTTTTGAACTTATTCTATTTATCTACTTAGGTAAGTTATGAATGAGCCTATGATAACTACGTAGGGAACTTCCGATCAAGTTCATATTCCTACCAATGAAGCAGTTCCTTTGACGGAAAGGCATATAGGATAGAGAAAAAAACAGCTTCTCTCAGAAATACTCCCATCCCTAAAAATATGAGAGAAAAGGAGTCTATTATTTCTCAAGGGATTCATGAGATTATATGTGTAACAAAAACTATCTTCCATATCTGTAATATTTCATGTTCATCACATGCAATTGAAAATCATGCTGTTGGTGATGTTGACCTGACAACTGTCACTAAGGATTCTATTTAGGGACTAAGTTCTTCAAAGGAGGGTCATAAACCAACCACTCCAAATTATCCCATAGGTGAGACTAACACGAGTATTGTGATGTCATTGGAAGCTATGATTAATATTGGCAAGTCATTTGAAGACTTATTAGAATATGTTAATATGCCTATTAATCTAAGAAGAATTTGAATTTCTTTATATATAACTAAATGGATGTGAGTTTTTATTGTTCTTCCAATCAATTGTATTATACATTATTTTCTAACCATAATTGGTTAAAACTTTTAGCTCTATTTATAGAAGATGATACAATGATTGTTCCTGGAAGCGACGTTGATATTATTATCAATCCTACTATTGAGGATGAGTTGGATTAGGTGAAACTTGAAATGGAAAGGCTTCCTGAGGTTCATCTAGAAAATCCTAAGTATGTTTAAGAAAGTATCCCCCACCAAGAAATGCCAACCAAAATTTATAAGGTTGGGAATGTTGGGGATGATTATTCTCAGGCTGCTGACTAGTTTCAAGGAACGGGTTGTCAAAAATTGTGATTATGAAAAGTCTTCCCATTATTTTTAAGCTAACCATGAATTTTATTTATCATGTAAGATTCTCATATTTTATTTCTAGGTCTTAAGGTGAAGCTTAAAAATCATATTAACCAGCATCGGGAGTCCGATTAGCCATTATTACTGAGTGAGCAGAATAGGGCGCTTTATTAAGTTAATGAATCCCAGAGTGCATTACTCTTTTTGTAAATGATTATATATCAAATCCAATGTTGAAGAACTATATTCACCTTGAAATTCACAGATATTGGTGAGAAATATGGGATCATATCTCTGATAAATCCTTTGATGATCCGCCTTCATGAATCCCATAACTCTGAACATTATTCAGCATGTTAGGATTCAGATGATTTGATTATCATTTAATCCATACTGTGGTGAAAGAGACCATTCAGAGGTAGGAGAAATTGAAAAAAATGGAAGGATCTATTTAAAGACAGAATGCTTTCTAACATTAATGAATTTTGTGTAAAATTATCTCAAGATGAGGCCAATAATAATGACAATTTTGAAACATTTAGGCATCAAGCTAAACAGAAGACTTTTCAAGTGTCACATCTTCAAAAAGAGTTGGATACTACTACAAAAGAACTTGAAAAAAATAATTTCATGATAGATGAGGCAAAAAAGGGGATAAATCCATTTCAAATGATAATGAAGCACTTCGTTGTGTTTAGGAGACTGAGGTGGGTTGACTGATTGAACTTCAATAGGCAGCTGGTGGGGCGGAAGAGTCCATTCAACAAATGAAAAGCTATATTGAATGAATCTTGTGATATATAACAGAGAGACTCCAATTTTTGGATGTTCCTATGTGGAATTTTTGTTTACTCATAAGTGATTTTTTTATTTCTAATCATCTATGCCTTCATCCATTTTTTTAAATTGTAATGTTAAAGTTGATTTCAATAACATGACATTTTCATACTGTATAATCATAATTTCAATGATAAGGATGGAATGCACTTTAATTTTTACCTAATCCAATGGGACTTGTGAGCATAGTTTGACAATTTATATGGTCATATTTAAAACCCTAAAAACTTTGTGTCTTTTAACTTTTTAATTACTCGATATTACCTAGAACTTTTAGAGTGTTGTTTTATCGAGACGAGACTGAACTTTTATATAGAGTTCCCTTTGAGAGTTTTAAACATGGTGAGTACTATGTATTTTTTTAATGGGAATATTAAATTCATGCATGTAGGACTGATAAATATAGTGTTTTATATTGAATTTCTTTGACAATGAATTTTGAAATTAGAACACAAACCAAGATTGATGGCTAGGAATGTTCGGATAACATTTAATTTAGATATTTCCACGGGGAATATTGTGTCCTGATTTTTATGTTCACCAAATCTAAAATTTGAAATACAATAATAGAGGAGGTCTCTTCCAAGATATAAGTTACCACTATTTGAAAAACACATTATGGGGGATGTATTACACTGAGCCAACTGGGGAATGTGCTATATAGGGAAACAATGGCATCCTTAGGCTGACATTCCCATTATGTGTGTGACATTATTCAAGGCCAATTGGGGGTACATACTACGTAGTTAGGTAAATGAATTCTAAATAATTATAACATTCTATGGTTAATAAACAAAGGGGTTTTTGATTTGGATGTCCTAAGACCACATTAGGTGGATTCTCAAAGGAAGGGTATCTGAAAATAAAGGGGTCCATTTTTGATGATATAGGCTATGAATGAGGAACCACTCCTACATGAATTTAGTGTATGCAAGAGGGTATATTTTTCAAAAATGATCTTTCTAATATTTTTCTATGCAGTTTAATATCTTGAATCAATGAAATTATGCTATGAAGTTTCAAGTCATGCAGTATGGACATTAAGGGAATTTTTTTTATAATATGCTATACAGTTTAATGTCATGTAGAAAGGAGATTGGAGGGATGTGGATTTTAAAGTCAAACAACAAAAACATTATGGGTCTATGAAATTTTAAATTCATAAAGCAAAGAAATATGGGGCTGTTCAGTTTAAAGTCATGAATCAAGGACATTATTGGGCTATACAGTTTAAAGTCACGCAAAAAAGGAATTATGGGGCTTTAATTTACGGTTTTTATCTCTGAACAAAGATTTTATGGTTTTCTAATTCTTGGTAATTTGTCTATAAATATTATACCATATCCAGTTATGTAAATAAATAATTGTAAGAAATGTTTTGGGGATTTTTGAATCTGAAGAATGACATGGGAAAAAGGATAATGTCATTTATAGGGAGTCTCTTCCAAGAATGATGTTACCGCTATTATAAATACCCATTATGGATGCTGTATTATATAGGTCCAACTAGGGAATGCGCTACATAGGAAAAAACTAACATCCTTAGGATGAAATTCCTATTATGTTGGTGAATTTTATTCAAGGATAACTGGGTAATGTATTGAATAGTCAAACAAAGGAGCACTCTAGAATTACGACATTATATTTTCTAAAATTTGATGAATGTTTATAAAGATTCAGATATTTCTAAGTACATAGTCTAGGTTATGGAGAAATGTAATTGAATATAGAAAGATTATATTGAATCTTAATTTCTAGGAATCTAAGGAATATGTTCTCTATAAAGTTAAACACATGATATGTGGTTTCTATAGTTTTAGGTCATATGAGTTAGACCTAAATTTTATGGAAACAATAGATGATTTGTGGAAAATGGGCCAAGTTCATTCCAATATGTTTTTAAAATATTGATATGGAAAATTTAAACTATCTTCTTGGAGACTTTCAAGTTGGGAAAAAATATATGAGACAAATACATAAAGGATGACAAATTTAAATTGTGGGTATCCTGTATACCATCATTAAAACTTAATGGTATAGATAAATATTCTCTAAATAATGAAGTTACCACTATTTGAAAAACCTGTTATTAAGAATTTATTATGTTGTTCCAACTAGGGCATGTGATGCATAGCTAAATAAGGGAAAAATTGAATGATAGGCCCATTATGTAGGATAATTTTATACACGGCCAACTGGGGAATGTAATGCATATTCTAGAAAAAAAGGTCTCTTAGGTATCAGACATTCTGTCGTCTGAAACCAAAAAAATATTATGAATATCTAAATGTATTTCATGATTAGGAGTATGAAATGTGAAAGGGGAATTGTACAATACATAAAGAAAGTGTTTGGACTGATACTAGCCATGAATTTATAGTCCCTTACATAGATCTAACTCATATGTATAAAATGGGACATCTCTTGTTTCCTTGATGGGTTATCTATAGAGAGGGCGAGAAACAAAATATCCTATATAGATTTTTATCATATATAAGAGATAGGGAATTTTCATTTATCCCATGGGTGGGACTAAGATATGAGGCCTAGTTTTCAGTACATATATCAAATAAGATGAGAATCATGAAATACATAGTTTTATGAATACAATGAATTTTAATGTCATGCGGTAAGGACTGTGAATTACATGACATGAATGGAATGGGTGTATTTGTGTAGTTTTATGTCATACGGTAAGGAAATTGGTTGGTTAGTTTAATGTATTGTGGTAAAGAAATATAGTATTCATTTTGAGGTCTTAAAACTAAGACCATTGATAACCCCCAAAGGAATTTGGACACCTTATCTATGCAGAGAAGCTCCTTACCCAATTCCTAATACCATGTGAGATATGCTTGATGTAAGAAACAAGGAGGAGGAAGGGTTTCTTTTTCAATAAAAATTCAACACAAGTGAAGGATATGTGTATGATGATTAAGTGGTTTCTGAGATAGGGTATAGGACCCATGCGTCCCTATGTAACTTTCTAGAGAAAAAAATCAAGCCACATGTAGTTTGTGAAATTACTCTTTATGTCAATCAGTTTTTTATGTGGGGAAGAGGTATTTTTTTTATAATTTCTATGATGGTGGTTGGGTCTAAATAAAGAAGTTGAGGCATCATCATGCATATTATTTTAATAAGAATAAAATCAAAATTCTTAGAAAATATTTCTATACATATCTGACTCATGAATAGGGAAAAAGAAGGTTGTTTTCTTTTCTAAAATCATGGCCGAGCCTAGGTTTAGAGATATTGGAGTTAGTAGATATCTTATTGGTATGGGAATCAAGCCACACATAGTTATTAAAATGTTACTTGTTCATGTTTGATTCGAACACATAGGTAAAGGGAGATTTTGTTTTATTTGTGGCTGGACCTGAGATAGAAGATTTGGGTGTGACAACATATCTTATTAGAATGACAATCAAGCCACACGTAGTTCTTAAAGTTGATTCCCAACACCAACTAGATTTTTATGTGGATAAGGGTTTTTTTCATGATTTGTACTGAGATTAGATATATAGATGTATCAACGTATCTCATTGGAATGAGAATCAATCCATATGTAGTTTGTTCCGTGTAGTTTATCGTCATGTCGAAAGGATGCGGGTGACCAGATGTGAGAAAAATATTGTGGCAGGACCAAGGAATAAGACCCAGGAATCACTTTTTATCATACTAAGGGAAATAATCGAGCCGCACATAGTTCTTGATAGGTTCCCTGGGTAGATCTGGTTCATACATAGGAATTAACAAGACTTAATGATTAATCGTGGATGGACCTAGGATTAGAGATTCTAACATCACTATGTATCTTCCCAATGGAATGAATCAAGACACATATAGTTCTTGAAGGTGGTTCCTCACACCAATTGAATGTTGTTGTGAGAAATAGGGGCATCAATAATTTCTAAAATAATGGTTGGACCCAAAATACAAGATGGTATAAGAATCAATCCATATTTTCTAGAAGGGTTCCAAGTATAGAATTAAGTCATATACAAGGAAAGGGGAATTGTTTCTTTTATGGCTGTGGATGGTACCAAAATTGGAGATATGGGCATCACAACGTATCTCATTGGAATAAGAATTAGGAAACACGTTGTTCTTAGAGGGGGGGGTCCCTATGCAGATCAGATTCAAACATAGGGAGAAATGAGTTTCATGTGCCCCTAGGGTGTGGCATTGATGCGAGTAATTCTTACACATGAAAGATAATAATATTTTAATGGACCAAAAATAATATAATTTTTTATCTTGTGAGATTTACTAATGTCAAATGAAATAGATGTTAACTGTATAGTTTAATATTGTGTGGTGAGAAAAAATGGTGTTTTTCAGTTTCATATTGTGAAACTAGGACCATAGGTTGTCTAGTATAATGTCGCCTAACAAAAAGGAAGATGATATGTAGCTTAACATTATAAAACTTGGATATATATAGTGCCACATAGTTTAATGTCATGCAACTAGGATGTTGGTTGTTACACAGTTTATCGTCATGTGACTAGGATATACTCTTTGTGACTACATAAAGTATTTATTTATAAAACATTCATTGGTTGGAGTTGTAGCAATTTATCTATCCAATGAGATTAAGGAATAATCTCTATTAGAGTAGACCATATGTATGGAGTAAGGTCTTCCCACATTGGCTCATGTTTTGTAGGTTTCTTTCTTGGTATCATTAGAGTCCTAAGGACTAATACCAATTCTTCTTGGTGAATGAATAGAGGTAAAATTCATTATTGAAAGATTGTTCTATTTAGTTTTTATAGAATTCTATGTGATTCAAGGTATGCAATCTATTTCATCTAATCACTTAATCTCATCTAGTCGATTCTAAGAATAATCATCTTTAGATAACTGATAAAAAATAGCCACTCGGAGTGAATGCACTTGAACTTAAATAGAAAATATTGATTCTATTCGGTATACCAATGAGTACAGAGTTGACCATGTTCTAGTACAAGTGATAGTCATCTGAGACCATAAAGAATGCATTATTTTATCCGGACAACACTTTTTAACATTATCCACCTTCTTCTGGAGTACGTTGGACAAGGTTTTGTTGAAATAATCTATTTGTCCATTTTTCAATGCATGATAATGGGATGATTTGTTGGATTCGATATTATATTTCTAATATAACTTCTCTACCTTAGAATAGAATAAATTGCTTCCATTGTCCACCAATATGCTATGAGGGACACCAATTCTAGTGATTATATTATATTTTAAATAGCTACAAATTATTTTAGACTTGACATATTTGATAGGTATTTCCTTAGCCCATTTAGAGAAGAAATCATTAGCAGTAAGGATGTATTTTAACTATTTGGCTTTAGAAAAAGGATATGTCCATAATACATCCCTTCCCCTTATAGAAAATGGAATGGACTACTTAGCTGTATGTAGAAACTCTAAGGTTTGATGAATGAATTTGGTATGAACTTGGCAGGGCTGACACTTTTTAGCGAAATCTATGAAATCCTGCACCATTTAAGGAAAAAAGTATCCAAGTCATTAGATTTGATCAGAAAGCCTGTGCCCAGATTGGTGGGAACCATAGGATCTTATATCTAATTATTTCATGACAGCCGCAGTTTCTTCCCCATCAATGCATCTAAAGAGAATTTTGTTGAACCCTATCTTATATAGGATCTTCTGGGGATTTCTTATATGATAAAGAGTGAAATTAATTGGTCATCCCAAAACATGATCTTTTCCAACTTTATCTAATGGAAGTAATCCAACTTGGAGATATTGCATGATAGGTTTCATCCATCCCATAGTAGGATGAAATGGTTTGGTAATAGGGATAATTTCATTGATTTCCTCTTTCTGATTTTAATAAAAGGTGAAACCAATGAAGATGAGAAATACTAATGGCTGTCTCATCCTGGTTCAGATCTACCAGGGCTATGGCTGAATTTGCCAATGCATTATCTTGGGCATTTTTGGACCATGGGACAAAAGACAATGTTGGTTTCAAGAGAAATTATTCCATTAATCCTCTAACATAATCACATAGGGGGATTATATCTTCTTTTCTTGTGGCATAATCCCCATCGATCTATTTGATTACCAACTCTGAATCACCATTAAACTATAGCTCATCCACTAGTACTTGGAGTACTAATTCCAAGCCTGCAATGAGAGCCTGATATTCTACCTCATTGTTAGTATCACCTTATAATGATAGAAAAGTGTATTGAAACACTTCCCTTTTTAAGTGAGATAAGTACAATCCCTCAACCAACTTTGTTATGCTTATAGTCTTCTATTCTCTTCCCTGTCATGCTTCTAGAAGCGTCATCAAAGTATATTTCCCATGTTCATGGACTATACTCAATAGAGATTATTTATTCATTAGGATGTTTAGTATTCAATAACATTTCTTCTGTGGTTGGGTGTTCAGTAAGGAAATCTACAAAGACATGGATTTTTACTTCATTATGAGGTACAAATTTGTATATAAAACTACTAAAAAATAACTACCTACTATGAAAAGCATCTTGTCAATGTAGGATGACAAAGGATAAATTTGAACAGTTTATTGCAAGAGACCAAGTGGACCTCACGTTGTTGTAGGGAGTTCCTTAGCTTCTAAAATGAAAATAATAATTCGAGGGAGATTCTATCAACATCTAAATATCAATTATCCTCATCAATCATTATCTTATAGAGATAACAAAGGCTATTATAATTTCCAACAATGTTATTTTTCACAAGGAAGGAATCCAATGATCTCACTAAGGATTTCACATAAATAATGAGTGGTTTTGCTTCAAAAAGTGACATAGATACAGGTGGAGTAAAGATGTATTTCTTGAGGGTATAAAATGACTATTGGTAGTAATTTTTCCATTAATTTGTGGCCCCCTTATTCATTAAATTGGTGAAGGGAAAAAACTTGTCTTCTAGATTAGCTCTGAAGCACTAGATATAGGCCATGTTTCCTTGAAGACCTCTCAACCCTTTCAGATTTTGAGGAGGTGAAATTACAAGAATAGCCATAATCTTCTTGGGATTGACTTCGATGCCATGATGGAATATAAAAAAATTGACATATTTTCCCAAGGTTACCCCAAAAGCACATTTTATGGGGTTCATATTCAGAGTATGATATCAAAGCTTATTGAATACAATCTACATGTCAAGAAGGTGATCAGAATGTTTTCTAGATTTGACCACTATATCATCATCATAAAAATTAATAAATTTTCCCAAGAATGGATTGAAGATTTAGTGCATTTCATATTGATATGTCACACCAGCATTATTCAAGCCAAAGGGAATTACATGATAGAAAATTATTCCTTGAGGGTATCTAAAGGATGTATATTCCTCATCATATGAGACCATCTAAATTATGTTAAACCCAAGGTTGTAATCCATGAAGGAGGGAGCATTATAGCTAGTTTTTGCATCTATCAAGAGTTCTATGATTGGAACTGGGAATTCATATTTGGGAAAATTCCGGTTGAGATATCATAAATAAATAAAAACACTGATTTTCCAATTCATTTTTTCATCAGGATAATATCGGCTAACCACTTTGGATATTTCACTTCTCGGATGAAATAGGATTTGATATCTCACTGACTTCAACATCAATCTTAGACGTGTGAGTCGGGTTCATTCTTCTCGCTTCCTGCTTATATCCCCAATGCTCATCAGGTAAACCCAAATGATGGGTGGACACATGAAGGTCATGTCCGGGCATACATAATTAATTCTAGGAAAATTCAACCCTGTGTTTCTTCAAAAAGGACGTATACACCTCTTTCTCTTTATAATCCATGGCCACACTAATCAGAGTGGGGCATAGGTCTTCCTATGTACCAATATTTATTTCTCTAAGTTTATCTATAGTGGTGGAGATTCCTTAATTAAATTCCATTGGGGTGTACTTGAGTTCTTACTCCTATTCTTCTTCTAATTCATGTGTTAGTTATTATTCATATTTCTGAGGGGTAAATGATGAAGAAAGGCTTGTAGAGCTAGGGAAGGAGTCAATATTTGGACATCCTGAATAGAAGGAAACCATATTCATCCAAAGTGATGATGAATGGTATTTTTGAAGTTCTCAAGAGAAGATGATAGGTTTGGAATCAACATCCCTATCTTTTTCCATGATTGAGATAACTTCTTCTATCTTGGATGGTGAAGAAGAGACTTGCTGAAGTTTGGTTTATAGAATTAAGACATATCCATTTAGAATTTTATCACTATTTAGTGAATTAATTATTTCTTCTGTGCTATTAGGGTCAGTTAACACAAATAAAATTATGGAATCTATAAGACAATTGCTTGGATTTGGATCAAACCTTTCAATTTGATTAATGTTAAGCATGTAATCTATACTGAGATTCTTGAATGGGTTAGTTGGGATCTTTTCCTAACCATTTGGCGGATTGATTATAATAAAATCATTCTCCAAGGACAGTTTCCCTTTGTGTGATAGAAATACGCATCAATGTACTAATATTCAAAAGTTTTGAACATGGCGTTATCACCACGAAATGTACCAATTTGACCATTGGGAAAATATTTAAGACATTGGTGGTACAATTAAGGAATGGATACATGATGATGTATCCAATGTATACCCAACATAATGTTAAAAGCTATGTCCTTTTAGACAACCATGAACTATGAATTAGTTATGAGATCACCAAACTAAGTTCTGAACATAATTTCATAGAGAGGTTCTTTCTCATTCTAATCTTAACCCTATAACATTAAAGTGTAGGGAGAAAAATGGGATTTAGTGCGGCCTAATCAAAAAAGATTATGAATGGGAATAAGGTTAAATCCTGAGCCATTATAAATGGTGTCTTATAAGATATAAGTATCATCGATCTTACTGGATAGATACAATGATTTTATGAGTCCATATATGAAAGCATCCTCATCCTGGTCTGTGAAAGATATGAGTGCATGGAATTCTGCAGTGTCATTCTCTATACATTAAGCCTCTGTGGTAGAAACCAAAGTTTCAAACTATTGAGTTCTTTCCAATGCCTCAATAATTTCTTCTCGTAGATCTTTTGATATATTCGAAGTATCCAGGATTGATAGTTTGGCTGATTATTGGGTCAGTTTCTTCAACACATCATACTTTTGATCCATAGGTATATGTTTTTCAGAATGGAGATTCTCTTTTTAGGTGCCTTGGAATTTGATTCTCTTGATATGGATGGACCATTTGTTGGTGAAGAAGTAGGAAATGCTTCTTATCTTTGTGGATTAGGTTGGCTAGGTCTGTCCACACATTGAGAAGGTAGTGGTATATCCTCTAATCAATATTTCAAGATGATCATGTCAGTGAATAACCTGTCATGTGTGGTAGAATTACCTTATTCATACTGAGCATATTGTATAGATCTCCCATGAATTTGTGCTATATATATAGTCTGAATAAGGGTGTGGTTGGAATAGTGTCTATTATCATACCAACATCTTCCCCTGTATCCTCGAACATGATGACATCTTCCCCCAGTTCCCCAATCAAGTATGGAGAACTCAAATTCATAACATGAATCATCATTTTCATAGGGATACATTAATTTAATAATGTTAATATAATAGAAGATCAACTACTCATTTAATGAAAATTATGTCTAATAGGCCAATTTTTGTTGTTCCATTTAGTATGGTGGTTCCCGTTCTTTTGATATAGTTGGAATGAAATATTCTATATTCAAGGAAAACATTGGCCATGGGATAAATTCATATTCTTATACTTCTTCCTTAATCTTTCTTCCATGTTTCTTCTTTGATGATTTGCTTTCTGAGGGCTGGGATTTTAATAATGATGGATTTTCTATAGCAGAAGTGGTAGAAGACACAATTGGTTGTTTCAACTGTCTTCATAGAATGGCATGAGTTTGGTTGATTTTTTTCCTAACCCTGAAATATTAGATTTTTTTTAGAATTATTAAATTTTAATTCATACCTTTTTCATTTATCATTTGGATTAGTAGAAGTAATACATGCTACCTAGTTTTGGGAACTTTTTAGCTTTACATTCCCAGAGTCCACCATCTTTTGTAGGATGTCCTTAAAAACAAAACATTCCTGGATGGGGTGCCCCAAAATTTAATGGAAGGGTCAATAGGTTGGGAGATCCTCGTATCTTTCTTTGTTAGGCTACATTTTTCATTAGAACTGAACTAAGTTTTTTTTCCAAATTTGAGATGAATTAGCTGGGGACTTGGTCATTTCAAAAATAATTGACCTTGTTTTTCAACTCCTCAAACTATCTATACCTGTGATATTTTTTATCATATTGGCTGGGAGTTCATTGCTGTTGATTCTTGAGAGATGGATTCCTATGGTATGATGAGGGATTTAACATAGGAGTAGGTACATGGGAATGAATAAGTGTAACTATAACCGTTTATTATTTTACCACTCTTCTACTCCGAGATGATGTGATTACTCAAGATTTGTCTATAGTATCTGTTATGTAATCTTCCAACCATTAAGAAATTGATGCGAGATCCCAAAATCCTCATATGTATTTCATAGGTATTAATGGCACGAAAAAATCATCACATATATTTGCAACAAAAATGGTAAGATAATCTCTATGATGGAGTGGTATATTCAATGAATATATTAATCCCTTCCAACGATCAATGAAATTAGAAACTCTTTCATTCTCCCTTTGCTTGTAGTTTGTGAGATCGAAGACTATTGTATTCTATAATATTTATCTAAATAGGAAAATTAATTTCTGATGAATATCTTTTCATACAGTAATTAATCGAGACTACAAGCTTTTATACCAAATGGAGAAAATTCCATAAAGTGATTGAAAAAAACATATGCGCTTCACTACCTCTTCTTTGTCAGGACTCCCCATCATGGGATCATAGTGAGATAAAAAATGCATCATGTGTTTTAATAGATCTCTAGAGCAATTGAATATTGAAAATGTGGGATTCCTAATGTTTTATGGATGAGAGGTCAGATCCACCAATTCAAGATAAACCTTATTTTTTTACTGTATTGGTGAAAACCATCCTTCTATAGCTTCCAATGATGTTGTCAATGACTCAATATTGTTCATGAGAATTTGAGGAATATCTGGTTAAGATGATAACTGAGCAGGTGTAATGACTGGAGCATGAAGAGGTGTGATGACTAGATCTTGAATAGGTGTTATGATTGGAAAAACAACTAGTGGTGGTGTTGCTGGTATCTTCTATGGGTAACCAATAAGGAAAGGCCTATAAGGATGTGCTTGACCTTTATCTACTTATACTGTTAACAGAGGGAATTCATTATCTACATCAATAGTTTCAATAAAACCTCTTTGCTGAAGTGCTCATACTGAAAGTGAAAGCTGTGGATCTTCTTATGGAAAATTTCTGGAAGGAGTACTTATTTAGAGTAACTCTTCATTGAGTCTCCTCAACCCCTTCATCTACTCCTCTTGTGGAGAAAATAATTTCTCAAGTCAAAGGGATTGAATTTATCTAGTGGAAAGGTAAGACATGGTATGATGTATAACTTTTCCATTATTAGGTTCCTTTTGAAGCGGTGGAAGGTGATTATTTAAGGGGATACCTATATTTTTGGTAAGCCTCTAGTTTTTGGTAGGCACACCTCTTTCATTTTATTTAGTGTGGAAAATATTATGAACAATAAGTTTATCCTATGAATCCCCTGATATGGAATCATTTTATAGAGGATCTTCAATAATGGAATTAATGACATTTACCGATGCATAATGCATTGTAGGCATTCTATTAGTATATGTTTTAGATCACCTTACTCTAGGCCCTATATAATACTTTTTTCTCCAATTTTATAGTTCCCTGGTAACTATATAGCAGATAGTAATATGAAGGAAATCTATCGATAGTTTATTTGGGAATTCATTTTGGTTATTTTTTATTGATAAAGAATAAAATGACTTCCACTAAGGAAGGGATTGTGAATATGAAAAATCCACTAGCCTTATGGGCTGGGGTTGTTCCTATTCCACTTTATCAGCCCTTCAGACTCTATTTTTAGGCACTACGGTTTGGGTTAAAAAATAACCAACCCTATGGGCCAAGATGGTTCTTAAACTACTATGGATTATATCAATGAAACTTCTCTTTTGATTTTACAAATTCTGGTCCAAAATTTAGTTGGGTGCATTATTTTTCACTCACATTAATCACTTATTTCAGAAGACTGTTGTGATATTTCAGAAATTTGTGCAATATGATGGATGAAATCCTCTAAGAAGGAGGCCTACTCGATGTTATCAAATGCTTGATGAAAATATATCTCAATAGATTATTCTCTTTGGGCCTAAATTATATTGAAGCCAATTGAGGCCTGTTCTTGTAAAGCATCTCTTCAGTCATGAAGAATTTTTTTTTGTAGCTATCATGGGGTAATAACATTGTATGAGAACACTTTGGGGAGGATTTGATGGATTTGGAATATAGTGAAATACAACACTCCATGTAAACCCAATCCTCTGATACAAACACTATATGGGGTTTCTACAATCAATTTTCGCAACCTCTTTAATAAACTGAGGCATGAACATTGAAGGTATCCCTACAGATTCCCAATTTGTGGATGTTAGAAAACCAAGAGAGATTCCAATTCAATTTGGTGTTGCAACCATTCTATTACCTTAACATGACTTTGATGTTTTTAATACCAAAATAATTTGGATTTTAGATGTTTATTATTCCATATGTTGAGGGGGGATATCATGAATAAAATCTTTCTAGAACATTTCGGGGATGTTGTATTGAGGGGTGTCCAATGGGTAGAACATGACTAGTACTTATTTTTTAGTTAGTTACTTCCTCATGTTAAACATATCATCTTATTCTTATATTAGAGGTTTCTCAACCTGGTCTGACAAGAGTGGACGCTTCACATTTTTTTACCATAAACTATGAGATTAGTTGGGATATCCTCTATTTTACTGAAAGGGATGTGGACCAATGGTGGCTCAAAGAATGATCGTCTCCTTGGGATATCTTCTGACTGAGAAATTATTTCATATTCCATTGAAAATCATCAAACATTAATGACATTTTATTTTCAAGTTACTCAAGATAAGTGGTCTTTTTAATCACTACATTATTATATAGAAAATTATCCTAACAATGTGAATCACTACTGCAGAGAGGACTTTTGCAGTGAATTTCATCATGGGGAGGACTATCATGGTGGATTACAGCATGGGATAGTTCCACTTTATCCTTGGTCTTTTATCCACACAAAGGGTTTCTATGAATCTCATCCAATGAATAGTTATTGAGATTGACTGAATTATCATGAAGATATCCTTGATGTGGAAGTCGTATGATGTGGACCTTCAAAGTTACTACTATATCTCCCATAATTTGTTAATGGGAGGGTAGGATCCTGAGATCCCCTAGATAAATGTGTAAGGGCTTTAAGAACTCCACCATTAAGTGGATCAAGATCCTAAATCAACACTTGATTCTCTAAATATTCTAGGTGAGACGTCTTCTTAGATGCATTATTTCACATAGCTGGGTCCACTTGTTGGGAGAAGTATTTATAATGGGAAGGTGTATGTTCCTTACATGGAGTGACCATCAGAATAGGAAAGATTATCTTCAGTTATAATGGGGGTATGTTCTTAATTTGGTTGCCTATATGATATGAGAAAGTGTGACACATAAACCTCCTGGACTAGAACATAGTTGTGTATCTACTCCATGATGGCATGCCAATGATTCATCCTATGTATGGGGATAGAATCATTCGTTCATCCCTCTGGTACTACTGAAGATTCCATTATGATAATCAAGAAAGATTCTGGGATATGGGAATGAATTTATGTCTACCCTTTCACCATTTCTAAAATGTGCTTACTGACTTTAACATATAGAATGAGAATATACGTCCATTCCATATCTGGATTAGGTGTATGCACCTACTCCTATAATCCCTATCCTATTAGTGGATAATTATAGTACTCATTTGTGGGTGATGAGAGTTGAGTCTACCCCATATTTTTCATGAGATAATTCCAACTGACTTCTCTAGGTGTTTCCAAATGAGACTGTTCTCAAGCTTGATGGATTTGGTAGGTGTATGTACATGCTAGCAATTTTCCATCAAGCATGGTTGGGAGAATTATTTGAATTTCAATAGATGAGACTGTTGGTAGCCTTGGTGGGTGCAGGAAAATGTATGCTCTTATTTGAAATTTGTATTCAAGCATGGTTGGTGAGATTCCTTGAATGCAACTAGATGAGTTTGCTAACTAGATTATTGATTGAAAGCAGGTGTATGTTACTACTCATGAAACTCCATTGGATTTTGATGGTGGGATTGGTTGAGTACCACCATATGTGTCTGTTGGCTGGTAAAATTATGGAGGATAGGTGTATGTGCTAGGTTTCTATTTTACAACAAACTCGGTTAGTGGGCTTCTCTGAAGGGGGAAAATGTAGGAACCTACTCCCTGTTAGATAACTGTTTTCCCTAGCGGGTCATCTTGCATGCCTAGTTTTGAGGGACTTGAGATGGACTACCAAATATAAAACCCTCATCATGTTGAGGGTTTTCAATCACGTGGCATTGGAAGTGGTGATTATTGGAAGGAGCCTTCAAGAAGGACACCTGTAGCTTTGGGATGAGGCCATGGGTGGCCTCTGGGTCGAACTACCTAAACTAGGGAAGGGATTTCTGATTGTGTTCTTGGGTTAAAATCCTGAAATGGTTGAAGATTATGGTTGTAAATATCTACTTTAAGACCAATTATCATCATTAACTAGATGATTGGGGGTTATTATTGATTTGGATGGCCTATCGAGTAGCATTTATGGTTATAATGGTACCATGTTGATGGTACTCTCGAACTAATGCATTAGTGACCCAAAATTGAAGATGTTGAGTTGGTGATATCATCTTTTGAGTGGATGAGGATCTGGCTTGAGTAGATGATAGGGTGTATAGGTGTGTAAACTTGAATAAATCCATTTGTAATGAAGGGAGTTATAGGACGAAAGTTCTTATATATATACAAAAAGTAAAAACAGTGAACTCCATAAAATAAGCATCTTTTTGGATGAACATATGCATGGTTTATTTCCTTTTCTATCACTCTTTTATCAATTGATAGGGGGAAAATGGGTAATACTATCATCTTGTTGAAGGATTCAAATTGGGTTCACCATTTTTTCCCTCTGAATGTGTGTTCTTATTAGGAATCAATATTTTTGAACGGTTTCAAATAGATTTGTTTATGGAACTAGAAACAACCAATGGTTCTATATCCAATTAGAACTTCTTTCCAAATGTAGAAGTTTATTAAGGTTTTTTACCCTTTATGATTAATAACTCGCATTGGTCGAGTGGATGGGAGGTTGGGCTCATCACACCCTTTTGAGGGGAATTATTTCCTACTCCATGACTCTCTTATAGATTTATGATATGTTCATGAAACCCCATTAATTTACCAAGCATAATGTAGGTTTCCTTGGAAAATTTCAATCAATTATTAGCATATGTGTAATTTAGAATCATCCATATGTATTCAAAATTCTTTATCAATGGATAAATCTGTATGTATTCAAGGTTCTCCATCAATGGTATCCTTTTATATACTACTTAGAGATTCATTATTCGTTCTGATGATGATGATGGGTTTTAAACCACTTAGCGAGGAACTCTGGAATTTATTTTAATCCAGGGAGATAGAAATTGTTTTGATGTTAGTATCAAACCCAAAGATAGGATACCTATGTATCCTCGTTAAAGGAATCAGAACTTGCATAGTTCATTACCGCTTAATGGGACACATCATACCTTTTAGTATGGTGTGATAAGGACCCAAACATATAGTTTAATGTTGCATGGTAAGTACATATATGAAGAACATTCCTAGTCAATGCATAGTGTGCGGCGTATGATTATGTAACCCAAGGAACATGGAAGGTATATGAGATTACAAATTGAATTAGACCCTATTTAGAATTTTGCCTAGAGAGAATAGGGTTGATTTGGAGTGTTGGGTTTGGACCTCAAAGTGGATTCCTAAATATCACATTTGTATGGGAATAAAGGCCTTCAAATTTTTGTCCATCTCACAGGGGAGTATTGTCCTTTGAGAGAAATAGGTTGTGGATTACTTAAAAAGAGGATTACCTTATAAGAGTGTTCACAAAATATGTCTTAACTGATGAAGATTTAAGAGGGGATTAATTTGGAGCATACTAAAAAGAAGGATACCCAAATTAAGTGAATTATGTTTGGACTCTATAGGAGGATGTACAGTGAGCTCGGTCCCTTGGTGGAGGCTTCCTACATATCCTAGTTATGGTGGGAATCAGAGTTCTCAAAGTTCATTCTATCAAGTAGATTGTGTGGTTGTTTGAATCATCACAAATCTCTAAGAACACACAAGTCATGATTTATGTGAGAAGAAAGATGATGTGAAATATTAAATAAAGAACACACACTTTTTCTCTTTCACTGGTGAAGAGTTCAGGACTACATCAAAAGTGGATAGGGTGATTGTGGAAGAGGCCAGGGCGACCATGGAGGATTCCATGGCTATGAAACTTCCCTATATTCAATTTACATTGTAAAGATTCCAATGTAAGGAAGGAGTGAAGGTTAAGGATTTAGAGATAAGTGAGACTACAACCTTCTACATGAAAGGACAGAGGATTAAACTAGGATTATATCCTTATATTGGTCTTATAAGTAGAGGGATACTTCCCCTTTGTCAAAATGGAAATGAAAGCATGCTACCTATCCTCCCTACTAGGAACCAGAGGCTCTAGGTCATAGAGAAGAAAATGGGATGATATATTATTATCCCAAGAATCCTAGATCGGGAACTATGCAACACTATCATTGGGGTAAGGGTCAATGTGACCATAGATATCCAAATGTACGGGCACCTGGAAGAACTTTACACTATGGTAGGACAAGTGTGGGAAAACTATGAACATATATATCCAAACATGAATAAGAGAAATGAATATATGTCTTTCCATAATATTTTTTAAATTAGGAGGTCTTGGTGGAGGTTTCAACATAACCCTTTCAGGCAAGGGATCCAATGATAGAAAGGCACTTCAATCAGTGGCTTTGAAGGTGGGCTCATGAAAGGCTCAAGCATGCTGAATGGGTGAGGTGAAATAATAAGGGGCACTCATGTAAGAGGTGTTAAGGTATTTTGGGAAAATGTAGGCTTGGGGGAATTGGATTCACCTTATGTGAATAAAAAACTGAATTAATAGACATGGGAATGATTTGGATCAATTCTTTAAGAGTTTTCATAGGTATTCCCAAAAGTGATGCAGACAACTTCCTTCTTGAGGAAGGGTGGTTGCACAAGTGTTCATAAATGAGGGGGGTTTGGAGAATGGTTTGTGAAAGTGTTTTTAATTTTTAACACTTGGAGAACCTATGTCTCATTATCACCATTTAATTCCCTCACTCTAGGTGTTTTGATACTACCTTGGAGGTTTTAGAGGACATAGGCGAAACACTAGTTTGATTAGAAAATAAATCAAGATTTAGTGAAAATTTTCCATATAAATGAATACCACAAGTGACTATTTATAAGAAAATATGGTACCCTAAAGGATGGTGACTTGGTGCGCAAGTGATGAGGTGGGGCATAAGTGAGGTTTGCGCAAGTACTTGTGCACCGCTGTTGATTCAGGCTACCTTGGGGAAACTCAAATTTGAGACTTTTCAAATCATGAAATTCCCCCTATATTTTCTTCACCTTTTCTAAGGAATTTCCATTTTTATCTTTTTCATCCATGTGATGGAACATAGTTTCAACAATGATTTAGGTTATTTCATGTATATAATAGTTCATACGTACACATTAATGGAGTATTCATTTTATTGAAGAGATTGAAAGGAAATACAATATTTAAAGGGAAAAAATTGAAAAAAACATAATAATATAGTATATATAATATTTAGTCATTAAATAAATTCTTATATAAATCCATGTATGGTTTAAATGAAAAATTAATCTCATCGCTTAGTGGAGTTGGTGGTCCACACATACGCATGAGTGACATTATCAATTTCAATAGGACATAAGGGTAAGATGGGAGATATTATCTTATCTTTATAGAACCATAATAATTTCATAAATAATATATATATATATATATATATATATATATATATTTATTAAATTCATTACAATAACTATAAATGTGAGGTGGTGATGAAAAACTAAAAACATAACTTCTTGGTGGTTTTAGTCAAGACATATGTACGAGTGAATATTTCATTCACCATAGGTTGGAAAATGAGATGAAAAATAGTTTCCCCTTAATAATAATATCATTTAAGAATATTGGATATAATAATTTTATTATATTATCATTATTATGATAGGTTTTAATAAGGTATAAGAAGAAATAATGATGAAATAAGTCGATTAAGAGTTATGCATATTCATCAGAAAACATTATTTATCATACACCTTATTCCTTATATAGTGTTCTTTTAGATATAATGGAACCACTTGGAAATTAAGGAATATTTGGTAATTAATTTGGGTAGGGCTTGGTTGAGCTATATTATTCAAATATTTTGATTAAATAAATACAGGAGGATCCCTTTTATAAGTGGGGGTAGTGGCACAATAGTAATTATTCATACCATAAAATTATTACAAATGAATTTATCACGAAAAAGTGAAACATCCTATTTCTATTCTGAAGAGTACGTATAAAACCTTGTCATTGTTTCACTTTTATTTGTTTGGGTAACAGTTGAGTTTGTATGGGGAGGATACCTATAATGGTAAAGTATGACACTTGTTGGATTTTTCAACTTTAAAAAGGATGTTTTTGTAAACTTACAGGATATTACTTGTCATATAACTATGTTACATGCCATGTAACTATTTCCAGGTAGAATCTATGAAGCACGATTCAGAGTGTGATGGGTATACACCTTGAATTACCTTTACACAACGTGAAGTATTTTAAATTCGGGTTTTAATGCATAATGATGGGGGGTTTTTAGTTTCAAATATCAAGAATTTCATGATGTGAATAGGGGTTACATGTCATGTTATACCTCAAATTTAAAGGGGTGATACAAATTCTATGTGTCTTCTACGTAATGAACATTAAAACTTTCATGGTGTGGAAATGGATTAAATGCTGTGTAATCCCCTGACAGTGGACTATAAAAGGAGGTAGTATGCTTGATTATTTTTCATTCGCTCCTCTCAAATTTAGCTTCCTTCAACCCAAATACTCCCCTAATAATTCATAGAGACTTACAACTCATTTAGATCCACTCCTTTGGAAATCAATCATCATTACTTCAATAGGTGATATTCAAGTATGCATTCTAAATCATTTTTCATCTATATCTATTTATCATATCTTGTGTTATCAATATATTATCTTTTAATTGATGGATCTATGACCTATGGTGTTGGATGGTGCTTCTAGGTTGGGTTCAAAGGTATTATCCTCTTTTGTTCTCATTGACAAGTGTCTTTGTGAGTGTTGAGTTTTGGGAAGAGGTAGGTGGATCCGTCCCGAACTGCCAAATTGATTACTTCTAAATTGATTGATTTATTTAAATTGTTGATTTAAATTAAATTTCTCAAAATTTATTTTAATTAAATTCATAAAAACCAAGTTATAGTAAATCAGGATATTTGAAATGGGTTTGGCACAAAAATTTAGAAAACCCCATTTTGCTTTGAATTGCTATATGTTTATAAAATTTGGTCGATTTAAATTCTTGAATTTAAATTTTGGTTTTGATGGAAATGTTTTCAATTAAATTGTGAAATGTAATTGTGAAAATTAATTGTAAAAATTATATAATTGGTTTTAAAAGGATTTAAAACTTACGAAAATGGATTGAAATGATTTTATAGAAACATAGTGGTTTTATCTTGTGAAAAAGGATTGTTTTTTTAAAACTTATTTTGGTTTTAAATGGAAATAAATTAGAATTTTTAAATGTAAGAGTAGGATTTTATTTTATTTTAATTAGTTATAAAATAAATATCCAATCATGTAAGAGTTCATGAAATCCTTAGGTTGTTGGTGATTTATTTCTACACACTCTATGCTATTAAAACATTCTAAAACATACCTATGGTGGGTCACATCTCCAGTGGTAGGGTGATGAGTCACCTCTGTCTTGTGTTAGGGGGATGTTAGTACACTCATTTTGTTGAGATCACATAGAGAGTGGAGAGTCCTATACTTGGAAATTATATCGTACCTTTTGGTATATGATCATGTTGCTCTCTTGATTATTTATATATGGGATATAAATGTATTCCAATGTTGTAAAAATGCTTTACATGCCTGTTTGGATTTGCATAAATAGTTTTATGTAAATATTTTATTTAGTACATTATTTTAAATATTTTATCTCTTGTAATGTATAGATTTTTCTTTAAAGGTATTTTCCATAATTTTGAAACTATATTGCATGTTTTGTTCAAATATGCTTTCTAAATTTTCAAACTTTTTTATTTTGAAAATTGAAAATTTTTCATTGTATAATATATATTTAGCATCTGTTGTGAAATATTTGGTGGTATCCTGTTGATCTTAGGCACAAAACCTACTTATTTCATTAGGGTGACTGTAGAATTTCTCCTTTTCGGTTTGAGAAAAGGGAAAGGGACTCTTGGAGGTGGATCCAGTTGTTTAGATTTTGAATTGGTGGGTTGTGTCCTTAAGGACCTTGGAGATATTTTCCCTATTTTTGGTACTTGGGTTGTAGTACTTTGGGATTTTTATTCCTTATTGTATTCTGGTACTTTACTCCTAGTTGAGTTTCTTTTATATGCATATTGAATTTCTTGTCTTACTTCCACTATGTCTTGTGAAAAAAATCATTCCCACTTGTATGTTGTATGATGACAGGTGATAGACACCAACCCATGGGGATCGGTAATGCCCTTCGGGCTGTGTCAGGACCATATCAGTTATTAGGTTACTAGGGTACATGGGATGGTTCATGATAAAGTTGTATTAAAAGAGGATGTTGAGCTTTTTTTGAGGTCAATATGTTTTTTAAATATTTTTGGGACATAGGAGGTAGTTGTGATTAAGTACTTGGCTAGCTCTCACTACAATGAACCTTATGCCACCAGGGGTGCTTAATGCAAGAAATATTATAGATTATCTCTAGTCCTTTTCCTATTTTGATTTTTATAGAGTGGAATACAAATCTAGTTGTTCCATATATTGTGAATAAATTCTCTTGATGCTCAGTTTGATTGTGAATCTAATGTCTTAAAAATTTTCTACATATGTTGTGCAGTATCATACTTCCAAGAAGACATGCAAATAAAATATAGGAGGAAGCTTTTATTGAACTGTAGTGGGAAAATATTCAAGTGTCCCCACATATAGTTGAGATGATTGAGAGAACTATCCAAGATCTAGGACATGCACCACCTATAATCTCTATTCATCCTCCAATAGTGGATCCTCAGGGGGATGTTGTTCAAAATCATTCTCAATAGATCCTTGGAAAGAGGTCACAAGTTTTCAAAGGTTCCATTGATCCTCAAAATTTTGAGGAATGGTCAGAAAGACAAAACATCTATTTTTATTCTTACAAACATCAGATATAATCAATGTGATGTGTTCCACCTTAATGCTGGAGGGACCAAACACGAAATGGTGAGACATGATGGTGAAAAAAACATAAGGTATTATAGTGTAAATACTTTAATGTTCTTTTCACCACCCTGTTCTATCAAGATTCAATATTCTTAGCTATGAATATATAGTTTTTATAGATTAATAATGACTATAAAACCATGACTGAGTATTCAAATCACTTTGCTAAGTTGGTGCAACTTTCACAAAAGATAGTATCTAATGAAATGAAAAGGCTTAATAGTTTTATTTTGGACTTCAAACAGATATCCATTATCAAGTTTTCTTACTAAAGATTCCCACTTGTGTTGATGTGATGGATAAGGAGATTATTTCTAAAATGGACCTGGATATAAATTTAGGTTTATTGGGAGTTGTTTTCCTCCTAGTTATAGCATTGGTTTATTCAATGTAATATAGAATCATGATTATTCTCACAGCAGTTCTTGATGGTAGGATCAATACAAACCTCCTACAACATCGGGAGGATTTTCATTGGTTTGATAACAGTGTGGAAATCTAGAATATTTTGAGAGGGTTTTCCCTGAGGCATTAAAGAACTATAGATTTTATGGATGTTCAGGGAACTTAAAATGATTCTACCATCACTTATTTATTCGGTGTGGTGGAACAAAATCATCAGATCCTCCTAAAAATATAGGGAAACCAGATTATTCACATACAAAATGGTTCTAGTCATAGGCCTCCAGAGCGAAGATTCTTCTCATAGAGTAAGAGTATCCAGAGGAAGAATACATGGGTCCAATGACCGTGAGAGGTACTGCTACTATAACATAGTCATCAGTGACTACTCTATTTGATACTGGTGCATGTCACTCAATCATTTCTCCCATTATTATTAACCCACATAATATTTATATGGATATTTTATTCTGTTCTATGGATATTACTACACACCTAGGTAGAAAGAGAGATAAGGGTCTATATAGTCCTTTAGTTGTCTTTTCTCTATCACTTACTGATCTAGCTTAGAGTTTTCTGGTCCTCGACCTGAAATTTCTTGACATCATTTTTGGTATGGATTGGATTATTACCAATAAAGCTCATATTGACTAATATATTAAATGGGTCAATTTTATTACACCTAGTGGTGCTTCCATTTTCATTCAAGAATATTGGGACCCATGTTCAAGCAGATTCATACATTCTTATTCGAAATTAGGGAAAGTGATATATGTGTTTTCTTTTGATCTAGAGCGGTGTTCAATGAGTGGATTACTCCCTGCAGTCATCGTTAAGTTTCCCAAAATTTTTCCTTCATATTTATTTGGTACGCCACAGGTGAGAGAGGTAGAGTTTTATATTGAATTAATTATTGATACTAAAACAATCTATATTACCTCTTATCAAATGGAACCAGATGAACTAAAAGAGATGGAGTCCCAGTTGGAGGATCTTATTGAGAAAGGACTTGTATGCACTAATGTGTCACCTTGTGGGGAACTAATTCTTTTATCCAACAAGGATACTGATTCACTTTTCCTATGTGTTGACTACCAAAATCTCAAATGAGTTATGGTAAATAACAAGTATCTATTTCCACAGATTAATAATCTGTTTGATCATTTGAAAGGTGTGAAGTGGTTTTCAAAGATAGAGCTTCAACTAGGTTACCATCAGTTGAGAGTAAAAGAATATGAAATTTATAAAACCACCTCTTTGAGGAGGTACAACCATTATGAGTACATTTTTATTCCCTTTGGTCTAAAAAACTCTCCTACAATTTTCATGGCTATGATGAATAAAATTTTATACAGATATCTAGATACCTTTTTTTGGACGACATCCATATTTACTCTATATACAATAAGGATCATATAAACTATATGAGAATAGTTCTGAGTCTTCTGAGAAATCATAGACATTATTCCAAATTTTCAAGGTGTGATTTCTTGATTTGGGAAGTGAAATTCTTGGGGCATGTGGTGTCAAAACAAGGAATATCAGCTAATACTAAGAAGGTGAAGGATGTCATGACTTTGAAGTGACCACAAAACGTTTTTTAGATATAGAGAATCATGGGGTTAGCTCGATATTATATTTGGTTCATTAATAAATTCTCAAAACAGGATCCTCCTATGGCTAATTGAAACTGAATGAAAGTGAATTTTTTCTGTAATGATATATGTCAGAGTATTTTTTGAGATGAAGTGTCTCTCGACTACCGCATTAGTATTAACTCTTCTTGAGATTTATAAAGGGTACATGGTCTTCTATTATGAATCAAGTTCAGGGTTAGGTTGTGTTCTTATGAAAGCTGACCCTGTAGTTTCTTATATATCTCATCATCATAGGATACATGAGAAGAATTATCCTACCCATGATATTGAACTTGCAACTATGATGAATGTGCATAAGAGTTGGTGGAATTACCTATATGGTGAGAGGATTAATATTTATTCACACCACAAAATCTCTAGTTATATCTTCCCTCAAAGATATTTGAATGTTAACTAGAGGAATTGGGTGGAGTACCTGAAGTATTTTATCTTTGATAACACCTATACCTTGGGGAAAGGGAATGTCATTTAGATGCATTAAATAAGAAAATAAAAACCTAGGTAGTGAAGGAATATTTGGAAGAGTGTAATTTGATGGTTCAATTTTAAAAATTTCATATTGTTTTTTATGAGAAAGGGGATGAGGTTTCTTTATCCAACATTCAGTTGACATATTCTCTTCTCGAGATAATTCTTCATGATCATGATCTTGATGATGAGTTCTGTACAATTAAAGACTCTCTTTATGGTGGGGAGATAATTTACCGTTGGTCATTCACCAAAGAGGGTGTTCTATGTTATTGAAATATCTTCACTATGATTTTAGTGGTAGTAAAGGATTTAATGGGATATTTCTATACTTCATAGTGGGATATGCAACTAGGAACCACTAAGATTTTCTATAACATGAGGTGGCAGTTTTGGTGTCTAGGTATGATATTTGGAATTGTTCTGTTTGTTTCACTTTTATATATGTTCCAACATGTTAATGTAGAGAATTAAAAACCCTCAGGTTTACTTCATCCACTTCCCATCCCAACATGGATGTGGGATGAAATCCCTATGAACTCTATAGTTGGGTTACCTCATACCAAGAGAAATAAGAATATGATTTGGGTTGTGATCAATAGGCTGACTAAGATATCTCACATTATAACCATTAGAGATACAACAAAAGGTAAGTAGTTGGGGAATATCTAGATGAAATATATTGTCTATTTTAATAGTGTTCCATATGATATAGTCTCTGATATGGATCCTCAGATTACTTCTCACTTTTGGAGAGTCCTTTAAGAAGCAATGGGATCTCATGTTCATTTGAGCATGGTCTACAATTAAAAGATGGATGGTAAGGCAGAATGAACTATACATATTCTTGAGAATATGCTTCATGCCTATGTTCTTTACTTTAGTGGGGTATTGTGATGATCACTTGGGACAATTTGAATTTTCTTATAACAATAGTTACCAGTCCACAATTGGAATTTCATCTTTTGAGGCCTTTTATGGAAGACCTTGTAAATATCTGATGTGTTGGTCAGATGTTAATAAATGTTCCTTGGTTGGACCAAGTTTGGTGCAATATGTGACAAGAAGAATTTACCTAATTCATCAGAGGATATTGATAGCACAAAGTCGATATAATTATTATAACGATCATCTCTATAGGCCTTTGTATTTTTTAGTTGGTGACTAAGTATTCTGGAAGGTTTCACCCCGATTGGGTCTTTGACATATTGGGAGGAATGGGAAGCTTGATCCTCATTTTGTTGGACCTTTAGAGGTTATTTATTATGTGGATAATTTTTTTACCATTTATCACTACCACTGTAGTTGACATCGATACATAACGTGTTCTATGTATCAAAACTGATAATGTATCTATCTAGTCCATCTAACATTTTGAACTATAGTGATATTAATATTAAGCTTGATTTATTTTTGAATGGGTGACCAATTAGGATAGTTGATTCGGAGTCCAAGGTACTTTGTGGAAGGATGATTCCTTTGGTTTATGTGCTATGGAATCATTGTTCTAATAATCACCAGACATGGGATCACAAGGAAATTATGAGAGAGTAGTGGTATCATATTTTCTGTATGGAGGCTTCTTTATAGGATTTGTAGTAATAGAAAGTTACAATTGTGGGGAGGTTGTAAAATACCATCACCATTCTTACTTTTATGTCTTAAGCCTTGTAGTGTTTTTCCTTTTCATTTTTTGGTAAGGGTTGAGTTTGTATTGGGAGGATACCTATAATGGTATAGTCTAACACATGTTGGATTTTTCAACTTTTAATATTATTTTTTGAAAACATATAGGATATTACCCATTGTGTAACTAGGTTACATATAGTGTAACAAGGTTACACAATGTGTAACTACTTCTAAGTGCAAGACGTGAAGCGTAGTTCATAGTGTGATGGGTACACGCCAAGAATTACCTTTACATGAAGTGATTTATTTTTAGGTCGGTTTTTAATGCATAACTATGGGTATTTATTCAGTTACAAATATATGGAACTAAAAATCATGAATAGGGGTTATACATCATTTAATACCCAAACATTAATTGTGTGTTACAAATTCAAGGCATCTTTGCCGTTGCAATCATTAAAATATTCACGACCTGTAACTAGATTACATGCCGTGTAATCCCCCGATAGCAGACTTTAAAAGGAGGAAGTGTTCTTGGTTATTTTTCATTAACTCCTATTCAATTTCTCTTCCATAAACCCAATGACTTCCCTATTTATTATTTTATCCTTCCAACTCTTTTTGATGCATTAATTTGGCAATCAATCATTATTTCTTTATCAGGTGATATCCGGATAAGCGTTCATCATCATTATTCATCTTTCTCTCTTTGTTCTCTCTTGGGGTTTCAATATATCATCTTGTAATTGATCGATCTATGCCTTGTGGTGTTGAATCTTGCTTTTAGTATGGGTATTGAGGTCTTCTCCACCATCCTTCTGATTTATGGGTGCCGTTGTGAGTGTTGAGTTTTGGGAAGAGGTAGGTGGTTCCATCTTAAATTTCAAAATTGATTATTCCTAAATTGCTTGATTTATTTCAATTTTTTATTTAAATTCAATTTATCAAACATTGTTTCAATTAAATTGAAAAAACTGGTTACATTGAATTTGGAGGTTTGAAATAGTTTTGGCATAGAAATTTGGAAATCACTTAATTCCTTTGAATTAGGGAATGTTTATAGAAATTGGTCGATTTAAATTGATGAATCTACATAATGGATTTGATGGAAAATTTTTCAATTAATTTTTTGATTTTAATTGTGGAAATGAATTGTGAAAAGGTTGACATTGGTTTTTGATGTATTTAAAACTTGTGAAAATGAATTAAAATGGTTTTCTTGAAACCTAGTGATTTTCTCTTATAAAAAGGGCATGTTTTTCTTATAAAAACCTTTTTTGGGTTTAAATAAAAATAAATTTTCATTTTTAAATAAAATACTTGGATTTAATAGTATTTTAAGTAGTATTAAAATAAATTTCCCCTCATGTAAGATCACCTGAAAGCCTTACGAAGTTTGTGAGTGATTTGGACACACTATATGCTATTAAAGAAATTGAAAAACATACATGTGATGGGTCACATCTCCGATGGGAGGGTGATGTGTCACCTCTATCTAGTGTCAAGGGGGAACAAGTATTCTCATTGTACTGAGATTACTTAGAGATAATGGATTCCTATATTCAAAAATACTATCATACATTTTGGAAGATGACCATGTTGCTCACCTACTTATATATATATATGAGATATAAATGAATTCAAATGTTATCATACTTATTTACATGGCTTTGATGGATTTACATAAACTAGTTTATGTAACTATTTTTAAATCCATTGTTTTTAATATTACATCTCTTCTAAAGTAAATCCTGATATTTAAAAGTATTTTCCACCATTTCAACGCTATATAACTTGTTTTTTAAATATGATTTTAAATTTACAAATCGTTTTATTTTGAAAATTGGAAGCTTTTTTTAGATAATATATATTTTTAATCTGTTATGGAATATTTGGTGGAATCCTTTTGGGATTATGCTCACACCCTACTTTTTCCATTAGGTGTTTGTAGAATTTCTCCATCCAAGTTGGAGCAAAGGGAAGAGATCTCTTAGAGGTGAATCCAGATGTTATGCTTTGGACATGGGGAGTTGTGTCCTTAGGGATGTTGGAGATGTTTACCCTATGTCTGGTACTTGGGTTTAATACTTTGGGATTTTATTCCTTGTTGTATTCTGGTACATTAATCCCAATGGAATTTCTTTTATATGCATATAAAATTTCTTATCTTACTTCTGGTATGTATTGTGGAAAAATTATTCTTGCATACAAGTTATATGATTCTTGGTGATCCTCACCGATCTATGGGGATCAGGAAAACCCTTTAGGCTATGTCAGGGCTGGCTCGGTTATTAGGTTACCCAGGTACCTAGGTTGGTTCATGACATAAAGTGTCATTAAAACAATCCAATATTATAATTGATGTGTTCATGCTCAAAATACATGTATCCAATATTATTTAAGATGATTTTCCTAACCTTATCAAAAAAGTTTTAACCCTAATTAACCTATTTTACCCTTTACCATGGTGATCAAAATTTAGCATGGTTTGTATTCATTAAATAAAAAAATTAAATTGATCTCAATACTATATTTGAACTTTCTAATTCCAAATATGGAACCCATTTTTAGCATTAATTTTGTATAATGGGAAAAAATTAATTCCAATAAAATAATTTCAAAAGTAATGGAAGATAATATTTTTTTTCAAAAATTGTTTCTCAAAAACTAGAATTGAATTTATACCCAAATTAAGTACAATGAATATTCATATGGAATTAATTAGGTTATGTTTACTCAATGGGGATTAATTATATTTTAAAACCACTAAAAAATAAAATTATAATTTTTAAATAATTGAAAATAAATTTTAGTTTTTTATAAAAATTGGTATTTACCATATTCATCAAAAAATAATTTTTTTAGAAAAATATATAAAATCCACACTAATATAAATGTTATATACTGATATAAAAAATTAATTCAATGTTATAAAATGAAGTTTCTAAAATTTATAAAATTTTATTTTCAATAAACCAATAACATATATGGAAAACTATTTAGTTAGAATAAATCTATTTATTTTTTCAAATATATAAAAAATTAAATTAAATTAATTATCAAAAATAATAAATTTGAATCCATAAAATGATTTTAAAAAAAATTATAAGATTTATTCCTTATTAGGATTATCTAGGTTGTAATATTCAAGCCCATTTTAATAAATTTCATCTTCATAATTTAATTCACCATATAAAAAAGTGAGTGTATTTTACTCCATTTCTTTTTCTTATTCACATATTCCTTCTTCAATAATGTCATTATTCCATAGTACATAACATGGTGAATCACCTTATTTTAAAATATACACAATTTTAAAACCATACTCTCAAATTAATTTTATTCATAGGGATGATTATTTTAAAAATGTACCACCCCTGAGCTCAAAACCTGAGATAAATTAGATACATATTTCCTTAATAGTGAAACATGAAACACATAATATACCCGAGATTATCTTATAGGTAAGAATATTTGGAAATAAATTGATCCCACTTATTAAATAATTTCATATAGTATAATAAATGATGTTTATAACATTTAATTTTTACAAAAATGATATAACACCTTAAAAAGATGATATTTTAATAAAAGACAAGATTTACAACGTCAAATGAGAGGTCCTTTTTTCCTATTATTTGAATGAATATTCTTTATGTTCTAAGATACTGTAATGTGATATTGGATAATAGCTACCTTATACTCCTTTTCTTCAACAAGTTCTAGTCCCAATAACTTCTTCTCACTGACTTCTGCCCTACATTATTGTGTTTTACACCTCCTTCCATATAATGAATGAAAAGGTTCCATATGTATATAGGAATGAAAAATATTAATATAATAAAACTCAACTAGTAAAGTACAAAAAATACAAAATTCCCTATAAATCCATTTATAAATCCCATGTATATCTTCTAAAGACCGAATCATTCACTCTAACTATCCATCATATTAAGGATAAAAAGTATTATCAGAATTTATGTTAGTTCTCAATGAATTTTTAGGTCTTTTAATAATATTATCAGTAAATATAGGATCAAAATAAAATAAAATATTCTGAGGGAATCTATTTACTCAAACTACATATTTATATTATTATATAGAATGTTGATATAAACTTATACAATCTTTAATTTGATGAAAATGAATAGATTTAGTCAATTTATAAACAATAACCCAAAATAAAATTATTTTCTCAATATGTTGTTAGTAACCCCACCATGATATCCATAGATATATTATCCTATTTCATTCCAGGAACATGAAAAGGATGAATAATAACCTTCACTAGTTATCTCTCACGTTTAGCCTATTAACAAGTTAAAATTTTCATAGTAAATTTATTAATATATTTATTCTTCCTATCCCACTAATAATATTATCAAAGGATTATATAATTATTCATGCTGTTAGGGTGAAAAAATTGATATTTACGATCCTTAATGATCAAATACATCTTTAAGTTAGAATCAATAAGCTTATGATTTTTTTCTAAATTTTATAATACCTTTTTTAAAATATTAAAATTTTGAAACATACCCATATTAATAAACACTACACTTTCTTATAGATTATAATAGCTCACCTTCTATACATAAATATGCTTGAAAATGATTACTAAAATGACACCTGAACCAAAATAGAGAGAAATTCTATATGAACAATTTATAGGAAAACATTTATTAAATTATTAACCAATGTATTAGCTTAAAAACATAGTATAACTGATGATTAATTTTAATGTTGAATCAAGGTATCAACTACATTGTTTTCCTTACCAAGAGGATTGTGAATTGTGTTGTCATAATAATTTATCAGTTCCAACCATAGTCTCTACAAAAAGTTCAATTATTTTTGAGTGATTATATAATTCAAATATTTATGGTCAGTATATTTTTCAAATTTCTCCACATATAATTGATGTCTCCTAAATTTTAATGAAAAAATACTATAGTCATTTCAAGATCGTGAATTAGATAATTCATATAATAGTGTTTAAATTTATGTGATACATATGAAATAACTCAATCATTATACTATAAAACACAACCAAATCCCTTCCATGAATAATAATTATAAAGGCAAAATTCACCATTTATTTTTGGAAATGAAAAAAATTTATCATTAAACAATATTATATTTAATTTCTCAAATAAATATCCACATTCCTTCATTAAGATGAATTTTAATCTTTTTGCGTTAACTTAGTTAGTGGTTGAGATAACCGATCAGTGTTTTCAAAAAACCATAATTAGTAACACAAAAATACATGGAAACACAATCGTTTAGTGAAATTTGTAGGCATTGGACACTATTATACCACTTTAGTTTTATTATATCAACAATTATTCTATATTTATAAACAATATTACCAAGTTATGAAATCAGTTTTAATCAAAGTTAACATTTTATAAATTTTATATACCACATTATTTCTTTGAAAGTTTTTAGAACAATCCTTAGATTCCATTCATGATACCTATAAAGTTTACAATAATCTAAAATTTCATCAGAGAAAACCACCAAAAATTTATCGAAATTCAGATTGAAAAATAAATTCATAAAATCCATAAAACATTAGGTGAACTCAAAAACCTTTCATACCCATAAAATCATAATGTTCATTCACAATATAAAACTAAATTCTCATAATTTATTCTTCTATCACATTTAGCTGATGATGCACAGATCTGAGATGAATGTTATAAAAAAACTAATCACCCAAGAGATGATGAAACAAGTCATCGATATGGATAATTTGTTACTTGTTATTAATAGTGATGTTATTGAGTTCATTAAAATCAGTGAAAATCCCCATGGATCCATCCTTATATTTTTTTAAAAAATTAGAATCTCATAAAGGTAAAGAGTTATGTTGAATTAAAACATAATCAACTAACTATTGAAACTTCTACGCGAATTCCAAAAGTAATAATAGAGAAATTTAAAAATGGTGTTTTGAAATTAATTTAGTATCAGGAAAAAGGTTAATTATTAACTCAACCTTTATATTATGAATAACCCCATGAATTTCATCATGAAACACATCAATATATTCATTCATTACTAGTAAATCACTAATTTAAATAGTTTACTCTGTTTTGACCATATGTTCTAGATATCTTTCATTCATCTAAAAATAGTTTTTCAGATTATTAATACTTTTTCAAAGGTATGAATTAATTTTTATAAACATAGTAAAAGTCATTCTAAAAGATAAATTCATTATCTCAATAATATATCATATCACGATGAACTAAAATCCAATAAAAATCCAAAACAACAACAAAATATACAATGGTTAAGCCAGTTAGGTATGTAGGAAAATCCATTTCATGAATTTCAATAAGAAAATTAGTATATCATCTTCTTGATATATTGTCAATGGTGTGAATTCATTATTATATACAAACAAAAACTCATTATAAAAAATTACATCCTTATCTATACAATCTATCATAGCATGATAAACTAAAATCCCATCCATACATAGAATAAAAAACTATTCAATATGTTAGATAATAACATTTATAGGATTTTTAATATACCAAACAATAATTATTTTAAGGATTTAGAATCTAAAATAGTAGTATAAAAATATATTGATGCAACTTTATGTTTTAAATTATAATGATTTCCACCTTGAGTAATTAAATCCTCACATGAATTAGAAAAATTACCCAACTCATTAAAATTAAAACATCTCAATAGGTGATGACTATTAGTTTTCCCACAACTGATTTTATTAGAACTATTATCTATACATTAACGAACCAAATGATGAAGCCTACCATATTGTTAGTAAATTATTGAACTTATGAAACAATCTTAAAGAAAATACCACATTTTTAATATGTAGTGTATTCATATTTATTGTATGCTACCTAGAACGATTGTTATTATTTTTCTAAAAAGGTACATATGTCTCAGAAAACACCATCTCAATATTCTCACCACCTCAAAATGAGTCCCCATAACATTAAAATTTTGTGGAGGATAAATTTTTTCATAAATTCAATTTCAACATTGCATAAAATATATCAATTTTTAGTTCACTATATAGAATGAATTTTGTTTCGTAGCTAAACAATATTGTAATATTTTCTTTAATAGTGGTTATTGATTCTTCCTTATCTTACTTCAATTTTGAAAATTTTATTTCCATTCTATATCAAATAATATTTAGGAAATACTTCATAAGAAAACATTCTTTAAAGATAGTCTACTATATTGAATCAATCACAACCATTTCCTTAGTATTATTAATTGGATACCTCCATCAATTGACTTAAACTTCAATAAACAAAAAATAAGTAGTTTAATTTTGTTGTTTAATACTTCAAAAAATTTCAAATATATTCTTCAATGAATTAATTCATCCTTATTATTTCTCAAAGACTAATATCCATCAAAATATAGAGGGCGGTGTTTCATAAATTGTTCCACTAGAGACATGTTACTCTACAGAGAATTTGGCCATTCTATTACATGGTTTCCACTAGTAACATCCTATGTCAACAAGGTTAAAACTAATAACAACTTCTCAATATGAATTATTCTAGGTTACTAATCTAAAAGGTTATTATCCTTTTTATTCAATCCTAATTTAGGTTCCTTGTTCCTTATATGAAAAAACATTCTAAATATATATGGATTAGATGAATCAACATGGAAATCACGAGAATCTATCTCATGATAATACAAAATAAATATGAATATATTGTCTTTTAATATCCTCCTATCCTATAATATTATCTTAAAATTTCTCTGATACTAACTATAACACCTTTTTACTTTATAACACAAAAATATGAGCTTAATTTCATGGATTTCGTAATTTTTACGATCCCATGATATTTTAGTTTTAAATTTTTTTGAGAAGAAAAAAATAAATTACATGAAAATATTGACTCTTCCACACATTGTTTTTCCCTTAAAAAATGTACTATAACGTTACACTACTATTTCATTCATGACACCTTTTTTTCTTTTATGATTCATATAAAGGGGAAATATTGAACTCACTATAATTAATACTCATTCATAAATCCTGTGAAAAATTTAAAAAATTTGGGTGAGGACATAAATCATACTAGGGGACATAAAAATAATGGAAACAATGATTCTATGGAAAATATAAAAACCCCTAAAAATATTCACACTTTCCATAATAAAACATTGAGAAAATAAGGTAAAAATTTCTATATATGAGAATATTTTTTTTCTCAAATGAATTATTTAAAAATAGTATAGTAATTATATAAAAACATGATGGAATCATGAGAAACAAAAGAATTCAAGGAAACATCCCATGGAAACCAGACCATTCACCTTTATATGTTCATTAAATATTCATTCCCCATGAAATCAAGAGATTTCCAAAAACACCATTAGAAAAAAATAAAATATATTTTATGTATTAACATATTAATAACCTATTTCACTCAAATTTAACCATTTTCTGAAAAAATAAAGAAAAATTAAGTATATATATGTAAAATACATATTTTTCTCCCTCATTTTCACATTTTAAGACTAAATATATATGATATTCATTAGAGAGCAGTACAGGGATCACCCATTATCATGAGATATATCGGGCTCACTCCTAATCATATACAATACTCAAGTACCATATCACAAATTAAAGATTTATAATAATTAACCATTTCATTATAAAATATAAAAAAATCATTTTGACCCACAAGTAAAGAACTTTCCATTTTTTCATATGAGTGAGGATAAATATACATTTTTTATCTCTTAAAAATTAAAAATTACCATAATATGAGGAATAATACATTCCATAAGAAAATTTGAACATTTAGTGTAATATTGATAAAAAATATTATATATGATGGTAGGAAAAGAAAATCATGTAGTATATGCTAAAAAACATTATTTTCTCACTTCTATAAAAATATATTAAATAACTCATATAGAAATCACTGACAAAGATTTATTTTTAAACCTTGTAAAATAATAAAAAATTATTCCAAAATACCCTTTAATAATATTTAAGGTATAAACAGAAACATTATTGATCCTCTTAGAAGAACATGAATATAGTGGAAATGGATTTGAAAGGACTAATTAAAAGAATATTTTAATTAAAAATCTAATATCATAAGTGATTAATTTCTTCATAAATTCTCTAAATCTCCAATAATAAAATTAAATTAGTTGATTAAATAATTTAAAACCTTTTTATGTTTATTTGATTATCATTACTCCTTTTATTTCATTTATTAATAGTTTTTATTTAATTACCACATCGGTAACGTTTGCATCTATAATTTTGATATTGTTCAATATTTTATTTTCAAAACATCATTTATTGGTATATGGTGATCAAGAGTTAATGGTTTTATAATAATATCCATGTTATAATTATTATATTTATACATTAAATAAACATTTAATAAATTCTATGAAAGTCAGTCTGGAAAAGTGATCCATAATGTTTCATGGTGATGGTAGTGCATACGTATGCCTAAACAACACTTTATTTATTTTCAAAGAAATAGAATTGGAAGAAAATAGATAAATTTCTTGCTTTATATAATGTATAAAAAATTATAATATTAATATTTAATCATTATATCCATCCATATGAGAATCTATGTAAGGTGGAAATGAGAAAAGAATCACATCTCTTTATTGAAGTGTTAGTCGACACATATGCATGGGCGACGTTGTCAATTTCCAATAGATGAGACCTTAAGAAGTTTGATAGAATATTATGTTTGATAAAACATAATTATTTCATTATTATCAAATATATTTTTTAAATCTAATATAATAATGTTCCATGTGTATAGGAAATGAAGAAAAAGACATACATCTCTTCTTGGAGGTGGTAGTCCACACATACAAACGAGCGATGTTTTTATTCCCCTTAAGATAGAAAAAATGAAATATTGTTTTACCAGAAGTATAATAAAATTTATTAATATTGGAGATAGTTATTTTATTATATCATAATAGTTATTATAGTATTTAATGAGGTAAACAGAAAAATATACTTGAAATAACATAATTAAGAGTTATACATTTTCTATAGAAAAACACATTTTTCTTACAACTTATGTATTCTTAGTTTTTCTTTTGGAGTGTCCAAGTGCTCTTGGATGTGAAGACAATATTTTAGAAGGAATATTTTCATATCTTGGCTAATCTAGAATACATATTGTTTGTGAATAAGTGAGTATAAGAGGCTCCTATTTATAAGTGAGGGGCGTGGAACCCATTCAATTATTCTTAACATTTAAATATTATAAATGTATTTTTCTTGGTCAATTAGCCCTAAAATAATTCAATTTAAAAAATAAAGTTATAAGTTTTTAAATATCCTTATCCAAAAGTATTTAAGATGTCATTTTTTGATATTTTAATAAAGTGTTCACCATAGTTAACCCATTATATCCTTTATCATGTTGATAACAATTTACCATGGTTAGTATTAATTCTAACCAAAAAAAGAAATTTACCTCCCCAATATACATGAACCTACTGATTGAAAATTTTAAATCAATTTTAAATGATCCAATCTAATTATTTTTCTGAAATTAATTTTGAAAAAATAAAAGAAAATGGAATGTATAATAGATTTTCTCAAAACATGCATGTTTTATACTAAGGTGAATTTATACCAAAATAATATACAATTTTTTCCTATGTAATTAATTTGATTGATTTCATTCAATGGGGTATAATGTTACTTTAAAAAATCCAAAATAAAATGGAAAATTTTAAATATATGAAATGAACTGATAGGTTTTTATAATAATTTTCATTTTCCTTATTATGCCAAAAATAAAATTTTTCAAAAAAAGTATAAAACATTTACTATTTTTTTTGATATGATGAAAGAAAAAATGAATTTCATTTTTTCAAGTTCAATTTTTAAAATTTTAAAATTTAACTTTTAAATATAACCATATTGTACAGGGAAAACACTTTATTAATAATACCACTCTTTATTTTTATGAATTTGAATATAAAATCATATAAAATTACATATAAAACTATGATGAATCTGAATCAATATAATGATTTATTATTAGTTATAATATAGAATCATTACTGGTATTACCTATATTTTCACAAGGATATTTATATAAGTTCTTGTTGTTGGATCTTAGTTTAATTCTATGTTTTTTATAAATGTATGATATTCCAGATGATTATACTTAACTAAAAGGATACCCAATAAAAGTATATTAATAAAATAAAAATATATGAATTAAATTTCAATATAATGTAGTAATGTATTTTCACAGTGATATCAAATCACTATAAAAATCATATTACGGTCTTCCCTTTACATTATTTCCCGCTACAAATATAATTTAAAAAAAATATGAAATTAATGAAAAAAATTTGAATAGAGAATTTTAATTTTTATTCAATGTGAAATTGAAGGACCTGACTCACATATTATTAAGAAAATTTGACTAGTATAATTATAAAAAATTATGGAATTAATTCATATGTCTAGAGTTATTTAATTTTTTTTAATTTATTTTTATGTAACTATCTAATTTTATTTCAAAGCATGCTCATAAATGAGGAATGTTTATGGTAAGAGTGACTTGTTTAGATAGTGAAATTAAGGATGAATGAAATTAATTATGATTATGTCTCATATATTCTTTACTTATAAGGTCTATATGACAATTACGAAACAAAAAACATATTTCTACATGTGAACTTGAGTTATGGATTGAAAAAGGAAGTTGAATTTTATTTTAATTATAGAGAAATGGATGTTATAAATTGTGCAGTAATATATGATGATTTAATTAGAGTTTATAAATGTTATAATTCTTATATAATTTAGGTAACTATTATTTTTTATTATGAAGGTACTTATATTATTTGGTATTTGATATATAGTTTTTATAGTCTAAAAAATAACACATTCAATATTTCTGATCAAAAATTAATATAAATATTTAATGTAAGACTAAAAAAGTCAATGAAAAATTTATTTTATTTGGAAGCTGGTGTGAAATATGGATAAATATATCAATTTATATGATACAATTTACTCTCATAAATTAAGTGAAAATGAAAATCCTATTTTTACTCTAATGATGTATGTGGACGATATAAAAGTTGAGGTAGAGGATCAATAATTAATTAATTAGAATTAACTTATCTTAGTGTTACTACTAATAAGGATGAAAATAAAGATAAATAAAATCTTTATAAACCATATAATTAATTATATTTAAAATGTTATAATTTTGGTCATTAAATTTATAAATAACAAATATGGTTAAAAAATTATATAAGAGAAGAAATGGATTATTAATATTTTTTAATGAACTAAAAAAATGATTAAACCCAAAAAATTTAAATTTTATTATTTTATGAAATATGTACATGTAATGCCTGATTTTTCTCCATTAAAAGTTAATATAAAATATGAATAAAATATCATAGAGAAATATATTTTAAAAATTATATGGTGGAATATTAAGAAAGTTACTATAACATCTCAGACCTATGCCGATTCACAATATGGACTAAATCACATCTCCCCATACACCAAAAGGCTGTTGAATAGTAGTAATGGTATATTGAAACACATGGGGATAATATACCCTCTTTACAAAATTAAAATAATATTGAAAACTATTTTAAACATCATGATGAAATAAAATTTCATAACCAAACATCACATAATCAAATTCAAAAACTTAATAAGTATAATAATACACTACAGTAAGTATGTAATGTCATGATGGTGTAAAGTGTTAGACAGAAACTAAAATAAAGGATCCAGAAATGATCCCCATAATAGGTCCTGATAACATTTCATGTCCCCTCTTCCATGCTTTATCCCATGTCAACAATATAACACCAGGTCCTTTCCTTTATCAAAACCTATAAACATGAATAAATCTTGGTTACCCAATAGATACCAGAGTAGGGTGTGCTTACGACTCAATAATCCACCACCAATAGTTTCTACCAAAATATCCAGTATAATATTAGTTTATGTAGAAGTAAAAATAATCAATAAAGAATAAAGTGAAAGTAAAAAAGGGTTTACTTTAAAAAATTATCAATTAATACCATGGGATCTCAGATGTAATTATAGAAAAAATACACCAAACCTTATTTGGCACACTCCAAAAGTCTATAACATAAACTATAAAGGGTATTACACTATAATTCACATGGGTGTTTGTTAGTCAATTCAATCAAAACATTCTATGTTGTGGCCTTAGTCAATGTATCCATATCATGTCCATACCAGGGGATCTTGGAGCCTAATAATGACATCCTAACCATACCAGACATTATTAGGTCCTAGAACATCCTTTTAACATGACCCAAATAAGAGGAGCCTAAGTCTTTCATCCCTACCATGCCATCAATCAAGATTTATGAGGTTCATCATTAATGACATTTTAAAAAAAACAAGTGTTAACCTTTTCATTTTAAAAACATTACCATGGTTCATAACTTCAAATTAATTTAACATAATTCCATAACTATCCCATTTTCACATTTATTCATAGTCACAACCATTAAGCATACTTTTAACCCATTTTATAACATACTTATTCCCCCTTTAACCATGTATCAATTTCCCATTAATTATCTCAAAACCCATTTAACATTACATGCTATGAAAAAAACGCATTATTATATGCTAGCATGCTAAAAAATGTTATAGTTTATTTAATCTCATAAATCCTTCAATTCAACATTTAATAACTCATTTCACCATTTTAAAAGGCATGGTACACCCCATGGGTGACCCTAGGATAGGTATTATAATAATAAACAGACCCAGTGGGATCTGTAAAGGATCCTACATATCAAATTATGTATCAATTAACGTTTCCTAATAAAAATTAAATTCCACAACATGAAAAAGAAATGGTAAGACCACATACATAAGAAAAATAGTGAGAATACGGGAATTAATTTGTGGACAACCTACCTTAAGCTCGTAGAAAACCTATCTCTTGAAAATGACCCTTGATTCGATCCCAACCAACCCTCATCCCAAAATCTAGTAATTCCCTAGAAAATAAGGATTTATGGATTAATAATTATATAATATAATCCACAATAAACCTCCCATAAAATGAAAGGAAATAGAGTCACATGCTTACAGGGAGATTTAATTCACACTAAATGGTACTCCAAATGCCTAATAATCAAAGTAGGACCACTAATGGTGATATTTGGAGGATTTGGGTTGTTTCCATTTATTTTGGAAAATAAATTAGGGATAAATATTGTGAAAATCATATAATGGGGGGGGGGGGTATTAATTTCTATATTTTCAAGAGACACATGATTTGGCCACATAGTTTTCCAAACAGTGTGCCAACCATGCAGTTCCCATAATCTAAGAGTAATCCTAAACACACACTATTCCTAGAAATAAAAACTATTTGAAAATCTATGTAATAGCAATGTACTAACCTCTTTTTAAGAGGAATGAACCACATGGTGTTCTGGACACCAATCACATGGATTTTAAACTATGCACCCCCTCCATTAGGTCACACGTCTATAGTGCATGGTTAGTACTAACAATGTTCCAACCATGAAAAATTTATGGGGTGGAAAAATTCCCGCATTTTTATATCCCAAAATATAGAAACACCTCAGATACCTTCCCACCCATGGGAAAAATTACATTAACTAATTTAAAGAGAGTAAAATGAATACTTAAACAAGAACTTACGCCATCAAAATTTTAGGATCGTATAACCTGTGCACCTTATAATATCGCATCCTTGATCTACTCTCCCAAGAATCAATAAGACTCATAGGTAAATGTTTTAGGCCACTGGGACTTTATATTAGCTCCCTGGTCCATAGTTTCATCCTGAACATGGCCACTCTGCAATGACACATGGACCAACAACATGGTTTTACCCTATAAAAAATTCACACTATGATGCAAAAAATTAATTAGATTCCACTTAAAAGATGCATGAAACAAAATATAAAAATCATCAACATCAATCAAATGATAATGGTTAGGATGATACAATTAAAGTTATATCACATGAAATACATCATGAATATAACTACACCGCTATGAAAGATCCAATATGTATGCCGCCATTCTAATTCTATCCATAATTTCAAATGGACCATCATTCCTGGGAAAATATTTTCACTATTTTTGAATTTAAAAGTGGCCCAATCTAGGAGTCACTAGTAGAAATAAATGCTCATGCACTAAAAACTCAAGGGGTTTATTGTATCAACCATTGTATGATTTTTTCTACAATACACTATATCCATACACTTTCAGATCAATTGAGAAAGATATAACATATCCTTCATGGGAATCAATAACAATTTATATTAATATCTTACTTCCATCCAACTCAAAAGTGTCCTACCTGGACTACCATATAGTGTCTCTTATGGATCCATCAAAATGGTGTCTTGATAACTATTATTGTAGATGAACACAAGATGTGCTTTATGTTTCTCCATATTTTGTAAACAATATAGTATCTATTCTCTTATAATTTCTTCATATACTTGGATAGTATGTTCTAATTTTATTTTGTCTACTCCTAAAAATACATACTAAAAAATCACATATGTACCAAATTCTTTCTACAATCCATTCTATAAATATGAAATGAAAAGGGGGCCTCCATCTGAAATAATACTTTATTAAACCCCATAAAACCACTATATCTATTGAACTTATATGTTTCCTGACTGATAAAAAATAAAATTCTCCCAAATATATAATAAATTAGATACTTTTTTAAAATTATATAATACTACCCTTATCAAATAATTATTTCATGGATTACTTAGTAAAATCATATAAAATACATCACAACAAAATCCCATTTTCATTCCTGAATGGGAAATGACTGTAGCAGACTAGTAGACCGCTGGTTCTTAGGATTCACATACTAATACATGTATCAACACGTCACAAACATTAAATATTTTTTTTTCATTCCCAAACACCAATTCTATAAATTAAGATCAAGGTACATTTTGATCAAACTAGGGTGCACCACCCACTTCAAGGAATGATACTCATGCATCAGATCCTCCCACATACAGGTCGTCACACTAAAAAAACCAAAAAAATTTATGATCTAATCACCATTGATGGTATAATTTGAATTAATTTCTCTTACACCAAATATTTACCTCAATAGAAGACACTATATACCCTAAAATTACATTATCTTGATACAGTTCAAATGAAAGGGTTCAATTGATAAAGATACAAGGGTTATTTGTTCACCTTCCTCATGAATATCAATATACATCTCAATAAACAAACACATCATTTTCCATCCAGAAATTGACTCCTAAAACATATTAGTTTGTGTCTTATATGTCAAATCATATTCAATAGATTTTCCTTATCATGGTGTTTATGTTGGATCAAAATCATGACACCAAATGTACTCAACCTATCATCACTACAAAATATTTAAATCACACTAGGAAAATTTGTGTCTGAGGGTCTCATGATCAGTAGAAATAATAATTTTTTACCTAAAAATATAGTTTCGCAAATATATTATTACATAAAATAGTATGAAAAACTTGAGATATTATGTAGGGAAGATCTGTTCACAAGGCCTCAACTTCCATGATCCATACAACAAAAATCGGTCCCCATACAACAACACTACCCCAAGTCCATTCCCAGATGCATCATAAAATAGAGAATAATCGTTATCCAATTTGGGTAAGTTCATAATTAGTTCTATAGTAAAATGAATCTTTAGCCCTTAGAAATCATTCTCACATGCTCCATGGAATTCTAATTTTTTACCCTTATTGGTTAATCCCAAAATAAATTCATCCAAATGAGAAATTTCATTGATGAACCTTCGATAATAACCTTCCAAATCCAAAAATATTTTTCGATAAAAATCATTATAGGGATTCTAGAAAGAAATCATTGTGTGAAGATTATTTGGGTCTACTAAGAAACCTTCCTCTATGATGAAGTCACCCAAGAAATGTACTTTGTCAATCTAGAAATCTCGTTTATATAGCTTTTCATATACCCTATTCTCTCTTTGTGCACTCAAGACAATTGATGTGCATTGTGTTGCATTTGTTGTCAATGAGACATGAAGTTGTCTTGGAATGAATGGATGTCAAGGAGTCAAGATGTGAATGTCAAAGGATGTGATAGTGATGGTGATGAATGGAGAATGGCCATGGAACATAAAGATGCATGTCACTTAGGAGATTCACTAAGTGGCATAGGAGATGTGGTTGAAACATTCTCTAGTAACATCTGACGATTGTTGAGCTGCTCTTTAAATTCCAAGAACTTGTATCAACTGGATACAATGTCACAACATGATTAGAAGACCATGCATTGTAGTGACAATGCATGAGGAGTTGAAGAAGCAAGACGATCCATTCACATGTTCTAAGTGGATGAAGTGGTTTAATGAAATCCATGCACTAACACTTAGTGCATGTGAATTTGGAAGATCCAATTGATCTCTGATTAGATCAATGAAGAATGTTGAAGAACATGTGTGATTCATGAAATTCAGTTGAAGAAGTCCCTCCTAAGTATTGAAGACATATGGAAGAGGAGATGAAGAAGATTTAGAAGGAACCGTTTGGAATTACATTCCTAAGTGATGAATACATGTTTAAGAAGAATGAGGAATTCCTAAGAAGAATAGAAATGTGGGAGAAGAGAAGAAATGAAGAAGAAGAGTTGTGGCATTTGGCATTTGAACATGGTCACTTTGTTTTTACACAAAGGACTTGTTCTATTACTTGCAAAAAATTAGCCATCTCAAGCCAGCCTTAAGGGTTCAACCCCCAAGGCACATGTGGGCCTAAGGCGCCACGCCCAAGGGGGGATCCCATGTGGCCAGCCCGAGAGGCAGGGGGGCCGTGTGTAAGCCCCCGAGGGCACGCGGTGGTGAAACCCGCGCACCCAGAGAGCATAGTGGGCGCTAGGAGCGCACCCGCAGGAGCAGAGTGGGCGCAGAGCGCGCCCGCAGGAAGAACCCGGTGCGGGGCGGCACCGGGAGGGGAGAAGTTCAATTGAAGGGAGGCCGGCAGCGCTTGGGTAATAAGATGCGGAAAATTTGGCCGCCGTTTCGATGTGGGACGCGGGATTTTCCCGCGGAAGAGATCCTGGCTGTCCGAGCCATCGCGCGCTTGATCTGCGCCGCACGATCCATCCGCGGCGCCACGATCTAATCCAGGCCGTTGAAGATCTGATCCGACGGCCCCGGCTTCGTCCTCTTCCCCGAGCTCGGCTGAGGCCTCCCCGCGCATTCCCGCGAGCTCCGCTCGAACCAGAGGCAACCTGAAGATGGTTTTCGAGTTCCCGGCCACCTCTGAAGGATCTAAGACCTCCATTGTGATCGTCTGGCCACACTGAATTCATCCATGCAATAAAATGGGCTTGCATGTAATGTATGGAGAATCTCGGTCGAGGCCGAGGCAAACGAAGTTGCCGAGGCATCGGGGTGGTCGTGTTTTGCATGGGATGGACAAAACAGAGGCCGTGCATGCGTTCTAAATCGCATGCACGAGGAAGAAAAAATAAAGGAAGAACCCGCGTGAAACAGAGGATAAAAAAACAAGATTTAAGGAAATCTTGAAATCCCGAAATCTTCGGGAGATTAAAAGATATCCCACGCGGATGAACCGAGGCTCTCCTCGCCTATAAAAGGAGAGGCCGAGGCCTTGGAGTCGCTTGCTGATCCTTTCTCGAAAATCAGAAGACCCGTGAGTGCCTCTGCCTCGCGAAGAAAGAAGCCACCGTGCAAAACATTGCGCGGCTGTTGTCCCGAAGCCACCCGAGGCTTTGAAGTGTTCCCTGCGCGCCTACTCCCTTGCGTGACAGGAAGAACCCGAGGCCGCATCCTTGCGCGCCCGAGGTTGCATCCCTCTCTGCCCGTGGACTTGCGTGGCAGGAGGTGTTTGCGCGGCCGCTTGTGCTCTTGCACCTGCGCGCCCGAGGTGTTGCACTTTGCACACCCGAGGTCTTGCGCGGCCCTTGTGCACCCAAGTGCTTGCGCGGCTTGGTGCCTTGCGCGGAAGGCAGTAAAGGCCACCACATCTAGTGTGTGTGTGCCAAGTGGAGAAGAAGGCCCTACAGCTGGTGGGTGCAAAATAAGAGGAAGGCCGAGGCCTTAGTGCAAAGTGAACAAGAGTTGGCCGTAGCCTTGTGTGTGTGCAAGAAGAGAAGGAAGGCCGTGGCCGTGTGTGTGCATAAGGAGGAAGACCACACTATTTGTGTGTGTGCAATTCAAGTGAAGGCCGAGACTTGAATGCCTTGTGTGCATAGTGAAGATAAGACCCTATGGTTTTGGTGTGTGCAAGGAGAACCCAAGACTTGAAACCTTGTGTATGCAAATTGAAGAACATGCCTTGAGTGTGTGTGTGCAAACAAGAAGAAGAAGGCCGAACCTAGGTGTGCACTAAAAGTGAACACACTCAGAAGAAGTTGAAAGGAGGACATCCACACTAAAGTAGAACACACTCTAAGTGTGTAAACAAATTGGACAAAGTGTGTGAAGAAGTGAGAAGCTGGTGTGTGCTTAAAGATACTACACCCTTTGAGGGTTTATAGCACCAAGAGGAGAAAGAGGAGACCCTCACACTAAAGTACAACACACTTGTAAGTGTGTAAACAAAAAGAACAAAGTGTGAAGAAGGAAGAAGTGTGTGTGCTTAAAGCAATTGCACTCATTGAGTGTTTATCACACTAAGAAGAAGAAGAAGGGGAGTGCATGCATGCATGCATGCACATGCACACGTGAACAAAGCCAAATCTGGTTGTGTGCATTTCAGTTGACCAAGACTGAAAGTTCTTGAAGAATATATTGAGAAGGCCATGCTATTAGTGCATGAGGATGAAGAGCTGCCATGCACTCAGTGCATGATGTTGAATTGATGTGAGACTGGACCAGACTGAAGTTAAAGACATCAATTGTCTGAGTATTCAGTAATTGGAGAGAAGCCAGGTCATCCTTAGAAGAAGGAGATAAATCCTGAGCAAGACGAGAAGACCTGATCATCACAAGTGATCAGAGGTACAGAGCAAGGCCAGCAGCCTTTATCCCAGGCTGCTGAGGATACTTGAAGAACTTAAAGAGAAGAAGAGCTACTCGTGTGACTCGAGGAGCCAGGAGAAGACCCTGTGGGACTTAGGGAGAAGAAGTCTTCAGTGGGATTCTGGAGCAGGCCAGTGGGACTCTGGTAACACTGTGGGACGCAGTATAAAGACCCTCCTGTGGGACTCAGGAGAGATACAGTGGGACTCTGTATCGACCATTGTAATACTAACAGATTATAATGGGAGAATCCATGCTGGGAGAGCATGGCAAGGATGTAGGCCTTTGGTGCCGAACCTTGTAAATCCTTGTGTCCAGTGCCTTTACATTTACTGCATCATTCGTGGAAAGGTGAGAGATACAAGAAGAGTGGATCGAGGCTTTAACCAGCCATAGGGGTTTAATTGATAAGGAATCAATTAGTAAAAAGTTTTAAGGGATCACTGATTCACCCCCTCCCCCTCTCAGTGATTCACACTGATCTGGGCACTTCAATTGGTATCAGAGGGAAGGTTACCTCTAAAAGATCCAAGAGAGTCTTCATGGAGTGCAGATTTGAGGAAATGAGTGACCGGCCTCAAATGGAGATATCTGCCAAGACTCAGAAAAATAGAAAGAAGAAACAGGCAAAGAAGATGAGGAAGAAGGTTGTTGCAATCAGAGAAACTCCTTCTATGGAAAGAAATGTGAATGTCACATCAGATGACAATTCCTTTTATCATTCTTCTGATGAAGCCTGCTCTAGCTGTGATGAAGATGGAAGAAACAATGATCTTCTAAATGCAATCAAATATCTTCAGAAGAGAGTCCCCAAGGAAGTTGCAATGTGTATAGCTACAGGCCTCCTTGATCTTCAAGAAGAAAAATTACAGCTAGAAGATGAAGCCAATTATCTGGAAGTCCAATTGGCTAAAAGGGTTGGCATAACCAACACTCTCAGAAGGCTGGTGAATGCCAAAGATGAAACTGTTTCCCTTTGCAATAAAAGATATGAAGATACCTGTGAAGAATTGCAAAGGAGCTCTTCTGAGAAAGAAATATTTTTGATAATGATCAAAGATGTTTTCCATGCACTAGAAAAGAGACACAGAGTTTAAATGGTTGTCAAAGATGCCCAACTTGAAGCCAAAGCAAAAAGGGTGAAGGAGCTTGACAATTCATTGCAAGAAATGAAGAAGGTGCATGAAGACCAGATGAAGCAGCTGAAAGAAGATTGGGAAGGAAAGCTAAGAATTGTTGAAGATGAGAAGAACTCACTTAACATGAAATGCTTAGAACTAGAGGTGATATTGAAAAATCAGCAATCACCCAAAGCTGAAACCTCCCAGTCAGCTGGTAGAAGAAATGTTGCCACTTAAGTGAGCATTGAGAAGGATGATTCTAAAAGAAAGACATCCTCTAATAAAAGTGCAACATCTTCTAGAAAGAAGGTACCATCCATACCATCTTGTACTGATGCTTCTAATTGTGTTTCCACAAAAAGTACAGGATGGAAGAATAATTCCAAACAAATATGGATGAAGACAGTAAAGAAGCAGAGCTCTCCTGAAACAGCACAACAGGTCAAGAAGAGTACCCTACAATCAGAAGGACTGAAGAGGTCAAGATTCGTGGGACAATGCTGGTGTTGTAATAAGTATGGGCATTGTGCAAAGGATTGTTGGTACAATCCACTGAATGCCAAAGCACAGAGGAAGCCCATGCCAAGGGGGAGCAAGCCAGAAGGAAGGAAGCAACATACACAGGTCCAGAGACATCTGTTTACTGCTAATAGATTTGGATTACTTGACAACATCTGGGATGATTGCAAAAGTGGTCAACAAAAAGATACATGTCAATCTCCAACTGTATCCAGAGCTCAAAAGAAGAAAAGATCACAGAACCTGGCTCAGAGAGAATCATTGGGAAGCAAGCAGAAGAAAGTGGAAAATGCTCCCAAGAAGTGTTTGAGAAATAAAGAGAAGTCCTTGGAGTCTGAGTCCAAGAAGGGTGATGCATCCAGAAGGACCACCAAGAAAACATGCTTCTACTGTGGAAAGAAAGGTCATACCATGGATCTTTGCAAACAAGCCATGGAAATTAATAGAATCCAACTGAACTCAAACAGACAATCAATCCAGAAGAAGCAGAAGGGATTGGTTGAAAATAAGTTGCCTAAGAAAGGTGGCTTAACAGTATCAAAAGAACCATGTGGAATTTCCAAAACTGAGGCCTCACTTCCAAAGGACTTATTAGTCATATGGCCTAATCAGTTGCAACTTGCCAAAGATCTGCAGATAGCTGAAGATGAAGTTCTAGCAATTGCTAAGGCAAAAGGGAAGAAGAAGATTTCACATGAAGATGTGTTAAGATCCACACCAGCACAAACATCAAAGAAGATCAGATGTGCAAGTGTGAAGAATGGTGAAAATGGGACATCTCGGTTGAGAGAATCTTCTCAACCTTGTTGTTCACATTGATGAACCAAGGAGGTTCCATCTTATTCCCTTATACTCTTGGTATATACATGTGCTAACATTGCAGGGAATTGAAGATGATGATCATTCTCATCTGGAGGATGGTTTGGACAGAATGGAGTGCACCCCTTGAGGGGGAGCCAATATGGAGAAGATGATGTTCTGACATTAATAACATCTTGAGAAAATGGATGAATGGGGGAGCTTTATCTTTGCACCTGAACATTCTAATGTGTTTTGTGAAGCATGTGCAGGATTTAGCAATTCATTGTTATATCTGAAAAATTTCAAACCCCTGAAGCATGATCTCACATGTATAGTGAATGTTGGACAGCATTGAGTACCTTGGTTACATCACTCTTGTTTTCTACACTGGGTTAGCCCAAGTAGACTTAGAGCTGATTTACTAAAGGTTCTTTGCTAAAGAGAACATGTGACATCATCCCTCTCCTAGTGTTTTTCAAGAAGATACTTTTCAATGGGAGGAAGATAGTTTTGGAAGAGAACCACACCACACCTTTGCATTTGATTGCCAATAAGGGGGAGAAAATATTGGCACACATATTGACCCATTCATATGTGCTGATGGAGTGTATTGACAACAAATACAAAGGGGGAGATTGAAGTGCATTGTGTTGCATTTGTTGTCAATGAGACATGAAGTTGTCTTGGAATGAATGGATGTCAAGGAGTCAAGATGTGAATGTCAAAGGATGTGATAGTGATGGTGATGAATGGAGAATGGCCATGGAACATAAAGATGCATGTCACTTAGGAGATTCACTAAGTGGCATAGGAGATGTGGTTGAAACATTCTCTAGTAACATCTGACGATTGTTGAGCTGCTCTTTAAATTCCAAGAACTTGTATCAACTGGATACAATGTCACAACATGATTATAAGACCATGCATTGTAGTGACAATGCATGAGGAGTTGAAGAAGCAAGATGATCCATTCACATGTTCTAAGTGGATGAAGTGGTTTAATGAAATCCATGCACTAACACTTAGTGCATGTGAATTTGGAAGATCCAATTGATATCTGATTAGATCAATGAAGAATGTTGAAGAACATGTGTGATTCATGAGATTCAGTTGAAGAAGTCCCTCCTAAGTATTGAAGACATATGGAAGAGGAGATGAAGAAGATTTAGAAGGAACCGTTTGGAATTCCATTCCTAAGTGATGAATACATGTTTAAGAAGAATGATGAATTCCTAAGAAGAATAGAAATGTGGGAGAAGAGAAGAAATGAAGAAGAAGAGTTGTGGCATTTGGCATTTGAACATGGTCACTTTGTTTTTACACAAAGGACTTGATCTATTACTTGCAAAAAATTAGCCATCTCAAGCCAACCTTAAGGGTTCAACCCCCAAGGCACATGTGGGCCTAAGGCGCCACGCCCAAGGGGGGATCCCATGTGGCCAGCCCGAGAGGCAGGGGGGCCGTGTGTAAGCCCCCGAGGGCACGCGGTGGTGAAACCCGCGCACCCGAAGAGCATAGTGGGCGCTAGGAGCGCGCCCGCAGGAGCAGAGTGGGCGCAGAGCGCGCCCGCAGGAAGAACCCGGTGCGGGGCGGCACCGGGAGGGGAGAAGTTCAATTGAAGGGAGGCCGGCAGCGCTTGGGTAATAAGCTGCGGAAAATTTGGCCGCCGTTTCGATGTGGGACGCGGGATTATCCCGCAGAAGAGATCCTGGCCGTCCGAGCCATCGCGCGCTTGATCTGCGCCGCACGATCCATCCGCGGCGCCGCGATCTAATCCAGGCCGTTGAAGATCTGATCCGACGGCCCCGGCTTCGTCCTCTTCCCCGAGCTCGGCTGAGGCCTCCCCGCGCATTCCCGCGAGCTCCGCTCGAACCAGAGGCAACCTGAAGATGGTTTTCGAGTTCCCGGCCACCTCTGAAGGATCTAAGACCTCCATTGTGATCGTCTGGCCACACTGAATTCATCCATGCAATAAAATGGGATTGCATGTAATGTATGGAGAATCTCGGTCGAGGCCGAGGCAAACGAAGTTGCCGAGGCATCGGGGTGGTCGTGTTTTGCATGGGATGGCCAAAACAGAGGCCGTGCATGCGTTCTAAATCGCATGCACGAGGAAGAAAAAATAAAGGAAGAACCCGCGTGAAACAGAGGATAAAAAAACAAGATTTAAGGAAATCTTGAAATCCCGAAATCTTCGGGAGATTAAAAGATATCCCACGCGGATGAACCGAGGCTCTCCTCGCCTATAAAAGGAGAGGCCGAGGCCTTGGAGTCGCTTGCTGATCCTTTCTCGAAAATCAGAAGACCCGTGAGTGCCTCTGCCTCGCGAAGAAAGAAGCCACCGCGCAAAACATTGCGCGGCTGTTGTCCCGAAGCCACCCGAGGCTTTGAAGTGTTCCCTGCGCGCCTACTCCCTTGCGCGACAGGAAGAACCCGAGGCCGTATCCTTGTGCGCCCGAGGTTGCATCCCTCTCTGCCCGCGGACTTGCGTGGCAGGAGGTGTTTGCGCGGATGCTTGTGCTCTTGCACCTGCGCGCCCGAGGTGTTGCACTTTGCACACCCGAGGTCTTGCGCGACCCTTGTGCACCCAAGTGCTTGCGCGGCTTGGTGCCTTGCGCGGAAGGCAGTAAAGGCCACCACATCTAGTGTGTGTGTGCCAAGTGGAGAAGAAGGCCCTACGGCTGGTGGGTGCAAAACAGGAGGAAGGCCGAGGCCTTAGTGCAAAGTGAACAAGAGTTGGCCATAGCCTTGTGTGTGTGCAAGAAGAGAAGGAAGGCCGTGGCCGTGTGTGTGCATAAGGAGGAAGACCACACTATTTGTGTGTGTGCAATTCAAGTGAAGGCCGAGACTTGCATGCCTTGTGTGCATAGTGAAGATAAGACCCTATGGTTTTGGTGTGTGCAAGGAGAACCCAAGACTTGAAACCTTGTGTATGCAAATTGAAGAACATGCCTTGAGTGTGTGTGTGCAAACAAGAAGAAGAAGGCCGAACCTAGGTGTGCACTAAAAGTGAACACACTTAGAAGAAGTTGAAAGGAGGACATCCACACTAAAGTAGAACACACTATAAGTGTGTAAAAAAATTGGACAAAGTGTGTGAAGAAGTGAGAAGCTGGTGTGTGCTTAAAGATACTACACCCTTTGAGGGTTTATAGCACCAAGAGGAGAAAGAGGAGACCCTCACACTAAAGTACAACACACTTGTAAGTGTGTAAACAAAAATAACAAAGTGTGAAGAAGGAAGAAGTGTGTGTGCTTAAAGAAACTGCACTCATTGAGTGTTTATCACACTAAGAAGAAGAAGAAGGGGAGTGCATTCATGCATGCATGCACATGCACACGTGAACAAAGCCAAATCTGGTTGTGTGCATTTGAGTTGACCAAGACTGAAAGTTATTGAAGAATATATTGAGAAGGCCATGTTATCAGTGCATGAGGATGAAGAGCTGCCATGCACTCAGTGCATGATGTTGAATTGATGTGAGACTGGACCAGACTGAAGTTAAAGACATCAATTGTCTGAGTATTCAGTAATTGGAGAGAAGCCAGGTCATCCTTAGAAGAAGGAGATAAATCCTGAGAAAGACGAGAAGACCTGATCATCACAAGTGATCAGAGGTACAGAGCAAGGCCAACAGCCTTTATCCCAGGCTACTGAGGATACTTGAAGAACTTAAAGAGAAGAAGAGCTACTCGTGTGACTCGAGGAGCTAGGAGAAGACCCTGTGGGACTCAGAGAGAAGAAGTCTTCAGTGGGATTCTGGAGCAGGCCAGTGGGACTCTGGTAACACTGTGGGACACAGTATAAAGACCCTCCTGTGGGACTCAGGAGAGATACAGTGGGACTCTGTATCGACCATTGTAATACTAACAGATTATAATGGGAGAATCCATGCTGGGAGAGCATGGCAAGGATGTAGGCCTTTAGTGCCGAACCTTGTAAATCCTTGTGTCCAGTGCCTTTACATTTACTGCATCATTCGTGGAAAGGTGAGAGATACAAGAAGAGTGGATCGAGGCTTTAACCAGCCATAGAGGTTTAATTGATAAGGAATCAATTAGTAAAAAGTTTTAAGGGATCACTGATTCACCCCCTCCCCCTCTCAGTGATTCACACTGATTTGGGCACTTCAATTATTTGGAAATATTTTAATGAGTTTAAATGTATGCCACAATTTTATCTATGAAAATAAACACAAACTAGTCTATGTACGTGTTAATAATTATATTCATCAAATCCATGAACATAATAGGAGTGTTCATTAGCCAAAAAAATGTTATAATAAACATATAAAAAAGAATACCTAAACCTAAGATCCATATTTGGTATATCATAAGGCTCACCCTCAGCTAGTGATTCCCAAATTTCAAATAAATTATGGAGAACACAGAAGAACCCTTGAGATGGTCAAAAACATCACCAATATGCAAAAGTGGGAACCAAATCATAACCCTCATCTTGATTAACTTCTGATAATCAACACATAAATGTAAGGTTCCATCTTTTTTCATAGATTACAATACTTGAGATTCCCAAGGTGACATACTAAGAAGGATAAATACCTTATAATCCAAATACTCTAGTAGTGTATTGAGCTATTGATGGATGACTGGTTCCATTATATAGGGAAAATTATAAACTAGTCATGCACCTATTATCAATTCAATTACAAAACCAACTTCCCTATCAGGTGGAATCCCAAAAAACTCCTTAGGAAGCATGTCCTAGAACATATCAAAAATAAGAGGGAAGAATCCATGTTCCACACCCACATCAGCATGATTTAGACTATACACCTCATCTCTAAGATAACATAACTTCTGATTGTTTGGCCCCATCCGTCCCACATGTAAATTCCATTCTCCATGATGAACATAAACATCAACTTTCAGAGACATGAGAATCACTCTTCTGAGGTAAAAATCAATGCAGGATTGGTAAATTACCAACTTTTAAATACCCAATATCAGGTTAAAACACTAAATACCAAGAATGATCAAATCCTAAAGAATATGGTATCCACCCATATCAAGGGCACACTCTTTACATCATAATATACCCTCCAATAATACACCTAAAAATATATCAATTGACATAACCCCATACTGAAACTCCTACTATAGAATAAAAAATTTACAAACCCATTGTATTTAAAATGACTAGAAGAATTATTATTAAATAAAACATCAAAAAGTGTGGAAACTACAAGAATTTTACCTTGAACTGTCAATGATCCGACCTCACTGCCACTGAAAGTAGGGTGAATGGAATGCAGTTTTCCTATTCCCCTAACAAGGTATCCTATCAGAGTCCCATGCACTGCACTTCCCTATGAATATGGTCGATCCTATCCTAATGTAACTCATCCCCCACCTAGATCCTTTTTAGTATATCTCTACCTATTAAAAAATATGAATTATAATATCTCCTTCCTCAACTCTAAATCAGCCTAAGCCCCGCATAATCACATGTCTATTGAGGGTTCTTACTAAATATATGTACATTTAATATCCTACCATAGGATATCTACCCCAATTTTGTTCAATGACACTAACCATTAATATGACTAGGTCTACATAACTAATATTATAACAATTTATCTTCACCCTAGGAGTCTGATCCTCTGTGCTTGATACTCTTTCCACCATCACCCTGGTGAAAGTTCTCAAAACATCAATTCCAACTATATGAGGGTGTACTACCTGAAATTTCATCTAAAAGAAAATATCGACCACAAAAATTATCTTTTAGGTTCCCTTTATAAGTGAGTGCTTGATTCACTACCTTATCAAACTTCCTAAAAAAAAAAAGAAAATCTCTCAGGACATAACCTTTCATATAAGTCCATACTGTAATCATTTTCCCCAGTATCCTCATCTTTAGTCAGCATCAGAAGAAATTTCAATCTAGTGAAGTGGACAACATAATCCATCATGAACATAGTCCCTTGGGTCAACTACACAAACTCAATAGCCCAATTATCTCTCAAGGTCTCTAGGTAATAATTATCTAAGAAATTATCTTGGATGTCTTTCCATGCCATAACCCATGTCTTCTCAGTTTGTATGTGAATATCCCACCAGGACTTCACTATTACATATAATCCATATGAAGATTGCTTAAAGAATTTTCCTAAAGGGGTATCTAAGTGATCTAGTATCATTTGGATATACTCAATTTAGAACTCAATTTCCTCAATTATACACACTCTGGAAAAACTGAAAGGGTGCTATAATTGAATCTCCCTTGTTATCTCAATTATACATGGAGTTACCTACCTTGGGTATCTATCAATAAGAATCATAAATAATGCTAAATTATCCCGAAACTTTTCTTTAATTCCATTGAAAATAATGAATGGTAGTTCTCTCCCTACCACTAGAGGTGCATTCCTAGTAATTCCCTCTATTCACCCTTTTGATGAAAATCATTGTGGTGGAATCTCTCTACGATTACAAACTCATATTTTATCTCACATAATAATAATTTCACAATTATGGGAGAAGGGTCACTAGTAGATTTAATTTTCTAATTCTCATACACTATCCCAATGACAATAACTGCAGTAATACTACAAAACCCAAGAATTATTATCTAGGTCCATGGATAACTCTTGGTAAACCAACTTTGATATTTTAAAATATCATATTTGAAATAAGTATAACATCATTAAACCAATAAAACGTTCTAAATTAATTATTAGAAACCATTTAAACCAATTAAAATTTTATTTTTTATGTTAAATGAGTTATAATATTTTCATTACACACTACTTCATTAAAAAAAATATATTAAATAACTTTATTTACCATATCTGACATGCTTATCAATGGGTTACTAACCTAATTCATGTCACATAAATCCCTAGTTTCCTAAAATTATTCATGTATACAAAAATATTACATATGCTAGAGGACGAGTAAAATATAAATAAATAATGACATCACATAACATGTGTATCACTCAAGGTAAAATAATATCAAACCATAAAAACGAATACTAACGACATAATTCACACTCTGTGAACATTGATTTCCCCCCAAACATAGGTTTTCTACGCCTATGCATTATCACACTACCAAGTCCAAATAATACTACTTTCCTATCTATATTTCCTAAATATTAAATAAATAGTTGTGAAAACAATCTATACAACCATATAACATACAGACCTAGGTACCCCTAAATTTGTGCCCTACTTCAGTTCCCCAAATGACCTTAAGTATGCCTCCCCTAATTTGAGAGGAGTACAACTAGGAGTGAGGGTCTAATGAACAAAATGGAGAGATGATACCCTATTTTATAGACTAAACTAGGATCATAAATCATAATAAACACTGTCATGAAATATTAATCAACAACTACACATCACACAACCAACTCCCAAAATTGGGTAAGTTCAACAATCCAAAACAATAGGTCTTCCATTTTATAATGGTCTAAATTACTAAATATAATATTCAATAATGACTCTAAATAAGATCCACAAAATAGGTCCCACCATCCCAAGTCAACCACCTAACACATGGCCCTTTCTTCTATCAAAACATTCAAACTTGAAGTCTAGTTATATACCCAATGGAATCCTAAGAAAGGCATGAATAATAATCAGGAGGCCACTGATGTGGAAGTGTTTTCATGTTCTTTGCCATATTATTTTTTATATTTGTATTGACTTTTTAATATCAAACTATTACATTTTGTGTAATATTTATCAATTGTTTTATTTGGTAAATTACATTATATGAAATGTGTTTATGTATTAAAAGTTTATTTCTGTTGTTTATTATTTATTATTTTTAAATAATAAAATTAAGTTGTTATATTAATTTCATTAAAATAATTCTTTTTGTTATTAGTTTTCAATAATTTTTAAATCATTAATTAAATTAATTAATTCTTTATTCTTAAATTGTAAATAAATAAACATTAGATTTGATTTTTCAATTCTTTTAATAATTCAATAAGTTTTATCAATTTAATTTTATTCAATTAAGATTTTTTTATTCTTTAATTAATTATTTAATTTACTAATTGGTTACTTAATTGGGTGATTAATTTATACATGCAACTTTAGTTATTTATTAAGTTTTAAATTAAGCGTGTTTATAATATTTAATCCAAATAAACTTTTCTTTAAATAATGCATAAGTAATTTTATTATTCCAATTTGTTTTATTTATTTATTTTAATTAGTTTATAATTATTTTTTTAAGTCAATTGATTAATTTATTAACCTATTTTTAGTTTTATTAAGGTTTCAATTAATTCAATTTTCTTATTAGTTTTGCTGGTATTACGGTCACTCCAGATCCCTTTACCGTAGTGTCACCATTTTCATGCTGTCATGGAGCCACAAGTTCCCCCACACATCACTTCACTCCTTGCAGTCTCACAACAACCGTGAGATGTACTCACAATGCCACAATTCCTTATCTAACCTGTATCACCATTCACACCCCCTCCATTGTTGCCACCGTTTCTTTATGGTGCCACTGTTTCATCATGGTGCCACAATTGTCTTCACGGGGTAACAATTTTTTCCATCACCATGCATCTACCTATGTCTCTCTACTTCCATCACAACTCAAAAAACTATAAAAAAATCTGCACAATAATCATGCTGCAACACAAATCACCCACAATAACGGTAGAATGAAATCTCATCACAGGAAATGAATCCATAATCAATTTTCACAGCAATAAACAAGAATCAATTTCAGAATCCAAATTTATAGAAGAAACCCTAATCTCTCTAGATATGAAATTACCCAATGATGTCGCATCTTGAGTTCACATGCCTCTTGCCTTGATCCACCACATGATGTCCAACCGGCCCGGATTTCCCTTCTTCACCGCGCCTCACTGCCGGCAAGCCAGCCGCCCCCACAAATCCCATTAAAACCCAACCCTCCTACACAGATCCTCCTTGTGCCATATCGACCTCGAGACTTCTGCGCCGCACAAACCAGAGTGAGTCCCGCCGCAATCCATCACTTCTCTTCTCTCATGCACTACATGAAGATCCCCTGTCCTCTTCACTCCCTTCTTTATTCGCACGACCCCCTCACATTTTCACCTTTAATTTCTTTTATTTTTATTATTATATTATAATATATTTTAAAATGTATATAATATTTAATACCTTCATTTACATATATCATAATATAACTAATATAACATATATAATAACATACAATGTATATAATATTTAATCTAAATAATATATAATAATAATATTAAAGTAAATTCAATTTTAATAGTTATGTTATATTATATATATTAATGTATATTATTAATAAAAATATCAAATATTATATAATATATATATATATATATATTTATATGTATTTTTCATTAATTTTAAGGAGTGATAATCATATATAGTATATATATGTAATATTTTCATTTTTTCTCACTCGTGTGCATTTTTTTTTCTTTTTTCGCATAGGGAGATCTTACAGGAGGGGAATATTTTTCAGTTACAAGTGCGCATGGCATTCATCCAGTGAGGGAGAGAGTGGGGGAGATTCCAAAACATTGTTATATAGGGGATAACATCCATTCTTCCATCCAGAGATCCCTTGATCCATCGATTCCTAGCGAGCAACCCTCAATCCATTTCATCACTGAAACAGAGGCAGACAGACATTGAGCATGAGATTAGTATCGGTGTTGAAGTTGGATAGGGGAGCAATATCACAAGAGACACTTCTTCATCCATTTTCTTTTTCTATCTGTTTGACTGTTTTAATGTGTATTTAAATAGATTAGGGGAATCGAGCTGTAGAGAATTGATCATCCATCCATTCATCATGGTTTGTTAATCTGATTTCTCAGTGATATTTTGTTGCTCGGTTTTATATTCTGTTCATTTTGAGTATCATTTTACCTTACCTAACAACTGATGGTTGTGGTAGTGAATCATTTCACCGTGGACAATTGAATGATGTACCAAGAATTGGTAAAGATCATTGCATATCTTCTCTAATTAAAGTAGATTTAACGAAGGTTCAAGATTAAAAGATTGAGACTCAAGGAAGTTAATTGAGCTATCTTGATCAACTAAAGTGGAAAATCATTGGATTATAAACATTTTTATGCACTGAGTAATTTAATTAAACAATGTAGAAGTAGAGAATATCTTTTTAATCAGTTCAAAGCAGCCTAAGGACCCTAAAATCATCCCTACTATTTATTCTATGTTCAAGCTATGTATTTCACAATTTCACCTTCATTTTCACACCTAGTATCAGTGTTTTTTTCATTGTTTGTGTTTAGTTTTTGTTATTGTTATTTATTTTTTCTATTTTAGTTTTAATTTGGTATAGCAGAACGTAAGACATTTTATGTGGGTTGAAGCCCTTCTTACCATAGTACTAGTAATTTGTAGGGTTTATAATTTTTAAATTTGTTCATACTCAATGATTGTGCAGCCAAATTTTGGCATCGTTTTCGGGGAAGGCATGTGATACCAAGTTAAAAAATACTCAAAGAAACTAATATAACATGAAAAAAATAGAATGTAATAATTGTAAAAAAATCTCAATAAAAACATGTTTATGAAACTAAATTCACACTAGAGCTTCTAAGTCAGAACATGAAATGCCTATTCAAGAAATAAACTAGCACTATTCTGCACTTAAAAAAAAGAAACTTTAAATGGAGAATTTGGATAATATTTATAGAAAAAAAATGTCAATGGGCCACGACCCTTAGTTTCTGCCCTTGAGAGACCTAAGATTAGGAAGTTTTAAATTCCTACTATGCCCAGTAATCCATCATATATCAAATTTTCCCCATGGACTAGGAGCTATGACATCAAAAAGTCTCATCTTTCTGAACTATCATCATTTAATGGTTTTCCAATAAAGGACGCCGTAGAGTTTATTAGATATTTTTATGGATCTGTCCAGCAGTTTCTTTTGAGAGATCTTAGTGAGGACTATTTGAGGTTGAGGTTGTTTACATTCTATCTAAAGGGGAGGGATAGGACTTGGTTTTAAAATTTACATGAGGAAATATTCGAAACATGGGAATAGTTGTGCAATGCCTTTGTATCTAAATTCTATCCCATGAACACCACCATTGAGGTTAGGAATAAGATCATGGTCTTGGTCCAAGATAAGGGAGAACTCTTTCATGAAGCATGAGATTTGTTCATAGGTCTACTTAGACAGATCCCCAACCATCAATTAGATCTCCATCTAATCATGGAGACTTTCTATAATGACCTCACCCCCTATAATCAAAACACAATTGATAAATCTTGTGGAGGTGATTTATCTGATTCCACTGCGGATGAGATGAAATAATTGTTTGATATGTTATCTCATAAATCTCAACACAAGTTCACTAGGAAGAGATTCATCCATAGGGATGACACAAATCATCAAGATACTATTGTTGATGACAGGGTCCTTTGGGAACAGTGCTATCACTGTGGGATGTTTGGTCACACTCCGAGATATTTCCCATACATTGATCTCCCTATTTCATTTTATGAGAGTGCCCAGTTTGTCAATTACAGGGCTAGTAATCAAGGTGTCCATGCTGAACTCTCAAATCTAAACTAATCTAGATATTAAGGTCATCCCAATCAATCATGGAGTGAGAAAGGGGTCACAAAGCAGCCCTCTTCCCTAAACAAATTTTGAAGAATCAATATGACACTAATTATTCTAATTATTAAGGGGAGGTAAAGGGGATACTAAAACTAGTGTTGAGTGAGATCAGCTCAATTAAGAAGGACATAGATTCTAAGATTCATAATTTAGAACATCAAATGAGTCAAATGGCTATGAATGAAGTTGATAAGGAAAAGAGAAAACTACCCATCACATTAACTCCCAATTAAAGATAAAATGTGATGGAAATAACAACTAGGTCAGGTATTAAACTTAAAAAACTATTTAAGGAACCAAATAGGCCAGAGGAAAAGATTTTTCAATCTAAAATTGATAACAAAAATATTGAAAATCCCAATTCTGGAAATTTGGAAAGAATGTTCGAAACTGAATAGATTTTGAAAACCACACTTGAGAAAGCTAAGTAACCAATTAAAATGAAGTGGGAATTGATTAAAGAAGTGAAGAAGAAAGTGGGTTTTGAGGAGAAGGTGAATAATCTACCTATTCTAAAACATTATTCCCCCCATTAACTTCCCTAAAATAGTGAAGCAAAGTAATGAAACTGATTACTTAAGATTTTTTAAACTTATTCAAAGATTCACCATCAACATGCCTTTCTTATAATCCTTGCATAAAATCCTTTCATATTTTTCATTTAGAAAATGGTTTATGAAGAACAAGAAATATTGGAAGAATTTGGATATCATTGATCTCAATGCGGGGTGTAGTGTAATTTTCCAAAAAATATTCGTCCCAAATTAAAGGACCCTGGTGGCTTTATCATTTAGTGATGAATAGGAGGAAGTGGGAAACTGAATTTTCTATGTGACTTAAGAGCGAGTATCAATCTTATGACTTTATCTTTATTTAAAAAGATGGGACTTTGGTATATCCAACCCAATTCTATTTGTCTATAGCTTTCTAATTGGTCACTCACATGCCCTTATGAGAGAATAGATGACCTATTAGTAAGTATATGAAAACTAACACTGCCCACTGATTTTTTGATCCTTGATATGGAATGTGATGGTAAGTTTCCAAAAATCTTTGGTAGACCCTTCCTTACTACTGGTGGTGCTATCATTAACGTCTCCAAAGGTAAAATAGCCCTCTATGTTTTTGATGATGAGGAGGAAATTTTGGTGTTTGAAAGGCCCCAACAAGAGGTTTGTTTCTGATGTGATAGATGTTACTATGAAACAATGTTACAAAATGAAGTTTAGAGATGAGTATGGGTATTTAACACTTGAGGTCACAAAGATAATAATTCCCCAACCCACTAGAAATTTTTCCTTGGCTACTACCCTTTCCCCAGACCCTCCTCTTGGTGAGGAAATTATTTCTTTGGAACCCATTCTAGAGAGTGACTCACAACTTTTTCCTGTACTATATCAACCTGTTTATGAATGTTTTCCTTATGATGTTGAATGTTTAAGAGTTCCTAAAGCTAGAGAATGTTCTGGGTTGAGCCTTGATGAAAAACATGATGATTTACATTATGAACATGTGAATTTCCATGATATCTTTTTACCTACCCAGATTGATGTTGTGAGTGATGATTTCAAACCTGAACTCGAAATATTCACATCATTTGAGTCCTATGTGGAAATTGATAATAATCTATTGAAATATGAATTTAATAACTTCTTCTGTGTTTTTTTTGAGTTGTCAAAGTTGCGAGCTGTTTTGGGATTTGTTGAGGGTTTTGTAGATGCGTCCTCTCCTATTTTTGGGTTTGAGAAAAAATATATGTGTTGTGGAAGCTCTGGAAGTATTCTTGATCAGATCTGTTATTTTCATGGGCATCTGTTAAACTTTTTAAGCCCTAATGAACTGATTTTTAGAGACCCAGTTGAGCTGGACAACATGAATCCTCTTAATGATATGGATGAATTTTTGAGAATTTTGATTGGTTCTGAAGATGAAAATGTCTCAAGTAGTCCTTCTCTTGATTCTATAGACAATTGTGAAGTCCAAACCATTGAAAACTCTTTTACATTGAATTATCATGTATAGAAATATTTAGGGGAATAAAGTCTGGCTAGGGACATTAAACCTAGCGCTGCATGGGAGGCAACCCTTGGTTTACTCTGTTTTTCTGCATTAAAATTTTAGACTGAATAAATGATCCTTGCTCAGTTTATTGTCTCTCTAGTTGGTGAACAATAATGCCTGCATTTCCTTGTCATATGATGCAAGTGGTCTGGTGGTCCTAGTTGGCTAAGAGAATCATGTTTTAGTGGTATTCTCATTTGGAAAATTCATGGTGGAAGGAGGCTACCGTCGGGGAACACTGAATAACACTCTGAAAATCATGCTATGGTTTTGATTTTACATAAGTTTTAAATTCTTGAACACTAATGATAAATTTATTTATCATTTAGGTACTTAAACTACACATCCATAGTTCATGCACAAAGAGAATAAAGGAAGGAATTAAAAAAATTAAGAAGATACACATTCAGGGGAGTAGTGTTTTTATGCTAGATATTTATTAATCTTTGCATATTTACTACATGCTACTGTGAAATAAGTGTAGGATAGTTCTTACTGATTTTTTCTTGGGTTTTATCTTACTGATTTCTTCTCAGTTGAGAAATCATTTTGAGCTGATCTGTTAAACGTGCTTGCGCCCACTGCTTTCAATTTCATTATTCTACTATTTTACATCACTACTAATCATGATACTATTTGAAGCATATTGAGTTATCTTTTGGCTTCTCTTAAAAATTCAAAGCATAAACTTTTCAAAAGGAAATACACTTGTTTGCTGTCGATGGATGGTGGGGTTGGGTTCATCTACTTTTATTTGTTTGTGTTTTTATTTTCATTCACTTTTTGTGTAGAAAAGTAAATTTTTGAACCTAATTGTTACCTCTCCATATCCTTTTTAAGCTGAAATGTCTATCTGTTTTGAGCTTAAACTATCTTTCTCCTTAGAATTCAACATTGGGGACAATGTTGGGTTTTATGTGTGGGGGTGAGGGGTCATTCTAGTGTCATTTAAAATTCCCCCTTATTGAACCTACATTTGTTTAAAAACAATGGCCAAATATTTTCACTAAAATGGATCAAAATAACATTAATTTTTTATATCCTTCATTTCATGATGGTCATTGGAGGTTCAATGGTTTTGTGATTCTGTCATATTAATGGATAATTTCTTGTTGGATGTTGAGAGTGGAATATAGTTAGAAACTATTAAGCATGAATAACTAATGAGTGAAATTGTTCGCCGTCTCTATGGATTTTTCTCCTTAGGAACTAAGGATAGGAGTGTGATAGGATAGGTTTTGTGGGATTATGATCATGAATTAGGGTAACTATATGTTTTCACTAGAACGTAGGGGAATCAAATTTTTGAAAAATAATAATATTCAATCACTTTAGGAATTCAACTCAAATGATTATTAGTTAAGTCCTTTGTAACTAGAATAAAATGGGAAAATGGTATCCCATGGTGAGTATTTGAGAAAAGGGGCATTGGGCGTGTTTCTATGAATAAATAAAGTCATTTCAATCTTAATAAGTGCTATGCATAGTGCTTTGCACATGAAGCATGGCTAGAAAAAATTAAAATAAATTTCCCTTTTCAAAAATGAATTCATCAAGGTGAGTGGAATTTTGAACCCAGATGAAGAAGGGAGAAATTGACTGGGTTAATATTCATTTGAGTTGAATCAGTAAAGTGACAAATTAATGTACTTTATTATTTGAAACCTATGGGAAAGTGAGAATGCAAGGTGCCCTTGGTTATGTTTTGAGTTCCACTTCATCTAACCTGTCAACAATCCTTGAATCGGTTGTGGAATTGGAAGGTGAAGCATGAAAATTAATAAGTACACATCGGAGGCATGGCATACCTAACAATGTATGGATTTTTGAGGCTTTTTACATCCAATGAATTTTTGAAGCTAGTCAGGACATTATTTTTGAACCCCTTTGGATAGCCTGACTCACTGTTGCTCTTGCTCCTCTGGGTATTAAATCTTAATCATGCAATCTATTTGAATTGAGACTCGCAATTCATCTTTCTATCTTAAAGTCAAAGGATTTCATTTGTTTGAGGATAAAAAAAGTTTTTAAGTGTGGGGGATTTTTATGTGGATGTGTTTTCATGTTCTTTTCCACATTCTTTTTTATATTTGGGTGGAATTTTTAATATCAAACTATTCCAATTTGTGTAATATTTATCAATTGTTGTATTTGGTAAATTACATTATAAAAAATGTGTTTATTTATTAAAAGTGTGTGTTTTTGTTTATTTTTTATTATTTTTAAATAATAAAATTAAGTTATTATTTTAATTTCATTTAATTAAATCTTTTTTTATTATTTTTCAATAATTTTTATTTCATTAATTAAATTAATTAATTATTCTTAAATTTTAAATAAATAAACTTTACATGTCATTTTTCAATTATTTTAATAATTTAATTAGTTTTAACAATTTAATTTTATTAGTTAATATTTTTTTATTCATTAATTAATTAATTTATTTATTTGTTACTTAATTGGTTGATTAATTTAAGCAAGAGACTTTAGTTATTTTAGTTTTTTTTAAATTTAGTGTGTTTAATATATTTAATCCAAATAAATTATTTATTTTAAATAATGCTTAAGTAATTTTATTATTCATCTTTGTTTTATTCATTTATTTTTAATTTATTTTTAATTATTTTTTTAATTTAATCGATTAATTTATTAACCTATTTTTAGTTTTTTCAAGGTTTTAATTAATTATTTTTAATTGTTTTTTAGGTGTTATGGTGGATCTTGATCCCTCTGTCATGGTGCCACCATTTTCATGCCGTCATGGTGCCATCAGTTCCCCCACACACCGCTTCACTCCTTACTTTCTCACAAAAATTGTGAGGAGTACACATGGTGCCACCATTCCTTCTCCAACTTCTCTCACCATTCAGACACCCTATATTATTACCACCATTTCTTCACCGTGCCACTGTTTATTCACGGTGCCTCAATTGTCTTCACGGGGCCACAATTGGTTTCTATCACGGTGCCTCTGCCTGTGTCTCCCTACGTCCATCACAAATCCAACAACAAAGAGAACAATCCCTACAGTAATCACATAGAAACACAAAGAATTCACAATAGCGGTATAATGAAATTTCATCACAGCAAACAAATCCATAATCTATTTTCACAACGATAAACATGAATCAATTTTGGAATCCAAATTTTTAGAAGAAACCCAATTCTCTCTAGATCTGAACCTACCCGAAAATACCGCCTCATGAGTTTGCATGTGTCCAACCATTTTCCATCATGCGATGTCCATCCGGCCCGGATTTCCCTTCTTCTCCCCGCCTTGCCACCGGTAAGCCAGCCACCCCCAGAAATCCCAACCGAACCCAAGACTCCTGCTCGGATCCTCCTTGCACCATCTCGACCCCAAGCCTGCTACACCACATGAACCAGAGTGAGTCCCACCACAATCCCTCGTCGCTCTTCTACCCCACACCGCACGATGACCCGCTGCCCTCTTCACTTTCTTCTCCATCCACATGACCCCTTTTACTTTCACCTTTTATTTCATTTATTTTTATTATTATATTATAATATATAATAACATGTATATAATATTTGATACCTCTATTTAAAAACATCATAATATAACTAATATAATATATATAATAACATATAATTTATATAATAGTTCATCAAAATAATATATAATAATAATGTTAAAGTAAATACAATTTTAATAGTTGTATTATACTATATATATTTATGTATATAATAAATATTAATATTAAAGATTATAATATATATATATAAATTTATAAGTATTTTTCATTAATTTTAATTAGTGATAATAACATATAGAATACATATATAATATTTTCATTTTTTCTCACTCACATGCGCTTTTGTTTTCTTTTTTCGCATAGGGAGATTGTGCAGGAGGAGAATCTTGTTCAGTTATGAGTGCGCGAGGCATTCATCCATGGAGGGAGAGAGCAAGGGAGATTCCAGATCATCATTCCATGTGGGTGAGCATCCATTCTTCTATCCAGAGATCCCATGATGCATCGATTATTGTAGATCAACCCTCGATCCATTTCATCAATGAAATAGAGGCATACAGACATTGAGGAGGAGATCAGTATCGAAGATGAAGTTGGAGAGAGGATAAATCTCATGGTAGATGCTTCTTCATTTATTTTCTATTTCTATATGTTTGACTGTTTTAATGTGTAGTTAAATACATTAGGGGAATCAGGCTGTAGAGAACTGATCGTCCATCTATTCATCGTGTTTTGTTAATCTGATTTCTCAGTGTGACTTTGTTTCTTGGTTTTCTCTTCTGTTCATTTTGATTATCATTTTACATTACCTAACGACCATCGGGTGTGGTAGTGAATCATTTCACTATGAATCATTAACTGAAGTATTGAGAATTGAAAAAAGGATAATGCATCTCTTCTTCAATTTAAGCAGATTTATTCAAGGGTTAAGATCGAAAGATCGAGACTCAAGGAAGTTAATTGAGTAGTGTTGATCCAATGAAGTGAAAACTCAATGGATTAGTGCCATTTTTTATGCACTGAGTTATTGAATTAAACTAAACAGAAGCATAGAATATCTTTTTAATTAGTTCAAAGCAGCCTGAGGACCCTAAAATCATCATTATTGTTTGTTCACTATTCTAGATATATATTTCACTACTTCACCTTCATTTTAACACCCAATATATGTGTTTGTTTCATTTTTTGTGTGTAGTTTTTGTTATTTTTTTTTGTGGTGTTAGTTTTAATTTGTTCTGGCACAACATAAGTCCTTGTCTATGGTTGGACACCCTTCTTACCTAAGTACTAGTTGTTTGCTGGGTTTATAAATTTTAAATTCGCATATACTCAACGACTGCGAGGCCATCCACCACCAATGGTGTCTCCAAAAATATGCATTCTATAATCATTTTCTGTATAATTAAAGAGAATCAATAAATAATATAGTGAAATTAATCAACATTTCCATTTATACAATTATCAGATAGTCTATTTGGCTCAAATATCTCACTATGGAACCAACACACCCAACTATATTTAGACCATATAGAAATTATGAAATATATAATATAAGGTATTTCACAATTTACATCACTTATGTGTTCATTAATAAATTCATTCCAAACATTATACATTGGATCCTCTGTCCAGGTATCCACATCATGTCCATACTAGGGGATCTTGGTGCATTAGTCCATTATCCCAACCATTCTATGAATTAATGGGGCCTAGACAATCACTCTAGACGGACCTAAAGATGACGATCCTCAGTCTAACATTCTAACCCTACCATAATTCCTGATTTCCAAGGTTAATCATTAGTGAAGTTTTATCTAACAATAATAATGAGGGTGAAACTTTTCATTTTAAGAAAATTACCATGGTTCACCAAATCCAATTCATTAAAATCAATTCCATAACTACCACATTTAACCATTTATTGATATCAAAAACCATTAATCATACTTTGAAACCATTTTATAACATAAACATTACCCCTTTAACCATTTATCACATTCCCCATTAATTATTTCACAACCCATTTAACATCCCATGTAATGCAAAATAACCCATTATACCATGTTAACATGATAAATTCCATTATTTTTTTAATATAATAAACCTTTCAATTCACCATTTAACAACTCATTTCACCATTTTCAAAGGATTATTACACCCCACGGGTGATCATAATACTAATATAATAATCATGAATAGACTCGTTGAGTTCAGTAAAGAGTCTCATAGATAAAATTAGGTCTCAATTGAATATTTCGTAATTAAAAAACTAATTGCACAACATGAAAACAATGGTACAACTTCATAAAAGAGAAAAACATTAAGACTATGGGAAATATATTGAAGATCACAAAACACAATTTCATAGAAAATAAATATCTATAACACAACACTTAATTCATTCCCAACCATCTCTCAATACCCAATCTAATAATTACATGAAAAAGGGTTTAGGGCTTCAAAAGGAGATAAAATAACCCACAATTGTTCTCCTAGAAAATAGATAAAATGGATTTGGAGGATTATTGGGAGCTTCAATTTGCTCTAAACAGCACTCCAAACACATAATAATCATATGAGAACCACCCATAGATATATTTTGAGGATTTTGTACTTAACCACTACTATTGGAGAAGAAATGGGAGAGAAATCAAGTGAATATCATATAAAGGATGGGAGATAAAAATCATTAATTTCCCTATTTTCAAGATATACATGGTTTATCTATATAGTTTGAAAAACCATGCACCAACCATGTTGTTCCCTCTATACAAGTTGATACCAAGACACATGGTTTTTCTATCCACTTAGATGACTTCAAAAACCATGTCATAAACATGTTGGTTCCTCTTTCCGTGGGAAAAAGTCACACCGACTCCTAGGAAAGACTCACATGGTTTTTAAACTATGCACCATCCCCCGCTAGGTAGCATTTTATGGTAAAAAATTAGTAATAATTGTGTTCCAACCACTAAACATACATTTTATAGACATATTACCACATGTTTAAGTCCTAATCCCGCAAGAATCCCCAAATACCTTCCATAATCTTGAAAGGCATTCCATTTTTTAATTTAAATGGAGTAAATTAAAAATATAAACAAGAATTTAACTCATTGAAACGACATGATCTTACAGTGACATGGATAAATTCTTAAGAAAACTATGATGTACTTAATTGTAATTTAAATGATGAGGAATAAAATTAACATATTGAAGTGGGACATTTAGATCAGACTAAATATTTTCATTTGTTTTGTTCACTTATTCTCGAAACTGTTTGTTGTTCTTTTTTTGAGTTTAATGATTATTGGTCTTTACATGATAATAGATAAGATTCCTTAAAGAAATAACTTAATGTTCTAAAAATGTCTTATAATTTTACTAAATTTTCGAGTGATATATTCTACAATCATATTCTATAGCTAAATATAATATTGAAAAGGACTAATATTTTAATGGTTAGCATAATAGTTAGATTAATGAATTTTTATATGAAATTACTTGTTTAAATATGTATAATAGTATGTATATGTTGAGAAATATTTATTTTTTAATTATAAAAATCAATATTCAAAGGAAAATTGGGAATAAATAAAAAAAATAAAAAAACAACAAACTCATTAAATTAGGAAAAATAAACAAAACTCAGTTCCAATAAAACATATTATCTTTTTAGATAAATTTAATGCGTTAATATTTCAAGGATAAATATTTTATATTTACATTTTTGTGGGTTTGATGATTTTTTTTGATACATTAGGATAAAAAATATAAAATTTCAGGTTGTACATAAAGGGAAATGAGATGAACAATATATTCCACAAGAATGAAGTTTCAAACTATACTATTCCATGAGAACCTAACTAGGGCCCTAAGGGGATTTCTTTCTTTCAATTTTATGAAACCTTTAAAATGATAATTCAAATAGTGTTTCCTTTTTATTATTAATTTATCCCTTTAATTTGTGATAACATTTCATAAATTTCTTTTATATTTCAAGATAAATGGGAGGGATAAGATGACACACCTTAAATATAAGTTTCTATGCCTTTATCCCTTATCTCGAATCATGAGAATGACTCCTTATATGATGGATCATCCTTTAATTTAATATATCCATTGATGTTGTTAAAAAATATATATTTGGTGTGAATAGAGACACCACTGATATTTTCACTATCGGTTTAGTGAGGGTGATGTAATATTTGTGTCACCTAGTTTTCATCCTTACAGACACTCAATAATCTCCAAAATATACAACAGTTTTTTTTTATTTTTCATTTAGGATAGGATGTTTACTTTAGTCTCAAATTATTTAAAATACGAGGAATCTTGAGAGGGTACATATTCTCCATTTACATAATTATTTGAAAAACTATATTACATGAATTTAGAATCCTTTTGTTCAAAAGTTTCCGTTGAGTTTTTCATCCCTACTCACAAATTATATTTTTATTATGGAAAAAGATCACAAGAAAAAAGATCAATGTGGCCAAAAATGATGAATCCTGAGGGAATCACCTCTTAAAATGAACATGTAGCCAAGTAGGAGGGACCCAAATCTAGTAAAAAAATACATTATTTTTTGGAACTAACCTGTGAAGACAGAAAGTCCACAGCTTTGTTCCCATCGCACCATGTATGTATGAGGATAATGTGATAATTAACAAGGGCCATAAATCATCTAATGTGGTAGATAATAGACCAAGATACCTTTATATGTCCTTTTATTAAATAAAAATTGATATTTGAATCTATATCCCCACATTATTGAGGAAATTTGTTGATACTAAACCTTTCCAACCAATTTCATAAAGCACATGCCTCTACCATAAGAGAATTAACTCGACCATAGGAGGCACTAAATGAAAAAAGGTCAGAGCTAATGAGGTCACACACTAGACCTCCTCCTCACATATAAACAACATAACAAAATACATCAAAAGTTAACTTATGGCCGATGGAGAGGGAAACAAAATAGATCCAATGGACCTCAGGGGATAGACCCTGCATATCGATGGATAAATCAATAACTTGTAACATGAACCTAATAGAAGGATCCAATCCCTAATGCTTCAATAGTGGCACCAACTCAACTACCTAGAAATATGCCATGGTGATCAGACTATTGTCTGAGTCTAGGGATCCCTCATACTATAACACCTTCAAGAAATTCCAATCCTTTTATACTCTATGAGAATCCACCTTTGAATTTAGATGCCTTTTAAACCCAGGGTTAGGTTTATTCTCTAGGTCATGTATTCTCCCTTGTTCCTAATGATTTTATTTTATACTTTATTTTAAAAGGAACACTATTTTGGACAACATGTAGCACATGAAACAAATAACTTAAACAAAAAAGGAAAAAATATTATTTAAATATTTCTACTATAATGTAGTATCTGGGTTTGTGGGTTTGAATATGAATCATCAAATTAAGAAAAATATGTATTAAATTTTTATATGATGAAATGTTTTTAGTTAATTCAAAATAAATAATTTCTCAAATTTCTATAATGTCATTTCATGCCACAAAAAATTAAGTTTTAAGAAGAATGGTATCTATTTTATTGTGTTTAAATATATTATAAAAAGTTACTAAAACATTTAGAAATTTTATTTTATTTTTTTTTTGAAATTGTTTTTGTCATAATAAGTTTAGGATGAATTTTTATTGTTTTTTTAAAGATTTATATTTGAGTGAATAATGAAAAATGTGGATTTTTGAAAAAAATTCATTTCTTTTTATTAAATTAAGTAATTTAAAAATAGCTTTATATTTTTTAAATGGTTTTAATGTAAATTAAGATAAAGTTAAATAAACATAATCAAAATAATTCTATAAGAAGTAATACTATATTTTTTTACAAGGTAATTTTTAAGCATAAGAATAAAATATTCTAAAATCTTTTTATTTATTGTTTTTTAAAAATTTATATTAATGTTGATATTGTGAAATTATATAAACTAATCCACTAAAAATGTATTCTATATTTGGAATCAATAGGTCCAAATATAAAAAATATGACCATTTTATTTTTGGTCATAATGAATAGTAACCAGGGTAAATGTTTATCACAACAGAAGTGGGTAAAAGAAGTAAACTAAAATCAAAACTATTCGATAATGTCTCAAAACCACTGAATCAATTAAATTTATTTAATTGGCTAATAGGAATTATACCATAGCCATCCTGAATTTTAATATTTGTTATTTTGGTGTTATTTTCCTTTCATAATGACATTTGTATTATTTTAAGTAATGAATAAATAGAAAATATCACTCTCTTTTATTTGATATCTATAATATATTTTAATTAGGATAAAAAGAATCTAATATAATTTATAAATGGTTATGTTTAATATTAATACATTACTTTATTGAAAATAAATTATGTTTAAATTTTAGTGATGATATAAGTTTCTTAAATGCATACACAATGTTGATGAAATGCTTGTAAAAAAAGTAGAAAATCATAGAAAATGATTTTACAACCAATAAAAATAACTTGTTTTGGGTTATTTTTCATATTCCACGAATTTATTATGTAATTATAGAGGATAATTAATGTAAAATTTATTTACATTCATATTCTATTTATGTATTAATGTCTTTGAAATCAAATTAAAATAATATATTTAAAAATTACAATAATGATATTTTTATGATAAAAAATATTTTATTTAATGAATAAAAAATAAAAAATAAAAATTTAAATAGAGTATTTTGGGTGGCTAATCATAAAAAATTTCATCTTTTAACCATTTTATCCTCTTTTCACCATAAAAATAAATTTATTTCCTGTAAAGGCTAAAATAGGTGTTACAATTGTTCCAATTAAAAATATCCAAGGAGGGGTTTAAACCAAATGATAAGGTTTAAAATGAAACCTCTACATATATAAATTCTATTAGATAAACTATTTTCGATAGTATCATGTCATACCTTTGAATTTATAACTATATAGTTTTACTTGAAATGATTATGTTGTATATTATATTTACATATTTCAAGTAATTGCGAGTGTTTCATTTCTATCACTTATAAAAGAGAACTACTTATCCTTTGTTATTCATGCCTATTTAGTTACATATCTAAACAAGTCCATTCCAAACCTTCCTATGCAAGTATTTTAGGATCGATACTCATCAAAACATAGATTTATAATGGTTAATGTGTAATCTAAAGGTGGTTTCTTGAATAAGTGTTTTAACTCTTAACCGAGTGTTTTCATTTAGTTCCTCTTCTTGATCCTTCAAATATTCTTTTAAAATTGTTAAATAATTACATCTGTATCTTAAATATACTTAAATGTTATTTTATAGGATTAACAACACTCATTCACCACCTTCTCAACCTATAGAAAATGAAAACATCGCTCGTACAAATGTATGACCTACTCTTTCTTCATAGTTGTGTAATGTTTTTCATAACGAATTTAATTGGATGGTCATAAATATCTTATTAAGGAATATGTAGTAAATGTATTATTTAACTATTATTTTATAAATATAACATATTATATACCTTCTTCCCCATCCATATTTTGATAGATGATAATTTGGCTCATGCATACGTGTGGACAACCACCTCTATGAAGCAATGTGGTTCATTTTTCTATTACCACTATGCATGGATAATTATAAAATTTTATATTACAAAAAAATTATATTCATGAAATAATTTAAATTCTATTATTCATGGAACCATTACATAACTCCACTAACCACTTATAATATACCAAACCAGATTTGAAGAAATTTTCCAAACAAACATAATTTGTCCAGGTTAAAAATGGTATATTTTGAAATGATTATAAAAGGAACATAAAAATAGAAAATTAATGAAAAACGTTCTTATGAAATTATTTAATAAATTTTAATTCATTATATATAAGTATCAAACACATTTGAAAAGGTTGAGACACGTAGTAAGGGAAATTTCATCTCATTTCCACCTCAATGAGATATATGTTTTACATTATGCACCTCATTTATATTACATGGTGTATATTCTATCCCATTAACATGTTATGACATTAATTTATAATTATTAAATGTAGTTAATGTTTTTAATTAATTATTACTCTTTTATGGTTCTTTTATTAGAAAATTACAAAAGTATAAATGCATTTATTTCACAATCTCATTTTATTTCATGATTTTTTATGTAAAAAATTTCTTTGGGGAAATTATATGATCCTAATATCATAAACACTATATATTTTCATCACCTCTCATTATGTTTGGGTTTTACATTATTATAATCCATTTCTTCTATTTTTGGATCAAGACACATCAAGTGAGTAACAAGTAAGATACTTTATTTCAAAAAAAAAACAATTTTAAATGTTTTTCATAAAAAATAATGTTTTTTTCATACCGTGGTTCTTTTAATTGTTTTAAAGAATTTTATTTTTTAATATATAATGATTATTTAAAATAATTTCCAAGAAAATTTTAATTTATTTTTAAAACTATTTAAAATAATATTCTTTCAATTTTATGAATGAAGCTATTTTGGAAATCTTACCAAAATAGTGAAAGGAATAATTATTTTAATATAAACCACAATAATGGATTTTTACCAAAATCATGAATACTATATACTTTGAATCATCCATTTCAATTTTCCATGGATATTTTAAAATAAAATATTTTTCTCAATATTTTTGAAATATTTATTTAAAATTATATAAAAAAGGTATTATTTTCTTAAGAGAATAAATGAATTTTGAAATGTTATATATAGATTTTTATTAAAATAAGATATAAGGATGTTATTTTTTAATGTATTTTTGCATTTTATTTTTTGTTTTCTAAGGATTCAAGGTGTTGTCAGGAACCCTCATTGAAGTGGATCGGGTTTTTCCCAATGGTTGATTAGGGGGGGGGGTTGTGTTGTGCACAACGAACATTAAGTTACCATTTTTTCTCTTACTAGAAACTCCTAATGGTTCTGTAATCCATAGCTAGGTACAAACTTTCTTTCCAAAGGTAGGTGGTCAGCTGGGTTTTCCGGCCTAATGAATCTTGGGGACTTGTATTGGTTAAGAGGATGGGAGGTCGGCTCATCACACCCTTTTCGGGGAAAATTATTTCATACTCAAGGAATATCATATAGATTTAATATATGTTCCTGAATCTCTTTATAATCTTGATATTGGACCGTCCACCCTACCAAAATGATCATGGGTTAATTTCTCTTTCATAAGAAAAAGACTGGGGTTTCATTATTGAATCTATTTATATATATAAGAGGTTATCTATAATATTTTGGTACTAGGACGTTTTTTATGTTCTGAATCCCTATAACTAAGATCTTTGCAATGTGATTACATGTCAGGAGGTGATATAATATTATTAGGGGATTGAGCCATTATGAGGAATCCAACGTATCTTAGTTATGGTAGGAATCAAAACCCACATAGTTTTTTAAACTTGTACTATTTAACATCACGTGAAGAGGACATATGATCGCACACTAAGGCACTATATATTTGAGCTCAAGTCTTGGGGATACGTCCTATGTATCCTAAAAAGGCCAAGAATCATAGTTATTGTAGTTCGATCATTCCTTCAGGGGTAGAACCAATCTATATGTACTCATATGGGAGAGGTTCATATCATACCATTCATTGGGTAATACATAATGAGATTTCCCCAAATGGTGGATATTCATGGTGTCAATGAGGTTTTAATTATGGATCCCTAAGAGGATGTGGGCTATGCTCGGTGTGAGAAAAAGGGATGACAAGTTATCATACTTATGAACCATATATGATGGGGATCATGTACTGGGATAACCCCTAGGATGTTTAATATAGATATCAGGTATTAGAGAGGCATCCTATTTATCCTAATTATTATAGGAATCAGAGTCATCATAGTTTAGTTTGTTCCTCATTACAATGGGGGATGAGGTAGAATGATTAGCCCATGGAAATGATTGGGTCTTGATGATTGAAATATTAGAGACATTGAGTTTTTATTGGAATAGATGTTTATATGGGAATATGCATTAGGAAAGCACCCTACATATCCTGGTTATGGAAGGAATCATAGTTATTATAATTTAGTTTATTGGGACTTACACACTAATGTTCCCCTGTTGAGTTGGTCTTACAAACAGAGGTTTCCCTTGTCATCTAAAAGGTTTAAGAAATGAATTATATGATTGATTCTCCCAAATACCACATGAGCTATGCTCGGTATGGAAAAAAAGGGATGACAAATTATTAGTTTCACTACTTGTGGATTTAGGACTTATTTAATAGAGAATCTTGTTAGGATCTTGATATAAAGATAAATCCTCAGAGAGGCATCCTATATATCCTTGTTATTATTGGAATATGATTCCTCATACATCACCTTTTTTCCTTAGTCTAATGGGGGATAAGGTTGGATAATCAATCCATGGGAATTATTGGGTCCCGATGGTTAAAATTTCAGAGACATGGTGTTTTTATCAAAATGAATGTTTATTTGATCTTAGGCTTTATGAAGGCATCCTACATATCATGGTTATAGTAGGAATTAAAGTTTCTATATTTCAATTTATTGGGCCTTAAAAACTAAGTTTTACTTTGTCCTCGAGGAATACACAATGAGGATGAACAAGGCGATCAAGTCATAGGATTACCATTCCATTTTTTCCAATTTATTAGCTGAAATGTATGGATTTCCCACTTGAAATGCCTTAATTTCTGGATGATATGTCATATAATTTATGCTTGCTATATCAAAAGGTAGTCATATGATCTAGTTGACCTAACAAGGGGACTTTTTATGTACTAGAAGACATGTATAGTGCTTTTCATAAGATCAAGGCTATCTTGTCCAGAATACATCACATGACTCATATGTATTTTCCTATAATCCATTACATGTCCTGGTTGGAATATCTTAGAGGGTTTCTCATGATCCAAGTGATTTTCACGGGTGTTATCATGAGAGATTATTAACACATATGGAGGGTGTCACGAGAGTAATTGTGAAATGGCTAAGAGGGTGTCTCTTATCCCAGGTGAGTTGACTTGAGGGAATTGTGATAATTAGATAGAAGGTCTGGAGGATGTCTCAAGAGTCAATTTACATGCCCTGGTGCTTTCATGAGACATAGATATCATGAACTGGATCCATTATATGAGTCAGGAAACATTTTTGAAGATAACTATAAGACCGGAATGATGATCCTAGAGGGTCTTGCGAGATCTAGGTGTCTTGAATGTGAGGTTCCATATGAAATTCATTGACATTTCCAAAGGAATTATCATGATCCAAATAGTTTACTAGTAGAGTGTTTCATGATTTAGGTGACTTACCCCGGTGCTGTTTTATGTCATGGATAGTTCATAATAAGCTCATAATGTTCAATGTATACACCTTCTACAATTCTCTCATTTATTAGTCCTTTTATATCCTTATATAGTGAGTGGATTATATTTTTTTTAGTGTTATCTTATTTTAAATATCACATGTTCTAGAAAACATGTGGGATGTATTTCAAACATCCTTATAGGAGTCCTTCACATGATATATTAATGATCACACAAAGTTAATTATTCATATCACATGATCACTTCAGTTATTTTCTAGTGTATTACCTGATGGAAGAATTGTTGGTCGTGTGATCATCCGTTCCTAGAAATCTACAATAGTTACTAGGTGTACCAATGCACCTGGATATGAAAATAACCCTATCCTTTTAGAGTTTAGAGGTTGGTATGGGGATTTATTGACTCACCACCCTGACTGTTCATCATTTTTTAAGGACTATCAAGTGTGAATCTAGGCCGGAGTTAGTGAGGGGATCTGGCACATGCATCTTTGCTAGTGTTATTTCATGGATCATTCTTAGGGTGCCACCTAATTCTCATTGACCGCAAGTCCCTTCGTTAATGCATCCTTCATTTTATTCATTTCGATTAATAAGGACTTCTTGAATCATTTGAGTATGCCGAAGTACTTCCATATTGTCATATTGACATGTACAAGGGCCTTTGAAAGACCAGGATGCCTGTTGAAAGGACTTCATGTTATCTTGTGTGACTTTTTGATGACTTTCAACAAGACAAAACTAGCTTGTCCATAGTGCATCACAATCATCTTATGATCATGATAACTATTTCATCCTCCATTTTTATTCCCTATGTTTTATTTGGAAAAGTCCAGGGATTATGTGAACTTGAAAAACTGTCATTTTGGACATTTTACCTATTTTTTTGATGATTCACGTGAAAAAAAAGTTCTTATGGGGGTTTATGAGCATTTTTTTGAAAAATCCATATATTTTTCCTTTGGGAGAAAAAGGGGGATAATTCATTCACCTAGACATACCCAAGGTTCTTTTCATAATATGGATGACAATCCAAAGGTATTTTACAAGATGAGGTTGATGTGACACCGAGGACTCATAATGTCTTTCAGATTTCTAGGGGTGTATCAGGTGATGTTCAATGACCACGATAGGCTCTACCACCACTATTTTATTTCTTTTATTTTATTAAAAAAATGATTGGGGGTCTATAATGTTTTTTTGAGTGTTTCCAAGGAAAATTATTTATTGAACCCTATGTGAGATGGTTATTTTAATAATCACAAATCATTGTTGTTTTTGTTTATAAGTCAGTTTGGTAAATTATTCCATATCCTCTAAATGTGTATATACATTTAAACATGTCTACATATGTTTATCTATGTGTATTTATGGTTTAACATCGACCTAGAAGTGTTCTTTGTTGAACAAACACTTTGTGAGAATTTCATGTTTTTGACTCACCATTTGTTATATTCTTGAGGCACAGATGGCAACGTTCGCCCTGATGAGAACGGGCGCACCGATGAGAACAGTCGCACCGATGGGAACGGTCACACCGATGGGAATGGTCGCACCAAGGAGAACCGTACCACCGATGGAAACGGTCACACCGATGATAATGGTTGCACCGATGATAACGGTCCCACCGATGAGAACGGTCGCACCGATGGTAATGGTCGCACTGATGAGAATGGTCACACTGATGGCAATAGTCACACTGATGAGAACAGTTGCACCGATGGTAACAGTCGCACCGATGAGAATAGTCGCACCTATAGAAATAGTCACACTGATGAGAACGGTCGCACCGATGCTGATCACATGATCTAACGAAGCCGATGATGATCACATGACCTACCGAAGCCGATGTGGATCACATGACCTATCGAAGATGATGCTGATCACATGAACTATCGAAGAGGATGCTGATCACATGACCTACTGAAGCCAATGCTGATCACATGACCTACCAATCTCATGACTCACCAATAGTCATAAAAAATGTTTGAATTTTTATTAACTCAAATTTAGTTCCAACGGTAATATTTGTTTAGTTTAATGAACCCGCTATTAATTAATGTTGGTTGTTGGCATATCAAGAACCGTACCTCGTACCTGTAAAAAATGTAATCATTCCAATTTCCAGAGATGATGGTATATAAGTGAACCTTGAACCACTAAAGAGATTTCGGTCAGTCATTCCATGCACATACGAGACAAACTTCTAGAGATACACAAGGATATACATGCATAGAAGAATGAGGAAGAATATATACTGAATCTTTAGAATCTGAACATTCAAGGAGTAAAGAGCTCCAACGACTTCACCTACACTCAAGTTGATCAAGCTGATCAACCTGGACTTGGAAGTCAAATACAAAAATGACACTCTACCTTTCTTGACCAAAAACCAGAGAAGGACTCAAAGCTTCATCTAAAAATCCAAGGAGTCCAGAGTTTCACTCAAAACACATAGAGAATTCTAAAATCATCTCTATTCATTTATCTCTATTGTGTTTCATTTTATTTACACTTTGTGCAGTGTGTGTGCTTTGTATTTTTAGGCACACACTGTATTTTGTGCTGAAATGGATGATTTCTAAATCCTCACTCAATCCTTCCCTTACACTCTTATATCCCACTATGGATAGTGGTAGAGGTCTAAGGACCTGGACAGCCTATGAACTGTTGTTTAGTTTTCCCACTAAGAACCGTGTTAGAGGTATGAGGACCTAGAAAGTCTGTGTACTATTGTAAACCCCGATCCAGGGTGTGTATTAGAGTTTATATAAAATTGTTTGAGAGGAATAAGTCTCAACTTGAGACTGAACCTATTGGTTAAAACTGTCGTGGTTTTTTATCTTATTTAAAACTATATAGCATATTCCGATGCTAAGTACTTTTAGTATAAATATTTTTTTAACTCTGATAGTAGAACTAGAAAGTGTTTGTAATTTTTATGAACCAGTAATTTAGTTTCAAAATATAAGTTAATCTTCAGATTATGTTAATTGAGAAGTAATCAACCATTGAGAAGCTAATAGAACATTTACAATATTTATAAATTCACTATAGTTTAGCTTGTTATTTAAATTGGGGGATTTTTATATAAATATTTTAAACAGAAATTTTAATTGGAAATCAATTCACCCCCGATATTGAGTTTCCACTCCAACTAACATTTGGTATCAGAGGTTTGTTTAGTTAAATGTTTTTCAAAACACTCAGTTTGTGAAATGTTTTCAACTGTGATTTTAGTTGTGTCTTAAAGATCTCAGAATTTCTATTAATTCTAAATTTTTATATCTTTTTAAAACATAGGAATTATGGAAAACATATTAGAAGGTGTAGCTACCAATAATTCACCCTTATTTAATGGTGTTAATTATGCCCAATGGAAACTAAAAATAAAAATTCATTTATAAAGTATGGTATTTGAAATTAGGACTTCTATAGAGACTCAGTATAAGATTCCAGAAACTAAAATAACTACAAGGGATGAATCTACAAAAACTGCTTACAATAATAATTGTAAAGAAATGAATTACCTATATTGTTCTTTAAGAGATAAGGAATTTAATCGAATATCTTCTTGTAAAAATTATTATGAAATTTGGGATACTTTGGGTGTTCTTCACGAGGGAATGACCAACATTAAGGAAATGAGACTAAATACATACACTATTAAGTATGATAATATTAAAATAAAACCTGATGAACCTATTTATGACATGTATCTTAGGGTCAATGAAATATTAAATACAATGAGCTCACTGGGAAAGGTTGTTCCAGAAAAAGATAAAATCATGATATTACTCAGATGTCTTCCAGAAAAGTGGAGAGACACATTAGTCTCAATAAGTGAATCATGTGACATAAGTTCACTACACGTTAAAGAGCTGATTGGTAAGTTGATGATGTATGAAGAAGAACTAAAGGTAAAAAAGAAGAAGATAATGAACCAAGAATGAAATTAGTATCCTTCAAGACCTCTGCTTAAAAAATCAAGGACAAAGAGAAAACTCAATTTGCAAGTGATATTTCAAGTAGTGAAGAAAGTGGATCAGACAGTGATGCTTAAATGGCTCATATAGCTAGACGTTTCAAGAATATTTTTAGGAAGAAGAATGTTTTTAGGGAATCAAACAATATGGGAAAGTATAACAACAAAGGTCATTGTAGGAAAGACTGAAAAAGAACTAATAAGGGTGATGACATAGTATACTACGAATGCAAGAAGAAGGGACATGTGAAACATGACTTCCCAAAGTTAAAGTTCAAGAAGAAATATGAGTACAAGGACAAAAAATATAAGAAATCTATAAAAGAAACCTGGAGTGCTTCAAAAGAGAGTTCAAGTGATTCTAATTCCACTCAGGATGAAAAATCTCAGAAAGCTAATATGTGTTTCATGACAAACACATCTGAGGTAATATTTGATACTCCTGCTTTAAATTCTTATTATTCTAAAGATGATTCTGATTCTTAAAACATGATTAGTTAATAATTATTTGAATACTGTAACATGATAAAGGATACTTGCAATGAGCTGAATGATAATTACAAGTTGTTAAATAAGCTGTATTCCTTGACTGGTATTGTTAAATATGATCTTAGTATAAAAAAGGAAAATAATGGTCAACTATTAAAGGAGAATACTCAATATAAATTATCCAATGAGAAACTTAGAATAGATTTAGATAAATTCACTAATGGAAATAAAAATCTTACACAAATTATTGGGAAACAAGTAGCACCAAAATATATTACTAGTTTAGGCTATCAGCCTGGATAGAGACAGATTACAAAAAGTAGATTTATTCAAAAATCTGGACAATATGATGCTAGTTTCATCTCTAGAAATTCCTGTCTCAATAATCTATTCACATAGCTATAGATAAAATAATGTTTATCTTTAAAAATCTGTTGAATCTATTGATTATATGAAACCCATTAGACAAATCTGGGTACCAATTTTTTTTTTTGATAACCTGTTTGGACCCATGAAAATCTGGGTACCAAAATCATTTTCTGTTTAAACCTATTTTGCAGGAGACCTATTTGAAGAGTTCCCATAAAAATATATGGTACTTGGACAGTGGATTCTCATGGTATATGACTAGAGACTACTCATGTTTCAAATGTTTAATCAAGGTTTATGGAGGGCATGTCACCTTTGGTGACAATTCAAAATTAAAAATCATCGACTTAGGCCAGATTGGTGACACTGATTCAATTTTAATTTCTAAATTATTATTTTTTGATGGATTAAAATAAAATCTGTTAAGAATTTCTCAATTTTGTGGTGATGGTTTTAATGTTAAATTTGAAAATGATGATTGAAATGTATTTTATTCAAAAAATTATTTGGTATTTACTGCCTTGAGAAATGAAAATGTTTATGCTATAGATTTAAATTCTTTAGCAAAACAAAATTTTACATGTTTAAATGCTTTTCATAAAGTTTCTTGGCTATGGAATAGAAGATTAGGACACTGCAATGTCCATTCACTTAAGAAACTCACTAAGAGAAATTTAGTTAGAGACCTACCTCAACTAAAATTCCCAAAAAAAAAGTTTTCACTCCCTATAAAAAGGGAAAGCAACAGAAATTTTCATTCAAATTAAAGAAAGAAGTGTCAACTTATAAACTTGTCGAGTTGGTTCACATGGATTTATTTGGAGCATCCAGATTTTCTAGTTTAAATGGGAAGCACTATGTTTATGTTATAGTAGATGACTTTTCTAGATATACTTGGGAATAATTTCTAGCTCACAAAATTGAACCTTGTTATTAATTTATTAAATAATCAAAGTATGTAGAGAAACTTATTGGACTTAATATTAAGACCTTGAGAAGTGATCATGTCTGTGAGTTTGAAAATCATGAGTTTGAATCTTACTACTCACATAATGGATATAATCACCACTTTTCTGCCCCTAGGACATGTCAATAGAAATGTGTAGTAGAAAGAAGAAATAGAACCCTTCCATAAATTTCAATATCTATGCTTAATGAGTATGATTTACCTATTTATTTTTGGGATGAAGCTATCAATACAGCCTGTTATATCATAAATAGAGTCAAAATTATACCTGTTCTTAAGAAAACCCCTTATGAGCTTTGGAGTAATAGGAAACCTAAAGTTAGTTAATTAATAGTTTTTGGTTGCAAAGTATTTATTCTAAATACTAAAGATAATCTAGACAAGTTTTCATCCAAAAGTGATAAAGGAATATTTTTAGGTTATTCAATTTTTAGAAAAGCCTATAGAGATTTTAATAAGAGAACCAAATGTGTGGAAGAATATGGTCACATAAAATTTGATAAAACTAATCCGCATGATCCTAAACCTTATCTTGAAAATCATGAAGAAGATTTGTCTGTCTGAACCTTAATGATAAAAACAGTGAACCTGCTATAAAAAAAAGTAATTCTGGAAATTTTCCAGAACTTGATTTTGTTGGAATCGAACCTATAGAAGAACCTAAAATATCTAGTCCTACCTTTCCTAGATCAACTAGGATTCTATAGAATCATCCTTTAGATGTTGTTGTAGGTAATCTTGATAAAGGTACATAGACTAGAGCTTCTATAAGAAATCAGGTTGAACATCAAGACTTTCTTTCATAGTTAGAACCTAAAAATGTCAATGATGAAATCAATGATTAATTTTCGGTAATAGATATTCAGGAATAATTAATTCAATTTGAAATAAACAAAGTCTGTGAATTAGTTAACAGACCTAGGGACACCTTGAACATAGGTACTAAATGGGTTTTCAGAAATAAATTTAATGAATCTGGAAACCTCATTAGAAACAATGATAGATTATTTGCACAAGGTTACAATCAAGAAGAAGGAATAGACTATGAAGAAACCTTGGCACTTGTAGCTAGATTAGAAGTTATTAGGATTATACTTGCCTATGCTGCTCATATGAATATCCAGTTATATCAAATGGATGGTAAAAGTCATTTTCTAAATGGTTTTATAAATAAATATTTTTTTGTTGAACAACCACCTAGATTTACTAATCCTCATTTTCCAAATCATGTTTTTAAGATTTCTAAATCTTTATATTGTTTAAAACAAGCCCCACGAGCTTGGTATGATAAACTTAGTAAGTTTCTTATTTCAAAAGGTTTTTTACAAAGGGATTGCTGATCCAACTCCCTTTATTAAATGAATTTATAAAGATGTTTTAATAGTGAAAATCTATGTTGATGGTATTATTTTTGGATCTTATAAAAATTCTTTGTGTATCGATTTTTCAAATAATATGAAAAATGAATTTGAAAGGAGATTAATGGGACAACTCAAATATTTTCTTGGATTAAATTTTTTTTCAAAATAAAAATGGTATTATCTTAAATAAAAGTAAATATACAAAGGATCTTTTAAAATCTTTTGGTTTGGATAATGGTAAGGGTAATGAAACACCCATGAGTATCACATGTAAGTTGGATGCTGATGAAACTGGAAAACCAATGGATCAAACCAACTACATAGGTATGATATTGAGTCTTCTCTATCTTACTAATAGTTGACCAGATATTATGTTTAGTGTATGTATGTGTGTAAGATTTCAAGCTAATTCTAAAGAATCTCATTTTATTGCTGTTTAAAGGATTTTCAAATACCTTAAACATACTACCAATTTTGGTTTGTTTTATCCAAAAGGACAATCCTTTGACTTAATGAGTTATTCAGATGTTGTCTTTACTGGTTGCAAGTTAGATAGGAAGAGAACATCTGGGATATGTCATCTTTAGGGAAAGTCCCTGGTTTCTTGGTGTAGTAAGAAATAGAAATCTATTGCATTGTATACTGCTGAAGCAGAATACATTGCTACCAGTAGTTGTTGTGCACAAATTCTGTGGATTAAATACACTTTATTAGACTATGGATATCATTTTAGACATGTTTCTATAAATTATGATAATACTAGTGTAATTAAAATCTCTAAGAATCCCTTGTCTCACTCTTGGACTAATAATATTGATGTCAGACATCACCTTTTGAGAGATCATTATCAAAAGGGTGATATTTCTCTAGAATTTATTGACTTTGAACATCAATTGGATGATATTTTCCCCAAGCCCTTAATATCTGAAAGGTTGAATTTCATTAAACAAGAGTTAGGTATGATAGATCAGTGAAACCGATCTGTGAATCCAATCAGGGAAACCGATCAGTGAAACCGATTAGTGAACCCGATCTATGAAATCGACCAGTCAAACGGATCTATAAAACCGATTAGTGAAACTAACCAGTTAAACCAATCAATGAAACCAATCAGTGAAACTGATATATGAAACTGATCTATGAAATCAATATGTGAAACCAATTGGTGAAACCGACCAGTGAAACTGATATGTAAAACCGATCAGTGAAACCGATCAGTGAAACCGATCTGTTAAACCAGTCTGTGAAACTGATCAGTGAAAACGATCAGTGAAACTGATCTATGAAACCAATATCTGGAACCAATCAGTGAAACCAATCAATGAAACTGATCTCTGAAACTGATTAGTGAAACCAATCTATTAAACCGATCAGTGAAACCGATCAGTGAAACCGATCAGAGAGACCAATCTATGCTACCGTTTCTGTTATATAGTTTATGAAACCATTAGTGTTTATATAAATGATGTTGTTTTACTTAATTGATATTATATTTAATCTTGTAAACATAAATGATAAAATTAATGACCCATAGCTATTTCATTTCCTAAGAACTATTGACCTTCCATCACCTACTGAACTCAACTTTTTCTGAAACTTTAGCCTTTTGAACCTTTTGAACCTCTCAAACCTATTGAACCTCAAAATGGAATAGCAAAAGCGACAAGATAAGGAATCTAAAAAATCCACTCCTATGAAATTCACTCAAGATGAATCGAGAAACACAACTCAAAAGTCTTCGAACCTGATGTTGTAGACTTGGGTGGTCACCGCAGAAAAGGAAGTAAGTTCTGAATGGGTGTTATCCAGTAAGTTTTCACTTTTGAAAGTGTTGTAGATTTAAGGATGGAAATATTTGTTCTGTAATAATGACAGAGTATACTAACCAAAGATAGTGGATGAGTTTTATTTGAATTTAAGTATTAAATTAGATGGACCAAAAGCTGTAAGATTATCTCCATTAGTCAAAGGGAAGAAGATAACTTTTTCATCAAATCAATGGGATGAGTGTTTAGGGGTACCTCAGAAAGGTAGATATGAGGATTACACTGGTAATATTCCTCATACCACTGAATATTTTTCCTATGAGTATGCTCTAGAAATGTTGACTAGAAAATCTGAATCTAGAAGAATAACAACTTCTGAGTTAGATGGAGAAAGAAAAATCTTGTTTAAGTTTATTCAGCACCAAATCTGTCCCAAAAATGGTGATTTTTCTTCTATGAAATATCGAGATGTTTTCTTGTGATTTCTATTTCTCAATGATGAGAAGATAAACTTGTGTAGATACATTACTGTTCATATTGTTGAGATGGTAAAACCATCCAAGAAAGCTACAACCTTGTTCAATTCTAAGGAAGTCTCTGCTATGTTAAAATATTTGGGCTGTGTTGAAGATGGAGATGAGTGTATCTCATCTGGTAGAAGATTTTGTGTTAGCAATGATATCTGAAAAATACTGAAAATTAATTGGAATCCATGGAAGAAGACATGGGTTGCTGATGAAGATAGGTTGTATGAATCCTTGAATCCTATTGACCACTCTAACAGACCAAAGGGTAAGAGAGACCCCGGTTTAAAACCTGATGAGGAAGTTTTATATTCTGATGAGGAAGAAGAAACAGAAGTTTTTATGACATTGGAGAGTCTAGTAAGAAGGAAACAGGAGAATATGAAGTTGATGATGATGTGGATACTAAAAAGGAACCTGAGTCACCTCCTGATGAAAAGAGTGATCCTGATACAATAATTCCTAAGAAAATAATGGAATTTGGACCAGCAAGTCAACCTCTTAAGTTACATGAGTCAGAACCTCTTCTCGGTGATGAAGAAAAAGCTGACACTGAAGTATCAAATTATGAGCAATATGAATCCAGTAGCAATGATAGTACCAATGAGACTTTGGTAAACAAAAATGGAAATGGTGATGGTGATGATGATGATGATGATTGAAATTCTCGACCAGTGGATGGTCACAATGTGATCCAAGCTGATCCAAAACATCAATTAGTTAAGCAAGAAATGGTTTCTAAGGCTGATAGGACAGTTCAAATAGTAATTGATGAATATGGGGAAGACTCTCATGAAAATTCTAGTAAAGATGATTTTGTATAGCCTAAGTATATCTCTTGTAAGGTTTCATGGGAAGAACACCCAGGTTTTGTGGTTCTAGGTTTGGATTATTCAGATGAAGATGAATAAGGAGTGAATATTGCAAATTTAAGTCATCCTGTTGAGGCTGGACTAGTTTCTGAGAATGTGAAAGTTATAGCAGAAAGACCTAGTCCTTCAGTTTCTCAATCTGATTATGATAGACTTAAAGATGAGTTTCTATATGCAGTTAGAGAGACAATGAAATAGGAATTATCTAATGCTTCTGATCCTACTCCTATGAATCTATCTGAGGCTGTTATAGATGTTATAACTCAAAGAGTGGTAAGTATTATTAAACCATACCGTTGCAATACTGGTGAGATGATTGGCAGGAACATTACCTCTCTAAATCAAGTGATCAAGTATTTGAGTAGTGACTTAGTATCTTTGTCAGGTGAATTTAGATCAACCATCACTGGTATGATGGATGTCTTGAGAAACTTGATAAAACACTTGAAAAATATAACTTGATAAAATTGAAGGATGAGATAACACAGATTGTTGCTCAGTCTAGCTCTTCCAAAGTGACCAAGATCACGGGCCATGAGATTAATGCCTTGAAAGATGTTATAAAAGAAGAGATAACATCCCTTGGATAGATTCTGGATTTGGAATCATTGAAAAAGATGAAAGAAAATAGTGATCATATTCACAAAATGGTGAAGCTATATTCGACTGATGTTACTCAAGATCAGAAGGATATCAAAGAAAAGGTGGATCACTATTTTTCTAAAATTAATACCAAGCATGAGTTGAACCATTAGTTTATAGTCCCGACTAAGAATTTGAGGTTCCCTCCAGTCACTCAAGCCTTTAAGGCTCAAGTCCAACAGTTAAAGTATTTTACTCCCACTCTAGAGAGTTTCATGCAGAACAAAGATGATTTTGAGAAGGCCAAGAAATATGGTGGTGAAGTCATTCAATATTTTATTAATCTACTCAAACCATATCTTCCTGGATGGAAAAGGAATTTTTTCCCTACTGTTGAGACTCTTAGTCCATCTAGTGTTGCTTCTGGTCAGCTATTAGTCTCTCAAGATCTATCCAGTATTCGGCCAGTCATTTAGCAGTCACCTTCAAGCAGATCTTCCAACCACCAGCATGTAACCTTAGCACCCACTCTACTTTTAGCGAGAGCTATCTTACCTATTCTCTCTATCCGAACAGATCAGGCTTCCACCAGAGCACCCTCTGGCCCATCCATTCCTCCCTCTGCTAAATGGAAAGCTCTTAGGCACCCCAAGAAGTAGCTGTGCCTGTAATTTTTGATAGTGTGTCTGTCTTTTTCTTGTTCCTTTTTATTGTATCTTTTTCAACTATTGTTTCAATGGAACCTTCTTCTTTTTTCTCTCTGTCTGCTCTCTTTTTCTTTTTGATAATCCCAAAGGGGGAGAAATGAATACTCATATGAAAGTATAAAGGTGTAGAAATGAATGCATAGATAAATGAATAAATATATATCTAAGGGGGAGTCCAGTATATATAAGTATAAGATTTCGTTATGCTCTAATGTCATAGATGCATGTTTATCTTTAGTCATATATTATTTTTACATACGGGGAGCATACTGCCTGTTATATCTGCTTCTCTCTTTATATATTCCATAGATTTGTGATTATCAAAAAGGGGGAGATTGTTGAACCCTCTGTGAGATGGTTATTTTAATAATCAAAAATCATTGTTGTTTTTGTTTATAAGTCAGTTTAGTAAATTATTACATATTCCCTAAATGTGTATATACAATTAAAAATATCTATATATGTTTATCTATGTGTATTTATGGTTTACCATCAAACTGGAAGTGTTCTTGGTTGAACAAACACTTTGTGAGAATTTCATGTTTTTGACTCACCGTTTTTTATATTCTTGAGGCAATGATGGTAACAGTCACACCGATGAGAGCGGTTACACTGATGAGAATGGTCGCACCAATGAGAATGGTCACACCAATGAGAATGGTCACACGGATGAGAACAGTCTTATTGATGGCAACGGTTGCACCGATGAGAATGGTTGCACCGATGAGAATGGTCACACCGATGAGAACGGTCGCACCGATTGTAAAGATCACACTGATGAGAATGGTCGCACCGATGGAAATAGTCACACAGATGAGAAAGATCGCACCGATGTTAACAGTCGCACCGATGAGAATGGTGGAACCTATAGCAACAGTCGCACTGATGAGAATGGTCGCACCGATGCTGATCACATGATCTACCGAAGGCGATGCTAATCACATGACCTACCGAAGATGATGCTGATCACATGACCTACCGAAGCTGATGCTGATCACATGACCTAGCAAATCCGATACTGATCACCAGACCTACCGAAGCCGATGCTGATCACAAGACATACCAATATCATGACTCACTAATAGTCATGAAAACTATTTGAATTTTTATTAACTCAAATTTAGTTCGAACTGTCATATTTGTTTAGTTTAATTCACCTGTTATTAATTAATATTGGTTGTTGTCATATCAGGAACTGTACCTCGTACCTTTAAAAAAGGCAATCATTCCCATTGCCAGAGCTGAAGGTATATAAGTGAACCTCGAACTACTAAAGAGATGTCAATCAGTATTTCCATGCACATACAAGACAAACATATGGTGATACACAAGGACATATATGCATAGAAGAAGAAGGAAAAATACATACTGAATCTATAGAATTTGAACATTCAAGGAGTAAAGAGATCCAATGACTTCACCTACACTCAAGCTGATCAAGCTAATCAACCTGGACTTGGAAGTCAAATACAAAAACGATACTCTCCTTTTCTTGAGCAAAAACTAGAGAAGGAATCAAAGCTTCATCTGCAAATCCAAGGAGTCCAAAGCTTCACTCAAAACACATAGAGCATTATAAACTCATATCTATTCATTTAGCTCTATTGTGTTTCATTTTATTTACATTTTGAGCAGTGTGTCTGCTCTGTATTTTTAGGCACACACTGTCTCCTGTACTGAACTGGAGGATTTATAAATCCTCACAAAATAATTCCCTTACACTCTTGTATCCCACTGTGGATAGTGGTAGAGGTTTGAGGACATGTACAGCCTGTGAGCTGTTGTTTAGATTTCCCATGAATAATGATGGTAGAGGTATGAGGACCTAGATAGTCTGTGTACTATTGTAAACCCCGACCCAGGGTGTGGATCAACGTTTATATAAAACTGTTTGAGAGGACTGAGTCTCATCTAGATAATGAACCTCTTGGTTAAAACTACTATGCTTTTTTTATCTTGTTTTAAACTATATAGAATATTCCATAGCTAAGTACCTTTTGTATAAATCATTTTTTAACTCTGATAGATGAACTAGAAAGTGTTTGTAATTATTGTGAACTAGTAAGTTAGTTTCAAAAGCTAACTTATTCTTCATATTAAGTTAACTGAGAAGTAATCAATCTTTGAGATTCTAATAGAACATTTAAAATCTTTATAAATTCACTACAATTTTTCTTGTTATTTATATTGGGGGATTTTTATATAAATATTTTAAACATAAATTTTAATTGGAACTCAATTCACCCACCCTCTTGAGTGTCTACTCCAACCAACATTATCATTCCCAATGGTGACACATCACATAATACTTGTATCTGCAAATGAATTTTACCTTTTCAAAATATTACTATTACTTTAATAGGATTTTCATATGGGTTTTCAAGAAAGTTCTAATAAAAAACTACATTGCATGGGGGAACTCATTCAAATGCTATTATATAGCCATTGGATGTCTAGATATCCTTCTCAAGATCAGTAGGATTCATCAGAAGAAGATCTGAGGGATCATCTATAGGCTATTCACTAAATGTGGAGTCTTCACATGACCTTATAATGGCCATGTAATAATGATTAATTTGAATTCATATTCAATATGCAGGTCTTATTAACCTTCTCCTTCTGTTGATTTTGTGGGAAAAATAATACCCACATTCAGGTAATCCTTTTTGAATTTAACAATGATCATTTAATGGGCATAAAAATGACCCCCATTAGGAGTGACATCCACAGAGAAAAGGACTCAGTTCTATGGATAGTTAATGCCAACTAGAGTATTTGAAATTTTCATGAATCTTTGTCCTAGGTGACATTTGGTATACCTAGTGATGTTTGGTATTCTGTAGAAGACCCTATATATAGAGGAATTGAGGATGAATTTATCCACTGATTACCATTTCTACAAGGATCTATCACATTTCCTCCATCGTATAATCCCACCTGTAGAATATTTTTTGAGTTATGATCATGAGACCTCATCATGAGCCATCATTACAAAATCTGTTCTGCAAGATCTCTTTTGCTCTGGATCTCATTGGAACAAGCTAGAATCTATATTTAGACAACTATTTAAACATCAACCATGAGGGTTGTGATTGTCTTAAGTAATTTTTGGGATCTTCATGCATGATCATATAATCAATTGAGGATTGGATGACTCTTATGACCATATATAGGCTATAAAATCACAAGTCTCTAAAGGTTTCATGCAATTACGTGATGCCCTAAGAGATTTATGTGACCTACGATACCTATGGGGGTTAATTGATTTATGATATCCTTATGCGATTCATGAATCACTTGGCTAATTCATGAGATGAACACAATACTATTATAACTTTTATGTCTTTCCTTCTAAAACATTTTATTTAATCTGTCTGACATATAACACTTAATTATATTCAGATGGAATCTGGTTCTTTTCAATCTTCCTCAGTTGTGGAAAATCAAAGTGCCATGAATTATTAGAATCACAATGTCCACACTAGATATATAATGTGGATTCTGATAACAGTGTTTTGATGAAGTTCCTATCGTATGAGGTTAGGGATTACCCCTATCACACCATCTAACTTTGTACAAGTTCAGTAACATGGTTGATTCCATCATCCATACTATGTATTTTAATCATCAATCTTAAAGGATGTCAATTTTTTACTTCATTTAGAGAAAAATTGATAAGTATATTTGGATGGTTATAGAATGACCCCATGGTTTGTGTTATATATTGTAAAACATTCTTATGGGCCTGATTGGTAATGAATTCTCTAAGAAACCTATTTCTCAGAGTTTTTCAAATATCATTTCCCACTCTATGAACAATCCATGAAGTGGGTGGTACATGAAATGAGATGTTCATCCTGATGGTAATTTATCTAATGAGTGGGAATAACCCTTTTGGGTTAGGAAAAGATACTTGGAGTTTGTTGATAATTTATATAGGGTTCATCTTTATGAAGCTATGTGGATATCCCAGTTCATCGTCTATTTCCATCCTGACCTTCTTCAAGATATGATAATTCATTGGTTCCTAGAAACCAACACATTTCATTTTTCCCATGGTGATGTGGTCCTCATCTTATGAGACATCTATCAACATGGAATAATACCTCCCCTTGGAGAAATGCATTATGAGTTCTTCTCGAATGTAGATATCTGAGATGATCCCTTATAGACACCAATGATGGAAGGATACATTATTATTATTGTTAAGAAGAATCTAAAAAAGGAGCTGAATATTCACATTAATATATATTTCATGGAATGGATCAATATTTTCTTCTGTAGCAGTTAAGTTAGGATGACTATTATATATCCCTGTCATTTCCCTTCTCAACAAGTCTGGGAGAGTGATGGTTCATATTGGGCCATTATAGAGGATTGAGATTATATATCTTGTGGATATTGTGTTAACATGGATATCTTCTTGAGCCTAATACTAAATGAGTTTATGGAAATGTTTTTTAATGGGTGGATTTTTCTATATGGGGATACATGCTCAGGGATCTGAGTTAGCACATTGGTGATGGCTATGAGACTTGAGAAAGGAAGATGTATAAATTTGGAAGTACCAGTTCTTGAACACCTTTACAAATTCTTGGACCATATTTAAAAAGGTATTATCCCTCATAGGACCAGTGGTCCAATATAGTTTCTATTTGTCTGGATAGGGGAGCACTTTCATTTTTATGAATATTAAAACACCAACTAGATCCATAATTATTTGTTCTACCCTAGACTATTGAAAATATCAAGAGTTGGGGCCAAGTCACTATGCCCTACTGAGGCTAATAATAAACTAAACCAATCTATCTGCTTTAATTTTCTCCAATTCATGCACAAGAAGGATTGATTATTGTTAACAGTGGTGGTTCTCTTGATGAGAGTTCTTATATGATCTCTCTTCGGGATGCAGTTCTCGTAGCTGTATTGGATGAGATAGTTATTTGAAAACCTTATGCAACTTATCGACTCTCTTTTTGGTTTCACTACATTCAATGGATCTCCCCTCTTCCTTTGGCCAACGTTCAAGGGGAGTGACATCCTAGAGTCATACACCCATTTTGGAAGATGCTAGCATGTTAAGATTCTAGGGCTAATATCATACTTCCTCTTGATGATGGTTCTATATTCCATACATAGGATTATTCCCAGTATTGGGTAGCTGTGTACCCAGGTGGTGTGCTTAGATAGCTAGTCTATAACGTGGAAAACATTCTTATTCACCAAACCATCTATCTGTAATAACGATGGCGCTAACTGAATACCTAGGTGAGAGGTCAAGGAAGTGACCTCATTCTAGTGATGATTATTCTGATGGTGAAATAGTCACTTTGAGAAATTTAGTCATCTAAAACATGATATAGATGATATGCCAGTCATGATAAGAGAACATGAGGTTTCTTCTCCTACATCCCTGTCAACTCAACTGGTTATTCCCCCCTTCCATTTTTGTCTCATCGGTTACAAAGGCTCATACACAACATAGTCTAACTTGAAAAAACATCCTTTCTTTGATTACTAGTACTCTCTTGGAAACCTTTCATGACCAAGGGAACCACCTGTACTACTTATTTTATGACGGGGGGGGGGAGGTGGGTTTGATTAGAATCTATTGTATAATACCATGATGAAAATAGTCCCGATTTAGTGAAATATAGCCACCCATGAATGATATTTATATGATCTTGTAGATGACTCTTCCCTTGTTAGATAGATGAAATAGAGGTTAAAGGTATTGGAGTAGGGTCTTCAGTATATATCTAAATTGCAAGCTTAGATGGATTCCTAGACTACACAGATTTGAAGATGTGAGGAGATTATTTCCCATAAAAGGTATAGTCTTATGAAATCATCATCCTTGTTGGCTACTACTCAAAAGAAGGTTGAAAAGTTGACTAATTTGGACGAGACTCTCCATCCTGGGGTGGAAGAAGAGAAAGTAAGGAGATCTAGACTCTAGTATTCCACTAATGCTTCCTACCAAACTCTTGTAATTATATCCATCACAACCAATTGATTATTATCATAGTTAAAATATTATAACGCTTTCCATTTTTGATGAGTTTTCATAGAGACTCCACAATATAGATATTCTTATAACTTTTTCTCACTATGAAAGGATGAATTTTCTTAACCATGTATACTACTATCATGTTTTTTATTTCATGATGTGTATGATATCTCAAAAATCTGATATTGTGAGAATAAATAATTCTAACCATCCCACATGTTTATACAAAATTAACATGAATGACTAGATTTTAATTTTGGAATTATAATAGATTCCCATTGAGATATTATTGTGAATTCTAAACTAAAAAAGATCCATTATCGATAATCTATTTCATCTATCTAAAAATCACTAAATTTGTAGAATGATCGTCTGGTTAGTAAATTTGCCTTAGAGGGAGTGTTCTTTATCTTTATCAAAATCAGATAGTCTTGGGTAGAGAATAATGATTTTTGATAAGGACATATAGTGGTCCTTACAATATTTTGAAGGAAAAATCACTAATGTGCTATAATATAAGGTCTTCTAGCTCAGACATGATATTGATTTAGTTTAGGGTCTTTTAGCTCAGACTTTATGTTTCTCTAGTTTATTATCTTTTAGCTTGGACATGAATCTTATATAGTATAGGGTATTTTAGGTTAGACCCAATATTTATTTATTTTATGGTCTTTGATCTTGGACATGATATTTATCTAGTTTAGGGTCCTTTAGATTAGACTTGATATTTCTATAGTTTAGGATCTTTTAGATTGGACATAATATTTCTTTATTTTATAGTCATTCAGCTTAGACTGGATATTTATTTAGTTTAGGGTCTTTCATCATGAACTTGATATTTATTTATTTAGGGTTCTTTATATTGGACCAATTGTTTCTTTAGTATATGACCATTTAGATCAGAACTGATAATTCTTTAGTTTAGGGTATTTTAGCTCAGAACTGATATTACTTTATTTTAGGGTCTTTTATCTTAAACCTAGATATTATAATGGAATATGGTGCAGACATGCTAGGAATAGTTTAGACACACTGAGGTGTGGAAATAATCCGCAAGAATTATAGGGCTTACAAGGGTTAGAATTTACTTTTACAAAGCGACACATTTTTTTGGTGACTATAGGCGCATATAAATGAGGAATTGACATGCATTCGTAGTCAAGAAAAGGGTCCTTGAGGTAGAGTCTCTCTCCCAAAGGCCATAGAGGATTTATGGAGGTAATATGGTTGAGGGAAAAATACTAGGGATACTAGGTCCCCATAAATATTTGAATTGTGGGTGATATAAATCATAACCCAAAAGTTTATGTCCATGAATATGAGATGGGGAATTCATTATGGGGATGCACCATAACAATCTGAGATGCTGAGTTCCACCAAGGTATTTTTAGGGATCACAAGGATTAAATAAACTTTTTGAATAAGATCAGATTCCTTTAGTTGCTATTTCAGGGCCCTTATGTGTCTGTAGCATGGCCAAGAAAAATATAATCTCCGGTTATTTACATGGGTCAAGAAGGATTTATGAAGACTCAAAAATCCATATGATGTGGTTTTTTATGACAGTAAATGTAACTAGCAAGGGTTCTAGCACCCTAGTGAAGTTTATCACTTGATTATGAATCTAAAGCACTATTCCTTATGGGTTCAAATCACGAACTATGGGCCATAAAAGGTTTAAAAATGGAGTGTTTCTTTTCTTCCTTGAGATAGGGTAAAAACACTATGATGTAACATCTAGGATGTTGAATATATTCAGATACCTTGGTACTGGTATTTTAAATCATTTTACAAAGTGATTGAACAAGGAGGATGATATGGGATAGTAATATTAAGAGTAATTCAGGTACACTGAGGTTTTGAGTGCTGTCGTGATCATTTTAGGGCTCATAAGGATTGGAATTCCCTTTTTGAAGAGTGACACAATTGGTTGATGACCATATGTTCATATAGATGATTCATATGTGTGCATTCATAGTCTAGAAAAGGGTCCCTTAAAGTCAAATATCTCCTCCATGGGCCATGAAAGGTTTATGGTGATATGAGGCACCCAAATAATGAAGTTTGGTTTTATAAAAGTGCAATATACAAGAAGGGTTCGAACAACCTAAAGGTTATGTCACTAACTAGTGAACATATAATCATAGAGAGGAGATTTGAAAAATCATTGATCTAACTTTTTCTTGGACCAAGGGGCCCAATAAGTATAGTTTTTTTACTAGGGATACATATTTGACCCTATAAGATTTATTATTTATACATATGTTCCCTAATTTTTTCATAAACTCTATAGATTAAGAGTTTAGAGAGCTAAGACTTGTCTTTTTCTCAGTTCACCCTTTCTGGGTTTTCAACAAGAAGTTTTGTGTCTATTTTACTAGTATTTTAGGATATTTCTATTTAGACCATTATAGTCTAGAGTTTAAGGTTGTACAAATTTGACCAAAGTGAAGTCAGTTTATGGTCCTGACTAAAATGAACCTAATATGAGAGATGTTACTAAAGATCCTAATTTGGATACCTAGGGTTAAGATAACTCCAACATCCTTCTGATTATGAGATGTAAATGTTGTAAATCAGTGATTGAGGTTATCATGTTATGTGTAATGAAATGGGAAAATCATATCAGGGAGAGGTCCAAATCAAACTAAGGTGTTGAGTTCTACATCCACGATTTCAGACTCACAATAGTTATAAATCCCTTTTATATTAGGCCATCACGTAGTCGGTTGGTTGGTATCGATCCCTTCAACGTTAATAGCATGAACAAACCCAAATATCTATTTTCTTCTCAAGTGGATATGAAATGATTAAAGCAACCTTAGGTATTCAGGAAAATAAATGAGGCATAGGGATTGGGATGATTTTCAAATATGGCAGAATAAACCTATACTTTGGTTGAATAACAAGTTACTTTTATTCCTTCAATCAGGAATGAAAAATGGGTGATGATCTGCATAGTTTTTATCATGTAGTCGGGATTTTTTCTATGCAGTTTAATGTCATGGGGTAATGACATTTTCATGCAGTTTATTATCATGCATTATGGATGAATTTATATTTAGTTTATCATCACGCGGTTAGGATGTAGGAAGCCACATGAATAGATGTAAATGTTGTGGTTGGTCCCAAGAGTGGATGTCTGGGCATCACTATGTAGCTCGTAAAAATGAGAATAAAACCACACAAAGATCTAGGGTGAGAAATTCTCTACACAGGTATGTCCCATATGTAGAGGTGGGAATAATTTTAGTTAATTATTTTAGTTGGGCCAAGGATTGAAGATCCAGGTGTCATTATGTATCCTACAATGACATTAATCAAGACACACATATTTCTTAAGGAACCTTGTAGTTTCACATGATAAAAATAAAGATGAATCTATGTGAAAAACTAGTGATGTTGTGACTCGACTCGAGTATTAAAGTCTTAGTGTCTCTATGTATCTCATGAAAATTATAATCAAGCCACACATAGTTCATGAAAAACCATACAGTTTAACATAATTTTTGAAGGATGTGGGCTTAATAATTTGAAGAGGGATAAATTGAATGGAGCTGTGGTAGAAGAACAACACTAGCTAAAATGGTCCTCTCAGATGATGTTCATAGTAGTATGTAGTTTCATGTTGTGAAGAGGACATTTATTGTGCAATTTAACTTCATATATAAAGGAATCATCATATTAGATTCATGGTTTTGTATTTAGGATAACAATGGTCTTGTTGAAATCTATTATTCCTTGTTTGAGTGGGGTGACCATTGCCAAGACTCCTAATCCCACATGAGCTACGATCATTGTGAGAAATAAAGAATGACAAGGGTTACTATCACAATATAGAGGAAATTAAGAGAAGGACATGTGAATTTTGCTTCATGTGGTGACTAGACCAAGATATAAGATTGAGACATCTATATATAACTCATTGAAATTGGGAATCAATCCATACATAGTTCTATAAACCCATGCAGTTTAACATCTCATGGTAAGGACATGGGTGACTTGGATTGAATAAAGATAGATATTATAGTTACATGCAATTTTTTTCATGCAATAATTTTTTAGATCACTTGATATGAAGGAAAATAGTAATATGGTTCAGCCCAATAATAGAGGCTTGTGTGTCACTAGATATCCAATAATAGTAGAAATCAATCCATACCAAGGTTATTAAGAAAACATATAGTTTAACATCATGAAAATAGGACAAAATCCATATAGTTTAATTTCATGGGGTAAGGATAAGCTCCATGTAGTTTAATGTCATGTGTTCAGGAAGATCTCTATACTCCTTTAATGTCATGTGCATAGGACAAACATCATGTCTTACTCAGATGTTTATACCCATTTGATGATGTATATGCCAAGTATAAGTTGAGAAACCTTGTATTGGTGGGGGTGATACACTCTCCCCTTATATGGTGTCCAATGAGTATGATCCATTATGATAAAAATTATGTATGAAATAAGGCCCATGCCACTTGGGTTCCAATTTTGGGGGATTCTTGCCTATTATAATTCGGGTTATTATAGACAACACCAATCCCACATGGAGGGATGAGTGAAGGAAAATATTTTTATTGAAGGCTCATGGAATCCAATTTTTATTGATCTCCAGGTTGTGTAGTGTGCAGAATCTATTCCCATCTAGTCATTCAAATTCTTCCAAAAACTTTTATGATTGTTAATAATTTGAGAGATTTCTACAAATGAATATTCAGATTTAAGGCATCTTGACCTTTATTGGTAACACTACCTCATACCCAAACACAAATGAGTATGGTTTTTCAAGTGTGGCCGTACCTGTGGTTGTACAGTAGGCCTATAAATCTTAGAGGATCCTGTCTGGACTAGACTTATTATCCTTGTTCACTATCTCCTAGAGTATGTTTGAAACATTTATATTAATGGACTATATAATTCTATTTTTTGATGCATGATAGGGAGATGAGTGATTGGACTTGAAATTATACTCCTGTTATATTCTACGGAATTCTGTAGAATAGAAGTTCAAGCTATTTTCCATCAATATTTTGTAAGGGACCCTAAACCCGAGGATGATATGAGACTATATGAATTCGATGATATTTTTCATACTGACTTCCTTAAGGGGTATTTCCTCATACCATTTTTAAAAGAAGTCAGTAGTAGTAAGTATTTACTAGAACTACTTACATATGGCTGGGGGATATGGTCCCACAACATCCATCTCCTAAAAAAATTGTCAGGAATGTTTCTTTGTATAAAGAAATTATAGGGGTTGATGGATGAAATTCACATGAATATATCACACATGAAATTTCTTCATGAATTATATGTAGTCCTATGTAATGGGGTTCCAGTAATATCCCAAACTTCTGATTTGGTGGGAGATCCTAGTCCCAAATTGGTGGGCATTGTAGGGGCTTTCATTGACTTCTTCTATGATGGAGGGAATCACTCCATCCACTCTGCATCTGAGGATGACTTCATCGAATCCTCATTTGTAGAGGGTTTTTTCTCATTTAGATTATATTGTAGGGTGAAATTCAATATACAAAGACAAATATGTTCCCTTCTAGTATGATATGTTGGGAGAATACCATTTTGAGATAGCCAATTATGGGTCCAATCTATCTAGAGGTGGTTGTTGGCTCATCACACTTTATGGAGGTTATGGAATGATTGAATTATTCAATATAACATATTAAGATTAATGAGATCATTATTCTATGTGTGATAAAGTGTATTACTTCCAATTTATCAGAGTCATCTAGGATTGTGGCTGTATTAGCTGTTGTTTCAGTGTAATCATTCAGGGATCAGAGAACATGGTGCAATACTGGCTCAAAAGGAAATTATTCCATCAATCCCCTAATATAGCCAGTGAGAGGGGTAAGTTATTCCTTTTTAATGTAATATTCACCATTGATTTAATTTATCACCAATTCCATACCCCCTTTGTTATTTAAGTAGGCTATGTGAATCTATAAGGATAGTTCCAATCTAGAGATGATAGACTGATATTATGCATCATTGTTTGTGCATCCCTTAGATAGTGAGAAAGAGTAGGTCAAAAATACCTTTTTCTAGAGAGACAAATACTATTCCTATACCAACCCAAATATGTTTCGGGATATCTATCCTTATACCAATAGGTCCCCCAAAGGTTCCATCAATATACATCTCTCATATACAGGGAGTTTCATGGGCACATAAGACCTCATAATTTGGAAGATCAGTGGAATCTAGTGTATTTTCTTATCCATCCAGGATGTGCTGTGAGGAAATAAGCTAGGGATTTCCCTTTTACTAACTTATGTGACATTAAATGAATGTCATATTGCTTCAGAATGACCTCCAATCGATCTGAAAATGCAGTTAACATAGGAAAATTAAGGATTTACTTTAGTGGATCAATACGGGAGACTAGGTGGACTTGGTGGGGCTGCAAATTATGCATCACATTTTCACACAAATATGAGTGAAAGATAGTTTTTATCGACATAAAAATATCTATTCTCAGTACCTAATATTTTCCTATTAAGGTAGTAGATACTATTTCCTTCCTGTATCAATTTTTTGTGCAACTAGGTCACACAGTGAGTGTTCCATGGTGGAAACCTATAAGTTCAGTGGCCTCTTTTCTACAAGAGGAATCAAAAAATAGGGGTGAAGTAGTCACTTTATGATACTTTATAAGGATTTTTGATTGTCATCAAACCATTGATAGGAAATTACCTTGTTTATTAGCTTGGTAAGTGGGTGATATTTGTTATCCATGTTGGCTATTAATCCCCGAATGTAGGTGAGGATCCCTTTGTGTCCCATATGTTATTTGATATTTCTAGGGGTGAAATTTATAAAAAGGACTATTTTTTTGGGTAAACCTTTATAATGCAGTGGAGTAACAAAAAATCCAAGGAATATTCTTGATATTACCCCTTAAAGAACATTTCAGTGGATTCATCATTAAACTATGCTATCATGCCTTATTGAATATTTTTCAGAGATTCGTGAAGTGATCACATTATTGTTAGGATTTAACAACCAGGTCATCAACATGAAACTCAATTATCCTTCCTAAGAATATCCTAAAATGTATTGTCTGTTGGTATGTAGTTCCAATATTATTTAATCCAAATGGCATGTACATGTTAGAGAATATCCCTTGAGATGTTATAAAGGCATTGACCTTTTCATTTTTGGTGGCCATTTTGATTTGATTATACGTAGAGTATCCATCCATAAATTAAAGTGATTGGAAGCCAGTAATGGAATTGATCATAATTTCTATGATTGGTAATGGGAAAATTTCATTTGGGAAATATCAATTAAGGTATATAAAATCAATGAAGACCCTAATAGGATCATTCTTTTTCGTGACAGAGATGATGTTCACAAGAAATATTGGACATTTCAATTCTAAAAAAAAGTTGGATTTAATAAAATTATCAATTTACACCTCTAAATTTTTGGACTGAGAGGGGTGCATCCTTCTAGCTACCTGAATGAAGCCTCGATACTCATTGGGTAGTCCGAGATAGCACATAGCCACATCTAGACTCAGACTAAAAATTTATATATAATACCAGTCAATCACATATTGATTATTCTTTATAAATACAATGTACATATATTGCTATTCCATGGGTATGCATTCACTAATCATAGCAAGCCATATGTCTTCCTCTATTCCCAAATTAATTTTTCTAAGCTCATATATGGTAGTGAAGACACCTTCCTTGAATATGGCAGTGGAATTTCTGATATTATCCTCATCCTCCTCAAATTTTGATTCTATGGAGTCATTTTCAGAAGAAGCAAGAAATATGGGAGATTCTCTATCACTATCAGGGTGAGAGAAGAAATTAGAAGAGAAATTATCATCACTTTCAATTCGAATCATTACATAGAGATTCTAGAGTTAAATGTATTTTACACTATCACCTAGGACAAGAGGGGTTCTGATCTCTGGGGTCGATCAGTTACCTGAACCATATTTATGGAGAGCACATAGTCACTATCGAGCATAATACTATGATTCACAGGGGTGGTCCCCATTACATTGGGAGATTCAACATTTATATCATCATCTTATATTGGTTGGTTGCCTCCCTAATTGTGGAAATATTATTAAGAATATACGGCTATGCAAGACTTGAAGTGGGTGTTATCACTATGTAGTATGCTGACTTTTCCATACATGGGATACTTCAAACAATGATGGAATATTGAAGGCACCAACAAGTGGATATGGAGGTAGGGCCTCCTGAGAAGGAAATTATATGTAGTTTCTGGTTGAATAATCATGAAATCAGTATGAGATGTGATTTCCCCAAAATGGGATTTGAGTATTATTTTACCAAGAGGTCTTTTTCACTCTATTATAACCTTGAATGGTCAAATTTGTGGGATATAAATCCCCTTCACCATGTCCTAAACATTTGAGGTTTCAAACTAGGATGATATTGATCCCAAATCCATTAGCAATTAGATCCCTTTGTACATTGACATTATTGATTTTTTATCAAAAAATATAGGGGTATGATATCTCCATGGATGGAATCTTCCTGATTATGTTCAGTGGATGAGAAAGAAATATAAAAAATTTACGGACATAGTCTCCACTCCATAGAACTCAGCTGTAGCTATTTCTGATTTGAATTTCTGTGGGATCTGGAGGGATTCAAGAAGTTTCTCCTTAAGATCATTTGAATGGAAGAGTGAATCAATGATTTAGATATGGCCGGGAAAACATATAGATATTTTAAAAACATCATATGTATGTGCCAAAGGTTGATGTTTCACGATATAGCGATGGTCCTAGGCATATGGTTCAGAAGGTGAGGAATCTTAGGTGGATGTTCATGGAATCAATAAAAAAGTTTAGTGGAAATTTGAAGTCAATGGTGTGGGATGTGTTGGAATTCCCATTTATATGGGTTAATTGGATGGTCAAACCCCCACTAGGTGATCAAAGAAGAAAATTGGGGGTTAATGTATACTAGAGGGTTTTGGGACACCTCATTACCTATTTTGGGCTCGCTAGAGTGCTTTCCCATGGGCCTGAGCTACAAAAATATTCTCCATGGGGACCTAGTTAGAATAAAAGGTCTGGCCATGCCCACACTATCCCCTATATCCTTGATTCTGGAACATGCAGCCTCCCATTCACAAGTTATGTGTAGGAAAACCATATTAGGGGTGCATATTCATCATCTAATAAGGGGTATTCCAAGTGTATCAAATTGATATATCAAAATTTAATCAATTTCTCGAAGGAGTATTTTGTTTTTCGCGGTGGTACCTATGCTGCATATGTTACAGGGTATAATTATGCAAGTGTTTGGGACTACCTTGGAGTAGAATATGACTCTTATTCTTCTGTTTATTATTTCGTCCGATGGTCATGCTCACATTTATGAGGCACATTCAATGTTATCACATTGGGGGGTGGAGTTTTTGTGGGTCTGCATAGTAGTTCTATTAGAGTGTCATGAGCTCGATCAACAGTTTTTTGAGTTGTCCAGTTATTGAACATTTTCTCACACCTCACCGAAACATTATTCCAATCATCTTATTATTCTGGTTGGAAAACATTTATACAATCCACATGATCTAAAGAATTATCTAACACCACCTTTCTGGAATTGATCATTCCTTAAAGGATGTATTTGTAGATGATGTTTTTCTAGATATTTGGACCCAACCTTCTATATAAAGGGAAATTATTAGGAAGTTCAATGAGTTTGACCTCATAGGGGTTCATGGGCTAAGGTAGTATTAGAAGGTTATTATCCTTGTATAACAAAAAATAATTGGAAACATGATCATTTCTGGAGGAATATGCCTTGTTTATCTATTCCTCAAATCCCAGGTAACTCGGATTTCTTTATTCTTCCGGAAAAGGGATTTTTTGGTTTTGATCGCTCAAAAGGAGGTGTTGGGCAGTTTGGGGCCTGCTTGGGTGCTTGGATGGGTGCTACTATGGGCTAGAGAGTGCAGCCACAAATTCTTATTTTCCTGTCCTTTTCCACTATTCTTTATGAATGAGTTGAATTTCAGATTAGGTTGGCTGAATGGATTCCTCAAGATTTTGTTCCATTTTATCCAACTCACATAACCCACATGGATATTTCATGGGGATCAAAGGTTTCAGCAACTCATCCCTAATATTTTAAGCACATAATTCTAGTAGTTTAACCTATAAGAGAGGGGTGCTGAGGGAATAGGTCAAACCTTATAATCTATATATAATGTCAGACACCCTCTCATTCTCTTGTTGTTTGCATTTTTTAGGTTGATGATCATTATTTTCATCACTGTGGAGATGAATAGATAAAGGAACTAATGGTGAATGTAATTACATCCTATAATAGATCCTATTGAAATAATGTTATACCAAAAAAGTCAGACCTATCATATTCTATATGAAGGACCTCAACAATTTTGTTTAATGTTGTTCTTGAGGACCCACCATCATCCTGCATTGGGATACAATGTGTGTTTGATGTTGGTCAGGGTCGCCCACACTGTTAAAATTAAATAAGGTAGGATTTCTGAAATTGGGTGGAGGAAAAGTGTCATTCACCCATTCGGGATATTTATTCCACTCAGGATAAACTAGTGAATGATTCCATTACATGGATTCCATTAGAGTATCCAAGGACTAGATTCCATTACACAACTCTAAGGTAATTAATTCCTGAGCCACTTCCCTTCCATAGGGAGCAGGTGGGGGTTGATGAGGTTTCCTCAATTTTGTATCCTAGTGATTGTTGATTCATACAAATATGAAATGATTACTCTGGTGAGGGAGAGTTTGTTATCACAATATAGGGAAGACATAATAATTTTTGAATTCATCATTTATAGAGACTGGATACCTAGATCTGGAGCCAATCTAATTCTCATATACTGGTCTAACTGAATGACCAGCCGTGGGTGGGAGAATATTCATCTCTTCCTGAAGATGATACCCGATGGGGAAATTTCCTATGAGTATCTCCTCATTGAGATGTCAAAGATTTTATATCTTATTCTCATATTGTGACAACTGTCTCTCTATAGATAGAACCTCAACTCTTTTGGATGGAAACAGAGATGTAGTCTTGCGTTTTCCTTTTTCTTGGGCTGGGTTTTCCGAGAGAGGTGGAAGCTAGGTATTCAGAGGTTCCAGGTTAGAGAGCCTTATATGGTTTTGGGTGTGCACAGTCTCATTTGTTGAGTCCAAATCACCCTCCTCCCAATTAACATTTTCCATATTGTGGTCCATTACGATTGTATCTTGATCATTTCTTGTCGTGTTGACAGTGACAACATTCATCGATGCATATCGATCAATGGTATTTATGGAATTACTTTCAGTTTAATTGAATGATTTTTCAATTCCTTATTCATGGTCAATATTCAAACACTAGGCCATATTATGCTATTTTGTCTTGCGACCCTAGTGGGGTCTAATTTCCTTTTCCATACTCTCTACTTGTCTCGATTTATGGAAAGTGACCTTGAGGGAGTTTCTTGTTGTGATTTTTGAATATGCCCCAACCATTAGAGGATTGTATTACTATAGGAGGGAAATGTGGGATGTCGACCATTGATTTTTTACTCCCAACCTATGGAAGACTGATTCTCATTGAGGTTATGACGAGGATGGAAATGTCCCCATCCATGTGGGGTGAGGCTCATTCGGGGCCAAAAGTGGCAATGATTTATCTTAATGTTGAGGATAAAAAGATTATGATAAATGATTTAGTTACTCCTAGGATGGACATAAAGGTATAAATGTCCCCAATCAGTGGGATGGGGTTGATCTCTTATCACTATGGATGCCACTAGGGTCCCCTTAAGGGATGTTGAGACTGGTAATGATGATCGAGATATGAATTTCCCTAGCCCTATGGGATGGGACATGCTTGCATGTACAACCAAAATATCTTTACTACTCTAAAGAATTTATGTTTAGAGAGGTGGAGGTGGTTATAAATATACTCCTAGCTTGGTGAGTCAGGTTCTCTTGGAGAATGAGAATATGGCAGTTGCAACTGTGGTTAGTGTGATGTGGCCCAACTATGCTCACATAAGATATAGGTGCAATGGAAGCCCATGATGATAACCATTCCTCATGGGAATTTTTATTGGTGATTGGAAAATTTGTCTCCATGTAAGAAATGTACTCCTATTGCTTTGAGGGGTTGGGTTTGAAATCCTATTGTCTATAATATCCCTTTGTTCGTGATGTTTGGGAACCGTTGAATCGAGGCCATTCTGTTTTAGTTTTTAACTAGCATGAGCATTACCTGGTACCCTAATTTTTCAAGAGGTTATAACATTATATCACACTATATTTGATGGTCTATTATATTCCATGGGTTCATAAAAGTCTAATGCTCCATATTATCCCAAACATCGAATACAGATGATGATGTGTCTTTGGAAATTAACTTCCAAAGAGATGTTCTTCAATGTAGGAAATTGTGTTATAGATTTTTACATTGTTTTTCCAATTTTGGATCCTAAACTATGAAGATAACAACTAGATCCATCTAATAATAGAGTATCTTGATAGTCTGAATGTGGCCCTCAACTGATGAGTAGCGCACAAAGTTTTGTATAAATAAGGCATACACTCATTTTCTTTCTCATCTATGAGTTCATAGTCAGAAGTATTTAGGGGAAACAACATAATAGGGATGTTGTTTCTGAATAAATCTCTCCATATGTAAATGTAGGCCTCCTCCTCATCAGACTTACATGCCTCCATTTGGTCATACCATATAAGATGATTTTTCAGGTTGTCTGCTGAAGAGAGTATATTTCTATAGGATGTTTAGGGAGAACATTATATAGTTGATCCAGATGATTCAAGCACTGCTCTATACAGAGGTGTTGTAATTTTGGACACATCTCTATAAAGAGGTGTTTGGGCAAGGGGATTAATTCCTTTTCTATAGGAGATATCAGCATGGGGAGGATGACATGGTGGATGTCATGAGTAGAGTTCCTCCGAAACTTATCTAGACTACAATGATGAGGACTATCACAGTAATGAACATATTATGATTCCTATTATATATAATAGTTGACATAACCTTATAGTGTTGAGAATGTTTCTTGAACAACCTTAAGGAAACTTGAATTGAGAAGATTAGAAATATGGTCACCGTTCTGTATTCTGGTCGGAATATTCCAAACTTCCTTTTGAAATTGTGCATAGATATGAGTCTACTATATAATGGTTTCTAGAACTTTTATATAAACTTTTGATTATATGGGAGTATGATATCACTATTGAGAATATGTTGGAATATTCTGTTGATCTTTCTCAGTATTGAAAGGAATATAAGCCTTCCATGAGGCATGTTGCATTCTCACTTGGTGGTCCTTAGTAAATATGGGACTATGATCCTAATATCGAGCCTTTGGAATATTCCACTGTTCTTTCTTGGCAGGAGTATGAGACTGCCCCGAGGCATGAGACTCTCTCAACAGGTGATCCCTAGTTGGAACATGAATATGAGCTAGGTCAGAACACGCATTCCCTATAAGAATATGTTGATGGACCATTGGAAAGGGAGAGTGGATATGAGCCTCCTCTTGTGTAAACATGGAATGATGTAGCTGCATATGTTCTATAACAACCCTGATCTTTTATTACACAATTAAACATAATTTATTACATAAAATTCACTTGATACAACATAGAATATCGAGAGGCCTAGTGTCTTTGGGGATTAGGATCATTACAAAACAACTTAAAACAAGAAATACAACATCTTTATTGAAAACTTCCTTTACATGACCACTACATTCCCTCGTACCTATCATTTCATGGGATAACCTGAGGACATGCATAAGAAAAGGGTGTGCTATAAAGCCCAGTAAGGGAATAATTCTGGAATAAAATGAGGAATACAATAAATTTTAGAGAATAGGCATATCAATAGAGCATAATAGAAACATAAACAGAAAGGCATGATAAAGCATTATAATCATAACATGTAAATGTGGCAACATCGCTTAACATGGAATTATCATGAGCCAAGGCTCATTGCACATGGAGCATGAGTAAACACTCATTGTACATGAAGAATGATAAAACCCTCATTGCACTTTAATTATCATGAGAAACCACCCTTTTCTAATGACTTATCACGATACTATACTTTACCCAATTCATTGGATCTCTATCAGGGTACACCCTTCTTAAATATTTTATTTCATTTATAAGTGTGCCACATGGATCATAAAACATTGAATCATTCAACATAATAAATTATTCCACGATAAAATAATGTTGAATAGATAAATTAAACTCTTTAAACAATAAGAAAATGTGTATAAAGGTGAATACCCTTGATAGTGAAATGAGAATTGTATTCAATACACATTGACTTTGGATTGGAAAAGCACGATGCACTTTCGGCAGCATAACAACGTGACATAAGAACTCATAAAAAAGGTTGACGAGAGAAAAAGGGGTGTCTCATAATATTTACATTACATGTACAGTAAAGGGGTCATATAGTTACATGTCCTAACAAATGTAATGGAATTTAAATTCATGATAAAAAATAATTTATTGAATGTAAAGGAGGAGAGAAAAATTCCTTTCATAATTTCAGTATTGTAACGGGTGTACATGGGAGGAATTTAATGAGAGAGAATAGGGTATACCATAATTCAAAAATAAATAGGGCAGTATGGGGGAGGCGCTAAATCATACCCCAACATTTATAATTGAAATTAAAATGGCATAAAAATTTAAAGAATATTGGACAAAAATGAGAAAGGAAGAAAAACCCTTACTTGGAAGTGTGCTTCAAAAGGATTAAGAGAGGCTTGAGAGAGGATTCTTGGGAGCTTGGGGCACCTTGGGAGGATTATAGAGAGAGGAGGGAAGAGGCTGGACAAACTCCAAAGATATTGAGTGAGGAGGAAGTGGGAGCTTGGGTGGGTTTAAATAAGAAAGGTGATGGAATTCTTTATTATTTAGGTTTGGGACACCTCACATTAAACTAATCCTAACCAAAAACCGACCCATGGTTTTTGCCCTTGGTTTTTGGAAAAGGGATGTGTTACAAAATATTTTATAAGTCCAAAGTCCAAACTTTTTAATAAAAGGGGGTTGCTTATGTGGAGGTGAGTCACACTCCCAAGGAAAACAATTTAAAAAGACAAAATGTTTAATAAGTCTTGAAGGGTCCACTAATGCTTTATAAAATAAATAAAACAAACAAAAAATCACATTATACTAATGGTAAAACATATATTGGTAGAACATAATGTTCATAGTGTTTTATTACATCAATATTGGGTTATTATGATGTCATAAAACACATTATATATTTAAACAGTATTTATTTTTTACGAAAAAATTTGACTATCTCAGGAAATTATGAAAAATTCACCATTTGATAATTTGGACATCTTGATTCCAGAAATAATATTAATTTTATCTAAATAATTTTCTAAATATTTTAATTTTCACTTTTAAAATAAAAACCATCATTTATCGAAAATTCACGGGTTTCGACTAAAAATGGCTTTCAAACCTTAATAAAAATTACAATTGCATTCATAAAATTATACGATCATTTATATTTAATAAAATTTAATTTAATAATTATAATATTATTTTATTAAAATAATATTTAATTAAAAAATCTACTAATTCATCAAAATATATTTTATAGTTGAACATTATCTAAAAATACTATTTGTGCTATAAAAACTATTTACAAGGTAATAATAATAAAATGAATGTATTTTCAATATTATATAAAAAAATAATGTACATAACCATAGTACTAGGTTGTTGTCTCATAACCCCGTATAATACCCACATAATACTGAAGAGTAAGGTGTGTGATGGTGACAAACTCTTGGAGTGGCTCTGATAATATTGTTCGGGTGGTAATCTCTATCAACTTCCACTTCTATCGTAGGCGATCCCACTCAAGCATAACATATTCAAGCACATCTTGGGCTTGGTCAAGAGTGAAGACCAAAGACTCAACCTTATTTCCTAGCTCTGACAAATGGGCTTCGTATGGGACACATCTACTAGATGAGGCCATCACTTTCTTTGTCTTAGTAAATTGGATTTGTTAAAGCCCTATATTTATACTAATCGCGTGATCACTGTTCAATGACTATATTTGAAATGGTCAAAATGTTTAACAATATTTTAAAATCCAAAAAAATAAAACCGAAGAAGTCGACATTTTATATAAACATTTTACATAGAGATACATTTAATTAGATTAAGAGGGATTTCAATTAATGAAATTTTTGGTCGTTACAATCTCCCCCCTTAAGAAATGTCAACCTCAAAGATTATTTTTCCCTCAATAAAACATGTGTGGGTAACTCCACTTCATAATTTCCTCTAATTCCCACATATCTTCTTCCAACTTCTGGTTTCACCACAACACCTTGATGAGGGGCATTGTATTATTTCATATAATTTTTTCTCTACGATCTAAGATCTTCAATGGTTTCTACTCATAAGTAAGATCATCCTCTAACCGTACCACCTCTGAAGAGAGTACATGTGAAGGGTCTGGTATGTACTTCATTATGAAGGATACATAAAAGACATCATGTAATTTTCCCATGGTAGGTGGAAGTGCTAGTCTATATACGACAACCCTGACACAATCAAGAATCTCGAAGGGGCTGATGTACCTTGGACTTTACTTCATTTTCATTCCAAACCTTATTACCTTTTTCCATGGAGATATGCATAGAAATACCATGTCTCCAACTTTAAACTCAAGGTCTCATTGATGGTTATCCGCATAACTCTTCTGTCAACTCTAGGCTCCCTTGATATGCTTCTGAATGGTTTTCACTTTCTCCACCATTTCTTCGACCATTTCTGGTCCAAGCAGCTTACTCTCACCGAACTCATCCCAACACAATAGTGTTCTACACCTTTTCCCATAAAGGGCTTCATATGGTTCCATTTGGATGCTCGATTTTAAATCTTTATTATAAGAGAAGTCAACCAGAGGAAGATGTTGATCCCATCATTTTTTAAAGTCCATTGAGCACGCTCTCAACATGTCCTCAAGTGTTTGGATAGTCCGATCACATTGGCCATCAGTTTGAGGATGATAGGCCATACTGATGTTCAGTTCTTTATTCAGAGCATGTTGAAGAATATTCCAATACATAGAGGTGAATCTTGGTTCTTTACTAGACACAATAGATAGTGGTACTCCATGATGTCTTACCACTTCCTTGATAGATATCTGTTCTAGTTGATCCAATGAAAAATCCTCCTAAATAGTAATGAAGTGTGAAACCTTTGTAAGGAGATCCCCAATAACCTATATTACATTGTATCCTTTGGATGTCTTTGGAAGTCTAGTGACAATGTCCATGGTGATGTTCTCCCATTTCCATTTTGGTTTGGGCAATGGTTGCATCATTCCCTTAGACTTCTGCCTCAATGCCTTCACTTACTGACACACTAGACACTTTGATGTATATTCATCGTTCTCCTTCTTCATATTATCCTACCAATAATGCTCTTAGAGATCTCAATAAATCGTTATGTTTCCTAGGTGAATAGAGAAATTTGAACTATGTGCATCATCCAAAAGTTCTTTCTTGAACTCCGAACTTTATGGAACACATAGACTTTTCCCAAATCTCAAAATTCCTTCTTCATTAACATTAAACTCCAAGGATATACCTTTTCTAATAGCTTCCACTTTTTACTGAATTCCCACATCTTCCTTTTGAGCATCCTTTAATTTTTTCAAAAGTGACGGTTGAACAATATTTTTTTAAAGGATTTATGATGTTACCTTCCTTATGATTCCCATGTCCATATCTATCAAATCTAAGAATATTGGATCCTTTTCAATTCTCATCAATGATAGAATTGCTAGTACCTTTCTACTTAGGACATCTGCCCCCTTGTTCGCTTTCCCAGTGTGGTAATGGATAGAGAAGACATAGTCTTTGATAAGATCTAACCATATTCATTGGTGCATGTTTAACTCTTTCTATGTGAATATATACTTGAGGCTTTTATGGTCCATATATATTTCACACTTCTCCCCAAAGAGTTAATGCTGCCAAATTTTCAAAGAGAACCTCACTGTACCCAACTCGAGGTCATGGGTTGGATAGTTCTATTCATGAACTTTCAATTTCCTTGAAGCATAGGCAATGAAATTGTCATTTTGCATCAACACACATCCAAGGCCCCTCTTCAAAAAATCACTGAATACCACAAAAAGTTCTCCACTAGTGGGTAATGTGAGCACGAGTATAGTGATAAACCTCATTTTCAAATCCTTGAAGATTTCTTCGCATTCATCACTCCAAGAAAACTTTACTACCTTATGAGTTAGCTTGGTAAGAGGGTTGTAAAATCATGAGAAATTTCCCACAAATCATTGATAATATCCATCTAACCCTAAGAAGCAATGGATATCTGTTACCGATGCTGGCCTCTACCATCCCTCAATTACATCTTTTTTGGAGGGATACACAGATATCCCATTGCTTGTGATGATATGGCCCAATAATGAGACCTCCTTCAACCAGAACTCACAATGGATGTAATTTTTATAGATCTTTTCCTTCCACAAGGTCCCAAGTACAGTTCTTAGATGCTTCTCGTGATCCTCCTTAGTTTTGGAGTATATCAGAATATCATCTATAAGAACTACCAAATTTTTTTGAGGTAATCTCAATATACCCTATTCATCAAGTCCATGAATATTTCTGGAGGATTAGTGAGTCTTAAAGGCATTACAATGAATTCATAGTGCCCGTATCATGTTTGAAAAACAGTCTTGGGGATATCTTCCTTCTTCACCCTTACTTGATAATATCGTGACGAAAAATCCACCATGGAAATGTATTTTGCTCCACGTAGCTGATCGAATAAGTCATCAATTAGTGTGAGGGAATACTTGTTCTTTATCTTGATTTTGTTAAGCTCATGATAATTGATGCAAAGGCGCATTGAACCATCATTCTTCTTGATGAAGAGGACTAGTTTACCCCATGGTGAAGCACTTGGGCGTATAAACCCTTTATCCAGATTCTACTGTAGTTGTTTCTTCAGGTTATAAAGCTCCACAATAGCCATTTTATACAGAGTCTTGGATATTAGAAACTCCCCAGGTATATGATCAATTGAGAATTCAACATCTCTTCTAAGAGGAAGATCAGACAATTACCCGGGAAACACTTCAGTGAATTCCGTCACAATAGGCATGTGTTCTAGGATGTTTGTCTCCTTAGACTCAATCATTTGAGCTATATATGCATGTCCATAGGGTAGTAATATCAACGCATGAGACGACGGAGATAAAGAAGGATCATATTCCTTCTTGCACTTGTAAAAAATTGGGGGTCGATTCTCCATATGGAGAGTGATTTCCCTCTTACAACAATTTATGTTCGCTCTATATAAGGAAATCCAATCCAGGCCAATAAGTAGATCAAATTTCACTAGAGGGAGTATGAAGAGTTTCTTCGGGAATTTTAATCCACATATTATGATAGGGGAGGAGTTATATTCTTGTGATGTAATGATTTCCCCAATTTCCGTACTCACTGACATCTTTAATTCGATGATTTGTGGTGTTGGGATTGTTCTACTAAACATTAAGGATATAAAAGAATTCATAGAACCTGAATCAAAAACTACATTCTCTATTATTTAATGAATTACTAGTGTACCTGAAACCACTTCATTATCGGGGTTCACTTCGGCAGTAGTGATGGAAAAAGATCACCCTTGCTGTCTTAGATGTTGTTGGTTGCCTCTGAAAACCCTTGGATTAGGGAACTCATTTTCATGATGTCGTGGTTCTTTGCAGTTGTAGAAATAAACCATGTGTTGAGGTTCAAATGGAGCGTTCCTCTACTCTTTTGTAGCCTCAGGTCTTTTTTTCCGACTGTTAACATCTATGTTCTCGTCACTTCCACCCCTAAATCATTTCCTTGTACCATTCAGGAAATTTTTGGGGGTGCTTCTTTCTACACCTTTGGAAAGTGGGGTGCTATATCTTCTTAGAACCATTAGATTTATCCATCGGACGACCAACATTTAAGTTCAACTTACGCTTCTTATCCACATGATACCCCCAAGATTCTCCAATCTCCATTTCGACCATGAGGGCACATTGTACAATTTCCTCATAGATGTCGAAGTAATGGATCACCAACGCTTTCTATAGGCTCAGTTTCAGCCCACCAATGAAGCGGTCAACCTTGAATTTGGGTGTAATGACAAAGCCATAAGTGTATGGTGCAAGACTTTTGATGTTTCCCTCGTACTCTCCAATAGATTCATCATATTGTTTCTTGAGGGAAACGAATTCCATTTCCATATAAATCCAGAGGATTTGTGGAAAATATTTATCAAAAACATCTTATGAAAATCCTTCCATTCTAATTCCAAAATCTCCTCTTCAGGCTTCATATTTTTGATCAACTTCCACCATTGGTCAACTTCACCCTCCATACAATAAGCATCTAGAAGAACCTTCTCTTGTTAAGAATATCAAAATATGGAGAAGATCTTTTCAATGGAGTTGATCTATTGTTCAGCGATTGAGGGATCAGATGATCCATTAAAATTAGGAGGCATTGGTCTCATGAATCTCACAATAGCGACTTTTTATTCTTATGGTGGGTTGAAAATTCCTCTAAACCCATTTTTCTATTAAATTATTGAGTTAGCTGAGAGAGATGCATGAAAAATTTTGTGATTCCCTCTCCCATTGGATTCAACATCTCATTAGTACAGTCCTCACATTGATCTTCACATCGGTTGTTAGCCTGAGTACTCCTATTATTGTTCAATGGATGGAATAAAAGGAAATTTAGAGGTAACACATAAAGGGTAATACAATGAAAAAACTAATGACTTATAAACAAATTTTATTTCCTTAACATATGAATGTATTGACTTTAGTCTATGTTATCTATGATCTACTTTCTAATAAATATTCTTAGGAATTTTTTTATCCCTTAATAATGGTTCATACTAAGCTTGTGAATTTACCAAAGCATATCCCTTAGGAGTGTCGTAACCAAGATTGTAGCAAGGTCCATTTTTATGCACAATTTTCCATTCGAGTCTAGCTCAAAGCCGTGTTTTCAGGTTTTACCACTAGGATACATCTGTCCCACAGCTGCCTCTACCTGGTCGTGTATAGACATGTATATAATTTCTTGATAAACAACTTACTAAACACTCAATAAATCTTAGGGTTGTTTTTATTATACTTAGTCTTTTCTCTAAGGATTTACTGGGTTTTTCTAATCCTAATACAAAAAAATAACAAAACCTCCCTCTGATGCCAACTACAACAACCCTAATCTTTTATAACATAATTAAACATAATTTATTACATAAACATCACTTGATACAACATAGAAGGTGGAGAGGACAAGTGTCTCTAGGTATTAGGATCATTACATAACAACATAAAACATGAAATACAACATCTTTATTGAAAACATCCATTATATGGCCACTACATTCGCTCATACTTAGCAATGAATGGGATAACCTGAGGACATTCATAAGAAAATGGTGAGCTATAAATCTCAGTAAGGGAATAATCATGGAATAACATGAGGAATACAATACATGTTAGACAATAGTAATATCAATAGAGAAAAAGATAAACATAAACATAAATATAAAGGCATGATAAATAATGATAATCATAACATGGAAATATGGCAACATAACTTAACATGGAATTAGCATGAGCCAAGGCTCATTGAACATGGAGCAAGAGTAAACCCCCATTGCACCTGAACCATGAGTAAACCCTCATTGAACTTGAATTAGCACGAGTAAACAACCATTGCACATGAAATAATATGACACTATACTTTACCAAATGCATTTGAGCTCTATTTGGGCGAACCATTCTTAAACATTTCATTTCATGCATAAGTGTGCCACATAGTTCAAAAAACATTGAATAATTAAACATAATCAATTATTCCATGATAAAAAAATGTGGAATACATAAATTAAAATCGTAAAATAATAATTAAATGTGCATAAAGGTGAATACCCTTGATAGAGAAACCGACATGGTATTTACTACCCAATGACTTTGGCTTGGAAAAACGCTGTGCAATTTCGGCAGCATAACGACGTGACATAAGAACTCATAAAGATGTTTGATGAGAGAGAAAGGGGTACCTAATCATATTCACATGACATGGATAGTAAGGTGGTCATATATATATATTTCCCAACAAATTTAATGGAATTTAGATTTATGATACAAAATAATTGCTTGAATGTAAATGAGGAGAGAGAAATTCCTTTCGGAATTTCAGCATAGTAACGGGTTTACATGGGAGGTATTTAATGAGAGAGAAATTGTTATCGCATCATTAAAACATAAAGAGCAAATTATGTGGGGGGGGGGGGGTGAAAAACCATAACCTAAAATTTATAATTGAAATTAAAATGGCATAAAAATTTAAAAAATATTGAACAAAAATGAGAAAGGAAGAAAAACCCTTACTTGGAAGTGTGCTTCCAAAGGCCTGAGAGTGGCTTGAGAGAAGCTTATTGGGTGATTGGGGCACCTTGGGAGGATTCTAGATATAGGAGGAATAACTTTGGATGAACTCCAAAGGATTTTAGTGAGGAGGAAGTGGGATATTGTGTGGGTTTATATAGGATCGGTGAGGGAAATCTTTATTATTTAGGTTTGGGACACCTCGCATTAAACTAATCAAAACCAAAAACCAGCGCATAGTTTTTGCCCATGTTTTTTGGTAAAGGGAAGTGGAAAAAATATTTTATAAGTCCAAAGTCCTAACTTCTAAAAATAATCGGTTTTCTTATGTTCAGGTGAGTCACACTCCCAAGGAAAACAATTTAAAAGAAAAAATGTTTAATAAGATTGAAGGGTCCACTAAAGCTTTGTAAAATAATTCAAAAAAACCCCAAATGAAATTATTTTAATGGTAAAACATTTATTTTTCGAAAATAAAGTTTATAGTATTTTATTAAATCACTGTTGGGTCATTATGATGTCATAAAACACATCATATGTTTAAACGGTATTTAAATTTTACCCAAAAATTTGACTGTCTCAGAAAATTATGAAAAATTCACTGTTGAATAATTTCGACATCCTAATTCCAAAAATAATATTCATTTTATCTAGATAATTTTCTAAATATGTTAATTTCACTTTTAAAATAAAAATTGACATTTATAAAAAATTCACTAGTTTTGACAAAAAATGAATTTCAGACCTTAATACAAATTACCATTGCATTCATAAAATTATACGTTAATTTATATTTAATAAAAATTAATTTAATAAAAATAATAATATTTTACTAAAATATTATTTAATTCGAAAATCCATTAATTCATTAAAATATATTTCTTAGTTGAACATTAACTAAAAATACTATTTGTTCTTTAAAAACTATTTACAAGGTAACAATAACAAAATGAAAGTATATTCATTATTATATACAATAATTATGTACATAACCATAGTACTAGGGTACTGTTACATAACCCCTTATAACACCCACATAATACCAAAGAGTAAGGTGTGAAATGGTGACAGAATCTTGGGGTGACTCGGATAACATTGCTCGGGTGGTAATCTCTATCAACTTCCACATCTCTCATAGGCGGTACCAATTGAGCTTAACATATTCAAGCTATGCTTGGGCTTGGTCAAGAGCGAAGCGCAAATACGTAGCCTCTTTTCCAAGCTCTATCAAATGGGATTTGTATGGGGCACATCTACGAGATGAGGCCATCACTTCCTTTGTGTGAGTAAATTGATATTTGTTAAAGCCCTATATTTATACTAATCATGTGATCACTGATCAATGGCTATATTAACAATAGTCACAATTCATAACAATATTTTAAAATACAAAAACATAAAACCAAAGAAGTGGACATTTTATATAAACATTTTACATAAAGAGACATTTAATTAGATCAAGAAGGATTTCCATTAATGAAATTTTGGGTCGTTACACATTCATCGTTTAAAGTATGAATATTCACCTAGGTTCCATAATCTATTCGAATATGCTAAGTTGATTCATTGAGAGGAAGACGAGACAGTCTTGAGCCATTTTCCATTCTCACATGGTTAGCACTAGCCCGAATGATGATATGTGCATGATATTCTTCCATTGGAGTATTCCTTTGGACTTATTGAATTGGAATATGAGTCCCTCCCAAGGCATGTTACCCGCCCTCATAGTGTTCCCCAGCTAGAATGTAGATTTGATCCCGATCCTGGGCCTTTTCATAATGTCTCTGGACTTTTGCGGCAGGTATGCGCTCCTATCCCGAGGCATATACCATTCTCACCTAGTAATCCCTAGTTTTAACAGGATTAGGATCCCACAATGACACCTCATAAATTATCAAAATATTCCAATAATCCTTCTGGATGGGATTAAGAATGTTTACTTGCTCCAAAATGTCAACTTGTTCGCAATGATAAAAGTGTTGAGCTATCCTAGTTGTATAGATATGGGTATTCATTTTCCACTTTTTCTAAAATGTTTATGGAATATTACATTGGAGTTTTTTGACTATTACAAAAATATATTGTCATTTTATCAAAGTGTGTGTAAGGATATAAGCCTGTACATTTTATTTTCCCACTAACTATTAGATGAAATCGTCGATTGAAGCATGGATATGATCCCACTTCTATCATCCTAGTTCCACTGGGATATTCCAATGGACATAATGCATGGGGGTAGGAATATGTGCCTCCCTGATAACTGGAAATGGAATATGTCTACAAATTTTTTTCAAGAAATCCAGGATATGAGCACGCTTACTAGTTTTTTCCAGAGTATTATAGAAGGTGTTGTCAGTAGGAGTAGGGATACGAGCCTTATTCTGGATATCAAATGCCTTCCTCCATCAATGAACCTTCCTTGTTTCCTATTCGTGGACATTATAGGAGTTTTTTCAAATGTTACCCTCATTAGGTGACTTGTTAGTACTGAAATAATGATGCTGAAGATGGTGGTTGAAAGGATCCCTCATAAGAGGTCCCCGAACTATACGGCATAATTCTTTTACTTTCTTATCCACTTTCATTAGATATGGAAGGTGGAAGTTATCATGACCTAGGGATAAGCTCCCAATGTAGTTGGTTATGGTGATGATGGCCATAGGCTTAACAATAATCTTCCTAGGGTGATTCAGTTTCACTTCCATTTTCAGATAATGTCATAGTCTTTTTCCATGATTGGGATTACATCATGTAGGTGGTACTCTCAAACTATCATGTTTTCAATCTATCATTGGAGCTTTCGAGTAGGTGAGATCATCTTGCGATCTATGAGTGTTGATGTAATTGGTGAATTAACATAATAAATTCTTAATATTAAATACTTTTCCTTAGGTAGGGATGCTGTTAATGAAATAAGTATGTGAAATCATTCCAACAAAAATGAACAAGGTTACCTATTAGTCAAATATTATAGGCGTCATGTGCTCAATCAGTTATGCATGGTTAAAAAAATTTCCCTATTATCTAGATCCAACCATTATACTCATGTGGACTTGTCAACATGAGGATGGTCTTATAGGAACCCCAATCATTGAGGATCAGTTGTAAGATTCATGATGGTCTTATTAATTTGTTTTTATAGGATAATAAACAAATGTTTCTTGATTCATGTTTTAACCAACAGTTTATTATTAGAGATATTCACATTGGTCATTCCATTTCTGTTTATATATTGTGGTGAAATTAATAGACCAAAATATTAAAACCAATTATCTTTTATTTCAGAAATTTATGTTGGGTTAAAATTTTTTACTTCACTAAGATTCAAGGTGATTTCGGGAACACTTATTGATGTGGGTTTGGATTGTCCCAGTAGTATATTGTGGTGGTGTGTTTTTGTTGTTTATAACGAACATCAGGTTACCATTGATAATCTTACAAAAAACTACCAATGGTTTCTTCATTCGTAGCTAGGTCCATACCTACTTCCCAATGTTAGGTATTCATCTAGATTTTTAGTTATAATTAATCTTGGGAATTTCAATGTTCTAGAGGATGAGAGTTCTAGATTATTTCACATTTTTGGTGTAATTATTACCTACTACGGGACTCTCTTATTGATATAAGACGCGTTCATGAATTTATCCCTAGTATCAATAAGAGACTAGTTACCCTAAAAAATAATATTGGGTTAGGTGTTTATTCAGAGAATCCATATATATATATCCAGGGTTCTCTATAATTTTTTTGTAATGGGATTTTGGTTATGTGTTGAAGCTATATAACAATGATATTTGGAATGTTTCGTGAAGATGGGAGGAAATTTAATATTATGAGGGGGGGGGGATTGAGACATTATGATGAATATTACATATCCTAGTTATTACAAGAATAAAAAACCACATTGTTCATTAAACTATAACAATTTAACTTCATGTAGAGAGAACATATGCACGAACACCAAGGCACTAGATATTTGAGATTGAGTCTCACAGAGGTATCCTATGTATCCTAGTTATTGAAGGAATCAAAGTTACCATTGTTTGATCACACCCTCAGGGGTTTCCTTAAGGAATATTTCCTCAGATAGGGGAGGTTCATATCCCACCATTCATTGGTTTTTATATTCTAGGATTTCCATGAATGGTGGAGATTTAGGATGATAATGAGGTTTTCATTATGCCTCCCTAATATCACGTAAGCTATGCTCGGTGTGATAAATAAGGGTGAGAAAGTGATTAGCCTTATGAAACATAGATGTGGAGGATCATGTACTGAGATATCCCCTAGGATGTTTAATAAAGAGCTCAGGTCTTGAAGAGGAATCCCCTAAATCATGATTATAGTAGTAATCAAGTGCATCGTAATTTAGTTTGTTCCCCAACCCATTCGGGGATGAGGTAGAATGATTACCCTAGGGGAATGATTTGGTCCCAAAGGCTGAAATGTTGGAGACATGGGGAATACACACTACGGTTTCCCTAATGATTAGGGATTACACACTGAGGTTTCCCTTGTACTCACAAAGGTTTATGACATGAGTGATATGGTCATCACTAATACCTAGGACTACATTATCTATGCTCAGTGTGGGTAAGAAGGGATGAAAAATGACTAGTTTCACTACCTGTGGATGTGGTAAATATTTACTGGGGCTGTCCTTTAAAGGCTTTCACTACTACAAAAATGGGAAAGGGAAGTGCTACCTTTTATCATTACTAAAAAAAGCGCTGATAAAGGGGGGAATTTATCAGTGCTAAAAAAAGTGCAGATAAAGGGGCACTTTTAACAGCGCTAAAAAAAGTGCTATTAAAAGTGACCCTTTATCGCCACTTATTTAGCGCTGATAAAGGCCCCCCTTTATCACTGCATTTTTTAGCACTGATAAAGGGGACCCCTTTATTAGCGCTTCTTTTAGTTTCACTAATAAGGGGGGGGGGATTTATGAGTGCTTTTTCTTAGCACTGATAAATTTTATGTTTCAAAAAAATCATGAAAAGTAAAATATCGTTATATAAGTTAATTTATATTCATATAAATATAATATATATTTTTTAATTATGTTTTAGATAGGTATAAATAGACTATTACATTTAATATATAATAAATTTAGTTAAATAGATATAATATATTTTAAAAAATATTATTAATTAATAATTTTCTAATTATTATCGATTAAAAATCATTTAATAACAATTTGATGACATAAAAAATCAAAAAAATCAATAAAAGATTTAAAATAAGTTGAAAATGTAACTCAAACTTAAAACTACCATAACTTTTGATACGTGAGTCTATTTGAGCTCTACAATATATCAAATCAAAGCATACAATGAGATTAATGGGATAGTGACCCAATAAAAGCTTCTGTCACATTTTTCGAGGCCAAAAATGGTCCATAAGTCCTCCAAAACCGAGTTTTTAGTCGGGATACACTGATTTGTTAATATTCAAACAAGTATAAATTCTTATCTGGATGCCCGTTAGGCCTATACCACATATCATATCGAATATTGTTTCATTTTATTTTATTTGACTGGTTGTGGAGTTGAAACGGGCTTTTGGATTATATGTTATGGCCGTTTTAACATTCTATATCTTTTTAAATACACATATATATGTATTTATTCGTAAATATATATGTGTTTGTGTGTGTGTGTATTGTATATGTGTATGTATGTTTGTATGTATTTATTTATTTATAAACACACATAAAAAACATATTTTATATATGTATTTAAAACTAACCTTATAAATATATATTAATATACAAATAAATATATGGATAAAAAATTATTACTAAACATATATATATAAATAAATATAAATAAATATTAATATACGAATGAATATATCTATATATACTAATATATGAATAAATATATATGTATTAATATAACTAAATGTATTAATATTAATATGAATCTATATTAATATACAAAAAATATAACTATATGTATTAATATATATTAATATACGAATAAATAAATAAATAAATATATTTATATTAATATATGAATAAATATATATGTATTAATATAACTAAATATATTTATATTAAAATGAATATATAATAATATACATATAAATATAACTATATATATATTGATATATCATTAAATAGAGAAAAAATGAAACGGCTTTGTGGTAAAGGTGCAGGCGTGAAAGGGGGGAGGTCACGGGTTCAAGTTAAGGTGGAAGAAAGGAGGTGTGCGTGTGTGGGGATGTGTGGGAAGGGCAGCGTGTAGGAGAGTGTGAGGGGGGGGGGGGGGGTCCACCTAGTGCTGATAAAGGGGGGATCATACACTATTAAAAGGTCCCCCCAAAATATATAATTTTTTTAATTTCGTTTGACTTTTATCAATGCTTTTTTTAGTACTGATAAAAGGTTCCTTTATCATCACTTTTCTGAGTACTGATAAAAGAGACCCCCTTTATCTTTTACTTGATTAACCACATTTTTAGCGCTGTTAATGGAATTTTCTAGCACTCATAAAGAACATATTTGTAGTATTGTTTATATGGAGCTCATGCCTTAGTGTGGTGTCATACTTGTCATAGATTTTAAAGGAATCAGTGTCCTCCTAGTTTACATTATTCCTCATTCTGTTGGGTGAGGAGGTAGAATGATTAGACCATGGTAATTATTGGGTCTTGATGGTTTAAATCTAGGATACATAGTGGGTTTATTGAAATATATTCTTATTTGATCTTGAGCCATAGGAATGAATCCTATATATATTGGATATGGTAGGAATCTGAGTTTTTATAGTTAAATAGATTGAGGCTTACACACTGAGGTTTCTATTTTCCATATGGATTGCACACTAAGGATGAAAAATGTGATTAATTCATAGTATCCCCTTTCCCTTTCATCTTCTTGATTACTTATCATGCATTCATTTCCCTCTTAACATTCATAAGTTGTCTAGATAATATATCAAAGAACGTTTTCCATGTATATTGAATGGAAGTAATATAATCCATTTGAATTGTCTGGGAATTCATAGGTACTGGATGACATGTCTAAAGGTTGTTGCATGACCATGGATAACTTATCCGAAGGAAATCATAGGACTAATATGGGTTGTCCTGGAAGCGATTACATGACCTGTCACGCTTTTCTTAGAGGGTATCGCATGATCCAACTTACTTTCCTGGGATTCCTCATGGGAGATGAAAAAACATATGGAGGGTATCATGAGAGTCCATGTGACCGGACATGGAGGGCGTTGCACATCCTAGATGACATGCTTGGAGGGCATCACGAGACATAGATAACACACTCTGAGGATGTCACAAGAGTCAATTAACATGCCTAGGTGCTACTGCATGAATGCACTTTCCTAAACGGATGCCATTAACTATGTCAGGAGACATGTATGAAGAGAACTAAAAGACTAGGATGAAGAGACCAACTGGTCTTGCAAGATCTGGGTGTAATTCATGTGAGTCCTCGTATGACTTTCTTTGACCTATATATGAGACTTTTCATGATTCGAATGGTATAGAGAAGGACTGTTTCATGATCTGAGGGACTTTTCCCAGTTTTGTCACATGTCTTGGATAGTTCACACAAAGCTCATAAGGTTCAAAATATATGTATTTTTCTTAATTCTCCCATTTATTATTCTATATTCTATCCTTATATCGTGAGTTCCATATATTTTATTAGTGTTATCTTATTTTAAGTCTCGCATGTTCTTGAAAATGTGTGGGATTTATTTCAAGCCTCCATCCATGAGTCCTTAATGTGATCTATTAATGATCACATAAAGTTCTTTATGGATAATTAATGATTTATCTAGATATTTTCTAGTTTATTACCTGACAAAAGTCTATCCGGATGTGAGATGAACCACTTAGAGAAATCTGATCTGATTCTTGGGTGTGCCAATGTGCCTTTATGTGAAAAATCGAACCATTCCTTTTAGATTTTAGAGATTGGGGTAGGGATTTATTAACCTTTCATCCTCGATTTTTTTCCAATTTGTGTGGCATATATAGCACTAATCTAGGATGGAGTCTATGAAGCGATATAACACACACATCATTTTGAGTCTTTTTCTATGGATCGCTTCAATGGTTCCACTTTATTTTCAATAACCTCTTGTCCCCTCATCAACATGTCATTTATAAGATTATTTCAAACTAATGATGTATTTTTGATTCATGCAAGTATTATGAAGGGATTATATATTTTTTATTGATATGTCTACGGGACTTCGTTAGAGTAGGATTCCTTTTGAAATTCCTTCACGTGATCTCGTGTGGTGTGTCTCGGAATTTCGACGAGACAAATCTAGCTTGTACTTAGCACGTCATAAGCATTTTAAGACCATGATTTCTCACACATCATCCATTTTTATACCATTTGTTTTTTACAATGGTTAGTGTAAGATCACATTATAATTTTATCAGGTACTCACTTAACCTCGTCAAGGTCCCCCTCCTTGGAGGTTGGGAGGATACATATAATGGTGAAGTCATATATTTGTTGGAATTTCAAATTTAACCATACTTTTCTATAGGATATAGGATGATTTAACACCGTGTATCTTGGATACACGAAGTGTAATTGTTGCTGGGTACAAGCCATGAAAGGGGATTCACGATGTGAAATATTACATTCCATGAATAGTGGTTTCACACCATGAAAGTTTGAAATATTGGATTTTTAATCCGAGGAGATGAATTTTTTGGTGTATTTTTACATTGTGGATTTCATGTCATGTAACTATATTACACATCATGAGATGACCCGTGTATAGATTTTAAGGTGGGGAAGTGGCTGTTTTTTCTTGGACAATTCTTCAGACCTCTTATCTCTATAACTGAGGATCTTCCTAGGTGATTTTCAGAGACACCAATTCTCATAGATTGATTTTTTTCAGTGCTAGATATTCATTGAAGTTGTGGTATGTCTCTTATGGTAAGCCACCTCTCCACTTCTTCATTGTTTTTATTACGATATAACAATTTTATGGTATCATTGGATCCAATTGTTTAATATGGGGTTTTCTTCATGGTTTCATCTAGACCTATTTTTTGATATTGTTCTAAAGGGATTTTCCTTGGTTTATCATGGTGTATAGGATGTTCTTTCTCAAGGTATGTAGGGTTTTTACTTTCTTCCAAAACATTGGGTTCATATTTTGATAAAACATGTGATGTGGATTGGATTCCAATTTCGTCATTTATGTTGTTGGGTTTCATTGATTTTGGATTCCCTTACAGGCATGTGAGACATGGGTTTTGAGGTAGGCGGTTCCATCTATAGCCTATTATAGTGGATATTTTTTTCTTTAAAAACTAATTCATATTTAAATTGGTATGATTGTTTTGTATGTGTTGAAACGGGTTTTTAAGGAGAAATAGTTTCCCCTAATTATTGATAAATGATGAGAAAATGGGTATTTTTAATGCATTGAAATGGAGTTTTGGAAATGGTTTTCAAATAATTAAAATGAATTGTGAAAAATAGAACTTGGGTTACCTTGGGTACTTTGTTGGAAGGTTAATCTTGGGACCGTCTTCCATTGTTTTGTGAATATAAAAGAATTGTTTCTTGGGGATTTACTCTTTTTATAGTCTTATTGTTCTAGGGGTCTGATATTAACATTTGTATGAGGGTTTACTCCTGGGGTATTCCTCTTCTTCCTTGGTCCATTTTTCTAAGATCTGGTTTGTTCACTTGATTATTATGGAATGGGTTGTCTATGACGTGGACCTGTAGTATTCCTTGGTGTTGTAATACATGTTCTTCTATTTTTTATTGCTTGGATTTCTGTGTAATCCTTGATATGCATGTTTATTCTTGTGAAAAATAATATGGAAAATTTTATTTGAAATTGATATACATTATTTTTTTAAATTATGAAAAAATGAAAGTTTTACCTTATTTTCTATAAAACTACTTTACTGCTTATCATTCCATATTTTTACTTAAAATGAGGAAGAAAGAATTGTTATACAGAGGCCAGTTATGGAACACATGGGTGGGACCCTATTGAACCTATTAGCTCACACCCTGCACACCTCTTCAGTGGTGAATGGACCTTTGTTTGTAATCCAGTGTAGGGAATGACATGATACTATAGTGGGGTAATAAGGTTCATGTTAGCTGGTTGGGTAGCTGGTGGTGATATGGTGGGAGTTCATCCATTCCATCATTTAGTGTATCTATTTGTCTTGTTTCCCTTGTAGTTGAACATGTCCTTGGGAGTTTTTCGGTACATTAATTTTTGTCTTTTCCCACTATTTTCTTATAGTTATGGAATATATATCATTTTACTCTTCTACTGTCCCCTTTTGTTAGTACATATATTCCATGTGGTTTTTTTATGATGGGTGAAATTTCTCACTCTGTTGTGTCGTTTGATGCCCGAGTGCTCGTCACCAGCCCATGGGGATTGGAAATGCCATTACTTTATATAAAGGAATGGTCCAGGTGCCTTGTTTTACTGAAACCTGAGACAATTCATTACAATTTGGTATCAAAGTAGGTTTTTCCTAAAGAGTTCATATCTTTGGACATCTATTAGACTAAAGATAAGATTTTCATAACTTGAGAGGTAAATTGCAATAAGTTCCTGGACATATCTTGTCATGATGAGACTCATGTTTCCAAGGTATGTTGGGATGTGTGTCTCTAGAGTTGGGTTTTTGTTTTAAAATCTCATTTTATTATTATGGATTTTCTAGTTTAAAATGTGATTTCTTCTGTTTTCTGATTGTTCTTATGTTTTGGTGTGCAACATAATGCCTCTAATACATATTCTATGAGTTTTATAGGAAGTTTCCACCGATGATACTCAAGGGAATCCACCTATAATTTAGAATCTTATTGAGACTATCATACGAATAGTTCATGCTGTTGATCGAGATGTACCATGAGTTAAGAACATTGTTGTTGAGGTACAACAAGGAGTTAAAGGGGATATATATATATATATATATATATATATATATTGGAGGAATTCATTCATGATAATCCACCATACTTTAAAGGAAAGAATGAACCTCAAGAGGTGGAGGATTGGCTAGATAAGATCGATTAGATCTTCAAATTTCTAGAGACATATGAAATGATCGGGGATAAAGTACATAACATTAAGACATGGGGGATCTTAAAAGAGATGGAGGGATTCTTTTATCCAGGAAGATATATATGTGGACTTGCATCAGAAATGTTTCGAAACCCTATTATTTTAGTAGTTTTGTCTAGATTCACTAATGTTGGTGAAGTCTCTAGAGTTTCTGTCTTTATAATAAGGGGACTGTTTGGTGTCATCATATACTAATAATTTTGTTGAGATTGTCCGTTTTTCCCTAGACATGGTGAATATTGAACTGCTAAAGGCTTAGAAGTACCTATAGGGTATGAGACCTGATATCAAATCATAGGTGTTTATATTGAATATTTCTACCTATGCAGAGACTATTAAAAATGTATGTTGGTGGAAATTAATATGGTAGGAAAGTTTGGATTTCTACCTATTCTATTACGTTGGGTGGTGGCATTTGTGGAGAACATGGGACGAATAGGAAGTAGAAAGATCATCGTAGGAGTAGTGAAGGTGTGACTCAGCAGTGAGCCTCATCTGCACTATCTATTATAGCATGTAATATGCCTATGAATTTATATCAATACAGAAAGGTACGACACACCAGATGATCTTGTCCTATAGCCTTGAATATGTGCAATAGTTATGGATGAATTAGTCACTTATAATGATTTTGTCAGGATATGACTAAAACTCATTATATCCAGGGTTTGCTACTGTGGTGTATTAAAAAGATTCAAAGACTACAGGACTTCAACCACATGCATCAAGAGTGAAGCATTTTCACAAAGCTGGTGAGTGTACAGTGGATGTTGATACTGGTCTAGAAAAATTTAGAGGTACTACCCTTATTGAATCTTCTATAGTAATTAATTTATTTGATAATGGTGCCTCCTATTCATTTATATGTGGAGGTTTTTTGATTTTATTAAGTTTCTAATAGAACTTATTAAATTTGAGATTTAGTTAGTGACACCTCTTGGAAAGATGAGAGAGAAGGGGTTTCAGTGTCCTTGTTCATTAACAATAGCCGATACAATGTTAGTCTGGGATTTTTTCATTCTTGATCTAGATCAATTTGACTTCATCATCAATATATATGGGGTCATCTCTCATTGAGATGAAGTTGATTCTTATTATTAGTGTGTATTTTTTCGTGGTGCTGATGGGATATGTCAGGTATTTTAGGGGGAGTGGGATTTTAGATTAGGTCATTCAGGGCCTTCCCACCTAGAGCTCAAATGTTTTTTGTCTGCTATTGTGTTTGTCCCCGATGACGTTTCTACTATTATTGATCTTCCCGTTATTGTTTGAGAATTACCTAATGTTTTCCAAGATGATTCTTAAAGTCTTCCTCAAGAGATATAAGTAGATTTTATTATTGATCTGGTGCCATGTACAAAATTTATATTGATACCTCCTCATCGTATGGAACTAGAAGTGCTGAAAGATATTAATTTTTAGTTGGAAAACCTATTATAAATTTTTTTCGTTCTCACTAGTGTTTTCTTTAGGAATACCCTATGCTATTTTCCATGAAACAAAATTTTTCAATTAATTTATGTGTAGACTATAAAAAAGTGATCTAGATAAAAGTTAAGAACAAATATCATTTTCCACGTGTGGATGATCTATTTGAACAGTTAAAGTAGGAAAAGTGGTTTTTGAAGATTGATATTGGTCATGTTATCATCAGCAAAGAGTTTGGGAATGTGATATACCGAATACATATTTGAGGAGTAGGTAAGTCTATTATAAATATATTATGATTCTTTTTGGTTTAACTAAAACTCCTGTAGTTTTTATGATATTGATGAATCAGATATTCCACCAATATCTTGACACTTTTTTGGTAGTGTTCATGGATGGTATTAAGGTTTATTCAAAATACCAGTGTGATAATGATCACCATTTGTGTTTGGTAATAGAAATTTTGAGAATTAACCATATTTATGGAAATATTTAAAACTGTAATTTCTAGATTCAAGAAGTGAATTTCTTGAGGAGAATAATTTCTAAGAATGGATTATCAATTGATCCAGAAAAGGTAAAGGATATATTTTCTTAGAAGGAACCACATAATGAATTTGAGATATGAAGCATCATTGGTCTTGCTGGATACTACTGATTGTTTTTCAAGGATTTCTCTGGGTTGGTGTCACATTTGACTGCTCTTACTAGAAAAGAGGTGAAATTTATTAGGGATGAAAAGTGTCAGACTTCATTCGATGAACTGAAAAGGCTTCTAACATCTAATATTATTTAGATATTACCTGATATTGGTAAGGGATATATGGTGTTTTAAATTTCTTCTAATGTTGTCTTGGGATGTGTGCTTAATTAGGATGACCATGTGGTAGCTTACGACTCTCGTTGGCTTCAACCGCATGAGAAGCATTACCCAAATCATGATTTTGAGCTTCCTACAGTCATACATGCTCATAAATTTTGGCGGCATTATCTCTTTGGGGAGAAGTTCATAGTCATCTCTAATAATAAGATTCCATGTTATATCTTTTATTTGAAGGAATTGAATCTCATATATAGATGATGGGTAGAATACCTTTAGACAATTTAATTTGATATTGAATATACCATATGAAATGAATAATTGTTGTTAATGATCATAGTAGGAATATACCATCACAAGCTGTTCTAGAATCGAAGGAAGCCTAAAACCTTATGGGGCTTTTCAGTTAGTTTCACTTAGAAGATCAAGAGGATGCTTCAGGCATGGTTTTCACCAGTGTTTAGTTATCATAATCTCTCTTGGAGTTTATTTTTCATAGGAAGAATTAGGATGATGAGTTTTAGAAGACTTGATAAAACCTTTATAGTGGAGAGATCATTTTTGGTTGGTCTCTTAATATAGATAGTATACGTAAATTCATAAAAAGTATTCTTTTCCCCACATATATGAGGAGTTTAGTCTTGTTTTATTGTCACATCGTTTCATGGTCCCTTCATCCAAGCACTACAAATATGTATTATGGCATGCATTGTTGAATTTTGTTATTGGGTATAAATCATGACATCACATAGTTTTTATCTTAATGTTAAACCTATGAATAGATAAAGGTAGATCACTTGAAACCCTTTGGTTTTCTATAACCTATTCAATTTCTTTTTAGGGAATGGGATAAGGTATCCTTGTATTTTTTTGTTGGATTACCACTTAATCCCCTAGGTAAGAATGCTATCTGGGTGGCTGTTGATCGGTTGATGAAGTTTTCTCATTTCATTCTGATCAAACACACCACTAAAGCTATTGATCGATGTAGGATATATATACAAGTGGTTGTTAGGTTACATGGGATTACTTCTATATTTGTTTCTAATAGGGATACTAAGTTTAACTCCATTTTATGGAGGATTGGATCCATGCATGTATCTTGTATTTTAGAGGACCATGGGATAACCATCTGGGACTGGTTGAGTATGTTTACAACAATAGATATCAGTTATCATTAAAAATGGTACCCATTGAGGTTTTGTACGATCGCCCATGTAGATAAACTCTTTTTTTGTATGAGGTTGGAAATGTATCTTTATTTGGACCAAGTTTGTATCAAGAAATGTCCATGAAGATTTAGGATGTACATAAACATTTGGTTATAGCCCAGAGTTGACAGAAATCATATACAGATCGACAACATCAACCCTTTATGTTTTATTAAGAGATACAGTTTTATTAAAAGTTTATCCTCAATTGGGTCACCATCTACTTGGAAATAAGGGAACTTGGCCTTGAGACATGTTGGTCTGTTTGAGGTCATTGAGTGTCTCCGATAAGTTTCTTACCAGTTAACATTTTTAGTTCAGTTGACATGTATTGATGATTTTTTTCATATATCTCAGCTCAAGAAATATCACCCTGATCCAACTCACATTCTGAGTTGGGAAGAAATAGAGTTAGATCTTAATGCTCATATTCTGGAGAAATCAATAGAGATCATTGACCCTCAAGTGAAATTATTATGTGGGAAGTCTATTCCATTGGTCAGAGTTCTATGGAAATAAGGATCATATTATCTTGAGACATGGGAGAAAAAATCATTGATGAGGGAAGAGTGACCTCATATCTTTTTGGGGACTAAATCTTCCATATGAATTCCCAGGTATGGAATGTATTTATGGTAGGTATTTCGTAAGAACCTGTTACTATTTTTTCAGGTATGTCCATAACCTCATTGTTATTTTCCCCTCCTTTGGGATTGGGAGGATACCTATAATGGTGAAGTGAGAGACTTGTTGAACTTTCAACTTTAGGAAACATTTTATACAAGATGTAGAAATATTTGACACTATGTTACTAGGTTACAAACTGTGTAATTTTTTATGGGTTGAAACCATGAAAGGGGATCCACACTGTGAAATATTATACATCATGAATGATTGTTTCATGTAATGAATGTTTTTAATAATAGATGTTTAATCTGAGATGATGTATTTTTTTATGGTATTTATACACCATGGTTTTCATGGAATGTAAGTATATCACACATCATGAAATGAAATAAATCTATATTTTAATGTGGGATAATAGCTTTTTTTTCATGGATATTTCTTTGGACCTCTTGGCTCTCAAACAGAGGCTCTTACTAGGTGATTTTTGGGAGACATCGCTCCTCCTTGATCGATATGTTCGACATTGTATATTCATTTAATATATAGTGTATCTCTCTAGGTAAGTTACCTTTAATATTCTTCATTGATTTTGATTGAGATATCATTCCTGGGTGGTGTCATAGAATCTGTTGGATTAATATTCTATTTTCTTCTGTGTTTCTTCAAGATCGGTTATGTGATATAACTCTGGAAGAATTTTCCTTGGTTGGTCGTGGTGCGATGGATGTTTGTTCTTGAGGTATGTAGATTTATCAATTTCATATATCCCATTTTGTTCAGATTTGGACCAACCATGTGACGTGGATTGGATTTTAGGGATTTGTTTTTTGAGTTTTTTTATTTTGGATTACATTACAGGCATGCAGGACCTGTGTTTTGAGGTAGGTGGTTCCATCTATAGCATATGATAATGGGTCTTGATGTTTTTATTTACAAACCAATTCATATTAAAATTGGAATGATTATTTTGTGTGTGTTTAAAAGGGTTTTTATTTGAAATGGGCTTTTTATGTTTATTGATAAATAGAGAGAAGATGGGTATTTTGAAAGCATTGTAATAGAATTTTTGAAATGGTTTTCAAATGGTTTTCAAATCAATGAAATAAATTGTGAAAAAGAGAACATGAGTTACCTTGGATACTTAGGTTTAAGGTTTATATTGGGGATATCATCCATTGTTTTGGGATTATCAATTTTTTTTTCATGGGGATTTCCTCTATATCCATGGATTGTTATTATAGGGGACTGATATTGACATTGTTGGGGGGGGGGGTTACTAATAGGGTATTCCTCTACTTACTTGGACCATTCTTTTAGTAACTGGTTTGTGCACTTGATTTATCTAGTATTATTTGTATATGGCATAGACCAATTTTAATCCTTGGTTTTATAATACTTATTATTATATTTTTTATTAGATTTTTTAGTTATCCTGGATATGAATGTTTATTCTTGGGAAAAATGATATGTAAAATTTTATTTGAAACTTATATACTTGATTTTGTTTAGAACTATGAAAAAGGGAAATGTTTATCTTGTTTTCTATAAAAAAGAATTAATTTTTATGATTTGATATTTTTATTTAAAATGAGAATGAAATAATTTCCATACAACAGTTGATTATGGAACACATGGGTGGGATCCTACTGAGCCTATTAGCTCACACCCCACACACCTCTTCGGTGGTGCGTATACAATTTTTTTCTTGTAGTGAAAGGAAATGAAGGGTTCCATATTAAAGATGTGGTGTTTATGTTATCTGGTTGGGTAGATGATGGTGAGATAGTGGGATTCGTCCATGCCATCATTTGGAGTAGATGTTTGGCTTGTGTCCTTTGTAGTTGGACTTGCCCTTTAGAGTTTTTAGCTAATTTTATTGTCATCTATTTCCACTATTGTCTTGTAGTTATGGAAGATATATATCTTGTTCATCTTAAACTTTCCCCTTTATTTAGTACATATATTCTCAATGGTTCTTCAACTTGGGATAAATCATTCCCTCCATTATGTTATTTTTTGCTCAGGTTCTTGTCGCCAACTAGTGGAGATTGGGAATGACCATAAGGTATGTAACAGAACAGGTAAATTTATAAGTTTGAGGGAAAACTATTTATTTTTATTTTTGTTAAGTATAATGTGATGCTACACAAGTGTCATTGAATAAATTTTCTCTATTTTTTGGTGATTCTTCGCCTGACCTACAAATGTCATATGGGGGTGTGCAAGCATTTCATGGAAAAATATTTCTATTTTCCCTTTAGGAGCCAATGGGGGAGTGCGTAGTCCCGTAGACATACCCGAGGGACATTAGGTGATGAGGTTGACAATTCAAATGTAATTTGTGAGATGAGGTGAACATGTTTTCGGGGACTCTTAGTGTCTTTTAGATTGGTAGGGTCACGTCACATGATGTTCAATGACCACGAGAGGCTCCACCTCCCCGCTTTTTTGTTTTATTCCTCAAGGGAAGGAGGGTCTTTTAATTATTTTGGGTATTTACAAGGATAAATATACTTACCAATGGTGATGAATCTCATAATACTTAAATTCCCAATTAAATTTCCCCTTTTTGGATTTTTTCTCTTATTTTCCAAGTATTTTCAGATGATTTTTAGGCGCTTTCAAAAGACAAACTGTGTAGCCTGGGGGAACTTGTTTAGATACAACCGTGTGAAAACTGGATATCTGAATCACCTTCATAAGAGAAAAAGGATTTATATGAAGGGGATTCATGGAATTTTTTGTAGGCTATGTACTGCATGTGGAGTCTTCACGTGACATTATAATGGTTTTGTGATTGTATGTCATTTGAATTCTTACGTAATTCCCAGTTCCTGGACACATTCTCCTTCCTTTTATTTTTTTGGAAAATAATACCCTTATTCAGGTATTCCTTAAATTTTGAGTTTATTTGTGCTCATTTGGAGGGTGTTAATAATTTTATAATGGATTTTTTTTTAAAAAACCTTGTTTTTGATGAATCGATGGTAATCTATGATCCTTATCTGATAAGGTCTTATAACTTATTTTGAGAGCGTTCACATTTATTGATCATGTTCCCTATTACTCTTTGTAATTGATTGGATGTTATTTTACTATCCCATGTTTATATTTTAAATATCATATATGAATCCAATATCATTACTATAAATAAAGTGATTCTTCAACCATATTACATTTATATATAGGACATCAGTTGAAGGGTGAAAGTTATTTAATTAATTGGGGATGAATTTCATAATACAGATTCATTATTAATACTTGTTGATTTATAAATAATTTTTTTATTTAATTATAATAAAAATTCAAAAAATGAAGAATGAATAGGAAGTGAAAGTTATGGGTGATTTTTAATTATAGATATCCACTCAATTCATCTACATATCTAGTGAAACAAAACTGGTTCCCACAATAAATGGGTATTTGGTTTAAATCAACATCTTTATTAAGAATTTTATCTTTTTTGAGTGTCCATGGACATTATATTAATGATAACTTGGTGGATGCTCTTGTGAATAGTTCATAAATATTTGGATTTATTAAATATTTTTATTAACAATTTAGTATCCATAATACAAGAAATTTAAATCTTTATATTATCCATGGATGTTCTTAATCATAAGGTTTTTGATTTAATGTAATCTATATTGATTATATAATCTACAATATTTATTATACCTTATTAATTCATGATATATTATATTGTATATAACCCATACTATGCATCTGAAATCATGTATTACTTATTTTACTTTCCCCATGATATGAATAAGGAATCACTCAATTATTTTCAAGGATGCTAGAATGTTTTTTTAGGAAATGTTTTTAATTTGAAATATAATATGAACATCATATATATATATGTTTTTCTAGTACATCTAAACTGTCAGATCATTAGTAGTGTGATCCCAAATATCTTATACCAATGTAAGAAATAAGTGCTATCTCTGAGTTATTAAATTCAAGGTGTTATAGTTGGTATCAAATCAAGGCTTAATAAGAACCTTGGGAAATAAATTGTATATTAACATAGGTAAAATATGGATTATGATAATACCATAGAATTTTTGAGAACATTTAAGGAATTTTTATTTCATGGATAATTATTCATGTTGAATTTGGGCTAACTATGAGAGAAAAATTGTTTTTGGGATTGTGTCTAGGGGGAGGAAGGGAATCAACACACATAGTAAATCTTAGGATTTCCTTGTTGAGCATGTTAATACAAAAGTTATTAGTTATAAGGATACCAATGACACATTTGGGTGAGAGACCCGACATTAGAATAATATCCTTTTGAATAAGAAGAAATCAGATACCAGAGAAGTTGTAGTGAATGATCTCATAAAAATTCCAAATCAGCTAACTATATTAATAAAAGGAAACTAAACCTATTGTAATTTTCTAAAAATTAGAGAAATACATTGTTTTATTAATATTCATGTGATAAATACCATTGATTTAAAAATATTAAACACCCTAGGTGTCTTGTCCATTTGAAGAATAACTTGGGTAAATAATTTTAGGAAATGAGAGCTTGTTTTAAGTGTAGAGAAAAATGTAATCATGATCATAAATTCATAGGAAATAAATAATATATTATTGTATAGTGGTTTAACTATAAATAGATGGGGTATTATACAATCAAATTCCCTAATCATTAAGGATGATGTTGACAATTTGGTTCATTGATGATATCCTGAATATACTCTAATGTTAACGATTGGTATGAAAATAAATTGTGAATAAATCTTGAGGCATTTATAGGAAAGTGAATTATATAAGAAATATATTATGTGTGAATTTATAATTCACAATTTTTTATCTATGGAAAATTTTCCTCATATATATGGAATATATAAAAATATTTCTATGATAAAAATACCAATGGATATACCTCATGGATGAATATAAGCTTTATTTATTTTAATTCATTATAACTATGGTTAAATTATATAATATAATATTATTCTGTAGTGGTATTTATGAATGGTATTTTGGTATGAGGATTAAGAGAACAATTATAAGGATAGTTCTTGAAATATTGAATTTTATGGAATATTTATAATATGTGAATATTGGAAACATGAAATAAATGGAATCGATCATCTTGAAATGTTTTTTTGATAAAAATATGATTTTTAGATAATTTGTTTGAAGAAATTATATATGACCATTACATTTTTTATGTGATATTAAAATGTGATCATTAGGGAAGGTTACTGCATTTTTATTGTTGTTTATATGGGAAAAAATATTAGAATATGTGATTAGTGAATATAAATATTTGAGTTTGGAATTGTCTTAATGATAATGTTTTTTAAAAATAAAAAATATTATTATGAAATAACAGGTCATCAAAATTTTATTATTATTTTGGGCTCAAATTTAATCAGCCATATTTCAAGAGTTTTAAATTTATATTTTGTTACTATCATGATATTTAATATTAAATTTTATAAAGGATTATCCATATTGTTTATAATTTTATCTTGTGTTAAAAATTGATGTTTTATATCAGATAAACAATTATCATAAAATTTTAAAATAAAACTCTATTTTAGTGGTTTATATAAGAAAACTGAATTATTATCATGATTATGTATATAAAAGGATGAAATCATGCTTATATAATGGGATGAAATCATGTAAATAATTTTTTTTAAATTTTCTATCCTAATTCTAAAGGAATTTATCAAACTCAATCAAAATAAAGATTAGTCAATGATTTCTTATGTGGAATGTAAAACTCATCTACCAAGGTAGTTTTTTAGAAACTCAATTTGAAGTATGATTCTTATAGAGGTTCATGAAAAATAAGTGTCATGGTTAAGCATACAAATTAATGTTTATAATAAAATATATATATGACTTTAAAACTATGTAATAATAATTATAAAAAAAATGAATTATTAATGTATGGAAAAAAATTTATAAGGAGGTGAGAGTGTAATAATAAAATATTTTAGTTTATATTTTAATTTATAAAGAACATTATATAGGATAATGTGTTGCGCACACATTAATCAGCTTAAAAAACACTGAACTAATATTAATTAAATATAAATTTTATAACCTAGTTGTTTTGGTGGTGGGTATGAATAAACATAAACACAATATTAAAATTATTTATAATGGTTTTAAATAATTTAAATTTATTTATTAAATCATAATAAAAAAGTACTCAATTTTTGGTAAAATAATTTTTCGCCTCAAAAATATATTTTCTTCAAAAATTGTATTTATTACATTTTGTGCATGGATATAATAGTTAATTAATAAAAAAACATCACCCTTATTTTTAAATCTATAAATATTTATTTTAAATACTAATTTTATGGTTAGGTATAATGTTTTATATTTTTTTTGAAAATATTCAATTTTCAAGGAATATTGAAAATAGAAATTTTTGGAAAAGTTTAATTTATTTTCCTTAAATAATGTCATTTAAAATTACCATGATATTTTGAATTTTATTTGAAATCAACATAATGTATATAATATTAAATAAAATCTATATAATTCCATTTCAATCAACATTATATTTGTTTTTTATAAGTTCTTTTTTATGTTGAAAAACACAATTTCCAAAAAGATAGTATTGCATAGAGTTTTATGAATTTTTATTAAAATATATCTCTATTAGATAAATAAATTGAATCAAAATAAATTTACTCCATATTATGATTTAGTTTTTCCATTTTTGGTAAATATTTACCTTTCTATAAAAATGAATAAAAATAATGGTAAATGTTTACCACCACAGTAATGGTTAAAATATATAAATTAAGGTTTACACTATGGGATAAGGTATTAAAATAAACCTAAAACATGAATTTAATTAATTTTACAAGATTAATTAACCATAGTCATCATAATATTTAATATATTCTATTTTGGTGTCATTTTCCTTTGATAATAAATTTTTTATTATTTTAAGTAAAGAATAAATACAACATGTCACTCTTTTTCTTTTAATACCTATAACATACTTTCGTTAGAATAAATAGAAGTTAATATTGATAAAAAATATTTTTTATAAAAATAATTCCTTATTTTAATGAATATAACTTAAAATTAATATTTATTAGTGATGTAATTGTAGTAGACACAACACAATGAAAACACAGTGCTTGTGAAAGTAGTAGAAAGATAAAGGTACATGATTTTAAAAAATAGAAATAATATAAATTCGACAAATTATAGAATTAAAAAAAATTCTTATGTGATTATAATTTATAATAAATGGTAAATATGTTTAGATTCTAATTTCACATTTTTCATTATGTATTTGGATTCAAATTAAATGAATATTCTTAGAAATAACATTAATAATTTTTTATGATAAATGTTATTTTATTAAATGAATTGAAAATATTTAAATAAGAAAATTTGGGTTAAAATGGTATAAACTTTCATCAATGAACCATTCATGAGCAACTTTTCACCTTATAATGAAATTTATATCCCTTAAAGGATAAATAATGTGTTTCCACGATTAAGGTTAAAAAGAGTTAAGGAGGGGGTTAAACCGAAAATAATGTTTAAAATGAAACATAACATATAAATACTTTATTTGATAATGTTATTTTAAGAGAATGATATCATAAATTTGATATTATTTTCATTTGGTTCTCAATTTCATTATTATGATATAAATTATTTTTAGATATATCAAGTAATTCCAAGTGTGTTATTTCCATCACATATAAAAATTCACAACTTATCATATATTATTTACATCTATTTAGCCATTTTTAATTTCTAATACCTACCCAAATACATTTACAACATTCTAGAACACATCTTAGAATCATTGGTACCATAAATGGACTGTCGTTGAAAGTGTAAGGTTTCCTCCAAAGGTGGGGTTTTCAAAGTAGGTGTATAACTCACAACTAAGTGTTTTAATTTTATTTCCTCTTATACTTCCTTATGATATTCTATAAGCATTTACATATAATAACATCAAAATATTTCATATAATAAAGTTATATTATTCTATAGGAACAACCCTTAATCACCTCATTTCAAACCTATGTAAAAATAAAATATATCTCAAGACAATGTATGACCTATCGCCTCCATGTAGTGGTGTAATATATTTTTCATCATCATTTAACCTTGATTGTTGTAAATATGTAATTAATGAAAAATTATAAAATTTATTAAATAATAAATATTTTTAAGTATAATATATCATCTACCATATTACCCTTCCATATATTGGGAAATGATAATGTTTCTTGCACGTATGTGTGAACTACCACCTCCACAAAGCGATGTGAATCATTTTTCAATTACCACAATGCATAGATGAATATGAAATTGTAAATAACAAATAAAAATTATATTGATGTAATTATTAAAATTAATGGAGTGATGTAATGTTTCACAATAATATTTTATGATATATTTATCTTCAAATAAATATGATTTATCTGATAGTTTTCTTTACAAGAAACACCGAGTTTGAACAAACCTCGACATCTTATTGAAATAATATTATATAATCTAATAGTAATTAACTAGATATTAGTTTTATGGTTATGTATAGGAATAAATAAATTTTCACAAGTTTATGGTTTAAAAATGTAAAAAAAATTAATGAATAGGTTATTAATATGTTAGAAATGAAAATAAAAATCATTATAAAGTAAGGAAATACTATTTTATGAAAAACTGTTTTTAATCCCACAATTGGGGTTTATCATTATAAATTAAATTAATAAATTTTTTTGAATGATTTTAATGAAATGATTCTATTAAATATTCAATCAATATTTTTAACACTCATATACTATTTTTATGCATGGGATAATAATAAATCATGTTTTATGATAGAAAGTGCATATTACAAAAATGATTTCATCAAATTTTGCATAATTATTTTAAAATTAATTTCCTATTAATATTGAAGTTTAATCTTGAAAAAATATTCCAAATTTGGAATTATGATGTCTAAATTTATTAAATAGTCTAATTTTATTTTGGTACAAAATGAAAAGTATCCATGTTAAATAAAAATTATCTCATTAAAGGAGAGATATGTTAATTAGCATTGAAAATAATTTGATAGGGATTCAAATTAATTCAAATATTTATATTTATCCTATTGAATGAGTCACATTCATACCTATCCATAAAATTATCAATTATGTGGAAAACTGGTTCCATTTTTAATGATTATGACCAATATATACATCTATGAAATGATTAAATACAAAAGGTCACTCTATTGAATTTAATGTCCCTAAAATTATTATATGAGGATAAAAATGTGTAATTTTAGTTAAAAGTGTTTTTTTGAAAGATTAAATAATTATTTGTCATCATTTTAATTACTTTTTTATATTTATTTATTGAATAATTACCTTAAACACTTTTGCAATGATGACACATTATTTATTCAATTATTCAAAAAATAAAGTAAATGTTTATAAAAATATTAATTGTAATACATTTCCGGTTAATTATTATGTTTTATAAATTTTGAAGAAAAATATAACATGTTAGGGTTTCATTAATGTTTTATATTTTAATTCTATAAATATCATTTTCATGTCCAACCAAAGGTACACCACTTGGGCTGAAAATGAAATAATGGAGATGATGACAACCTGAATCCCACCTCCAATATTCCATACGTTGGAAAAGAGAATCAATGGAATAATAAACATACAAATTAGATGAAATAACCTATAGGATAACATGGGGAAAGAGACATAAATAAATTACACCAACCAAATATTGCTCATATATATGTAAATAAAACCCGTGTACATGCATGAAATGTCATACAAGACTAAACAACTAGAAAATAAAAGTAAAATTACCGAAATATGATCTCAGTAGTGACTAAGAATCCTAAATAGAACCTAAAAAACATGATATAGTAAAATCAATCATGATCTCCAACCATATCGTATTGACCCAAAAAATAGTTCATAGATATGTAGGGTGAGAATAATAGGCATACTATGTAAGATCCTCCCAACAAACTCTTTGAAAAAGACAATGAAAGCATGCCAAAGCCTAGTGAAAAACAAGTGAAGAAAAACCATCACCTAAATAGTTATATTATGTTACCAACCTAGCCATGCCTATATGTAAACAAGTATAACATTAATGATATTATATATTATTGTAATAAAACAAGGGTACCCCTCTACCGCTTCACCAATCTTCTGCAATATCATAAGTATTAAGACATCTCTCTCTAAAAGAAGCCAACTCTAAAAATCCTTGGATCAAGTATCACAACATGCATCTTGTACATCACATAATTTCATCATCCCATAAATTTATTCATATAGTAAACAAATAGTTCTTAGGATCCACCACAAGTTGTATATTCTGTATCATACTATAAGTATTATAACTCAAGTCATCAAATCCCATAAACTGAATAATGTACCTTGAGTTATCACAAAACATACATGTAATTCCTATAATAATCTTTAGGATACCATATGTGGCCAAATATGTGTGTGAAATAACCACAATCCGTTATTTCGATCCAGAAACATATATGGGAAAAGATAACCACTATTCATTCGAAAACATAATTACTATCAAGAAAAGATAGAGGAACTAGTGTGTGTGGTTAACCGTCCTTCCCATAATAAAATAGATGTTGGGGAAAAGACCCTCCTATAGTCCACTATGTGTCATTAACCCTACTAACAAGGGTGGTGTACTATATGAAATCATAAAACATATATGATATTATATATTTCACAACCACACTATGGAAATTAATTTATTCCCAGGATCAACTAATACCTTTTCACCAAAACACCAGGCTTCCACTACTAAGGACTAGATATCCTATAATCACAAAAGGATTAAAGAAACTTCATTCAATCACTTATTCCATTTTAACATTTATCCTTAATGTTAATTAATAAATTATCCATTAATAAACATTATTATAATCATATTATTTAATAATTAGAGTGAAGTTCATGCAATCCAGACATAATTCAACTAAGTCCACAGTTCTCATGATTATCATCACCTTCATTCTGGGAAGTACCAACCCCTTGGGTTAAATAATTTTTTAAACATTATCACCATTCCAAAATTCAAGGTACTAAAGAAAACATATTAAAATAATATAAAAGTGATGCATAACAAATAACATCTAGGTTCCTCAAGTAGTGGGTAAATGAATACACCTAATATGAAACTTATCTATACAACCTTTAAATATATTTTTTATGAAATAATACCATCTTAATGAAAAAAATGGGTAATCACATCTTTAACCCATTCCGTAGACCTCAGTTCTATCCTTGACTCCCTCATTCACATCACCATGAATCTCGCTATCATCTATGTCAACTGTTTCCACATACTCAGGGAATCCTGCCAATAAGACATTAGTCATCCCGGGATCACATACAACACATAGAAAGGCTCACATACAATGAAACAATAATGGAACAAAAAAACCAACAATATCAAAAGGGAAAATATTCCATAAAAACAAGGATTTTGACTTTTACATGAAAACGGGCCCACTAAACCCCAAAAACAATGTATTCAACATTCATAAGAAATGAGCTCACTCATCACCAAACATAAGGTATTCAATATTAAAAAACAATGTCACTTAGCCTCCACGATTTATGTTTATCAAGAAGCAAGTTTCATTCCATACTAAATTAACATATTAATTTTTTATAGGTCATGAATATGGGTAACCTTAGGAATCTAATATAATGATCTATAAAAAATATTTAAGCATGATCCCAAGTAACAAATCAAGTTTTAAAAAATAGTGAGAATAATAATTTTCATTTAAAATTTATTTTATTATTATCATCAAAAAGTATTACCAGCTTCATGTTATTTATCCAATTTTATAACCACATGGAAGAAAAAAATAAATTAAAAATTAATCATCCATCAATTTTATTACACTCAAATTACAAGAAAAAAATTTCATTATAAATTTTTCTTTTCATTCATTATCCAACAAAAACAATTTCGGACTATACATTATTTTAAAAATATCATCAATTGAACTTGATAAACCCAAGAATAAGAAAATGATAAACAAAGAATAAAATATATACAACACTATCTAGAAAATAAATAGGAACAACATTATCAAGGTAGAAGAATACATATGATCACTAACTATAATCCATTATTTCAATAATCTAGATTATCCTTTATTAGGGCAAATTCCAGCACCACCCAAAAAGGTAAAGCATGGTTAATATATAATTTCACATAAATAAGGGGGAATAAATGAATCCCATACTCCATGGAATGAATATTCTTCAAGAGGTAATAGATCAATAACATGGATCTCTAATCACTTATCCTGTATGGAATGCTACATCCATACTAGAATGTTGCTTCAAAACCACAGTAATAGAAACAAAAGAATCTCTAGTAGAACGATATAGATCAAACAATATATCATGAAAAGATAAAAGACGAGGAAGAAAGATAAAAACAATAATAAAATGCTAGAAACTTTGATAAACTCACCTCATATCGTCATGAATTAGACATGAGAGCATAAAGATCGATACATTCAACTGGGGATATAAAAGCCTTCATAAAGATCTATTGGGTGTTTTGGGTTTGAGAGAGAATAAAGAGAGAACAGTATGTTTATTGGGGGTTCATGTATTTATAAGAAAACTAAAAATTATAATACCATGGTGCATCCCTCTAGACCATACTGTAAATCTGGAAAACATATGGAGGACTATGACACAATGTAAGGTTCCATGATACCACCCACCTGGTCAAACCCACATCCAAGGAATATCAATACCCCCCATGGTGTAGATCCTATAAATCAAGGAAGGGAATATATCATTTTCAAAACTACCACACCATAAGAACATTCAATAATATGTAGGATATGGAGTATCCTATTCCCCATTCCTCAACTACACCAAAATTCGTAGAAATCCCCTTAAAACCCTATGCAACAGTTGGGACCTCCCTGATGCAACCACTAGACCTCAAATAATGTTCTTATTACATAGACTTAATTTATGATATAACTATTAAAAAATGGTATTAAATCCAAAAATATTCATTGTAGGATCCTATTTTATATCCAATATCTCTATGTCACAAAATAAAATTTTACTGAATTATATAGCCATCAACACTATAAAATTCCCCTGTAGCTAATATTCTCAGCTCAAAACCCCCATTTCCTCTTAAATCCTTACCATGAAACCCCCAAAACCTAAAAAAAACATGGAATTGATTCATGGATCTGAGACCATATTTTAGATAACTGTCAAATGATCCTCATCCTTGAGAATTTAAAATGAAACCATGAGAGAAATAAGAAAAAATGGTTATCCGAATAACCACCCCATGAGATACCTCTCAATAGTATCTCCATCATAGAATCTCAACCACATATATTAGAGGGTACAAGTTTAAAATAATTCTAAAAAGTACAACACCCTAAACAATTTCTTAGCAGAGATACCTCCCAAATAAGAGAAAGTCCAGGAAAAAAGAATCAAGAGGAAACCATATCATAATCAAAATAAAGGTAAAAAAATCAGAAACACTAAAGGAGAAGAGATAAATAAAAAATATATCAGGGTACTGAGTGCATATATGCAACTTATATTTATAGGTTCCCTCCTCATTTACACCATATCACTACAACACATGAACCAAGGGAATAAAACACCTTTGAAACAACTTCTCCTAGAGGTTATAGATCCTCATGAATACTCTCTAATGGTGAATAATCATAAAAATTGATGTTTACCAAATCAATGATGTGGGAATTATCTTGAAGGAAACAAAAGAGACACAACACATGAAAGACATCATGTATCCAACTCAGTTTTTAGTAAAGATCCATTTGATACACCATGGATCTGATATGATCCAAAACCATGAAATACCCAATAAATTGGAGAGAAATCATACTGCCATGACAAAAAATTCAATGACCATGGTGAGGATTCACCTTAAGGAACACATGATCTCTAATATTGGTCCCTATAGGCCCCCTCCTATAATCAGTATAGAAATTATGAAAATACTACTCTTCCTTTATACTGTTATGAATTACTAGAACAATCTCTCTTGTGTACTAGACTAGCTCCAAACCAAGAAATACTGACTCTATTACCCTAGTCCAACACGATATAGAATAGAATGGTCTGCTGTAAAAATCATAAAATGGCTCCATAGAAATGGTCTTGTAAAAAGTACTTTTTAAGAAAACTCAACCAAGGGAAGGGTCCTCATCCACAAAGATCCAAAATCCAGGAAACAAGAACACAACATGTCCTTAAATGTCAAGATATCGAAATTCATCTAACAATCATTTTGTGGAAGAAAATATTTAATAAGGAATAGATAAGATCCAAAACCATGTTGAATAAATCTCCATACTAAAGAGGTTGAGTGAGTGTCATGATCAGATATTATCATTCTTATAACACTATGGAGCCTCACCAACTCATCTAGGTAATGCCTCAACAAAAACCTCTAATGATATGAACTCCTTAACTTCTATAAAGTGGTTTGAGTTCATAAAATGAACCAATTTCATCTATATAGATGGAAATACTCCCTAATAAATTGGTAAATATATAATTAATTACATTGATATTTCCTCTCACATCCTCTAAGAAACATATTATGGATATAGATAAAAATTAGAAGTACGGTGCATGACATTCAATTTTTGAAAAACGAAACATTAAGACACAGAATCTGCAACTGAATTCCTCAACCTAGGCCACCAAATATACCTACTCAAAGATCAGTAAATAATATTTATATAGGGATATACCACCGATTATGATCTATGTAATTCATCGTGAACCATCTCACACATCACCAAATTGAAAAATATCCTCCCCTATAATAAAACATGATATTGTTCATAACAAAACCAACCATCAGGGGAATCACAAAAAAATTTTGGTCTCTCCAGACCTCCACCTCAGTATTCACCTGTTTGGAATCCTCTGCATATTTCCACCAAGAAAATTACACAACCATCTAGAAAAAAATCCTCTACAACTAATTTATCTCATATTAGGATGCATCATTAAGATATCATCTATCTAAATCTAATAATCATTATATTTATGAAAGGAATCACTATGTGAAATAATTATTAGTGAATCAATAAAAAACATTAACATTTTATGGTGTATATGAAATCTCAAAGTTATAATCTTGTAATAATTCCATCCACCATCTCTATCGAAATTTAAATTCATATATAAAGAAGACATAACTCAGGATCTTATGGTCATTAAAAACCAAAAAATTTCCACCACTGAGTTAATGTCATAACAACATCAAGGAAAACACAATTGATGCAATCTCAATATCATAGGTGGAACTGTTAAGATAATGGGGATGTAACCAATGAGATGTAAAAAAAACAATTGATATCTTCTTCATCTGAACATGGACCAACCCAAGATTTGATGTTTCCTAGAAAACCACAATATAGACACCCTCTAATATAAAAAATGAATTAAGTATATAACATCATATCATTCAGGTTATCTAAATCTTCTTAAAACACATAAGTCCACAAGAATGCATAATCATGTAGGGTCAATTCTTTCAGTGGAGTTTCAAACAAGGAGAAGTTAGCTGTGAAAATTATACAGTATCTTAAAATACTAAGGAAACATTATACCTCTACAATAATATTGGGGTATAACTAAGAAATAAATACTTAAATATTTAAATGAACTAAATTTACTCCTTAGTGGGACATGACCCCCCAATAAACGAATATAATTACCCTATAACTCATATCTCAATATATTTATTTATTTTTATGGACAAAGAACTCCCAAAATTTCACACTAACTCTCTTTACACTTCTCCTCAGATGTGAAGTACATAAGGATTTCATCGATGAAAACACGATGAACCAATCTATTTAACCTATAATCATAGAGTTAATCAACCCCATGAATATGGATACAATGTTCAACAAACCAAAAAAAATCCAAATGAACTGGTAATTCCCATAACAACATAAAAAATGAGTCATTGAAATAATATCATCCTTCACCCACAACAGGTGATATCCTAACCAAAATTGATCTTTAAGAACCAGCAATATCATTCCAAATAATTGAATAAATCCTCAATCCATGAAAGTGAACAATGTTTTTTGACATTCACTAGATTTAAGAAACAATAATCGATACAAAGACACAAACTACCATTGGACTTATTCATGAACAAAAAATGGTTCAACCCAAGTTGAAAAAATCTCCCTAAAAAACTTTAATACAACCAATCATAGATCTATGAAAATATCTTATGCAACTCAAAACATGATATCATATATGAAGACACCAAGACTGGGGAGGAACATAACTATAGATCTATCCCAAATTCAATATCATATCGAGGGGATTATTCCACAAAACATCTATGTATTGTTCCTTGACTCTGTGAAACACTAATAGATGAGACTCTAATAAACTTATAAATATCCCATCCATCAAGAATGATAAGGATGTAACATACATCAGACCCATATGAGTGTCTATCTTTCTAAAAAATATTTAAGGCTTTCCATTAGAATCACATAACACAATCTAACTCATGATGTTATCCATGATATTATTCACTGAATACAACCAATCCATATAAAATATGATGTTGTATAGTTGTATCCCTAAACTTATGAATCCTCACAATGAGTTGTGTTTCCAAAACACTAACTCATAGTCACTATATAATTTATACCAATAACCTTAACCACCAAATGGGTTTTTCAACACTAGGTGAACTATAAGTCTCTCCCTCTGAAGTCCCAAATCATGAACTAGGGGAGATGATATGAAATAGTGTGTCAAACCTAAATCAAATGTAGTATGAAACCATGTAGAAAATAAGAAAAGAGAAACATGAATGATGTTCAGATCAATTAACACTAGAAAATATAGTGCATGAATCTATCTATGAACTACTCCATGAAATATGCATATTTGATAAATACCACATCAATATAGACTCTCTATACTCTAAGAGAAAGAACATCTTGGTCTTCTCCTCTGGCCACACTATCTCATCAATAATAATCTCAAGATGGAACATTCTACTACTATTTACTATTCTAAAACTACATAAATGAAACAACTTGAAGGAGAAAACCTGATTCACTCAACATGTATATAATATTTGGGGACTCTCACTACTGATGACCTCAACATCCACAAGAACTAAATTTGATCCATTAGACAATTATTGAGAGTCTTCACCCCAATAGAAACAAAATGATAATGGTTTTGACCTACCATAGAATGTCCAAAAGATTGTTTGTCTACGAAATTGGGAACCTCAAAAAAAAAATAGCTTTACATCACTACGAATCATGATAACTCTATTGTCAGGCTGACATTGTTCTATCCCACATCCTGTCAACAACCTCTTCTATCGCTAGCACATTGAGATATGTTAATAACATGAATGAGGTGACATGAAATTGGTTATTTGGATGAAAGGTGTCCTTTAAATTATTATCCCTAGCTTCATAATCATGAAATAGGCCTGAAGAATAATGGTGAAGGGAAGTAAATTTTATCCCAAACAATTATACTCTAGAACTCCCCTATAAAAGTGTATTTAACTCCAAGTGAATGGATTCCTTCATGGTCAAAGAAATACTTTCTACTAGAAACTGGTCCATAAACTTCTCCCATGCGACTAATGAATTCTTTTTATCCTCGATGAGGAATATCCATAAAAACTTCGTTTCACCACAAAACATCATCATATATAATGAATCTCAGGGCTTCTTTGAAGCATGGAAAAAATTAACGATATCTTAACCTATTTCAACTAGAAATCTATCACAGTGTCTAGAACAGATCCCTTATACTTTAGTAGAATATTTAACTAACACTCTAAAAGTGTACCCCTTTAAGTTTCATCACCACAAAGAACAACTTTAAAGGAATTTTATAGCATGTCCAACTAATAATCTTTAGTGTGAACTTGATATGTATGTCATCCTGGAGATTTAACTACAAATGACAACATGGATAGAGACTCCTAAAACTAGAATATATAATATTAAACAGTAATAAATTATTTACATTATTTTTTTAATTAAGGTTTAACCTATCATGATTTCTACTCATTTCAAACACAAGCACAAATAAGATTGATGCTTGATCCGTTCCTATGTCTGTAACCCATAACTAGTATCACATTACATAGTAGGATCAATAAATATAAGGGTCTATGAATTAGGTCATAAGAGGACCAGAATACCTGTTTATCTGTTGGTCTCCATTTTTTAAATCACTAAATATACATAGATGAAATAATTTCCCTAATAACCCTTGTATTCTAACATGTTCTTACCACTAAACTCCATATTATCCTCAACTAGAACTATTGATAGAACTTTGTCACCAACCACTCCCCCCAAAAGGTATCACTCCTGTTAAAAAAATGGTGGAAGGGAGATACTAATCACATAAAACCCACATCTAAGAGGCCACAAATTGGTTAAAATAACTAAAGGTATAACAAAAATATAAATAGAAGGAATTTACCATTAAGAGAACACAATTAAAGCATGATAAAAAAAATATTCCAACCAAATCCTGCTTAGATATAGGTAAATGTAACCCAATTAAAAAAATGCAATACTATACAAGATTAAATCAACTAAAAATGAAACTACAAGTACAAAAAAATAAACTTTCTAGTGAATATGAATCCCGAATAGCTTCTGAACAACCACGAGCTAGTAAAATATAGAATAAAAACCAGCATTCTCTTGAAGACCTAAAAAATAGTTTATATACATTTAGGGTGAGAAAAAATGTGTACTTTATTGGATTATAATTCCATACTCTCATGTAAAGGATAAATAAATCGTGATAAATCCTAGTGGTCAACAAGTGAAGACAACTCATCCCCTAAACAGATACGCTTTGTTTATAACCTCAAAATGGCTATTTCTCACCAAGTATCATATGAAAAAGTTCGTATATTATTGTAATTAAATAATGCTACCCCACTACTGCTTCCCCAATAGTTTTCCACTCTACCATACATCCTGATCTATCTCTATCCAAAAGAATCCATCCTAGAAACACATGGTATCAGGTATCACAAGATGCATCTCATGCATTACATCATTTGATCATCCCATACAAATATCTATATAGTTACCAAATAGTTATTAGGAGCCACCACATTCAGTATAACATGTATCATGTAATGCGTATAATACCTCAATCCATCATAGCCCATACACCGAGTAATTTACCTTGATCTATCTCATCCCCTACAAATCATACTAATAATAATACTTAGGATGTTATATATGGAGATACGTGTTTGGGAAATATCTAGAATACATTAAACCATTTACAAACAAATATATGGATAAAAAACCATCATGCACACCAACACATAAATACTACCAATAGAAAAGAAAAGAGATAGATGATATACAAAACCATATATCCCTCACCATCCCAAATATTAGAAGAAACACACTCCTAAAGTCCACTAGGTGTTAGTCCCCCTACCAACAAGGGTGGTACAATTTATGAAATCAAAACGAATTTACTATATACTATATCTCACAACCATAATATGTGTATTAACCTTGTACTTGGTTCAGCTGTAGATATAGTCACCCAGACTCCATATGCCATTACTAATGACTAGATATCCCATAAGCACAAAAGAAATAATTTACCATTATTAAATTACTTATTTCCTTTTATTACATTGATCATTATGTATTTAATTTAGCAGAAAATTGTTATTATTATCACAACCATATTTGTTAATCATCAGAGTGTATTTAAATCCCTCCAGATATAATACAATCGAGTCCATGATTATCAAGATTATCAATAATTTCATTATATCAAGTACTAAACCCATGTGTTAAAACATTTAATAAACATTATCACCATTCCTTAATTTCAAGTACTCCAGTAATGATAATAAGATACCATAAAAATAATGCCTAACCAAGAATATCCTTGCTACATCATATAATATAGAATGCAATGCAGATAATAATAAAGTTATATATCCAACATATAAAAATATTTATTAAGAAATAATCATAGATTTTACACATTCCAAAAACTCTAGTACGATCCTCAACTCTCTCATTAATATCACTATGAATCACATCTTCATCAGTTTGAATCTCTACCACATAACTTGGATTTCCAACTCATATATGATCATCCATCCCAGAATCACATCACATTACATGACAAGTCTCATATCCACAGATGTATAAAAGGAAACAAAACCAAAAAGGTCGAAAGAGAAACAAGGCCACAAAAAAAATTCATTTGTCCTTTACATTAAAATGTTATCACTCATGCCAAAACACTAGGCATTCATTCTTCATAAGAAAATTTGATAACTCAGCCCAAATAAATTATCATTATCCGTGTGCCAATTTTATTTAATCATGATTAAACCGATTCAATTATTACAGGTTTGGAATATGAATAAAAAAAATCATATACTATAAAAATATATTAAAATTAATTAAACATTATCCCTAGAATAAATTCAAGTTTTAACAAACTCTGAGACGAGAAATTTTAATTTAACATTCATTTCATTTTTACCATCAATAAGAAATACCATATTGATGTTTTTTATCCAATTATACTAGAACATTGAGAAAAAAAATTAATTAAACATTAATCAACCACCAATTTTATTACTATAAAATTAAATGAATAATGGTTTCATTAAACATGACTTTTTTACATTCATTATCCAACCAAAAAATTTAGAACATTCCATTATTTCACCAATTACATTAATTTAACATGATATACCCATGAATAAAAAATAATAAAAAATAATAACTTATATAGGACACTATATAAAAAATCCATAGGAAAACTGTTATCATGGTTGATGAAAACATATAACCCATAACCATAAACTGTAATTTCATTAATCAAGTTTATCTTTTATAAGATTAAATTTTACTACCAACCAAAAAGACAAATCATGGTAAATTTATGATTTCACATAAATAAAGGGGAATAAATGAATCATCTACATCAAGGGTCAAATTTTATTCATGTGAGAATATAAAAATAATGTGGATCTCTAATAACCTCTCAAACAATGAAAGATTATTCATTCCAATATTGTTATGCCACAACTATAGTAAAATAATTTTTATCAAAATACTAGCTCTCAGCCACCATGGAATCATAAGATATAATGGTATGTAAAAAAATAAAATGTATAAAGAAAAAATAAAAAATATGAAGAAATAATCCTCAGAATCCATGGATCGAACATGGTATGTTCAAGACCGAATCTGATCTATAGGGGCTATAAAGGCCTTCAAAAATTACTCTTGGAAGCCTATGATTCGATAGATAATATGGAGAGAAAATTAATATTGTATGGGATCAATGTATTTATATGAAAACTAGAAAATATAATACCCTAATACATCCCTATAGACAAGGCTATAGAATGTGCTAAAATAGCATGAACACTGGTGAAATGCAGGAGATCATGATACAACCTGCCCATCCAAAACTGCGACTGAGGAATATGACACCTACCATAATGCATATCCTATAATATTAGGGTGATAATATTATGTAAATTAATTTACAATGTTTAATAACTGTATTATTGATGAAAGAGTATATGGCACCGACTATTCCATACCCTGAAATTTGTAGAACACCCCTCAAACCCCTAAACCGTAGTAGGGACGTCTGTGCTGATACCACCCAACAACCATGGAAGAACCTATGTCATATACTATATCCATGATATACTATTCTTGAAGTGTAATTATCTCCAAACCTCCTTCTCCTGATACATTACACAATAGACGATCCCTCCATAGGGCAACAACCGGCCATTAAGTGCCAAATGTTGCTCCACACAACAAAATTCTTATAAAACTGAGATTTACAGATTAACACCTTTGATTCCACCTATATAATACTCAAGGGATCTATAAAACCTAAAATAGACCCTTAATGGGATACTATGATATTTTCCCTTACAAAATTTATGTCTTCAAATTCAAATTAAATGAATAGAGTCAAAAATGACATTAGTGGGATTTTATGTTATATTATATTATATAAAATTATTTAAAAGTCATATAAAATTACAAGAGGAAAAATAGGATGAGAAATGTTCAAAAAAATATTACCACATAAATTTATGAGTTAATTGTTACTTTATATGTAAAATTACAATCCTTCAATATTGTAAAAGTCATTTCTATGGTTATGATTAAAGTTAGTTTTCAAAGGGGTTAAATCAAATGATAACATAAAAAATGACACCAAAACATATCTAAATTTCATTGGATTATGATATTTATAACGTATAATATTTTTCCTTTGTTATTTATATTTTTTGATTGATTGTTTTTAAAGAATTAATTAATTATATTATATTATTATTAGTAAATCTAACTTTGTCACTTCCCTTATTTATAGTATGAAACAAATTCACACCACTTTAATACATCTATACTAATCATCCCAAATTGAGTTATAGTATCATGATACTTATATATATTTTATAGGTTCTGGTATTCATAAATGACCCTTACAAGGGTCCTTAAGTAAGGATCTAAAGGAGGCCTCCCAAAGAATTTGTAATCATCTTACCCAAACTATTTAAATTTATCTATTCTTCTCAGTCATATGTATCTAAAAAGTTTATAATAAAATAATTAATTTTGAATCGTCAATATATATTTTTTTATACTCATGAAATAGCCATTATGCATCCATTTTATATCAAATTTGATGTGAAATTATTGCTCATTCTTACCTATGGACTACCACCTCCATGCAATGATTTGATTCATTTTTCATCACCATCATTCATGGATGGGTAATGTGATGATAGTTATGTTTATAAATTAGATTAATGAAATTATTATGATTATGGAATTATATTATCATATCTATCTTCATAACTTACAATCATTTGGAAGGCGATAACATCACTTATGTGTATGTGAGGACTACCACATCCATAAAGTGACGCGATTCAATTTTTATTTCCACATTACATCAATAATAATATGGATTTATTTAAAAAATATAAAATAAATAAAAGATATAATACTTACTATGGATGGTTAATTATAGTTTTCCTACTATTCATTACATGTTTTGGAACGTGAAAACAACATTCAAGCATGCATACATCCAACCATCTCTATGCATGGTTCTATTCAATTTTCAATATAAAAATGTTATAAATGATTAAAATATGTTTATAATGAATATATATTATATGAAAAATTTTGGAGATAATATAACCAATATCTATGTTTATGGACCAGAACTACAAAATTGACATTCTCATGAAAAATGAAATAGTTAGAAAACAAAAAACAAAGACATTAGTAAGGAATTAATAACAAATTAGTGTTTAAATACTATAAATGAATCATATATGATATGATAAGTATTTAAATGAATCTATTATATAATTATAATAATTTTTAATTTATTATATTTAAGGTATGAGAGACTTTGATGTAAGTGAAACATTAGTTAATGGATTTATGTTTAAATCTCATTTTAATCGGGATTATTTATACATGAATTTCCATTAAAGAAAATTGTCCAAATATTTCCTAATAAATCAATTTAAATTTATTCTAACATTTTTAGTTCTTGATAATACTTGTTTCTATTTCATTTTTCTCACATTATACACTTGATAGACTAAAATATTTTTTTATGAAAAAACAACTTTATTTATCACTTCTGCGGAAAATACTTCTTCCCTATAAATTATTTCCAAAATGTTTTAAAATATGTTTTCACCATTATCATATGATTTTTTAAATTTATTTTTACCCATGATTGAATTTTTATATATTTTTAATAAATTAATATTCTTATTAAGTTTTCAATGAGTAACTTATTTACTGTTTATTGAATATATATTAGAAATATTTGTTTTAAAAATAATTACATGAAATGAATTTAACTCCACCATGAATACTTAATTATTTTAGTAATACTTTAAAATATTATATTATTCTTTTAAAAGAATTTTTTTCTCTCTAATATTTTGACAAAATTCCTTTTTAAATAATTGATTTCAAAGTGAAAAGGGTATTTTTCTCCTGAAATGCTCCAGTGATTTTTAAAGTAATTTTACATATATAGAAACATTATTTAATATTGATTAGTATTTATTGGAGATATGATCCAATGATATCATATTTATTATTTTCCTACCTGGTTTAAGGTTATGATGATGAAATATTCATGAAACTCGTTTTCTTTTCTAAATATTATGTTATGAAGATTAGTTTAATGAAATATTTATATGAATTGATTTATGATTATATGGTGGGTGATAGACAAAATACTTATACCTATAATGCATTGGGTAATGAATATTTTTATTGAGATAAAAGGGTATATGATAGGTCATCATGGGCCTAATAGAGGGTACATGAGAGGTTATCCAATGACTAAAATGGGGTATATGATAGGTTATCTCAAGACTGAAGAAGGAACACTGATAATACTATCATGTTATACCCATCATAGTGGTTATACATGACATAATATTTTGATGATTATGATTATTCCACACACTATTCCATAAAAATATGCCTTATGCAATGAAAATATGCCTTATTATGATATTATTCTATCATTTATCATGTTATTTGATTCATTTATTATTCATGTATTATGAACTACTAAAAATTATGCCATGAATGATTTTTCTGATTTGGGATATGCAGTGTATTGTTTTAAAATGTTATGATAATTTTTTCATACCCTTATTCTCATGTAATGTCTAAGTGATCATTTATATTTCCCTTGATTAACCTTACTGAGTATCTATGCCCACCCTTTTTATGTTTCCATTCTCAAGGTTATGAAGAAATGTTTTAACTATGATATGTATAATATGGGTGATAGTTATGAAGTACTTAGAAGTAGATGATATCGATATCTTATGTATAAGTTGTCTTTGTATCCAGGTTTCCAAAAAAAATAAATCTATATAGTTATGGCATGGATTTTATTTTTATTTAATGAATATTTATCTAATATTATATAATATTTTTGTATGAAAAGTATGGTTCATTATGATTGGTATCAGATAAAGGTTTGGTTATGTCTGGAAAGTAGGATGATAAAATTCTAGTGAGAACTATAAGGATAATCCTATGTATATGATTACATCATAAGTTATGGTAAAAAGGAAGTATGGTTTTCCAAATAAAACATCCCTATATGGATACAACTATTGGATGAAATTTGGAAAACATTCCTCTAGGATCAATATCCCCAAAAAAAGAGAAAATACATTTTTTTGAGAATAGCATGACCATAATTCTAGTGCACGTTGAGTGCTCCCTTACTATGCACATAGTACGACACATGTATGGTATATACTTGAGTAAATTTATATTTTATTTATGAATCATCATGAAAGATTTGAATAGATAATGATCATTAAAAAACTATTTTTAACATAAGGTATCATAAATTAAAAATAGTGTTTTGATTTAGACATCTTATAAATCATTTTTTAAGATTATTTAATTCCCTACTTCGATTGTTGTTTATTATATGTTTTTTTGGGTTTAGTAAATGGATAGAACTTGGAGAAACCATGTTAATATTGAATGTGAACGATAATGGAATGATTTTACTCCTAAGAAACCATTTTTTATGGGAACTATAAAAAAAATATTTTTTCAACGTTTTCATAAATTCCCAAATCCATGAATAATTTTGATATTTGAAATGATAAAAGGATAAATCAAAGTTATATTTAGCCCATAGTGAGGAAAAATCCACCTTTTTTCAATGGGTCATATTTTCCACTAGTTTCTAAAAAAAGGATCAGTACCATTGAAATGATATTTTTTATTCTCCAGTGTTCATTACATGGAAAATTCCTTTTATATATCTAGTTTTTGGAGGAAAAATAATATCAATGGTATACTCTTATAAAGAACATGAAGAAAGAATATAAAATTGACTCTATAGAGTGGGATAAGTTTATAATTCTATTTTTTAACAAGTAATTTTTACATATTCATAATATGAAAATGGATATGGTCTTTTTTGAGATAAGAAATATAGATAGTGAATGAATTAGTATATATGAACTAAATTTTACATGACATGCAAGTTATGATTATACCATTATCAATTAACTATAAATTAATGTTAATTTATTATTTAGTGGCTTAAAACCATGAATATAAAAAGAATTTTACAAAAGGTACGTTAGTAGTTATGAAGAAGTCATTCTATGTGATACCTTTGTAGTAATGGAGATTAATGTTACCCAAAACTCTCATGATTTTGATAAGAAATTAATGATGGAATTCAAATAAAATTATAATAATAAAATCCCCAGAGGGAAAAAATGAGCCTTCCATTATGCTTGAAACATTTAAGGAGAAATAGAGGAAACTTTATTAAAGGGGATATTAAATGCTTTATGTGTTAAAAGTATGGTCATCATGTAATGGAATTCCAAAGTGATGGAAAGAAGCTAGGCATCGATGGAGGAAAAGAACCACTGAATTCACAACTAACACACTAGTGTTTCAGGTAAAAAGTGAAAGGTAATTTTGTAACTAGATTTCAAAATGAAATTTTCATGATAATGATCAACATCAAAAACCACTCAGCAAAAATACTATTGAAAATATCAAGTGATAATTATTATTGATGGGGATTACGATAATTATAGTATGAAAGGTAAACTTACCATACACTCTTGAACCTCTGATATCTTATAAAATTATGGATCTATCCACTCATTTATATCTTTATAATTTTCTATGGTCTTAAAAATACCTCCTCAAAGATTGGATATTTAATTATTAGTGAAAAAACCTAATAGAAATATAATCAAATCTCAAGTATATGATTCTTATTTGGCTGAAGTATGTGGGGATATGTTTCTGGAAAATCTTATTATACTCTCTCTAGTGGAATTTGATGTTATCTTATGCATGGATTGGATTTATTTATATAAATACCAAATCCATTTTCGAGGACATTATGTCTTGTTGGATATTAAAAACAAACCTATGATTATCAATTAGTACAATGATTCATCAAAATTTCATAAGGAAGTTTCATCCATTGTATTTTTCTTGCCTCATATTCAAAATGGGTGTTTATCAAAAATTACTGGGGAGAAACTCGACATAAAAGATATACCTATTTTATGATATATATTTTTGATGTTTTTTTAAAATAGTTGTACAGTCTTCCTATAAATAATGATGTTAAGTTTTCAATATAAATCACACATTGTTCTATAGATATTTAAAAGATACCATATATAATGTACTCAATGGAATTGTATGAATTCAATAAGAAACTACCAGAGAAATTTTATAAATAATTCATCCAGCCATGTGTGTCACCTTAGGGTGAATATGTCCTTTTTTGAGATGAATAATGTAATAATGATACCATTAATTGATTATTGAGAATATAACAAGATCAAAATTAAAAATAAGTATCATATTCCCTATATTGATGATTTGTTCAATCAATTATTATAAGAAAAATATTTTTCCAAGATTGATCTTCATATAAGGTATCATCAATTTAAGGTCAACTAGGAGGATATACCCAAAAAAAATTCTGTATAATGTAGAAAAAATATGGATATATAATGATGCATTTTGGTATTACAAATTTCCCTACTATTTTCTTGTATTTAAGGAAATGTGTCATTAGAGATTAACCTGATCAGCTTATAATAGGCATTGTAGATGATATTCCTAAATATTTAATGTGTAAGGAAGAGTATGAATATCAATTGAGTAATTTACAAAAGAACCTACAGATGTATAAGTGGTATGAAAAATTTAAAAAATATATGTTTCGGTTATAAAAATTATATTTTTTATGTCATATAATCTAAAACGAGGGTATATTAGTGGGCCCATAAAATATTGATGATATTGAATATTGGCCCATAATAATCACTATGACTGAGATCTATAGTTTTCTTAGTTTGAATGGATATTATCAACACTTTTTTGGGGTGATTTTTCCTGGATATAAAATCGAATCACCATGTTAACATAGAAGGGATCTTGGTTCATGTGGATTAATTAATATGATGAAAAATTCATGGAATTGAATTTATGGCTAGTAAGTTTATATGTGCTTATATTTTCCTATAATGGAAAATGGTTTGTGATATTTATTGATGAATAAAATAAGGGAAATGGACAAATCATTATGTACAATGATAGGGTTATAGCTTATTCCTCACACCAATTGATGGTTCCTGAGAAAAATTACCCAGCTCATGATTTTTAGTTAGATATAGTTAATTATTCATTAAAGATATGGATGAATTACATTTATGGAGAAAGGTGTGATATATATACTGATCATAATTTTTTAATGTATATATTCAATAAAAAAGTGTTTAATATTCTCCATAGAATATGGTTGGAGTTTATTAAAGATTATGTTTGGTCAATACATTACCACCCTGGGAAAATGAACAAAGTGGAAGATGATTTTAGCCAAAAGGATTATGCTAACTTATCTATGATAAAGATAAAAAAAGGGTCCAATATTTTTGGAATGAAAAAGGATGGATCCAAAAATATTTAAGGAATGGGGGATATCTTATCCTTCTAAAATGAGTGTTTAAACTTCTATGAAAGTTAAGATTATATATGTTTAGAAGGAATATGTAGAGATGGAAAAGAAGGACATAAATATTATTTAGTTATTACTTGATTAAATAGAATCATAATGTTCAAGAATAATGTATGTGTTTTATCAATACCAGACACGAATGATCTAATGGATAAAGCTCATAGTTGAACATTCTTTATTCATCATGGATGTATAAAGTTTTATAGAGACCTGAAAGAGTACTTCTAGTGGGATAACATGAAGAAATATAATAAATAGTTCATATAATTATTTTTGGTATATCAAAAAGTTTAAAATAAGAGATAGAAATGTTACAACCCTTACCAATACCTGAATAGAAATGGGGAAAATTTACCATATATTTCATCATCACCTGAAACCCCAAAACATCTAAAGGTAATAATGTAAAATGGGTTGTAGTATATTACCAATAAAATTAAGTACACTTCATTTATATTGGAGAAGATGTATCTCTTAATCATCTTTCTCAAACACACATTTAAAATGTTGTAAATTTGCATGGGGTACCACATTCTATTGTATCTCTTCAGTGTATTAGGATTACCTAATCTTTTTAGTGAAGTCTTCCATAGGATATGAATAAAGAATTAAGTTTCAATATTTCTTATCATCCTTAGTATTATGGTAAGTCTGAGAGAAACATTCAAACCCAATAATAAATAACAATATCTTATTATATGTATTTAAAATGTTATTGGGATCAAGGATTTACTTTAGTAGTGTTTCAATATAAAAATAGGTTTCACCCACACATTTAGATGGATCCTTATGGAGCCCTATATGGAATGAAGTGCATAACTCCAACATACATGGATGAAGTTAGAAAAATAAATCTATTAATAATTGATCTAGCAAAGGAAACAGTAGAGAAATTTAGATCATTTAAAAATCATATTTAGGAATTTCGATGTATACATTAAAGTTATAGTGAAAATCATTGGGGAAATCTATAATATGAATTTTGTGTGGATGAATTTCTATGAGTTTATCTATGGTAGAAGGATATGAGATTAAAAAATAAAGGAAAAATAAGACATATATATATTGTCTCCTTCAATATTCTTGATCATGTAGGGATAACATCCTAACTCTTGGAACTTACATTGAACCTTTATAAATTTCATGATGTGTTCCATATATCTCTCCTTAGTAAGTACATACGTGATCCATCACATGTACTAAATTCAAAGGTCATAAAATGAAGCATGATCTTTCCTATTGGGAAAAATGGTATAAATATTGAATCATAGAGATAAAGTTTAATCGAACAAGAGTACTCCCCTTGTTAAAGCTCTCTAGATGAATAATAATTTTGATAAATTTACCTCAGAACATGAGGATGTAATGAAATATTGATATCATCATTTGTTAATATGAATGTGATGAACTTTAGATCAAAAACTTCATTTTATGGTGGTGGAATGTAAGACCCTGAGATTTTAAGATATAGTTCTCTATAAATAAATTTTATTTCATCGATAGCCTGATTTACACGCAACACTGATTTTAAAAAATCAATGGTATACAATTGAAATATTACTATTTAATTTTATAGTTTTCACTTAGTTGTCAGATTTTTGGGTATGAATTAGACTAACTAAATTAAGAAAATTTAATTTACACATGTATAAAATTAATTCATTGGTTATCATAATTATAAATGAATATAAAAATCATTTATAAGTAAGATAGATGTTCTTATGGAAATAATTTTTCTGAGTACAATGTGTTTTCATCTTATAAATTAAATTAATCACTATTAGTGAATAATTTTAATGAAATTTATATATTATATGTCTAATCATTTTGGTTAATATTCGTATAGTGTTATTTCTAGGAATGTGATAACAATAAGAACAGTTTTATAATTAAAAATATCTATTTATAAAAAATAGTTTTCATCACATGATAGAGTTAATATTTGCACTATTTTCAATGTGTATTTATTGATTTAATACCCTCTCATTATCAATTTGAGATTATTTTTATCATTATTTAATTTTAAGGATGTTAAAAACGTAAATTCATTTTTTAATTATAGAAATTTAATGATTTTCTATAACTTATGTATTTTGATAATATCATTTATAATATTTACCAAAATTGAGAAATTAATATTTTTGGGTTTCCATTGTTCATGGGATTCATCTTATTCAATTGGCCCCAATGAAAATTCACACTTCATATGGCCTGAATCAATTAGTCCTTATCAAAAACATTTTGCTGATATAATTGAAAAATCCCCATTAAATGAGGCATATATTAGGGTAATGAAAATCAAATGATTTGATTATTGTTTAATGTGATGTATGATTAGAGTGTTAATGTTCACCTTAAATCTCAAGTATAATTTTTCCAATTAAGGCATGGGTTTACTGGTTTATGTTAGAGGAAGATGAAGAGTCAATTTATCTAAAAAAATGGAGTTTCTATAAAACTATAAAAACTATTCTTAAATATTTCAAAAAGAGTTTAAAATATTTGGGTTGATAGAAAATAAAATTCAAAAAATCACTTATGAAAACCCCTTGGCATGTTTAGATAGTCTGGTGGTAAAAATGTTAAAAACATCTGAAAAAACATTCTGGAGAATAATTTTTTGGATCTTTATATTATATTTCTTCTTAGTTGTTAATGTATTTTTCTTCCCCCTTATTCTCAGATACCCTTCACATGAAGGGGTAAACTTCTATGTGATTGGAGAAGGGGAGATTATCTTTTTTAATGATTTACTTTCCACACTTCATTAAATAAAATAAATTTATTCTTCTCCTTAGTTGGTTTCAATATTTTAATCAAAGTTTTTATTATGAAGTATGAATTTATTTGTTCTTAGATTTTATTTTTTTCATTACATTGGTTGATGTTCATTATTGACCGCCACTAGGATCTAGTTTATATATGATGGTATAAACTAGGTCTTAGTGGTGAATTAATCAATGATTATAAAAATGTGTGGGAGGGGTAGTGGGTAATCTTGATTTTTCAAGATAAAGATGACCCAATCAGTTATTTCCTAATATAATTTAGGGTATTCACTACAAAAATAACATCTCAGACTGGTTTCCTCTTAACCAATGTACCGATTGGATTCAACAGAAGCCCTCAAGTGAACCTCACCATATTACAGAGGATTTCAAATAGTAGTGAGGTCCAAAGGTGTGTCTATGGTGGGACTAATCCCTCATTTTAGATTAACAAAAAATAATTAATAACTAATTATCATACAAAGCAGTGAATAAATAGGGTACAAAAGCAATACATATTATATGTATGTAGTAATAAATAAAATTTAGTAAATTAATGAATGGATATGTCATACATATAACATTGATCAACCACTGGGCTGATAACATATGCATGAGTACATTAAAGAAACTGAAATAAAAGTATATGGATCTACTACCAACTATAAGATGAACAACATATCAGGTATCTATGAAAATTTTAAGCTAATCCAACCCAATCATAAGAATCCACATGAGAGGCTCAACTAAATAATATAACTATGGGCCTCATCCATATCCATCAAGAGTCAATTCTCATACTGGGAACAAACAAATGTTTTCCACACACACTAAGGTTATCATAAAGGGGGTGTGAAATAAATATTAGTAGGCCACCCCAATATTGAAACTATAATATGATATCAATTTCTCATACTCATGTAATATGATAATATTAGTCAAGGAAAAAGTTTATATGATAAAAAAAATTAATCCATAGTCAGTCCTTGGGTCTATTATCTCAATCGATGATACATACTTCGAGAAATTCCATAAATGTCTCTAAATATATATTCCATCACATATATATATATAAATATATTTACATATCTATATATATATTCTAAAAATAAACACACAACCACACACATAGATATATATATCTCTCTGTGTGTGTAAGGTGAAAAATAAAAAGATTCAAACCACAACTATTCCTTGGTTCTAGAATCTATATTTTATGGAAATCCAATGAATAAGGCATTGAGTTTGATTTCATACCACTATTTTCATGTTTAAATAATTCAATCCTGGGATCTATAATTATGATAAAAAATACCTACCTTACTGAGTTCCAGATATGTCTCTAAATAAGTTACGTCACCATAGGGTGACACATATACTAACCATGGGTTCCCCTGTACAAGCCTCTAATTATAATGATGAAGGATTCTTGGTAAAATATATACATCGTATAAATATTCTATGATATTGATTCAATACCAGTAAATCAATCTAAATCAAGTTAAATTTTGGACTCCTAGGTCCTACCCCATATGTAAATAACAACATTAAGACTATGATTATCTCAAGAGTGAATAACCCTTAGGTGACATGAAAAGAATACTCTCTAGATCCTTGTACTTGCATTAAATCCATTAAATAAATGGATCAAAATATCACTCATAGAAAATAATAATGAGTATAGTAATGGTTCATCCACCCGACCCAATGGAGTATCCTAAGTATTTCACGGGATAGAGTAATCACCCTTGAGTGCATCTAAAATAAACAATGAGGAGGGACAATTCCAGGAACATTGTATACTAAGGATCCTAAACTAGATCCCATAAATTTCATCTTATCATCCCAATAAATAGGAAGACAAAAAATCTAAATCCCAAAAATTAAGTCTGTGTATCAAAATAAAAAGCTAGGTTGAACAGGAGGATCCCAATAAATATGTTTGGGAATCTAAATTATCAATAAGTATCAATAGCCATATCATAGGAAGTATATCTCTGAATCCAAATAAAAAAGAAGGTTTAATAGATGGGTCTGAAGATGTATGTTTGGGATTTCTAATAAAAAAGCATGCTCAATAGCCAGATCCCAAGAAGTAATTCTGAGTATCCTAAAAAAAATCAGTCTCAACCGTTGGATCCCAAGAATTAGGTTTTTGCATCCCAATCTTATGGAAAAAAATAAACATAGAGGTTGGATCCCAAGAAGTACCTATGGGTACCCATATCATATAAAACATCTTGTCAGGAACATTGGACACAATCTTGAAAGCCTCTTTAAATAGTTATTGCATCATGATTAACCCTATGAAATGTATATATAAATAGTGAGGGTTTCCAAATTCCTAAACCTGCCAATGCTATAAAAAACATAGGATCAGATGTTCAGTCTGATTTATGAGGCGACAACAGCTATCATCCATAAAAAAATAGACAACACACTAGCTCAGTTTCGATAAAGAACCAAGGACCCCACTGGGTTCCCTAGTTCAAAGAACAATATTGGTATCTTAGTCAGGATAATTAGAGGTAGTTATCAATAAGGGTAATCATATGGGAGATCCTTATAATGAAAGTGTAAACAAAAAATCATACCTGAGATCCTCTATGTCGATACATAAGTAGAGTCATCATACATGGGATCCTTAAAATAAATAGATATACAAATCCATCAAACATGGGAACATAAAAAAGAATAGAGAAGGGGATTAATAGTATTTTGGAACCCTGGAAAGAATAAACAAGTAAACGAATCTAACATGGGATCCTTGAAAAGAATTAATCCCTCATGGTAAAAAATCCACCAACCTCATCTCTAACATGTCACAACCTTCTAGTCTAGAAGGGAACATCTGATAAAGGAGTCATCCTCATGGTAAAGGTATGTAAATATCACTTGAGGGAGATAGCTCAAAGACCTTCTCATATCAAGATCTAAATATGAAGGGAAAACTAATTTTTCACAAGGGATGTATATCCCCATGAAATGTAATTCTCTCTTAAACACCTATATAGAGTCATGTAATCACCCAAAGGGTTCCACCTTTGCGATAAATGTGGAATTTTTTTTGAGAATGGACTACTAAAGTGTCCAAATAAAACTCTAGGTCATAAAAATATAAAACAACTAAAATGGGAATCATTAAAGGAGTACACAATGCATATACCCAAACACATCGAATGTATTCTCAAAGGTAAACCTGGGCATGTATAACAACCAAAAATGTCATGTAAAACCCAATTACATAAAATAAAATACATTTATGTGGCATGTGTACTATATGGGGTACCTTCTCATGTACCACACATGGTATAGCCCTGTATCATTTCCTAGACTTGTTATTCTATTTGGAATATGACCCACTCAGGGTATGGCCTCATTCCCTACACATCCATGTGCCCCTACACGGGCTATCTTGCCATGAACTCACCTACATGGATGAGTGAAACTACACAGAATGTACTATAATTATATGGTATGTACATATAAAAATTCATCGTCCCTAAACAAGAATAATAGATAGTGTGTGTTCTTAAACTACATTTGGTGTAATCAGGATTTCCAAATGGGAAAAACCTGTAATCAGCTCAAAGAACCATTTTCTCTTATTTAAGAATATGTAGACCATCATGGTTCCTTAGTAAGAATAATAGTTTTTTTAAAACTATAATGTGGAAACTGTATATGTATTTATGGAAAACAATTAATAACGACCTACCTTTTGGTGGAATTCAGTGATGCCTCACTCGCATTTGGGCTTCACAGCTACTGCATGATGATCCATCTCCTCCAAAGCTCTATGGACAAACCTCTCTTCATATATACCTATTTATCTCTCTATATCAACCTATTTTATCTCAGTATTGATGAAGGAAACTCAGATGATAAAATAATGAGAACTAGTTAGAGAAAAGGAGGAAAATAAAAGAGCAAAAAAAAGAAGAAAATAAAAAATAAATGAAAACGGGGCTTGAACCCATCCCCGATTCCCAACATGAGTTTATGCCTCACCTTAGAAAAAACCTTGTTATATAATCTATGATAGAGGAAAAATCTCTATCAGACGATTCTATGAAAATATATCACTAAATAAACACACCTGAATAAAATAATATTTATTTTTTTATCTCTAAAATATTAATTTTTGTCTAAAAATTTTAATATCTAGAAATCCCACCAAAATCATTTCATAGGGTAAAAAACTAATTCCACTACCAATAGAGTGTTCAAAAAAATTATATTAGATTATCTAATGTTAGAAAATTGCAATTTTACCACTTAGAATATTATAAAATAATAATCTCAAATTTATACTGAAATCCATAGTACATAAAATATAGGTCCTTAGAATCTCCCCTCCACAACCCTTATCTTCCCTATGAATCCTTTTTGTGAAAGAAAGCCCATGCTCTCATCCAGATCCACTACAAAACTATGAAATCTTTACCATCTAATGACTAATCTCAGAACATCCCAAAATATCCCATCAAAGAAGACTCTCAACTGTTATCGATGTGGTACTCCCCACCATATGAGAGTATTTAAGTTCATCTGACAATTTAAATATGATCTCAATGTCCCACACTCTATCCATCACTGAACGTGATAACTGACATGTGAAAAACTAATAAAAAAAATACCATTATGGATGCCTCAAAATATCACCCAAACCCTCTTCTTGAGAAGATATTCCAAAGAAAAATATATATTTCAACTCATAATTTGAGTCACTACCCTCAAATGGCCAAAGGATGACTCCCCACCATATGGATTACCTTACAATACTCACAAGTACAACCTCAAAAAGTTTAAACCATCAAAAGTAAAAATTTATTTAAAATGATTTTTGTATTTCCAAAACTCTCTCAAGGTACTCAAGATGTGGTCAAGATGTAATAAAGATCTTTTCTAAGATAGGAGTAAACTAATATTCCATCAATATGTGTTTTTCATGCTCCCCAATACACGTTCACATCAAATTATGATATACTTTTATTTAACCAACTCTTGTCACCATGAATGCTAACAATGTGTTTCCACGTCTAACCATGGGTCAAGTTCTTCATAGTAACAAATTTATTCTTGATGAATACTATAACACAAAGAGAAATTCCTCATTTAAGTCACCAATTCATGGGACACCACACATATAAAATTTATGTTGAAACATTTTTCCTAAACTCTCACATGACCACTCAATGATTTAGATTTTAAATGGAACCACATGTAATTAACACATACCTTATCACTTGAATCACTCTACAATAGGTTTCCATCACAATGATAAGATGATCGTGCTACAAGGAACATCAATCTGACTAATCTAGAAGCTCCCTTGGAACTCTTCTTTAAAATTGGGTAGTTCACATATTCCACGATTTATTCCACTACTACTAATTACATGGGGTTATTTTCATTCATGAGTGTCAACATGTTCTATTAAAAAACTACTAAAAATAATTCATTGGTACCCAGTGAGCATCCATATATAATATTACCTCCTTAAGGTTATAGTTCATTGTTAATGTTATGTGTCTATCTACATCACACAAAGCGACCTGACTGGATCTCCATAATTGAAGGTACCCATTGATGAAGTTGACCAATCAGTTTCAAAATATTTCACACAACATTATCTAAATGATCTATTTCATATCACAATAAAATCATTTGGTTAGGTAGAATTCCATTCCAAGATATATGGAAAAATACTATATAGGTTGTTGGTGACACTTTAAATATATTAACATAAGAAACAACTTCATACCAGGGGTTTATCACATGGGAACAATATTCTATATAATCATATTAGGGTATATATATACTTTTTATGATGAACGATCCATAAAACTCACCATCAAACATCTCATTGTATATCCACATAACCTACCTTTAGGACGGAATACAAACACATATCAGGCCAAAGGATAAGAATTTCACTAATAAACTATATACAAAAACAATATTTATGTTTTTTGACACTTTATGAAACTAGAATATATCATCAATTAAATCAAACATTAGAAGGACTATAAAATTTTGACCCTATGTGCTAAAAATGATATATGATATGCCTCTTTCCTTTGATTTCCAATTATTGAAATCAATCACTGACCACTTTCCAGTAGTCCATGAGCTAGAAATCTATCGATGGTCTCTCAATAGTGGTTTTAGAGTCATAAATACATAGTAAATAAAAAACCCACACCAAAATAAGTTACACTCAAAGATAAAGACATATAAAAATATGAAATCACATATTAAAAATATAAATCCCATACCCTCTAAAATAATAACTTCTTAATAGAAAATGTGTTATGATGAACCAATCTGATATCCATCAATAGTTCCTAAAACCTCATATACACCATATCCCAAATTGTAATACAAAGTAAAAGGAATTCCTTTGATACCATTTTGTAATGTCTTATAATGGATTCCATTAAACAATTTCCCTAAGATGATTCACCACCAGGAATCAAGTGTGGCACTATATATGAAAAATGCTACTACTTAGTAGTGAGGACCTAGGATATATATATATGAAGGGAGTAAAAAAATAAATATATTGTACTAAGTTTCATCGGAGGTAATGAATAAATAGAGAATTTAGTCATTAAATATAACAAGTATATAATAATAAATGAAATTTAGTAAAGGCAAGAATGACCATGTCATACATACAAAACTGATCACCCACATGGACAATCACATATATAGAAGTACATAAAATAAACTGAAATAAAAGTAAGTGGATCTACTATCAACTTTGATATAAACCACATACCCAGTCACCATATCACAGTCGAGCTTCTATAGCCTGATCATAGTAATCCAAATGAGTAGCTCTATTAAATCAAGTAACCATGGCCCTCAACCCTATACATAATATATATTTTCTCAACCTAAAGACAAACATAAGTTCTGAATGCACACCAAGGCTCATGTATAAGGGGAGAGAAATAAATCATTGTAAGAAGCCCCCAATGGTGAATATATAATCTATAGTCATAAGTGAATGATCATGAATATGATCATATTAGAAGATACAAAAGTTTAAATAATAAATATAATTAATACATATCAGATCCCTGGGTCTATGATTCCGATTGATGATACCTACTTCGACCAAAATTGAAATTTCACTAAACATATGTTCCAAGATATATATATATATATATATATTTGTGTATAATTATATTCCCATAAATGTGTATATATAAATATATATATGATTATGGCGATAAATAAGATGAATGAAACTATAGACGATCCTTTGGTCTGCAATCTTGATAATTTGGACATCCAATTAATAAGGTATTGAGTTAGATGCTGTACCACTCAAACCATGTAGAATTATGTTGATTTATATTATTGTAATCCCAGTTGACAATACCTGCTCTGAAAATTGAAAGAAATGTCTCTATGGATTCTATTCCACCACAGTGGGATACTTGTCCTAACCCCTAGTTCTCCAAGACATGAATCCAATCACTATAATAAAGCATTCTAGTTAAAATTAGGATATCCTATAAACACTCTGTCAGCTGGGTTCTATACCACACAATCCATGCAAATCCATTCAGATGTCTAACTCATAATTCCTGACCCATAGGCAAATCCTGACATTGGGAATTTGGTGATCTATAAGGGGGATGAACCTTATGTAATGTTTAAATAATTTTATATGAATCCAAGTACTTGCTCAGAATAAATTAAATAAATGGCTCAATAAAAAACTCCTAGAAATTTTTGTTTAGTATAATAATCGTGCATCCACCCGACCCTATGAGGCATGCTAATAGTCCATCCTTAGAGTATAATAATTCTCTAATGTATCTCAAACCAAATATTTGGTGCACCATTTCCAACACTATGTTCATGTAAGGATCCTATAATAGAGTATAAAAAGATTAATGGGCATCCCAACAAACAACTAGGCTTCATATCCAGATTCCAGTAAGTATGTTTGGGCATATAAAAAAATAGGATTAATAGCTAGATCCTAGGAAGAAAATATTGGAATCCCAACAAACAAGAAGGCTCCAAAGATGTATCCTAATAAGTATGTATGTAAATCCCAATAAACATGTAGGATCAATAATCATATTCTAGGAGGTACATATAGGAATCCCAATAAACAAGAAATATTAATAGCTGATCCCAAAAAGTATGTTTGTGTATATTAATAAACAAGTAGGCTCATCATCCAAATAAAAAGAATTATGTATTGAAATCTCTATAATATTACAAGAAAAATAATTCTCAAAATCTGGATCCCAAGAAGTAACTATGTGAATCCCTATCATATGTCACATCGTGTCAGGCATATTGGCCACAAATTTGGAAGTATCTCTAGATAATATAGATGCATCATGTAAGTCCATGTGTAATGTATATATAATTAGCGATGGTGGTCGTACATCAAAATCCATCACTACTATAATATCCTCTTGTAATCACATGTTCGATAAATGTTCTAAGGTGAAAAACTCTACCATATCTACCCAAAACTGTAACACACTAGCTCAAGGTTTTTCAAGTACCGGGGTCCCCACTGGGTAGGTCAAAGAATAGGTGGGTTATCTTACTCCAGATCATTATATATTGAATGAAAGTAGATGTATCCTATATAGGAACCTCAGAAAGACTAAGTAAGTAGAGGCATCCTATGTGGGATTCTGTAGATCTATACTTACACAGAGTAGTCATATATGTGATCCTTAGAATGAATAAATAAGCAGAAGAAACCTACATGGGATCCTAAAAAATAATATATAAGTGGTTACATCCTACATGGTATACATGTAAATAATAGATTTGTGGATTCATCCTACATGGGACCCTCAAAAATATTTATACTCTTGGGGTAACACATCCTGCAACCCAATCTATAACATATCACAACCTCTGAAGCTATAAGGGAACACACTACAATGGGTATTTATCATTGGAAAGATATGTAGGAATCAATCAATGGAGATGGATCATATCCCATTTTAGATAAAGGTATCACTTTTTGGAGACAATTGTATTTGATTGCTGGAGGAAGAACATCTCCCTCAAAGCTCATTCACTCCAAAAAAACTCTTAGGATTTTTCTAATCACCCCAAAGATTCCACCATCATGATCTATATGGAAAAGATCAAAATAGACTAAACATGTGTCCAAATATAACTCTATGGTGTAAAGATACTAACAAAACATAAAAGGAAAAAAGGAAGGAGTACCCAAATTATATACCTGAGTACATTACATGTACACTCAAAGATCAACCTGGGAATGTAATCCATATGAAATTTTCATGTAAAACCTATGTATATATCATGTTAATAATGTTCACAACATGTACCCAATATGGGGTAAATTCCCATGTACCTGACATGGATTGGGAAAGTATCCTTGTCTGTCTTTGTACTTCAACATAGAGTACAACCCACCCAAGGTCTTGCTATGTACTCTACATGACAATGTACCTCTTCATAGAATGTCTCTCAATGTACTCATATACTTGTCCATGTCAGACTATATGGCATCTAATTTTAATACATTATGTGAAATTCTAAAAATTAATCTTCCCCAAATAGGAAGAATATATATCGTGTGTTCCTAAACTATATGTTGTGTGATTGGGATTTCCAAATGGGAAAATCCTACAATCAACTCAAAGGATTTTATTTTTTATTTTAAGAATAGGTCAACACATAATGGGGGTAATTATAATGAATAATTGGGATTAAATACTATAAAATGGTAAATATATAGATATTTATAGAAAATATTTTGGAACAACCTATCTTTTAGTGGAATTCACCAAATCTTTTCCCATTTTTGGGCCCCCAGCTATCACACATATGTTTAGATCCTCCCAATGTCTGTAGGGGAACCACCATTCCACTACCCCACTATCTATTTATACCCATCTCATTTCATAGCCTCACTGAAGGAAACCCACATGGGGAACTATGTGAGAAGCCTTGGGAGTAATAGAGGAAAGGAAAATAGGTACAATAAATGGAAAAAATAAAATGAAAATAAAAATGAAATGGGGGTCAAGCCCAACCCAAGTGTCCTACATCAGTTTATGCCTCACTTATAGAAAACCCCATGTAATGGATTTTAAGGTGGAGATATAATATAAGTTTTTTACTTCAATCAATAGATATCTCTTCGAAAACAAGAATGATCAAATTAATATTTAATTATTAATTATTAATTATTAATTATTGTGTGAAAAACTGAATAGACAAGAATCCTACCGAACTCTTGTCCTAGGGTAAAAATATAATCTTAGGACAATAAATGTGTTCATAATAATTATATGTGATCATAATCAAAAATAAAATTAAGAATGTACCCCTTATAAGAATCTAAAATCAAATACTAAAATCTCTAATAGAATTTCCAATCCAAAAAAAACATGGGTCCTTACAATCAACAATAATACACCTTCTAACCAATGTAGTCAAACTGGAGAGTCTACTTAGACTCATTTGAGGTTAGTAAAATAAACTTTTAGACTCGACCAGTAGACATGTAAGAGTCTACTTCAACCAGATCCACAGTATTATATTGCACCAAAATTTATGAAATCACTTAAGAAAAATGGATATCGTAACATCAACATTTACATAATAAAAAAGAAAAAAAAACAAAAAAATATATTTAAACCAATTCAAATCACACTACTAATTATTATCGCAATAATAAAAATTAAAATAATAAAAATCATATTGTTCAAACCAACAATTCACATTAGAAAATATAAAACTGAAATATACAATCAATTCAAATTGAAATCTTGTGCTATAAATATAAAATTCCGAATTTAGATCGAATTAAAAAAATTATAAACCAAAAAAAGATCAAGAATTCCAGAATTAACTCTTATAACACAAAAAACTAAAGATTCGACAATGTAGCGGGACAATAGAGTTGAAACAGAGGTGAAAACGAACTCAGTGTTGAAGGAGAGAAGTCGATGCAGTGTAGGGGAAATCGAGTGAGAGGTTGTATCCTATAGGCTCAATTGTGGTTGATTTCTATCATGTGAATTACTGCCAGAGGAGCAAATAAGAAGACCAGGGTGTGAGGTAGGCAACATAGAGAGGGGAATATATGGAATTATGAAACCCTAGGCAATGAAACCAGCCAAAGAGAAGAGGAGAAGACCAGGGTGCTTGACAGGAAACGTGGAAAGGGGAAGAAATGAAAATTCAAAACCCTAGTCAGAGGTGCATCGCAGATCAAGTTATCTTAAATCATCCATAAATATTTGAATAGAAAAACATACTAGTTTTATGGAGTGAGTCTATGCGCATCAATCAATTTATCCTGATTTTCTGTTGTTGAAGATGAGTTTCCTCCCAAACAAATACATAGGGGAGTTTAAATGGAAGGGATGACTAAATCCGTAAACTCGTACGACTGTTTAAGTTGACTCACAATTTTAACTACCTTGCTTCTAACCCCCATAAATCCTTGGAGGTAATACAACAGTCATGTACTTTTCCTAATCATAATAAAAAATATGCCATCTCAACCATCTAATAGCTGATCTCGCTACATTTAAAAATATATAATAACAAAATATTTTCAACTATGACTGATTTGGTATTCCACAACATAGATATATCCTAATCATCATCTCATAACTAAAAATTGAGCTCAAAGGTCAACACTCCATCCATGGACATACACAATGAATGGAATGGTCAAAACTGATCATAATAGAGTGCCAGTAATAAAGCATCAAAACATCACCTGTACCAACTTCCTAAGAACACATTCAAAAGAAAAATCTGAATCCCAACTCAGAATGACTTTCACCACCCTCAACAGGTCAAAGGTGAACCCCCAACCATATGTATTACTTTATAATTATCCTAAAGAAAAACCTCAATAGTTTTTGTCCATAAAACCTAAAATGTTATTTAAAAATATTAACATATATCCAATCCTATATCAGTGTACTTAATAAGATGTCATGATATAGGAGTGATCAACACTAAACTGGGCATACACTGATATTCCATTGATCAATGTGTATCACTCTCCCCATTCCATGGTCACATAAACTAGGTGATACTTTTCTTTATCAAACTCTTGATCCCATGTCTCCTAAATTTTGTTCCACTAAGTCCATCAGTGGGTCAACTATCCCTTTACACCCAATTTATTCTTGATTCCTCCTATACCATGGAGCGACATTCCTAATTTAAGCAACAACTTGTATGAAAACATTCCTGAAAAATTTATTTCGTACCATATTTAGATGGTTCATACATGAACAATCATGGATTTATAATTTAAATGGAACACATGTAACAAGTACATACCATTATCAAAAAACTCATGCTTCCACAAGTAGTCCCTCATAAGTCTATGATTACCATGCTACATAGATCATCAATATAACTAATAAAAAATATCACTTAGAACCATTCTTCAAAATCAATCACTTTACTTATGTAATGATTCATTCCATGAATTCCCATTACAAAACATCATTTTCAGAAATGAGCTTCTACCCATGCTCAAATAAGCTAATAAAAATAATTCCTTAGTCAACAAGGTCAGGAACTTTAACATTGATACTGAAAGAACTCAGTTTCAAAACATAATTACATGAGGTGCTTCCTTACAAATAGAATTCATCATCATTCCTATATCTCAAAACCCAAGAAGCTCCCATGTGTGGATCTCAACAAGAGTATAATACTAAGATCACAGCCGTAAAGGCCTCTATAGACCCAAAAAACTGCTCTCATAGCTTTCCATCAATAAAAATAAAACATTAAGATATTAGGGTATATGATAAAACCAAGGGTCTATAGGTTTTCCACCATTGTCTATATGACATGTCTCATAATAGGGTAACTCGGTCTGACCATATAGTCTAAAATTCAAACCTCTTTAAGGGAGGTAACTTCCCATGTAAAACCAAAATACGCAGCATGAAAAAGATGTATATGGTGTGAAAACTACATGGGGTAAATTTCCGCACATCTCACATCACCTATACATGTATCCTTTTCGAATTGTTTACTTCTATAAGGTGTATAACCAAATCGAGGTTAGTTGTGTTCCATATATGGCCATGTTCCTATACACGATCTGTCTGTCCAAGTACTCAGCTATATGAACATGTATGAATACAAGGAATTTAATCTTATTACACAATGTGAAATTATAAAAATTCATATTAATTAGATTGGAAGAATACCTATTATGTGTTCTTGAAATACATGTTTTTTTAAAGAGGATTTCCAAAAGGTAAATACCTACAATCATCCTGAAACCCCATTTTTCTATCATCTATGAATATATCTACCGTCAAGGGGTACTAATAATGAATAATTAAGCTTTAAAAATATAAAATGGTAATTGTATATAGATTTATATGAAAAAACATAAGAATGACCCACACTTTGGAAAAATCTGATGAATCTTCTCTCATATCCAGGCTTCGCAAACTCCAGAGGATGATATGGCTCTTATCGAGATCTATATTGGTAATTCTATTCCTCTACCCCTCATTATCATTCTCCCTATACCTTTATGATATAATTAATTTCTAGTTAAACACATAGTGTTTTTGTGTGAATCTAGTAGAGAAAAAGAGGAAAATAATCGGGGAAAATAAAAGAATAAAAAGAAAAAGAAAAGAAAACAGGGATTAGGCCCATCAAAAGTGCCCAAAAGTGGTGATTACATACCAAGGATAAAATCCATGTTCTATACTCAATAATAGAGATGGATTAAAAATATTAGTCATTGAATAGAATATATAACTAAAGAAACATGCACGAATAAATTATTTTTTAATTAATTAAAAATTAATTCTTATTTATTTTATGAAAATTAAAATGGACCAAAATCCTACCAACTCCTATACTAGGGAAAAAACCATATTCTTTTACCAAAATTGTGGTCATAAAAATTATCCATGAAAATATACTATGTTAAAATGACCATTTTACCCCTTACAAGTAATTGAAATAAAAAATATAAATTTATTCACAAATTACTAGTAAAAAAAACACGGGTCCTTACCAAACTCTATCATATATAAGAATGAGGGTAGAACAATATGAGATTTTTAAAAGCTTATTCTCTCCATCGGCATTTTACAAGTTAGTGAGAGGAAGAGATTGTGTAATATAGCATTAATCAGCATGAAAAAAATAAATAACATGAAAATAAGATATCATTGTATTTAAAAAACTGATCCTGTCCTAATGAGTATTTTGTATCAATATTTTTAAACACATATTTCATTAGTATATTTTAAATAACTTTCTTAATTTTTTAATTTTTTTGAAAATAAAATAATTTAAAAACTTTAAATTTAACTAATTCAATGTGATAAAATTGGTTATTGTTCACTTCTCTCTAGAGACAACATAGGCTAACCAATATATGATATTTCAATATAAGAAATAATTATATTTTCCACACCCTAAGAGTGGAATGTATCAAAACATGGAACTATTTTTTTTGGTAGTAAAGATAATGAAATTTGAAATATCAATATTTTTCAATGTTAAATGAAAATATAATAAAACAAATTTTATGTCCTCATATTATATGGATTATGGTGTTTTGTTCCTTTTTAAATATACATGGGGATAAATAATATGAATCACCATAGAGGAGAAATGGAATGAGATTGTCGAAGACCTTAAAAGGGAGCCTTGAAAACCCAATATTTGAAAGATTGTAAATATATCTAATAAAACTCCAAGAGTACTTACAAAAATTGTATCAATAAATGGTGAAGGTAAAAAAAAATTACATTGTTTTCACCCAATTTGTTTAAAGAAAATAAATAGGTGAAACATCAAGAACATTTTATTTAAATGGTATAAAAGGCCAATTTCACTGGGCTAAATTGAAGACACATGAGATGAGGATCCAAATGGAATATATATCATGTGTTTAATAAGAGAAACCTAAACCATATCTAGTGGTGGAAGAAGTTTACCCACTTATATTTGAAGTTGGAAAACCAAATAAGACAACGGTGGGGATAAAAAATTATCACGTACAGATATATCAACAAATTATATAAGATATAAATTAACAATATTTGTATTTTGAATTATTTTAGGGATAACCATAAGATTTAGGTGGATTATAGAATGAATATTTAGTGTTCTATGATTATCTAATCCCTAAAAAAGTAAATGAATCCATACATTTATATCTTTATCTAGAGTTATATGAAAAATAAACTATTGAAGTAGAATAATATGAATATAAAATTGAGGATATTTAATTCCTACTTTAATCTAATAATATTCAACTATAAGAATATCTTTCCACTAAATATTCAATTGAAGGTGAAAATAATTATGTAAAGGTTCTTTTATCAAACTCATTATAATCTTATATTATTAAAAATAAATCAATTATTAGCTCTAATAGATTTGAATTTTCTAAATCACCTAATTATAATTTTATATTGGAGGAAGATGATGAAAATTAATATTCACTTATTAGGGAACACATGAATCTCCCCAAACATATTGAATATTAATTGGAGGATGTATAAGAAAATATAAAAGTTTATTTTCCTAATGAAACTAATACAAAAGATACAACAATGAAAATGAAAGATTTTTATATTGAATATTCATGATTTAATATGATTAAATTATAAATTCAATTTTACATTCCATTTGATTGTTTTCATTAATGATGTATAACTAATGAAATCACTGGAGACTTAATAAGAGGCTGTGTAAGTAGAATCCAAGAATAGGGAGACCCATTGTTTATCCTACCTTCTCCCTAAATGTTGTATATCATATCCATGTTGATGAATTTGGTGTACTAAATCCTTGTAGTTTTTATAAAAAATGAATATATGAAAGCTATAAGGAAGATTTAATTGTGTTTGAAATAAAATTAACTTCAGCCACTATCAGACATTTTTTGGAAGCTAGGACTAGCCATATAAAGGTAGTCAGAAAATAAAGCCCTCCTGGTGGTTAAATCAATATCTATTTATATTTTATTTTCATTAAATATATATATATATATATATTATTTTTTTCTTTTTCAGATATTTTCTATGTGAGAAGGGATTTCTAGATAAACTCAACATTGCACTGCAAAAAAGTCAAGTTGTACCGCTCTTTATCGCTCTAATAATTTCTATAATTTAGCTAAATTTTTTATACATATGAATTCTAGTTTAATTCACTCTGGACAATACATAATTTATATGTATGGGAGGTAACATTGTAGTTTAGGATTTAAAATAATTTTTTTAAAAATTATTGTAGCTTTTTTCAAAATTTTGTTTGTGTTTATCTTCATTTTAATTGTTTTAGAAACATGGGATCTCAAATTTTTGTTTTTTCATTTTAGAAACCCATGTCAATGAGTAAACCATGTTATACCATGAATTAGAACCTAAATTAATGATTAAAATTATTTTGTTTTTTGTTCATAATGTTGACAATTTCATGAAAAGACCTTTTATTTTTAAATCCCATTTAACATATCACTATCTTTTTCTTAAAAATCACATTTCAATGAGGCCACTAGAACATTTTGACATATTATTATAATTTACCTAATTTTTTAGAGAACTAATCCATTAATTATTTAACTATAATTTTATTTATTTATACAAAAACATGATTATTTGAGGTACTTGTGTTTAAAATGATTGAGGCATGGTGTTTGGTTTTAACATATTATTTTCAAGATAATCCTTTAGTCTATGGACAAATAAATTAATTTAATCATTATATTCCCTAATATCCATTAACAACCAATTATGTTATCCATATTACAAGTGAATTTTCCCAATCCAACCTTCTATTGAAGTGAAATTACATAATACAGTTGAACATCAGTGTGTGTGTGTGGGGTGGGGGATTCATCTTCTAGTGTCCTATATCATTTAGTGGTAACATGGGATGAACATAAAATGTGGAAGAGATGTCTTGACTAATAAAAATTTTATTCTGAAAAACTATCTTATTTTATGGATCCTTTTAAGTTAAGAATTAGGGGAAAAAATTATATTATTTAATCTGGTGAAAAAATATTATTACATATCATTTTTAGTTTCAAATTATTTACTTTTTGTACCTTAGATAAATGTTTCGTGATTATTAGTGATATTTTTTTTCAAATGGGAGTTAGTAGGAGGCTACAATTGTTTATAAATTAGAATCAAACTATTTTTATTAAAAAAAATGAAAATATTCTTATAAAGATTTTGAAATATTGACATCTAAAACTTACAAAATGAAGTCCACTAAACAAATCTAACAATACCTCATGATAAACACATGATATTCAATAAATTAAATTTAAGACATAGAAATTTATCAATACTATGGTGACTCTTACATGGAATTGGATTCGAAAATCCTTGATGAAAATTAACACTTGTGTGATGAGTGAAAATTCATGTGACATAGGTGTTTTGAGTGTATGAGAGGAAACATTAATTGGAAATGGATGGAATGATAAGAATAGATAATTTTAATTAATTGTTTTTGATGAGGAATTATAACTTTTTTTCTTGGTGTTAAATCAGTAGATCTCATGGGTATTCATTTTAAATTTTCTTTTACTAGTTTTTGATGCTTACTTGTCCTGGAATACAAGTGATATGTGTGAGGGAATAGATTTATCAATTATTTATAATATTTTTAATGATTATATTAAAGAATTAATCCCTATAATTCATTAAATTTGAACATAACTACAACCATTTTGGATTTTATGTTTTTTTGGGATTAAATGTCAAAATTTCTTAACTCGTGAATTTTTACAATTTTCAATCACTTATTTATTTCATACATAAAATTAATATTATTTATCTAAATTGAGGAATTCTCTTTTAAAAATAATTTTTTAGGGTATTAAACTTCTTTAATTTAACCTAGTTTTATTTCAAGTTTATAGACCCCCTATTAATCAGTCGATGTGGAAAATATTTTTAGATGTTAGAATTGACCACTCCTCATTAAATGAGTCATATATAAAGACACATAAAACCAAATGAGGTTATTTTAATTAGATATGATATAGGATTAAGATTCTAATGTTCAAATTAAATTTAATATAGAAAATAATAAATTATAGTAGGTGTTCCATGATTGTATGTGGATAAAGATTAAGAGTCTCTATGGATAGGAAAAGAGAGATTTTTTAAATTGGAAACATTTTTCTTAAACATGTCCAAATTATATTAAATTTTGATGGATTATAGTGAAAATAATTTTAAAAAACTTTTAATATGTACAAAAATGTTTTCAGTGTTTTGGTGGGAAGAAACAATAATGAAATCCAGTTGAAAAATTATGAAGAAGAAATTTTTTACTCTTTCTTTTCCTTTTCCCTTAGTTCTGAAATTTTATTCTATTTTTTAATTCATGAGTTCCTACAGATAATTGAATAAAACATATTCCTCTATTTTGTTAAGTGGGATTAAATATTATAATACAAATGTTTATTATCAAGTTTGATTGTATTTTTTAATAGATCATGTTATTACTATTTTCATGGTTTATGATCCTTATATACCATCTCTAAGATCTAGTTTATATAAGATGAAATAGACTAGGTCTTAGTGGTGTAGTAATTGATGATTTTTACTATTGTTGGAGTGGCATTGGACACTCTTGATTTTTTGGGATAAAAAATATATGATCAGGTATTTCCTACGTCATTTGAGGGTACTCACTACAACTCTCTCACACATAAAAAGGACAGAAGACCAAGTGAAATTTTGGAAAGGTTCATTCTCACTATCACAATTTGACCGAGTGGGTGAGAGGAAGTGATTATAGAATCCCACCTTAATTAGATTCAAATAATAGGAATAGATAATGTTGAACTAGAATAATATTGAATTTGGAATATCAAACCTTAATTGATCAACATTCTTATATTACTATTTTTAATTACTAGTTTAATAAATCTATTATTAATATCTTACATAAATTATTAATTTTTTTTAATTTTTTTTTTAAAAAACATCTCTTTTTGTCATTAAATATTAGAAACATTATTATTATGTGCTCCTATCAAGAGAAAAACTAGGTTAATAATTATATCATCTTTTACCTTAAGAAATATTTTTTCCACTCTCCACTGTAGGAAAGCGTTATGTAATTCAGTGTAATTATTTTAAAATGAATTTACACCACTTATATAAATTTAATATTGAAAAATGAATTCCATATTTGTAATCAGAAGGAAACAATTTGGAAAATAATAACCTTTTATTTTTTAATAATGTGAATAGTACCCATGGTAAAGTTTTGTTACTTTGTTAAAGGTAAAATGGGTAAATTAAGTTTAAAACTAATCTGATAAGGATTAAAATTCACTAAAAAACTTCTTTTATTATATTTGATGAGCGGGGTCCATACATAACCATAAAAGTATAAAGTATATGGCTAGTTGGTGACACTTTTCTTTGATTGTGACATTCATATTAATTTAAAAAAAGAATAAATAAAAAACTTTCTTTTATTGAAATTTACTTATATAAAATTATTACAAAATAATAAAAAGAATATAATTTATGTTTTAAATATAATTTGAAATACGAATTAATTTTTTTTATTTTAATTCATTAATAATTTTTAGGGATTTGATAATTAATCTAAATTTTTACACAACAATGACAAATTTTTTTCCATTAATAGAAAAATAAAATAAATGGTTTTGTAAATTATAAAATTAATATAATTTTAGTGAATTATTATGTTCAAAGAATTTTTTTGGATAAATATAACATGTTAGTAATATATGAAATGTTTATATTCTAAATTCATTACAACCAGGACACATTCAAAGTGAAATTAAATAAATAGTTTGAGAAATGTCCTTTATTGTATTTTATATTAAATAAGTTTTATTAAATTATTAAAAAATCATAAAAATATTTGCATAGGAAAAGAATGATGTGAAGTGGTTTATACTTTTATCACTTGGCCATTTATGTTATAATTGTAACCCTATAAGAATAATTATAACCCCTTATTATTGAAAAAGTCATTACCATGGTTATGATTTAAATTTGATAACTAATGGGTTAAACCAAAAGGAAAGGTTTTAATTGAAAAAAAACCCATATAAATTTAATTTGATGATTATATTTATCCTTCATACTATTTTTATTCTAATATAAGGACAATTTGTTTCATTTCGATTTCAAATGAGTTAATTATAATTTATTTATTTTTTTTAATTCAAAGTGTATCATTTCCATCCAATATAAATGGACACCTTTTCTCTCTTTTATTTACCCAAAATTTAGTCATCTTCCACAACCAATCCCTAAATAATTATATTATAAAATTTATTATCCACAAATTCTAGGTTTTGGTATTCTAAAAAAATAACTCCAATGTTCTTTAGGAAAGGATCTAAAAGTGGCGTCTAAAAGAAGAGGCAATCATCATACCCAACTTATTTCAATTTAATTATTCTTATACCTATTATAAATATGTGATTATAAATAAAAATTTAATATTATAAAACACATAATTGTTATTATGATCATGAATCCACAATTATTAACCATCATTTCAATCAAATGGGATGTGAATGTGTCTTTTTCGTTCATTTCTGGACTACCACCTCTACGTAATTATAAAATTCATTTTTCAACACCATATTTCATGGATGGGTGTAATGATGAGTTTAATTATTAAAAATGATGTTTATTAAATTATTAAGATTATATAATTATAATATCATATCTAGCTTCATCAATTATTATCCATTAGAAAAAAGTATCGTCCCTCATGCGTATGTGTGAACTACTATCTCCACAATAAAATGTAATTAGTTTTTTATTTCCTATTTAAATGGATGGGAATAAGGATTTATTTAATAATTATATATTATATATATGATATTTTAATAATTTTTATAAGTGTATTATTACTCACAATTATTTGTACCCATTTTTTGAAAAGTTTAAACAATGTTATTTCTTACATAAAACTAATATCTCCATGAATAGATTAATTTATTTTTATATATCAACATTTTATGGATGATTATAAATATGTATATAATGAATATAGATGATATTTAAATAATAATTATTGTTCTTTATATTTTTTAATAATAATCAATGTGAAAGGACAAGAATAACCAAAAATAAATTTTCATGATAATGAAAACATTTATCAACAAAGAAACGATAATTTTAATAATCCATTATTAAAAATTGGGAGTTAGAAATTTTATAATTGTATCATAGATGACATTATAATTATATAAATTATTATATTATATAAGTAGAAAAAATTTAAATGTATTATACAATTGGTTAGAGCACAATAAAATCTAGTCAAACTTGAGGTAAAGGATATATGTTTCAATCCCATTTTTTTGGATTGTTTATGATTAAATAACCATTAAAAAAATTATTTGATCCATTGCTGATACATATAATTTTTTCATATAATCTGGTAATTTATTTTTAATACATGTTTTAATTTCCTCTTCCTCACTTCAATTACTCAAGAGACAAAAATAAATTTTTAATGAAAATTGATTATATTTCTTTATTCATTTGAAAATATTTTTTCTTCTATGTTCATGATATCTAAAAATATTTTCATGAATTTTTGTAATATTATACTGTGATTTTTTAATTTCATTATTTTCTATGATTTAATTTTTAGAAAATGGATTAAAAGAAATCTTCTTGTGATGCCCCGACCCTAAAAGCCAGTAGTTGGTGCCCTAGTTTTTTACATTGGCCTGATTACAAGGAATCAAATCATGAAGTAACAATCAATTTAGAAATTTGGAAAAACCAATTACATACATGAAACCCATAATAAATAGGTAAATAATAAATAAAGACAAGAACCATAATAAGATTAAATAAACATCACCATTGGAAGCATATTCAAATATTCATTCTTTATAACATGGGTAATGTAATGAAAATAAGGGTGACCCCAAATAATAACTAATAGAAAGTAAAAAAAATGAATTAATTATTAATGAGAGTAAATCAACATGTCTAGGTAAATAACTGATAAGACCTAAAATTAAAATAAAAAAGATTTGGAAAAATAAATATGCCAAGGTAAGAAACTAAAACACATGCCATTTAATCAATAAAATGAGAATGAAATGCATCCATAGTTATGTCGATGCAATAATATAAAGGATGATAATAAGAAATAAATTCATAATAATGGAAATGCTTAATTATGGGAGGTCATGTTTTATAGACACGTGATACCTTTACCATCCAGACATGGTTTAAACTATTCTGATTTAGCAAACTGAATCATCTCGTGAGACTAATGACGCATCAAGGTGATTTTATTAACTACTCCCCAACATGTTGGTCTTAACCTAAATGGTCCCCTACTCATGTATTTCATTTCCAAATCATTCCTCATATATTGAATAATCAATATGACTTATTAAATATCCATATTGAATAATGGATTAAAAATTATCAATATTTCCCTATATAATAAATTAACATTTAAAGTAAACAACATATGAAAAATAATATATGATTCATGAAAGAATCATATCCATGAAAAATGATATGGATATATAGGGTAAATTCAATGTCAAATTATTATAGGAAATTCAGTATTTCTAGGAGAAAAAAGAATAAAGAAAGTTAATGTGAATAATATCATTGAACAAATCAATCATAAACTATAAAGAGGAAGATTCAACATTATATCAATAAAACATATCCCATGTGGATTATAAATATTGGTTTTTGTCATTGGTGAATATAAATACTATAAAAATATTCTTTAAAAACATTCTTGAGGAAAATATACTTTTTATTTGATTTTTTTTTTGAAAAATAGTTTTTTTGAAAACCTTATTCGAAAACATTTTCTTTAAAAATAATCCATTTAAACAAGTAATTGAAGCTTAAAAAAATGATGGTAGGTAAAACTTTTACATTCCATATGAGGTAAAAATAACATTTCTATTTCATTTTAAAAATGTTAAAAAATGATTTGTTTGAAAAGCGATAAGAGTATTCCTTTGAAGAAATTGGTTCAAGAAAATATGGTTAAAATTTAAATAATAAATCATTATGTAAGGCTTATCTTTTTATAAAATTTGTTTTTTAGAAAAAAACATGATCTCTGACTAAAGATATAATCGATGTTGGGTTTTCTAAAAAATAATTTCAAAAACATATTGAGTAAGAAAGAGTGAAAGATAGTACTAATACTTGAAGAATCTCATGAATAAGAAGACAATACTAACATTAAATGTTTTATTTTAATAGTAGTCATATAATTTCATCTAATTAAGATACATTTTAAAGATAATTAAAATTAACCTCTAGGAAAATAATATTTAAACATTCCAATAGTGTCCCATACCACTTTGAAATATTTTAAATAATAAGCCTCATGATGGAATAAAATTAAATTAATGTTTAAAATAAAATGATAATAAATGGGTTAATAATATAATATATAAAAATGGGCATTACATGCACTACAGAAAATATGTAAGTGCTGAAATGACATTTAACTCACACATAATAAAAGTGAGATGAAAACACCTTACCTTGAGTTTTCATTTTGATGACAATAATTCAACCTCTTGTATAATGGTTTTAAGAGTGTTAATAACTTATTATATAAATTTTTTAATATTTATGTTATCATATATAATAATATTATAATATATAGTTTCCCTTTTGTTTAAATTCTTTCATTATTTTCCTTATTTCGGCTGTTAATTACATAGTTTCTCGAGTTAGATTTGACTTACGATTTTTTGTTCCAATTGCATAGGTCATAAAATAATCATATACCATATATAAAACATGATTTAATAATAATATATTTTCAGTAAATATGTATTTTAAAAAATTCATAATACTTAGAGATAATAAATGATGTGCACCAATTGTGGAGATGACAGGCCGTATGTACGCTTGGACGCTACTTTCATTTATTTTTCAAGTTAAAAGAGTATTAAGTAAATGATACCTACATATATATTATAACTATAGTGTAATATTAATGTCATATATTTTCATAAAGTTTTATTAACATTACCATTAATATTTTCCATGTATATAGTGAAATAATCACATTGCTTTTTTAAAATGGTAGTCCACACTTCCACAAACGGAGGTATCGTCATTACAAAAAATGGAGAGTATAAATTAATGTGTTATAAAAGAATTAAATAATTATATAGACATAATAAATATCGTATATATAATATATAAACAAATTTTCCATCATAATGTCCACCATGATAGTTGGTAAAGGAATAACAAACAACTTCACTTCGTGAGGTGGCAGTTCTTCATACACAAGAACGGTAATATCATTACCCATTAGATAGAAGTGTGGGTACGATTAGGTAGAACCCTAAAAATAAAAACATACCAATATATATAGGATAATTTTTTTCTAGATAATAATGAAATAAGATGATTTTGGGGTGTGAATAATGAAATTATAACAAAAGTGTTTGAGAAAGGATGTTACCTCTTTTTTCTAAGAAACTCTTTTTTGTTTGAACCAAAGGGATTACTTAGTTTGATTTAATCCCAAGGTAAAGATTATAGGTTAATTTAATATATTTATAGGATCTATATGGGAAAATATTGGTTGATCCATAGTCTCTTGATGGGTGTTACAATGTGTGAGGAGAGGAGGCCTTTTATAGTGGATGAGGTGTGGGACTTGTGTAAATATTCACAAAGGGAATTCCACCAACATTTTTTCAATTGAAAGTGGTTATAATAATGATAACAATTCTATTAAATGGTGTAAAGGGTATAAATATGACTATAAAATGTATTTTCAATAAGTTTCTAGGCCACTTTTCCCATATGATTAAGGTCTAGTCCTTTATTAAGCTTAATTTCACCTTAATCGTTGTAATTAATTTTAGTTACAATCACTAAATTTTTTAGTAAAAAACTAATTTTAAATTATTATAAATTATAAATTATTTTTATTTCAAATATGAGAATCCATTTATAAAAATTCCAATCAGATATGTGGAATAAATTTATTTAAATTTAATCCCACAGATGGGATAATAGTGTGTGTTTTTAATGAAAAAATATTCAAAAGATTGTTATGTTTTTATATCCAATTTCATAGTGAAATTGATTAAAATTACATAAATTAGATTAATTTATAAAAAATTAACCAAATAAACCTTTTAAACCATTTAAAAATATAATTTTACTTTATAAATAAATTAGATGAGAAAAATTTTTGGAATTAAAATTCATTATTTTCCACTATTAATTAAAAAACGAAATTTTATAGATAAATACATAATATTTAACCTATTCTATTTTTTTGTGTTAAAATTTAAATTACTAAGATTAATTTTACATATATGATTTATTAATGTTTAAAAGAGTGTAGTTCAATTTTTTTGGTTGAAAGGCATTTAAAGTCCCTTAATAAAAATAAAGCATTTTATTTGTAAAGTTGGTTCTATTTTTTTTCTTATACCTATAAAATATATTGTATGAGTGTAAAAATATTGGTTTTGATATATAATATTAAAATTTACTATAAAAATATATAAATGTGTAATAATTTAATTAATTATGAAAAAGTGACTAAATAGTCTGTGGTTTAAACGTTGTTTTATATATTGGAAAGATATAAAAAAATATAAATTTGTTATAAAATGAAAATATGGTAAATTATTGGGGTGTTATATTCCCTTAAACTCTATGTGATATGTGTGATAAATTCTTTTAAATAAAATTTTCCGACTTTATAATTTTGAAGTGTTACATATTCACCACCTCAATTTAATTGCGTCTTAACAATTTAAACTTGATATCGGTGATCAAGGGTTTGATGTTTCGAAATAATGTATTTTTGAAACAACCACATCAAAAATAGGTTTAATATCACCTATTCTTAATTATATATTAAAGAATGTATATTGGTCATGTAACTAGGTTCTTCAGTAGGATAAAACTGGTGGGAAATAGAAACATGGATACAGAAGAAAAATGCAACAATCAAGTTCTGATAACAAGTACTAGAGAACATGTTAAGTTGAAAATTATTGAACATAAAACCATAAACCACCTATTTAGATAAAGTTCATTAATATCATAAAATATGATGATAATAGGGAAACATTGTTTTGAAGCCTATTTTTCTCTAGAGAGGAGAAATTATTTCACACTCTAAGAATATAAGAAATTTTACATTTTAATAAACATAATATTTTCCTTTAATTATTCCTTGAACTCTTCCTACATCATCTCTTAGCTCAAGTTATATATAATGGAGAATAAATAAATCCATCTATAAAACCTCATCCAAAAGTAATCTTAACCATTTTTAAATGGTTATCTTTTCCAAAAGACTATGATCTAACACTTTGGAAGAAGGTCACTAAATTTAAAAAATGAATACATAATGACCCTTAAATGAGCATGAAGTTTTTCTTAAATCATCACATAACGAATATGTGAACTTCTTCATCATCTATTTTATTGAAATATGGTAATAACATTAATTACCATAATAATTTATTGGGAACATAAATTATTTCTTATTTCTTAAGTAAATAAAATGTTATTAGACTTATTTAATAAATAATAAATTTTTGTAAACTCCCTCAATGATAACATAAACCAATTTAGTAAATCATTACTCAATTCCATGATAGTTAGAACTCATATGATTTTTGGTTATCCAAACCAATCATTTCTTTATAAAAATTTCATTTTATTAAAATTTGAAATATATTAAGGGATATCATTCCCTCAACCATGTTTTTTAAAAAAATTTACTTTATATTGAACAACATTCTATGGTATCATTCATAATATGAGTTAAAATCTGTAAAAAAGTACTATATGAAAACCCTTCCATATTTCATAAATCATATGAAGAGAAAATTATAAATAAAACTCTTTTTAAAAAATATTTCTTAGATCCAAATATAAAATTATATTAATAATTATACATTGGTTGTGTCAAAAACATATTCTTGACCTTGACCCCTTAGCTTCATCTGAGGTATATTCACTTGATTCTTGGGGAATTTGTTTTTGTAGTTTCCTATCTCCTTGCAATTATAACTTTTAGTAGTATCATTTTCCTTCTATCCTTTTAATTATCATTCTTGGAATCCTTTCTATCCACACATATAAAATACACATAATCATTTATAGAATTTCCTTGGGTAATTATTTCCATAGTTATCACATATGGAATAATACTTATTTCTATTATTCCCTTTATCTATTATTTTATATTCCTTTTACTTAATATGTTACTTATCTTTGAATCCATAATACTTGGACAATTATTTCTCTATCTTCATAGAATATAATATAATTTCCTCAAATGAAGAAATTTTTTTGGGTATCTAGTTCCCTTTAGATATCTTTCTTAGGACCTTCAAATCTATGTCCAATATTGAAATTTGTGTTTCTTATTAAATCCATAACATACCTTGCTAACCCGGTAATGGTATATTAATATTACAGAATACATTATTCCTCCTATTTCTTTTAAATAAAGAACATTATATTAATCTTAATCCCTTACTCACATTGGAATTATTTATAAAAGATTACTACTTAAATTATTCATTTCATGAGTTATATTTATTATTCCTCCTTAGTATTCTCGATCAATGACCACCATTGATCCACATTTCCATTGAGAAAATACACTATATGTGAAAACGTTTACTTTTCACCACATCCCAATTCAATCAAAATCTTCTCCAAAGACTTAATATATTTATCAACTACAATTGGTTCAGTTGTCTTACTATATGATCAGGGCCTTTGTCCCATAAAGTGATACAAAATTGGTGAATTTCACTAGATAATTGGTTTCTCTATCAAGGAAATGTTATGTGTCATAACCTGATTTATTTTCCCTAATATTTTTATCATATTCTCATTTAAAAAACCAAATGTATTGGTATCCTCAATAGGTAAATCACTAAATTTTCCATGAGTATTGATACCATTATTCATTCCTGATTCCATTTCTAAACAATAGAATACATTGGATTATATCATTACATTATGTGACATAATTTATAACAAAAAAACTTGTAATGAAATAATCATAAATTAAAAATGTTTTCCTTATGTAATATCGTAATAATAAACATGGTTGATTTGAAGATATATTTACATTCAAATCATTAATAATGGTTTGTAAATAAAATTTCATTTATCTAAAGTGTATCCCAAGGGAGTGTCAAACCAAGTGCGTAGTAAATCCCATTTTCATGTACCTTGTTACACCGAGTTAGGCTTGACACACCATGTCATTGTTGTTACCCCTTGGTATATCTATTCTAGAACCACATCTACATGTAGTATCCATAGTGTGTTGTATTGCTTGGAAGACCCACATACAATCTACCTTACCAAAATTATAGTATTTTTTTTATATACTTATCCTTAAAGAATATATTAGGTATATTTTAATTAATCTATGTTTTCTAGTTCTAGTTTGAAAGATTATTTATAAACTACCTATTATACCAAATGTAGTGGTTTGACCCCAGAAGCTCAGAGCTGGTGCATTATTTTATTACATTATCATGATTAAAATAATTGAAATACTAAAGGACAGAATAGTTTATTATATTTGGAAATCAATATTACAAACATGAAACCCATAATATATTGGGATATAAAATATAACAATACGATACATAACAAAATAAAATAAATGGAATCCTTGAAATATTATTCAAAATGTTTCTTCTTCATAACTTGGGGAAAAGGAAAAAATAAGGATGATCTCAAATTCTCAATAATGTCAAGTAAAATGGATGAAATAGTGAATTTATGTACTAAATCAAGATGGTAGGGTAAATAAATGATAACACCTAGAATTAAAATCAATCGAATAAGGCATAATCAAAATGGTATGGTACAAAACTAAAACACATTCTATATAATCGATAAGATGAAAATAAAATAAATATATTGTTATATCGATGTAATAATATCATAGATGATAATAAAAAATGAATTATCAATAAATTAAAATTTTAATTACCAAAATTCATGTTTCTTAGACACATGAGACATTTACCATCAATAGAATGATTCAAATATTACGATTTGGACAATTGATTCACCTCATGAGACTATAAATGCATCAAGTTGATCACATTAACTGACCCCTACCCATAAGGATTACTTTATATGGTCCCCAAACTAAATATTGTATATCCAAATAATTCCTCATATATAGAATAAAAAATATTCAATATAAAATACCCTTATTGAAAAAATGATAAATATTTATAAATATTTCCAAAATAATAAAATAAATTTCGAAGTAAATATCATATGAAAAATGGAATATGGTTCTAAAAATAATCATATCCACAAAAAATGATATGAATATTTATGGGAAATACAATATGAAATGATAATTGGAAATTAATTATTTCAAGTTTACTAAAAGGTATCTAAGAAGTGAATATGAATACTATTATTAGCTAAATCAATAATTTTCCATACATAAGATGATTGAGGATGTTATTAATACATAATATCCCATGTTTTATAAATATAAATGGTTTTTGTCATTGATGAATATAAATACTATAAAATGATCTTTTATAAATATTCTTGATGAAAATATTCATATTATTTTATTTTTTTGAAAAATATTTTATTTGAAAATAATGTTAGGAAACATTTTATTTTAAAATTAATCTTTTCAATTTGAAAATGAAACTTTAATGATGTTATGGTAGGTAAATATATACATGCCATACATGTTAAAAATAAATCTTCTTTGCAAGGTAAATGTATTAGAAAAATTCTTTGTTTGGAAAGAGACAAGAACATTCCTTTAAATTTTTTTGGAAAGAAAATGTTTAAAAATTTATAAAATAATTCGTTTTGTAATGGTTAAAAAAATTATTTTAAATCCTTTTGATAAAAAAAGGTTTTTAGAAGAAAACAGGTTCTCCAACAAAAGAGATAAAAGTATTTAGGTTTTATTAAAAAAAATTTCTAAAACATATTGAGTACCAAAGGTGGAGAAAATGTTACTAATAATTGAAAATGGTAGTGAATAAACATAGTATATGAAAATTAATGTATTTATTGAACAATGTTCATAAAATTTCCTTAAATGGAAAGTCCTTTGAAAGATTATTAATATTACCATTGAGGAAAATAATTTTCAAACACTGCTAAGTGTCACATACCCATTTGAAAGATTATAAATAATAAATATAATGAAGGAATAAAATTAAAATAATGTTTTAAATAATATAAATATAAAAGGATTAATTATATAAAATATAAAAATGGGGAGTATATATACAACAAGAACGAACTTAGTGGTTAATATGTCATTTATCTCACAGATGTAAAAAGTGAGATGATAATCCCTTATGTTGAGTCTCCTTTTGGGTGATCATCATTTAACCTACTGTATAATGGTTTAAATTATTCTAAAAACTTCTTATATAACCATATAAATATTTATTTTATCATATATTATCATCTTATAAATTATTTTTCCTTTTTATTAACATTATTTTATTATTTTCAATAATTTGGGTAATAATGGCCTTGTTTATCGAGTATGTTTTGACTTGTTATTTGTTGTTACTATTAATTTGATCATTATTTAATAATATATATAATTTCACCCATTATGTAGTAATTATATATGCTCATTACATATTTATTTATGATAATCTATAATATCTGGTGTTCAGAAATAAAAAATGCATTGTTCAGGGATATGGTACGTCGTACGTATGCATAAATGCTAATTTTATTTCTTTTTCATATTAAAAGAGTGATATTTAAATGATACATATTTATATTATAAGTAAAATATAAAATTAATTTAATATATGTTATATTTTTTTTTTGAAAATAATATTTAATAAATTCTATGTATAGTGTGAACGAATCACATCACTTTGAGGAGGCAGTTGACTACACTTCCACAAACGATGTTATCACATTTGAACAAAATGGAAAGTATAATGGTATATGAAATAAAACATATAAATAAGAATAAATGAATAATTATTATAATATATATCATATATAAACATATTTTCCATCATAATTTTCACCATGGGTGGCGGTAAAGGAAAAAGGAACAACTTCACTCTGTGAGACGGTAGTTCACCTTACACAAGAATTTCCAATATGTAACACATTAGATGGAATTTTATATAATATAAAGTCTAAATATTAACATAAAAGAAAATATTATATTTAGGATACAGTTTTTTGTATATAATAATGGAATAATAATAGTTTAGATGGTGAAGAATTAAATTAAAACTAAAGAGCTTGTTTGAAGATGTTACCTTTTTTCAGGTAACTTCTTTTGGTTTGCACCAAAGGGATTCCATGATTTTATTTATGAAAAAGGTGATGATTCAAGATTGAAGTGATTTATTTTAGGGTTTATTTTTCATATTTTTTCAATATAAAATTTCATCAGGGTTTTTAGGAATGGGAGGATATACGTCCTTTTTATAGTGGAGGAAGAGTGACACTCTTTTAAATTTTTGAAAATGGAATTCCACCCATGTATTTCCCATTTATAGTGGATCCAATAATGTTACAATTTATATAAAAACCATTATAATATATGAATATGGGCATAAAAAATATTTTTACAAGTTTATAGGTCATTTGTGCCCTTATGTTTAAGGTTTAGTCAATTCTTAAGAAAAATTTCACCTTAATCATTGTAATAAATTATAATTAATTTCAGTAATAATTTTGGTAAAATTTTTTTATAACCTTATTATAAATTGGAAATTATTATTATTATAAATATATAATCCATTTTTCAAAATTAAAATCATATAATTGGTAGAAAATAATTTAAATTTAATCATGAAGACATGACGATAATGTGGGTTTTTAATGTAAAAACATTCACAAGCTTGCTATGGTTTTATATCCAATTTCCAAGTGAAATTTATTCCAAATTATTTAATTGGGTTAAATGAAATAAATAATATAATTATAATTTAAAACCACTTAAAAAATATAATTTAACCTTTTTATAAAATTATGAAATAAATTTAAAATTAAAATCTATTATTTTTCTTTATTCATTAAAAAAATGAAACATCACATAAAAATAACAATCAGTCACCCAAACATATTTTTTTATGTTTTTATTTTATGTATAAAGTATTTTTGACATATAATATTTATAAAATATCCAATAATTGAATTTATTATAGGTACACCATTAAAAGGCTGTGAAAGTACCTTAATGAAAATATAGTATTTTTTTGCATAAAATATGGGTTTCTATATATCACTAATAAAATATATGGGATGAGTGTAAAAAAAATTTTAGATATAAAATATATGAATTTAAAATTTTATATTTCTAAAAAAATTTATAATATAATTGACTATGAAAAACTTGACTAAAAAGTGTTTTGTTTAAATCAGGTGTTGTGTGTATTGAAAACCTCTCAATAAAGTCAAATTTATTCAAAAAAGAAAATATAGTAATTTATGAAGGTTTTATATTACCTTATTCTCATGTTTATTCATGTGAAACTTGATATTAAATATAATTTTCTTACTTTAGAATTTCAGGGTGTTACACTTCATGTCATTTTCTAAAAGTGGTACTTTTTACTCTTTACTAAAAATTCAAATAGAAAATTTTGTTTAATGTGCATGACATGAATGAAATTTAACACTGTCATAACTAAAAATGTTTATAATATCCCATTAAATATTTCCAATGTTATTTTCAACGAAAAGTTTTTCTCAGATATTTGGAAAAATTTATATTTTAAAAAACTAATTTCAAAGTGAATAGGGGGTTTTCATCAAGAAATTTTCTAGTGATCTTGTAAATGAATTTTCAACTAGGTTAACATCCTTTTATGTCACATAAGATTTACTAGGGTTATTATTCAATTGTTCTATTCTTTTTATTACACTGTGTAGTTTATAGTTATGATGATAAAATATTAATGAAACCCATTTTCAGTTATACGATTTATGTTATTCTAAATGTATTTATTATCTCATGGAATACATATAAATGGATTTATGATTATTTAATTCATGGTAAATAAATTATATACCAATCCAATAAATTGGGTAAATATTATTGTGTTATGAAATTAATTGATAAACATTTGGTTATCATAATCCTAAAAAATAGAGTGCATCAGTAGTGATCCCAAGCCTAAAAGAGTGTACACAGAAGGTTATCCTAATCCTAAAAGTGGGTACACAAGAGGTTATACAAAGCTTGATTTAGTTTCATGGTTTCTAATCCCAATAATAACATGTTATTCCTGGCTTGATGGTTTTCATTGATATAATATTTCTATGATTGTGATTCTACTACACATTATATTGAAAACTGATGTCTTATGAAAATTTCATTCTCTCATGGCTCTTGATATTTGATTCCTTTTTTATTAATGAATTATAACCTACCATGCTTTATTATATGACTCATTTTTGGGATCTATGATATGACTAGTATGGTTTTAAAATATCTAAAATCACATTCTCATACCCTAATTCTCGTGTTATAATTAAGTGATGCTTGATATCTCCCTTATTAATCCTTATTGCGAATCCCAGATCACTCTTTCTTATTTCTCATTTCCCTAGGTTTTAAAAAATTATTTTTAGTATGATATAACTCATGTGGTTGATAAAAATGAAGTACATATTGGGATATGATGTAGATCTCTTATGAAAAAGTTATTTATGTATCAAATTTTAGAAATACACAAAACCTATATGGTTTTTGAATGGATTTTTATGTCATAAATAACCTTATAATAAGTTATAATATTTATGTATGAAAATGGTAGTTATTATATAGAACCATTTAAAAAATAATTTAAAAACATTAAAATTTATGACATGATTTATTGAAATTTACCCAAATAACTAAGGTGATCGATATAAGTAAAAACTATTTTCAAATGATCTTAAAAAAAATTAAAAAAAGGAATATAAATGAAAAATTATTATTTGGAATTTATTTAATAATTTTAAATTTATTATACATAAGGATAAAACAATTATTATTAATCGGAGACCAACGATAACAAAATATTATCATATATTCATATTAATGGGATATGTTTTATGTTATGTAGCCAATTTTTTTAAATGGTTTATATAATACCCATTTACATGTTAGTAAATTAATTACTATTTATTAATGTAATATAATGTTTTTATTCATTTTTTATATTTTATACGGTTTTGATTCAAAATTTACCAAATAAATAAGAGATTTATTTTTCAATGTCATTTTAATTCAAGATTATTTATACACAGATTTATTTCGGGGAAATTTTATGATATGAATATCTTAAACCCCATCTATTTTATCCAATTATGGTTATTATTATATTTTACATATTTATAATCAATTTTTTCTTTTGGTAGATCTAGATTCATCAAGTTAGTTATAAGTAAGGGACATTATTTTAATGAAAACTATATTTCAAAGTATTATATCCACAATATTTTTATTTATAGTGAGGTTAATTTAAATATTTTCATGAATATTCACCTTTAAACTATAATAATTATTTTATATTATTTTTAATAATATTTTATCTTTTTTAAATGTTATAAAATGAATATTATTTTTATATTAAAAAGTGATTTTATTTTGGCGTTTTACTAAAAAGTGTGGAATGAATCATTGTTTGAACATACTTCACATGAATGGATTTTTTCTCCATCACAACTACTCTTTTTTTAGTATTAATTTAGAATTTTTCATGTTTATCTTGAATGAAAATAATTTTTTCAAATTTTTATCAATTGTTTTTACATTGATATCAAATATAAAGGCTATTAGTTTCTTAATGGAATGATAAAAAATTTAAAAAGTGATTTATAAATCCATTATAGAAAAAAGTTACAATAAAGATATTTTTTAATGTTTGGTTTATATTTTATTTTATAAGGTATTGGTTATACTATAAAACCACCATTTCGGACGAATTAATACTAATCTATCATACTTTATTAATGAAGGATTATACATTATTTTGAGACCATTAATTTTTTATGATAATGTTCTCTATTACTCTCCATTATTCCTTCAACATTATATTTCTCCTTTATGCCTAAATTTTCAATATCATGTACAAATATAATATCATTTTTATTACTTTAGTGATTTCATAAATGTATTACATTTATATATATGGTATTAGTTGAAGGAATAAATTTATTTCTTTTCTTGTGGAATTTTCTTTTTTATTTATATAATATAGATAATTTTTGATTTATAAAGAATTTTGAAAATAAATGATATCGATCATTCAAAATATGAGGAATCGATAGGATGTGCAGATAATGGGTATGACTAGGTTATAAGTATCCCCTGATGCATTAATAGATCTCATGATAAATAATTGGTGTCCACATTATATGGGTATATTGTTTACACCAACATATCTATTAAATCTTATGTGTTCATTGAGTGGAATTGATGGAAATATTCATGATAACGTTGATAAGGCCTTGATTAAATGTTCATGAATTTCTTTATTTATGCATTTGTATTATTAATAATTTAGTTTCCATTATCCACTTGATTACTATCTTTAGGTTAGCGTTGTATATTTATTTTAGTAATGTTATTGATTGAATTAAATGTCCTTTATTATCCACTATACCATATTAATTATTCCCTATTTATTTAATTATATTCCACTATGTGTAACTTAATATATTATTCTTATCTAACCCTTATTTTGTTTTTATTTACCTAGATATAAAGAATTAATTATGGATTTATTTTTAAGGATGTAATAAATTTTATAAATTTTCCTCTTTGTTTTCCAACATAATATAAAATTAATGATTAAATTTGGACTTCCATGATGGAATAACTTATTGATGTTTGGTGGTGTGATCCATTAAATATTGTAATAATGTAATAATGAATCATAGGCTCTCTGATACTTTGGTAAGGGTGTTATATTCTTAAACCTACTATTGTGTGATTCATAGTATGAAATCTTCCTTCTATTCACAACCTTGACCATGAAAAGTTAGTGACGACCAACTAGGAAATAATAACTTTGACAAATGACTAACAACCTATTTTGGAGAGGTTTTGGAAACATCTGATGTTTCCAATTACATTATATATATATTTTTCCTTTCCTTTATCTATGGTGATTAAATATCGATCCTATGATAAAAAGATAGTTTATCACAATAAAATTGTTTATATAACCATCCTAGAATACTTTTTTCACCCAAGGATTAATTATTTATCGACTAGATTTCATTATGAAACCCACCACTATTGTGATGAAATATCATATATTGGTATCTTAAGTGATTTAAATTCATAAAAAATCATTAAATTATTTGAAATAAAAATTATGCTTCTATCTACACTTTCCTTAAATTTGAATTCATATGAAATCTACTGGGGGATTTGAAACAACATCCATAACACGTGTTTATGGGGAGATAGGATGACACCATGAATAATTATTTGGGACTAATCTAAAAAATAGATTAATCATATTTTTAGTCATAATATTAATAGAATTATTTTTTAATTAAATAATTAATCAAATAAGGAATACCCAGATCAGTATAGAAATTGGTTCATGATTAATAGGAAATGGAAGAGCCATATGAGAAGGTGGATTTGTAATGATTTAATTTAACAGGTAATGTTATACAACTCTTGAATCAAGTGATCCTTATGTATTAATCATAGGAGAATATGTGTATGATCAACAAGGTGGATGAACCCATGTTGTTATAGTCATTTTATGCCATGGATTATGTGGTGCAAATATTCTATTATAGGATGATGTTATAACAATAATCTCAAAATAGTTATATCATAGATATATGGAGTTACAATGGTTTTTAGAGTATAATTTGTAAATGAGGGAACCCTATTAAAGAAACCCATCACCTATAGAGAAAAAACGTTAATAATGAAAATCAATAGTGAATCCAGATTGAAAAAGTTAATGAAAAATCTTGAGGAAAACATCATATCCCCCTAATAATTTACCTCCTTCTCTGATGGGTGATGCACTACATTATATACTAGAAGCATTATGGGTTTTAGAACTATAGTTATGGGATTGAACGAATCATCAAATATTCTTTACTCTTCCACCTCTACTAGGGTCATTACTCTGGGTAGGAATACCTTAGTAAAATTATTATAATTCAAACATACTCTAAAAATAAATTATGTGTTATAATAAATAGTATAAACCTATAATATATATATATATATATATATCATTTCCTTAATTATTCTAGTAAAAAATCATATCTAATGTTATTTTTATAGTAATATTACTATTCATTATTATAGTTAATATTATATGATATTATCACATGTATGTGTTTTTAAACCTAAATATATTTCTAATGATTTATCTTCTCTAAGGGATAAAAATATTCTTAAGGTAAGAAGATTTAGATTCTAAAATTCATAATCACTAAAACTTTTAGATCAAAATGTATATATTTTTCAAAACATATACATGGTTTATATTTATGTAGGGATGGAGTCATAAAAATAGTAAGGAAAAGTGGGATATAATTTTTTATTGTTTTTGGCATATGGTGGTGATTTATAGAACCTTCATTATCTATAAAGTATAGATTGTGGACGTGTTAAATTTAGAGATAATTAAGAGGGAAATATAAATGAACTTAAATAGTTTGAAATTGTGGAGTTTACCTTAATAATATAGTTTTATTTGGAGATTTCTTAAAGAAAATATGATAGATTTTCTCCACAATATAATTATTATGATTGAATTTATTTTTCTAATAAATTTTAGTCAATTTTAAGGATACAATTCATATATTTAATGAAAAAAGAACTACAAATATTTACAGACACGATCTTGATTTTTATATAAACATAAAATACTTTATTTGAATAGTTAAACTAAAAAATCATGGATTTTTAATATAAGAAATAAATATTGTATTATTTTTTCCAAGATGAATTTAATTTCTAATTTTATAAAAATATATTTTAATGTAGTGTAATTATGTGAAATATTTCGAATATATATGAATCATAAAAATTGATTTATATAAATATATGAGTATTATATATTTATACATATATATATTATCCACATGTGTTAATTTAGTCATATTAAATATATAATCCATGGTGGGAAGTTTTATTAGATATTTTTTTTCTTGATTTACAAGGAATTTCTTTTTTTGAAATAATTTTGATTATTTTGGAGTCTTTATAGTTTTCTATAATTTAATAAAAAATGCAAATAAAGAAAAATTATATCTTTAATATGTGACCATGGAGGACAATTTATATGTAATGAGTTTTAATTATTTAGTTAAATCATCATATTAAAAATTAAATTTTATGATCACAAGACACCTCAAAATATTTTTATTTATAAATGTAAAATAAATAGGTTATATGAAATTCGAAAAAAGTGTTATATTTTTATATATTATTTACTCATTCCTTTCTGAATCTTTTAGCATAATATGGTATGTTATAAATAGTGTTCAAATAAAACTAATTTAGAAGAAATCTACTTATGATTTAAGGTATGTCATAAAAAAAATTAATTTTTTTTATAATGTAAATTTTATAAACATTTTGATTAATATTTTTAATTTTATACAAATACATATAACATGATTTTATTATTTAATTTTACACTTATATAGATTATAGTATTTTTAATAAAAAAAATCATTTAAATTTGCCGAATCGGTATAAGTGTTTTTTGAAAAATGTTATCCTTTTAATTAAAAGATATATATTTTTTATGATCATGATGATTCTATTTAAAATATAATATATTATTCCCCTATCCACACAAAATGGTTTATCTATGAGGTACATTTTTTCCTGGAAAAATGTATTGATGATTTAAAAACTAAAAAACCTAAGACTGTGCTTCCAATATACAATATAACCACAAAATACCATCCATTAGATTCTATTGTTTGATGTTTAGAGAAATATGTTAAGACTATAAGATGTTATAGACATTTAGATTATTTTTCTACCATTGTCTTCCATCATGAACTGAAAACTATAGAGTAATCCATGAGTTAATAATAATGGGTTGGAGCTTTACAAGGTATGTTGATTAAGTCTAAATAAAAACTGGTTTTGTATATAGTTAAGTGGACATATAACCATATATTTATTAGAATTAAATATGTGTTTATGAATAAAAAAGACAACCAATGCTTCATTACAAGGGAAAATAAAATGGTGGTGAAAATGGTATAATAAATATGAAGAAATATATTATGTAGAAATATTTTTTTTAAAACATGTGAATTTTAATTTGCTATTCTACCTAAATATTTAATAGTATAGTTATTCAAATATGCTCATGATGGGACTCCCTATATTCCAAATACATTCATTTTCTGGTGATGGATGAAATTAATTCTATGGATATTATTTTACCAAATATAATGTATAAGGGTCACTTTGAAATAAATAAATGATTTATAATTACCCCTACATAGTACACAGAATGAAAAGATTTTGAAATAAAATAAGGGCCCATCAAGGAATCTTGTAGTAAAAAATATTTGTGGTATATTCAAGTATGTGAGGTGTGAAACTCAATCCACCGAAAAAAATGTCTTATAAATGATCATACACAACCATACCTACATCTCTATGTGGATTGAATAAAAATGAACATCATAGACTCAACCATAAAAAACAACGTGAATCTAGGTACCCTTCTTCCTATGCCCAAAAATACATACACCTTTATGATCCAATGTGGTATACAACATAATCTTTATTATCACATCAGAATCCTCCATCATGTTGTCTCACCATAACCACAAATGATTTCTCATTATAGACCCATTAGACCAATCTATCATTACACAACCTGTAAATAATCTAAATACCAAAATAACATGGAAAATAATTACTAATAATAAATAAAATAATGGATAAAGGTCCCATCCCTCAATTTGAAATATCATTTGAAAATAGGGAATTCAATGAGGGACTAAAAATTCTTAAAAAAACAAAATGGAAGTCCCAATAGAATGAAAATAAGAAAAAAAATGAATAGGAAAAAACCATATAAATTAAAAATATTATTATTAATGACTAAGAAATCTCAACTCATTATTCATCTTCAGATATATTTCCTTGAGTAACTATAGATAAATAGTGTATCCATAAAATATATTTCATATTTTTTAGGGGAAATATTAAACTATGCGATAGAGCATCCCTGTGACAGGATATAGTTACATGAGATCCCATAAAATCATTATAAACTAGTTTTTTTTTCATTTATATAACATTTATTCAGGGTATTATGATGGAAACCCCTACTAATGAACTACCCTTCTCATCTATAGAGTAATTCACTATAACACCTTATTGAGCCACCAATGAGGATGAGTTATACTATGAGTGGCATTATAATAAACCGGGCATATCATTAGTTAATAATAACTCAGATTTGATATGTAATTATCTATGATATAGTTATAAAAAACTATGTACATCCAAAATATCACCTCCTATCAGGGTCATACCTCAATAAAAAATGCCATCACGTAATTTCCACTACTTCACAGGGTGAAAACCAATCTACCATTTCAAACATTACCCTATAGAAAAATTACAATGGAGACGACTCATCACCTCCAACTAACAATAGTATAGAGTGAACCCACTCATAGACCAATCTCATATATTTCTATATATTGATAATACACCAACAAGTGAGGGAATAGTATATATAAAATAATCTATAAGTCTAATGAAAACATCATCGTGACTATATCCTACCTTAATAACATAATTCTTATCATAAGGATAATCCTACATGAATTGAGGAGGAAAATAGTGATCAATAATTTAATATAAAAATCAAAATATTAATGTTTATATCCACAACTATAACTTAATATAAATCCATATATCCCATACAAACACCAAACTCATCGCATGGCCATATAAAAAGTTTTTTGTGAATCCTCAATAAAAATATATCTTAGATCCCCTATCGAACTCCATATTATTTGGGTTTATTAATATTTCTCATAAAGATCATTATATAAAAAAGAAACCTCTCAATGTCCAATTGGAATCATATCATCATAACCACACTAGAAATCCATGACTAGACTAACCGACCCATCAACCATGGTATGTTCACATATATATGTGTCCTATAATATCATGTAACATCATAAAAAATATATAAAACAATGATATCATAATAAATAGGTACATTTAAGAATATCCAAACATTAGATTATAAGGAATATCCTTCTCAAGGCCAAATAGAATGAATACAATACTATCCATGTTTCCATGGATTTCATGAAAATAAAATCCAGTCACCACTTTTAAAAATGATAAATAGGGCATCACAAAACCACCTTGAATGAATAATCGACTTAATAAAATAAAAGGTAAAATACTCAAAAAATAATCCCAATTTACCCAATTATATAATTTTTTAAAAAATAAAATTACCTTCAAAAACCAATGATTTTATTAATGGAAATAATTTTTATCCTTCCCATAGAATTAAACCTTTTCATTTAGAATTTAAAAAATTTAAACCATTAAAATCATACACATTTAAATTTAAATTTAATGGAACATGAATATCTATTTAATATAAAATTTAAATTATACCCCATAAAAATTTTATTTTAAAAATGTTTATATTTATCTTTCTGAAATCCATTCCATGCCCCAACTCACATATCCAAATGAGACATGAAGATTTACATCATCTCTTAATCAACCAAATATCAAAAAAACAAATCTTTAATAATATATTCATCTTTTATTTATTATTAAAAAAACCCATGTATATTCCATTTATGGTGAAATTCTATGTTAAATGAACATGTCACAATTTAATAATATCGTACAAGAATAAAAAATTCTAATAATCAACCAGCTTTACCCGACAATAATCATACATAATAGGTAAAAGCCACCAACATTGACTCTTATTGAATTTTAAAAATCCAATCATATATTATATGTTCATGAAACAAAACGAACACATATTTGTGATAAAAAAAATAATTCAACCATAAATATATTTAAATACAATTTCACAATTTAGCCAAATTGATATAAATTTTACTATTTGACTATTTGAAGATGAAACCACGATTACAGGGGAATGATCCACTCTTAGATTGCACCCCATCCTAAAATATTTATAATACCCAATCTATGAACTTATATTGATCATAAATGTAATTAAATTCATTAAAAATAATTTATAAAACCATGTAGTAGGATATAACTCACAAAACATTACACAACTATGTGTGATCACTTTTCTTTAGCCTTAGTTCACATCCACACCTAGATATTCTATAAAAAGGCCTGACATATCTATGATATGGTTGAATTTTGAAGAAATCCTTTACTCAAATACCCCAAAATGAGAGAAAAATTAAGGATAAGTTAAGAGGAATAAGTAATAGAAAGTAACAAGCAATAAATAATGATGAAACCCCATCACAAAAATGTCACGACCTGTCCTAGTGGGGCCCGAGCCGCAACTCCCCAAGCCCACCTCCAACAGGCCAGGGGCTGGTGAATAGCACCGAGTAGGCATGCTACAAACATGGGAGGCATTTCCTATAAACCTGTACACACGCACACACATTTCCAAGCCCACGAAGATGAAAAGTAAAAAACTACAAAAAGGAAAATATGCATGCATACACTAAAACCCAACCACAGAGTACGATAGGAAAATAAAGTACAGTAAAGTAAAGCCCTGGGTCAAAAGTACAAGCCCACCAAAAAACAAGTCTCCAACAAGTCCAACCTGTAGAAAGAGGTACTGGGACTGCAACCTGTCTCCGAAGGAACACACCTTGGCCTTTCTGATCTCACTGAGCACCGTCCGGTCCTGGTCTGCCTAGAATCCTGTCAAAGGCTCGCTCGTCTGCACAAGACACGACACGTGCGGGCAAAGCCCGTGCAGGGGTGAGTATAACAATACCCAATAGGACACCCCAAAACCACAAAGGAAAAATACGGCAGAGGAAAAATGCCACAAAGAATGGTACAGTCAGCTCTACACAGTATATGTCTACAGAACATATAAAAAGAACATCCAGATATACCCATACACTAACGACCATCGTGATACCACCACTAAGATCCAGCTCGAAGTTTCAACTAAGCACACCATCAGGAGTAAAAACTCTTAGGTCTGAAAAGAGAGATACAAAGTACTCGTTCCGGGATAACACACTCCACAAGTACCTTTAGAACAAGATGATCAGATGAGGATCACAACCATGTCATGGGGTGATTTTGACAACTCAGTCTGAGCTATTCTGCTAAGCAGAGGATCAGCACCTGGGTGAAGTTGGTCACGTCGATACCAAGAACTCTACCTAGGGTTCCATGAATGAATAGAGGATCCGGCTATAAATCTCATAGAGGGGATTTCAACAACACTATTCGGGAAGTTCTACTGAAGGGATCATATTGCATGAACAAGTTGATACCAGAACCTTCATGGTATTACCATGGTACGAACCCTAAGAACTAATCCAAGTCATAGAAGGCAAGTGGCTCATGCTATGAAGAAAAGGTTACATGGCTTGTAGTATGGTTACACGCCGTGTTCCTTGACCCCGGGTACTGCCCGTGTAAACAGCCCGTGTCCTTTATTCAAGCAGTGAAAAACCAAACTACACGACGTGTAGAAAAATACATGCTGTGTTTCTTGACACAAGGTTCTGCCCGTGTCCGTGCCGCCTGCCCGTGTACCAGTACACGGGGTATCCCATGTATCTGGCTGGGTCTGGCTGGGAAGGGGGTATACACGTTATGTCTGTGGCCGTGTATCCTGCCCGTGTCCATTTAATCCCGGAGTACATGCTGGGTTACCCTACGGACGAACACACGCCGTGTATCCTGACTACACGACGTGTAGTGGGGAAAAATTCCAGAATCGTTGTTCTTCCTCCACGTGCCTCGGCTGGTTCGCCGGATCTTGATTCGGTCATCCGTTCGCCGTGAAACTCTAGATACCGGGTCGCCTCGTCTCCGTGAAGCCAAATCCCTAGGTTTCGGGTCTTCAATCGACTCCAAACTCCAATTCCGGCTATCCGATTGGAAATCGACCGAAGAACTATTTCTTCTAATCTGCTTCGATCCATCCGCCGAAACCATCGTCGCTCCTCTGCAAGACTGCTGCAGTGTTGATCCTTCAATTTGGGATCGTTTCATCATAGAACGGATGCGCAACGATCCGTTGTTCATCGCCCTGTGAAGAACACGAAGAATGCTCACAAAGAACGTGAGAATTGGGGAAGAAGAACACAAAAAACCGAGAGGGACGAACCTCGATCAATGTTCGTGTCGATCTTGGTCCGTCACCGTTAGAAGGTTGAACAAAACCAAAATAATATCAAGAATCACATCCCCAAGATCCCCGCGAAATCCCATCCCGCAAATACGATCAATCCGCAGGCTAATCTGTTTGTGGATTAGTCCACATTTGTCGTAGGAAATCAAGAATTGGGAATGGAAAATAAAAACAACGCCATACCTGGATTCTCTGAGTTTTCTGGTGAATATTCGCTCTCCGCGTCGTTGTTTCCGTTGAAATCTGTCAAGAACGTCGCCGCCGCGTTGGGGGTTTCCTCCAGAGATTTCCCAGAGTCTCCAGAGAAATTCAGGGTTATGGGGATTAGAACCCTGATTCCCCTACGAAATCTTTATTTAAAGATAAGATATATTTGACGTAATTAAATAGGTTTAAATAAAATATTTTAATTAAATATTTTATTACTGTTGCATCCAAAAACCAAATTTCACCATCGACCTGTGCTGGCCGATGTTAGGCCTCTTCTTTGGAAAAATCACTGTTCTGAATGCAACGGTGCCCTCAGATTTCTAATCTGAGCACTCGTTCAGGAGTTATTCCACTTTTTCAGGAAAACTGCACGCACGCATAATTTAATTATTAAATTAAATTCAAACATTTGTTCCGGGCTCACTGGGCCTCGGAACTGCATGTCGTCTCAGAGGCTGGTCTCGAAATAATTCCCATATAAAATTACATAATACAAGGAAAAATCTGGGCCATTACATCACACCCACCTTAGGGCTTTTACGTCCCCGAAAATCCAAAACAAGGGCTACTCGAAAAGATGTGGTTATTGCATGCGAATCTGAGCCTCCCGCTCCCACATGCTCTCCTAGAGATTCTCGTGCTGCCACCGGACATGCACCAAGGGAATAGCTCATCCACGAAGGATCTTCTCTTGACGATCATCGATCTCCACTGGGTACTTAGCAAAGGTCACTCCATCGTCGATGTCCAGCTCTCCCCAGTCGATAACGTGCGATGGATCATACACGTACCTCCGTAGCTGCGACACACAGAAGACATTGTGTACCTAGTCCATCTGAGGAGGTAGAGCCAAGCGATACGCCACCTCGCCAACTCTACTCAAAACCTGAAAAGGGCCAACGAACCTCGGAGATAGCTTTCCACCTCTGCCAAATCTCCGCAATACTCTTCGTGGAGAGACTCGAAGGAACACATGGTCTCCCTCCTCGAACTCCAAAGGCCTCCACCTCTGGTCAGAATAAGGCTTTTGTCGATTCTGTGCAGTCTTCATCCATTCCTAGATGACTTGCACCTTCTCTGTAGTAGCTCTCACCATCTCTGGGCCCATGAGTGCTGACTCTCCCGGGTCAGTCCAGCAATGTGGCGACCTGCAAGGTCACCCGTATAGAGCCTCGAATAGTGCCATACCAATTGTGTAATGATAAATGTTGTTGTAAGAAAATTCCACCAGTGGTAGGTGATCCTCCCAGCTACGACTGAAGTCAGGTATGCAAGCTCGTAGCATATCCTCCAGGACCTGGATGGTCCGCTATGTCTGACCATCAGTCTGGGGATGAAACACTATGCTCAAGCGTAACTGAGTCCCAAAATCTTCTTACAATCCCTTCCACAACCAGGATGTGAAACGAGCATCACGATCTAAGACGATCGTGGATGGTACTCCATGATGCTGAACTATCTCCTGCACGTAGAGGCGTACCAAGCTCTCTACCGAACTCTGCTCCCATATGGCTAGGAAGTGGGCCAACTTGGTGAGTTGATCAATGATCACCCAGATGTCATCATGTCCCCTGGACTTGCGTGGTAAACCTGGCACGAAGTACATGGATATCCCATCCCACTTCCACTCTGGAACCTCAAGGGGCTGAGTCAAACCTGCTGGCACATGGTGCTCAGCCTTTACTTTCTGACAAGTAAGGCACCGAGAAACAAACTCTTCCACACTCTTCTTCATCCCTGACCACCAGAACTGACGTCGGAGGTCCTGATACATATTTCCCATGCCCGAATTTACCGCCAAAGGGGATGTATAGAACTCCCTCAGAACCTCCTCCCGCAATGTCACTGGTACTACTGTTCGTCCTCTGAAAAGGACAATGTTCTTCCCTCTTTCTGAATATCCATCAGCAGCATCACCTACGGATATCTGAGTACATAGAGTCTCACAGCTATGATTCTCAATATGTGCTTCTCTGACTCACTGTACGAGTGGAGGGGTAACAATCATCGACTGAAGGTAAGCTCCCTCTTCTCCATCCATGAAGGACAACTACAAAGAGGCCAACTGCCTTATCGCCTCATCCAGCAACTGCGAACTGGATTTCATACTTAGAGAATCTGCCACCACGTTCCCCTTCCCAGGAGTATAAACAATCTCAAAGTCATAATCCTGGAGAAAATCAAGCCATCGACTCTGTCTAAAATTCCGATACTTCTGAGAAAATATATATCTAAGACTCTTGTGATCAGAGTAGACGGTAAACCACTCGCCCATCAGGTAGTGTCGCCACATCTTTAATGCGAAGACTACCGCTGCCAACTCAAGATCATGAGTCGTGTAGTTCTTCTTGTGTGGCCTCAACTGACGTGAGCCATAGGCAATCACCACTTGCCTCTACATCAGGACACAACCAAGCTCAATTCTTGATGCGTCGCAGAACACTACGTACTCGACACCCTCCTCCAGCAATCTGAAGATCGGGGCATTCGTCAGACTCTGTCTCAGCTGCTGGAAAGCCTGCTGTCATTTCTCAGTCCACACAAAAGTCTGTCCCTTTCGGGTCAAAGCTGTCATGGGTGCTGCAATCTTGGAGAAATCATGGATGAATCTTCGATAGTAGCCTGCCAACCCAAGGAAACTCCGCCCCTCTATCACGCTCCGGGGTGGCTCTCATGCTAGCACTACTTCAACCTTTGTTGGGTCCACTGATACACCATCCGCTGAGATAACGTGTCCCAGAAAGTAAAACTCTTGTAACTATAACAGACACTTCGAGAGTTTCCCATACAACTGTTGCTCTCAGAGTGTGTCTAGAACCATCCTTAGGTGTCTCGCGTGCTCCTCCTCAGACGCAGAGTACACCAGGATATCATCGATGAAGACCACCACAAAACGGTCTAGATAAGGCTGAAATATCTGGTTCATGAGTCCCATGAACACTGCTGGGGCGTTCGTCACGCCGAAGGGCATCACCAAGTACTCATAGTGACCGTAACGACATCTAAAAGTCGTCTTCAGTATATCCTCTTCCCGTACTCGCAACTGGTGATAACCTGATCTTAGATTAAACTTCGAGAACCATCGTGCCCCTATCAACTGGTTGAAGAGGTTGTTGATCCTTGGTAGTGGATACCGATTCTTCATAGTCACCTGATTTAAGTGCCGGTAATCCACACACAGCCTCAAGCTCCCGTCTGCCTTTTTGGCAAATAGCACTGGGGCCGCCCAGGGTGAAACGCTAGGTCTCACAAAGCCCTTCTTCTGCAAGTCATCCAGCTGCATCCTCAGCTCATGAAGCTCTGCAGAAGCCATCCGATAAGCTGATGCTGATATCAGGGTCATCCCTGGTTGCAACTCAACGCAGAAATCTGTCTCCCGTTAGGGAGGTAACCCGGGGACATCCTCCGGAAAGACATCCTCGTACTCAGCCACCATTGCTGGAAACTGGAAACTCATAACATCTGCCGTGCCAAGGGCTAGGCTAGCCAGCTGATGTGAAATCGGTTGTGCACTCCATTGCATGAGTCCATCCTGCACTGCCTGGGTCTCTCTTTCACCGACAAAAGAGGACCTCATTTCATCACTGCGGACACACCACACCCTTCTCCTAAAAAAATAAATATGGTCATGAAATGTGGATAAACAATCCATGCCAATAATGACATCGTAAGGCCACAACGCTACCACCAAGAGGTTCCAACCGAAACTCTCGCCTCCAAGGGTCAGGTCACACTGCCTGCAAAGGTGTGTGATCTTTGAATATTCTCCAGTCAGTGTTTCTAAGCGTAAGGGTCAAGTCAACGGCTCAACTGGAATCTCAAGGTCTAAAACAAGATAAGCAGCCAGAAGGGAATGACTAGAACATGTGTCTATCAATACGGAAGTCAAGGTAGACAAGAAACAGATAGTACCTCTAATCATTTCGGGAGTACCTAGGTCATAAGCCTCTACCGCCTGCAGCTGTCCCTGCCTCTGTCCACCAGCTCCCTGTTCCCGGGGTGGATCTCCTAGGGGTGGTGGTGGTAATGGTTTGTAACACTGGCCACCTCCAGCTGCTCTCCCAGCTCCTCTGCCACGTCCTCCCCCTCGCGAATCTGCCTGCTACACACATTTCCTCTACCTCGGTGGTCCATCCACTGCTCCCGTGTCAGGAGTACGGTGGGTCGGACAATCTCGAGCGAGATACCCCCTACCATCACATGAGTAGCATCGCCTCTCTCGAGGAAGACTGGAAGCGCCCTGTGAACCATGCACGGTTGATTCCCTATCCTGGGATCTCCTCTAAAAATGTCTCCCATGCCTGGGTCCCTGACGTCGACTCCCTGCCGCCGAGGTCTCTGCTCCAGCTTTCCCACTACTGACAATTGTTGGATGTCATTTCTCTTCCAGGAATCTCTCGACCACCAAATACCACTCGAGCACCCCAGCATAACTACGCATGATCATAGGGATGATGCTAGCTCGGATATCTCTGCGCAAACCCTGCTCAAAAGTCTGAGCTCTGAAGTACTGATCTATGACCATATCCATCGAGTACCGCGAGAGGTCGTTAAACTTCGATGAATAGTCATCCACCGACATGGTTCCCTGCTGGAGCTGAAGAAGCTCTTGTATACATACTGCTCTCCGAGTAACCGGTGAAAACTCCTCTCTGAAGAGACACTCAAACTCCGACCATGCAAGAGTTGCCTCATCATGAGTCTGGATGACCAAATTCCACCATCGCCCTGCCGAGCCCTGTAGAAGGCTTGCTGCCGGGATCAACATCTGGTCTGCTGGTGTCCTGACCAAACGGAAGACTCTGGTCACTGCCTCAAGCCATTCCTCTCCTACCAGAGGGTCAGGATCACCTCATTACCTGAGGGGTCTCTGTCTCTGAAACTCATGGATGGCGCTCAGCCTGTGCTCCTCCTCCAATGGTACAACAGGCTCTAAACACTGCTCCACAGGGGGCGGGATAACTAGCATGCCACCTAGTGGTAGAACTAGGGGATTTGGTGCCTGTATCGAAGCTTCAACACTAAGGGGGTTATCCTCGTGATCGAGCTGCTGGATCCTAGCGGGTGCGCGTCGCGGAGGCATCCTGTTCAAGAAACAAGATGTATCACAGTTAGTGACTATATCTGAAGAGATGACTCAAGAAGGACATTGAAACCACAACCCATTCCTATATGATGCATGTACCAGTATTTTTCCCCATGAAACTAGTGTTTTCATGTTCTGAGTTTAAAATCAAGATATCAGAGTCCTAGTGTATGGATACGTCAGCTGCCGCACCAACACTGGGGTCCCTGGTCTGAGAGCTGAACTCGAATCACTTAACACTGTTTCCCCAAACCAACTCACAGACTCTCGGTCCTGAGGTAGAACCGACTACCTCTGATACCACTCTGTAATGACCCGTCCCAGTGGGTCCTGAGCCGCAACTCCCCAAGCCCGCCTCCAATAGGCCAGGGGCTGGTGACTAGCACTGAGTAGGAATGCTATTAACATGGGAGGCATTGCCTATAAACCTATACACACGTACACACATTTCCAAGACCACAAAGCTGAAAAGTAAAAAACTACAAAAACGAAAAGATGAATGCATAAACTAAAACCCAACCACAGAGTACGACAGAAAGTAATGTACCGTAAAGTAAAACCCTGGGCCAAAAGTACAATCCCACCAAAAACAAGTCTGGAACAAGTCCAACCTGTAGAAAGAGGTATTGGGACTGCAACCTATCAACGAAGGAACACAACTCGGCCAGTCTGATCTCAATGAGCACCGTCCGGTCCTGGTCCGCCTAGAATCCAGTCAAAGGATCGCTCATCTGCAAAATACATGACACGTGTGGGAAAAGCCCGTGCAGGGTTGAGTATAACAATACAAAGTAGGACACCCAGAAACCACAAAGGAAAAATACAGCAGAGGAAAAATGCCACAAAGAAAGGTACAGTCAGCTCTACATAGTATATGTCTACAGAACATATAACAAGAACATCCAGATATACCCATACACTAACGACCATTGCGATACCGCCACTAGGATCCAGCTCGATGTTTCCACTAAGCACACCATTGGGAGGACAAACTCCTAGGTATGAAAAGAGAGACACAAAGTACTCGTTCCGGGAGAAAACAATCCACAACTACCTTGAGAACAAAATGCTTAGATGAGGATCACAGCCAAGTCATGGGGTGATTCTGACAACTCAGTTTGAGCTATTCCGCTAAGCAGAGGATCGGCGCCCGGGTGAAGTTGGTCACGTTGATACCAAGAACATTACCTAGTGTTCCAGGAATGAATAGAGGATCCGGATGTAAATCTCATAGAGGGGATTCCAACAACTCTATTTGGGAAGTTCTGCTGATGGGATCATACTGCATGAACGAGTTGATACAAGGACCTTCATGGGATTACCAAGGGTACGAAACCTAAGAACTAGTCCAAGTCACAGAAGGCAAGTGGCTCAAGCCATGAAGAAAAGGTTACACGGCGTGTAGTATGGTTACACACCATGTTCCTTGACCCCGGGTACTGCCTGTGTAAACGGCCCGTGTCCTTTATTCATGCCGTGCAAAACCAAACTACACGGAGTGTAGAAAAATATACATTGTGTACCTTGACACCGGGATTTTCCCTTGTCCGTGCTGCCTGACTGTGTACCAGTACACGGGGTATCCTGTGTATCAGGCCGGGTCTGGCTGGGAAGGGGGTATACACGGTGTGTCCATGGCCGTGTATCCTTCCCATGTCCGTGTAATCCTGGAGTACATGACATGTAACCCTAACGACGAACACACACCATGTATCCTGACTACATGGCGTGTTGTCGGGAAAAATTCCAGAATCGTTGTTCTTCCTCCGTGCGACTCGACCAATTCCCCGGATCTCGATTCGATCGTCTGTTCGCCGCGAAACTCCCGATACCGGGTCGCCTTGTCTCCGTGAAGCCGAATCCCTGGGTTTTGGGTCTTCAATCGACTCCAAACTCCGATTCCGGCCTTCCGATTGGAAATCATCCGAAGAACGATTTCTTCCAATCTACTTCGATCCGTCCGCCAAAACCATCATCGCACCTCTGCAAGACTGCTGCGGTGTTGATCCTTGAATTTGGGATCGTTGCGTCGCAGAACGGAGGCGCAACGTTCCGTTATTCATTGCCCTGCAAAGAACGCGAAGAACGCTCCCGAAGAACGCGAGAATTGGGGAAGAAGAACACAACAAATCGAGAGGGACGAACCTCGATCGATTTTCATGTCGATATTGGTCTGTCACCGTTAGATGGTTGAAGAAAACCAAAATAATATCAAGAATCACATCCCCAAGATCCCCGCAAAATCCCATCCCGCAAATACGATCGATCCGCAGGCTAATCTGTTCGTGGATTCGTCCGCGTTTGTCATAGGAAATCATGAACGGGGAATGGAAAATCAAAACAACTCCCTACATGGATTCACTGCGTTTTCCGGCGAAGATCCGCTCGCCACGTCGTCGTTGCCGTCGAAATCTGTCAAGAACGTCGCCGACGCGTTGGGGGTTTCCTCCAGAGCTTTCCCAGAGTCTCCAGAGAAATCCAGGGTTATGGGGATTGTAACCCCGATTCCCCTGTGAAATCTCTATTTAAAGATAAGAGATATTTGACATAATTAACAAGGTTTAAATAAAATATTTTAATAAAATATTTTATTACTGTTGCGTCCAAAAACTAGATTTCACCATCGACCTGCGCCGGCCGATGTTAGGCCTCTCCTTAGGAAAAATCACTGTTCTTAACGCAATAGTGCCCTCAGATTTCTAATTCGAGCACTCGTTTTGGAGTTATTCCACTTTATCAGGAAACCTGCATGCACGCATAATTTAATTTATAAATTAAATTAAAACATTTGTTCTGGGATCACCGGGCCTCATAACTGCATGCCTTCTCAGAGCCTGGTCTCGAAATAGTTCCCATATAATATTACATAATACAAGGAAAAATCCCAGACATTACAAAAATCCCAGTTCTATAGAGTAAGATGAGATGATGGGGAATCTAAGAGGGTACAAAATATTTGTCTATTTGGAGGAAGAATATATCATTGTGGGCATAAAAAATAATATATAAAATTTGCACATGCCCACAACCATAGTTTAAGTAGGGGATATAGAAGATCCACTAGATGTTTTTTGGATTTCTATCAGACATTCAATTTTATGGGAAGTGGTTCAAAACCACTTTCCAACCAAAAAATACTCTAGTGGGATACCACTAAAGGACTAGTAGTCCTTATTACCACCAATCAACACCACCCCGTTCACTCTAAATATCTGAGTTTTCACTTTGGATATTATCCAAGAAAAATTAATTCCCAAATAAACATTTTATTTAATTAAAAATCATCCAAAAACACAAATTATTTATTTTATATCAAATTTTAAAATCCTCCCATATTCAAATTTAATAAATATTAACCTACCACCTATTATAGGATACTTAAGGAACTAGTAATTTCTAATTATATATATTTATAGTAAAGAATCAATTAATATCATCCATTAATACATATATTCAATGAATTTAACATTTTTAATTGTTTTTTAAAATTTTACAGGTTTTCTTATAAGGGAATTTTTTATTATATATCCTTATAGTTTTCAAAATCCTTATTAAATAAATTAAAATTTTAATCATGACAGTGTTTTATATTATCTAAATAAGAAACCTAAAGCATGGTATATATGTCTTAGTTCATTTTTTATTTAATAAATTCGTTTTTAGGATGAAAAAATACTTTTTTTAAGACAAAATTATCAAAAAATATATTTATTATTCAAATACATGTTGATGATGTTTTTTTTCGGTTCAAAAAAGTTTTATTTGTGTAAGGAAGTTTCTAAACTTATAAAAAAATTTCAATTAATCTCAATGTCTAAATTTAATTTCTTTCATGGGTTTCCATTATTTTGGAAAAAATTAGTAATCTATTATAAAAATGAAAATTAACATTGGGTTATTTTTAAATTTTCTGTTAAAAATAGTAAAAATATTCTATTCATCTAAAATAATATTATACATTATAGAGATGAAGCAGAGATTCTCATTGAAAAAATGTTATATTGAAAAATACTTTTGAATTTGTATATATTACTAGAATTAGATAAAACAAAATGTTTTATGTGTGTCTTTATGTTAGATTTAATTTTAATATTAATGAATATAATGTGATTTTTTCTAATTTAATTTTAAGGATTCTTAAAGGATCTGTTAATCACAATTTATCCATTCCAAGAACAATTAGATTTTATTTAATTTTATATTCGAATACTATCAATATAATTTATGGAATAAATATAAAATTTACTTATGTAACTTCTCATTTCATGGGAAATTCAGTGGTTTATTGATCAATTAAGAAATAATACTCTATTACATTATCAATAAACGACGTTGAATATATTGTATCATTGAGTTTTATTTCTCATGTATCATGACTAAAAAACATTTTGAAGGATTTTGGATTTAAATATGAATAAGATAATATGAAATGTGTTAATACATGTTCTATCAATATTGTAAAAAATATAATACAAAATTATGAAACCAAACACATAGAAATTATTATCCTTCAGCAAGAGATCACACTGAAATGGTGATATTATTCTTTTGTTTATTGACACTGAAAATTAGTTGGGGGAAATAATAATAGTTCCCATAACTTCTAATTGATTTTATTTTATTAATAGTGAGACGAGTTTTTTTATTTTAATTGAATATATTGTATTTATGTTATGATTTAAAAGGAGTTAAAAAATTTTGTGTGTTTTTTATGTATTTTGTCAAATGTAATATTTTTTTGTTTTAATATTACATATATCGTTTTACTTTTTCTAAAATATTAGAAAATTTAATTTTTTAAATTTTGTATATATTTGGATTTAACATGTCTAATATTCAACAGGTTTCCATAAATAAATAATATTTATTCTTGTTAAATACCAATTATTATTCTATACTAGTTATGTAATATTAACTTTATATATGTTTTTATAAAAAGGAATTATATATATTTATTATTATATATATAGTTAATTTATTCAAGTATGTTCCATTTATTTATTTTCATTCCTTAATGATGATAATTCTGGTAAATTTTACAATAATTTTTTTAAATTGATACACTTTTGATTGAGGGTAAACTATATTGTATCTTCGATCTAATCCTCTAATTCATGAAAAAACTAAAGAAAGGCTATAAAATTTATTGCAAGTATGGTATCATAATAATAGCCAAAAAGTATCATGGTACTACCTATCTTAAACTCACAACATCCCACTTGGAATCACATTGAGTTAAGAACACAATGTATTGGATAAAAATAGAGATAATATTTCAAAAATTATATTGATTTATATTTAAAATTAATATAACTGAAAAAATGGTTCAGAGGTCCTGTATATAAGAATATGGGTTCTGCATTAATGAGAAGCTAAATAAACTTCCACCATAAGACCCAACATAAAGAAGAATCATACAGAGAAATATTCCAAAAAATATAAGTCAAAAAATTAAATGTAATACGTGGATGGCACAACCACTAAACATCAACCGTACATCCCAAATATAAAAATAAACTAGATAAAATAAATTTATGATTTGATCTGATTGGCCAAGAAATAAATTGCACACATCTAGATCCTCACTTCGAAATCTTCCATGTCAAATAGAGAATCAATCGTTTCACTGAGTGATATGAATTTATCTAAATCCTTAAAATTAATGAAATCATTGATGGCTAATTTGATTTATTCTCTTTTAATAATAAAATTTATTTAATTATATTATATGTTATTAGTCCTTCAAGAATCATGTATGCTTCAACTATGTAATCAGAAATGCCATTTCTTCTGCTACATGTCGCTTGAGTTGCTAGAGACTAGAACACTTTTTATTAAAAATAACATGCATTCATTTCTCATTTATTTTGATTCTATTATATAATAACTTCATGTAATATGGGTACATTCTTAATAGCTTATATTAAAACAAAATTATTTATAGTTTTTATCACTAAATTGGGATTCCTTAAATTCCTTCTAGACAGGTCCTTTAGTCCGTGTCCTAGGTATAGGTTCCATAAAATAACCATTTTGACTGCTAATATGATAGGTTCAATGTGTGGAATCCACCATTTAAAACATGGATATTCATTATTTATAATCATCTTCAAAATCTGTGTTACCCAATTAAATGATAAATTTAGCTTCTTAAATCCCATGAACAGTTTTCCTCCCATTAAAAAATATGATTGGAACTCAATTTATTCTTATAGTTCTAATTTCGTGTGTAGTACATGGTGATTTGGAATCCATGTTTGTGACATCCAAAAAATCATTTTTTAGAATGAATATTCTTCCACCCTTATTACCTTGGTCTTTTTAACTTTATCTTTATTACTAGAAACTTATAACTTTAACATGATCTATTTTTAAATGATCACACTAATCATATCTTAATAAATTTTCTAATAATATTCCATAAGGTCTTTAGATTCATATATAATGTTTATAAAACGTTTCATACCTCTCATGAATATTTTATAATCCTTAATTTTTTAGACCAGAATATAGATTGTTTTGGTTTTGTTCCTATAAATATTTTTAATCCAATATAGATATTTCTATATTTCCTAATATATAATTGGATACCCTTCATGGTTGTAACACATAATTTATTTTTAGTTATCATTTATAATATTCTAAACCATATTCTCTTTCTTAAGTCCCTCTTATACTTGATCTACCTAGATCTTCAAAAATCTTTTATCTTTGAATTTAGAGATTCCATCCATTTATACCCTTTAGTTTTGAAGAGCCTTACCATTTATAGAATTGTTTACACATTATGTGATATAATGGCCTTTCTAACCACATAAAAATAATTTAATAATGATTTTATCATTTTAAATTTATATTTAGGGATATTTTTGAAACACTTTAGGGGTTTTCATCCTTCCTGGTTGAAAAACCTGTACTAACTAATCTTTAAACCTTATTTGATTAAGATCCTTGCTTTTGAGGGAGATTATTTGGTATAATTTCTTATCTTTTCTGAATTATATAATTTATTTTTATGGTAATGGTGCATTATACCCTAGAATTATTATCAATATAAATTGGTAATTATATAGTCCTTTTATCTTCTTCTATTGAGGCTATGAGAATCAATGTATAATTATAGTGCATTTATAATATCATTATATTTTACATTATTATATTATATATTAATGTCACAATATTTTAATTCATTCCCCCACTATACTAATATCTCCTAGAATTTTTTTTGAATTTTAATTTCATGATGTTCTTTATATAAGAACAATATATTCTTATAGGGAATGAAATTCCACAGAAAATCTCATTACCCATAATTCATTTAAGGGTTACAATAAATTACCATTCATGGAAAGTATAACCATTACCTATACCATTAATGTATTCACTATAGAATCTATGAAAATTTTTATAATGAATTTATCTTATATTTAGTATAGAACACCTATATAAGTCAAATGCATCCATCTCTAAGATAAGTTGATCTTCACTCTACTTTGGATACTCTAAATCTAGGATGTTCTGACATTTATAATTTAGAATTCTTATTAAATCATAAACATTTGTTCCAATTTTATGGTACCTTAATTGACACCATACACAAAAATGGTGAAAATATTATTTATAATTTTATAATGTATACTATGGAATAACATAAAACACTAAGAAATGATTTTTAAAAAACCATATAAAAAATATGAATCTAAAAAAATCATTCAAAATATAAATTTTTAGAACAAATAGTTACCCAAAGTGACTCATAACTATGATTCCACATTGGATAAAAAAGGTGGGAAGTGAAAACATGGATATAGAAGATAAAACTAACACTAAAAAACTTATGTATATTAATAGAGAACATTGATCACCATAAAGTGGATGATCCAAAAAAGGTTAATGACCAAAAATATGTAAACCAATGAAATGTGGAAAAGGTCATTGATCTAATTAAAATTACTATAATAAGAAAATATATTATTTCAGGACTTTTTTTTCATATAGTATGTGAATTTTCATAGGAATATATAATTACTTCATTTTATTATAATTTATAAGGGAAATATCACACTATGGTTGTGTCTTGATCAATTTACATGTCATATATTACTCTAATAAATAATGAAGGATTTTTTATACCCAATGCACTAATATATCATAATATCCCTCAATAAAATGATAAGTCATTTTTTCTATCTTTAGTTATCATCAAATCATTATTTTTAAAGGTTATACAATATGGATAGATCTTTACATGGTGAAGAAATACGTTAATATCATAAATCTCATCCAATGTTTAACATAAACTATTCCATAAATGGTAATACTTACGAACCTTAAAAAAGATTAAAATCCAAACTTCAGAAATAAGGTCACTAAATATACCAAAAAAAACTTATCATTAATCCCCCATACACCATAAAGTGTCACTTGATTATCACATACCAAACAAGTGAATACCATCATCATGTATTCTCCTGAAACATGATAACAACATGAATTATCATAAATAAATATTAAAAACATACATGATTCTTCAATCATTATATATGATATTATCTTATATAAAAACATTTTAATTTTAATATTGGGTTCATCCGGGTATTAGTAGAATATGTGATTTCATTTTTCTATAATCCAAGTACATAATCACATGAAATTTCAGAAAATTATGAACAATAATATTTTCATTGTGCTCATTAATATTAAATCAAACATGATATTCCAAACTAAGGAGAGGAGGATAAATATTAAATAATTATCATGGTTTAATTCATATTTTATGATCGCATAATCTTTCTCATTTTTCTTTTTTATTAGAGGTATTTATAGAATATTATCCACATCATCCCTCAAATTGGGGAACTTATTAACACAATACTAGAACTCTATGGAATTAAAACACTAATGTGTGGTAGGTTCATTATATTGGGTATTTATCATTTTTAACATCAGTATCTAACTACTTATCATCACTTAAACACACATCTTCTTGATGAAATTCCATTACACACTTTAAAACATTAAGTAGTGCACATGAAAAAATCCCATTTATGTTTATTCCCAAATTATGAGCATAATGAAAAGATTATCATCTTATCTTTATGGTTTTTATATTTTCCTTTGACATCCATATTAATTTTCTTATAAAAAACCATGAGATTGGTACATAACTCAAACCTATATTTTCACCTTTATAGCACATCATAAAATCTATTCATTACTATAGAAGTATCTTATAAATAATGATCTTATGATAATTTCTTTTAATCCACAGAAGAATCCATTATCCTTACATTTATGTTGGATTATAATATGATATGTGTACCTTTCAAGCTGTGTGAAAATTTCCTCATAGGTACCAAAAAATTCAACATCCTTTTTCTTTATCTTGAGGAACTCCTTTTCTATCTTTAAATGAGTCACACGAGGAAAGTAATTATTTAAAAGTAAGTTCATGAACTTGTCTCAATCCATGGATTTGATTTCTTCATATTTCCTTGTATTCTTGGAATGTTTTGACCATTGAGCTTCATCATCATCCAAAAAGTACATATAAAAAGTGATTTTTTTCATGTCATGAACATTGTAGAATGGAAAATATAATTTTTGTTATATTTATCCATTGTTCTATAATTAGTGGATTAGTGGTTCCATTGACGGAAGGTGGGAATTTCCTCATGAAGGACTCAATATAATTTTGTTTAATCTTTTGATCATTTGGAAGTTTAGTATGATTTATTTATAGAGAAGGATTTATGATACTAAAAATATTATTTGGTATTCTAGATCCCATGACCTTAAGATTATAAGGATTAAAATAATTTCACTTTCCATTTCCCTCAACATTAACAAGATTTATTCAGTTTCCAACCATTAACTAAAGACAAAACCATAAAATTAGAATCAATAATCATAATTCGGAACAACATATTCATGAAAAAAAATTATTAGAAATATATTTCATGAAATGTTTTTAATATAGGACAACTTAGGTTTATCCTAGGTCATTAATAATCATCATTTATTTAAATACTTCATGATAGTTCATAAATATTTTATTAATTTACAAATCTTTTCTATTTGAATTATTAAACAAGGCATGTAAAAAATCCCATTTTTATGCAATAGTTTCCGATTGAGTATAGCTTAATACAGTGTTTTAGGGGTCTTTGCCACTATATAGACCTTTGATAGATCCACATCCACTTGAAGTATCTAAAAAAGGATGTAAAATTATGGAAAAAATCTCTAAATCTTTTACCAATATTCCAGGACATTTTACTAAACATTGAATCATTCTTATACTTTTATTTAGAGACATCCCTAGACATTTAATTTGAAATATCCCAATAGATCTTAATAATTTTTTCTCTTCTTTGTTTCCAAATTTTAACTAAACCATTCATTTGATTCTCACTATTATAAGATTGGTTTTTCGTAAATGGATTTTATATATTTTCGCATGAATATTCATTATATTATTAAAACACATTCCCAATGACCCTAATAGTTTAGTGAATTTGGAAACTTAGAACAAAAACTTATAATCTAGTGAATGATATTCAATGTTTCCCATAAATATATTCCTATTTAGTACTCTTTATATAAAAAACCCTATTAAACCATTATTCATAACATGGGGAAAGGAAACATAATAATGGGTGAGATCAATTGCTCAATATGGGTAAACAAGAGAGATACATAAGCATAACATGAACATAAGAGTGTGAGAACATGGGTATAAGATATGAAAACAATTCCCTATATCTGAAATACTATAAACAAGAGTCATGGAATAATGATTGGTATTTCAAAATAAATGAATCATAAAGGAATAAAAAACATGATTTATGAGAGAATAACATTAGCATAAATCAATGTTTTTTTGGAAAACACACAAGCACAGAAATATTATGTCAAGGATACCCGCAAATACATTCATAACGTGTTAGGATTGGTATGAACACCCATGTACCTGATAATAAATTGGGTCGACCACCAGTGTACCCTACCTTATGGTATTGGGATGAACACCTATGTCCCCTATGGGCTCATAGAACACTAATCATTATCCAATGCATTGAAGGGAGATATAGGGCGCACCCATCACATAATGAAGATCTTATTTTTATGTTCCACAATTTCATACACATTAATCATTTATTAGAACATAAAATGAAATTGGAATCATATAAATTTCATCATATTATATCTTATGGGGGAAGAGATAGGTTTCATAATAATTTCATCACATAATAACCCATGAAAAGAAGTGGGTTTCATAATCATTTTTCCATAGTGTATCCCAGTGAATAATAATAGGTTTCATTAAAATCATTCCATTAAAATGTAACCCATTCAAGGAAATAATATGAATAAAATACTTGGATCCCATCCCCAATAATAATAATTTATATTAAAGGATATCATCTTTTATGGTGAAGTATTTTGAATGACCAATTCGAACATTTCTTATGGAAAATAACATTTCTTTGAAATTTACTTTATAAAAAATAATCATTTTAAAAATAATTTTCCATGAAAGGAACATTGGAAATTTATAAAGATTTTCATTTTAAAATCATTTAATATATTTCTTGGGGAAAATATAATTTCATCTTTAAAAAATGATATTTAAAATAAAAAAATTTTGAAAAATGTTTTTCTTTGAAAATAACCTTGAAAACTTATAAAGAAATATCTAAAAATCATTTAAAAACGTTCTTAAAACACAAAACACTTGATTTTTTAGAAAATGATAATTAATATCATTTTAAAACATTTTGAAAACACTATTTATAAATAACATATATTTCTGATCGAAGATACAAATAAAATAAAATTTTGTTTAAAAAATATTTCTAAATTACCTTAAGAAAAAAGAGTTGAAATTGTTCCATTACTTGGATATATCATGAATAACTAGGGTAGAATTAAATTAATGAGAATTATAAAATGGTATATCATGATATTTCTATATTTTATACTTAATTGAATAAAATACCCATAAATTATAAGATTTTAACATTAAATATTTACCACTTTCCTAACACTGATTCATAAGCCCCATGAAGAAATAACATAAAATGAAACTTAAAAATAAAATAAGGATAAATAAATTTGTGATATTAAATTTCAACGGTGATACATATACACCTTTTAAGGGAATATAGTTTGATAACATAATTTACATCTCAAAGATAGAAAACTGAGACAAAAATCCTGTAACCATTTGTTAACTTATGAACCGTAAAACCCATGAAAGAGAGATCCTTAAGATGATATGTAAAAAACCAAAAAATTTATAATAATAATCATATAACACATTATTATTCTATATATAAAATATATAGATGAAATATGTGTGGAATATAGCATGTTTCTTATAGAAAATAAAAGTGAGATGGGGATCCCTTACCTCAAGTATTGACTTTCTTTCATACATATTCCAAACTCAGATAGAATAAATATAAGTTTATAATAACTTTATTGAATAAACAAATTAATATATATCATAGTATATCTTATTTTCTTATGGAATTTTATTACACACATATTAATGATTTCATGATAATGTTATGTCTCAGGTAATAACCATTTTTTTTGTATATGTTTCGATTTTTCATTTTTGTTCCCCATAATTCAAACCGGATTTAATAATCTAAATAATAATAAAAATGATATAAAAATCATATATATTATTATATATGTATTTTTAGAAATTAATAATATTTAGTGATATAATTAAAATACACTTTCCTTAAAGACAGTAGTCCATATGTTCATATGATCATTGTATCCATTTTTTTATTAGATTGAATGATAGAAAAAGAAATTATATATTGTAATTACATAATCCTTGTAATTTATTATATATAAAACATATTTATTAAACCCATAATTAGTAAATTACATGTATATAGTGAATGAATCAAATCACAAAGATGGTGGGCCAAGGAACTTTGGAGTCACATTATAAGCTGCATGGGAATCAAGGTGGGAGTAGGTGCTTTGTCAAAGAACACTACTACCTGGTGTCATGGATCCAAGAAGAATGGCGCAGAGATGAACCTCCAAAGAATGATTTTTTCAATAGTGTGTTAGGTGTTATGAGATACGTGTAACAAGTTGCATGAAGGCAGAAATATATCAGTTATTTTCTGCAATGTTCAGGTGAATGTGTTAGTGGTGGAGCATGGTGTCCATATATGTGGTGGGGATTCATTAGTTTCCTTCAGATAGATTGTTTTGTGGTTTAATAGGAAGATAAAATAATAAAAAATAACTAGTAATGGAAATGGGTTAAATAGAATGCTCTAATATCTGGTTCGATTATCAACATGGAAGACTCGTGTAATATAGGTGCCATGCATAGAGGTTTCGTAGTCAGGGATAGTTGGGGGTCGGTAGTGCTGGGGTTTATCTCCTTCTTCAGGGACAAAACTTCTATCGAGGTTGAAACTAGATAAATGGACACCTGTCTCTCACTATTTAAAAACTTCAACATCTATATTGAAGAGGGTGATTCAGACTCATGCTTTTGGGTTGGGTTTCTCCAAGGGAGGATAAATCCGCCTTTGGTTCTTGCTTATCTTATCATGAATTGGAGGAGGTATCTCAATCAGTCTATTTGGGAGGGTCATACCTAGATATAGGGGAACATAGTGATGGATGTGTTTGAATAAAAGAAATTCTAGATGAGTTTCTGGTTTATATACATGTATGGGGTCCCTCCCTAATGATTTTAAGCTTATTGTTAGTGGCGACGACCTTGGCCTTCACCACTTCTGCCCTACCTAATGGGGGTAGTGTGGTTGCTGGTTTTTTATTACCGATTTCATTAAAAATTAACCTTTTAGTCTATAATATGAGATGGGTAAATATTTTTTTTCATAGATATTTTTTAATACAAATGTTTTGATAGGTGTGAAGTACTAGGGAGACCGAGTTCTCTTTTATAGTTAAGGATGACTGGCATTCTTTTAAATTCTCAAAAGTATTAACTATTAGGAAGTGTGTCTCCAAATATTAAAATTAAAGTTATAGAGGTATTATATGTTTTATTAATACCTAAAAAAACATCGAAACACATATTTTAATGATTTGTTTCCTTAATATAAAAGCTTCTCTATTTTTACCATTTTAGGGTTTTCACGTCAGTAACATATTTCCTAACCTAGGTAATTTATCCTTTAAGTCTAAATTAAAGTGAAATATATTAGATAATTTAGAAAAACAATTTTAAATTATTATATCTAATGTAGAATATGTAAATCCTATGTGTGATGGAAATTATTTATTATAAAAGTGCTTGTAATGTGAAAAAACACAGGTTTAACCTTTACCATGCAAACTGATTCTTTTAATATTTAATGGTCAATATAGAAATCAGGATTGAAAAATTGGTGAATTAATGAAACATATATTATATTTATTAATATTTAAAAATATATTGGCATAAGCTGTGATTTTCAGTAATTTCAAATCATTTAATAAATTATCAGTTATACAAAATAACATTAATATCAATTTAGACATCATCCCTTTAATTTCAATTTTCTAAATATCAATAAAGTGATTTAATTTGAATATATTACAGTCACACATGTGTAACATGATATATTAATTTAATAAATAATGGAAGAAGATAATTCATTCAATTAACTCCACATTAAATATTTCTATTATTATTTATTTTGACTAGTTATTAAGGAAAAAATGAACATGTTGGTTCTTAATAAGTATTTAATGTAATTATTTCATCTTAAAAAATTAAAATAAATTACTATGTTAAAATTAAATCATTTATATTTAAAAATAATATATATAACCAAACTTAGGTTGTTTTTTTCTATCCCAAGGATTTATAGAAGTTAAAATTATAAAAAATTTCTTTTTTCTTTTTTTATACTTAACTTATTATATGGATCATATTCAAAGTAATGTAGATATAAATTTATATATTTTAGAGAAATTGTTTCTAAAGGTAAAAATAAACTCAAAAATTAAAATTAAGATAATATTTTAGGTTATTTTATATATTTTCATTGTATTTTAACTCCTAGTAAACCCATTTTTCACTTTAACAATGATAATTAATTTTTAGAGTTTTTACTATTCATTTTGGTCAAAATTTTAATTAACCATATTAGAAAATATAAATTAATATTTTTCCAAATATGAAATTAATTTTTCAAAATTCCATTCATAGAATTGGTAAAAATTTATATAATATTAATCTTACAGAGGTGATGAGGAAGTTGTTTTTTAAAGTGAAAATGATCAAAAGTCTTCTATGTTTTTGTATAACATTTTAATGTGAAACTGATTATAATAGTATACATTGGATTTATAGATATATATTTTAACTAATTAAACATTAAAAAAAATTAAATATAATTTATCTTTGTAAATAATTTAGGTGAAAAATAAGGTTTCAATTATGATTCTTAATTTTTCACTATTCAAAAAAATGAAACATTTGAGATAAATCCAAAAATTTCACCCTGATATAAATTTACAATATAAACTAAAAAAGTTAATTTCTTTTTATAAAATTAGTTTTATAAAAGTGTAAAAAATTAATTTTTATATTGTTCACAAAATGAAATAGAAATAATTTCTTTTAGAAAATATTATTTTAAAACATATAAAGAATTTACCAACAATATGTACATTAGTATCAATACATTTACTTTATGTTAAAAAATTTAAATTATTATTCAAAATGAATTTTTCACTATTTTTTAGCTATGTTAAATTATTATGTTATAATGGCCGAGTTTAAATAAATATATTAATAATATGTCATGGTTTTGTTAAAAATCTATGTTATTTAAAATTTATGCTATCCTGATGTTGTGTGTTGTAACACCCCAAGATTTCATAGTATGTTATTTCATCAAAGTGATTCAATAACTTGAACTACACGCAAAATCGAGTTCTAGCACACCCTGACTTAAGAAACTAGCCATTCAAAAATAGTTATGAATAATATTAACTGAATTTTGAACATTGTATAATCCTTATAATTTTAGTATCCATATTATGAGTTTCTTAGACATAATGTAGGAACAAATACATTTATTTCAGATAAATGAAGTATTTTTCAACAAATACTATTTTACCACCTTTTAATGGAGAATCCATTTTTATTCCAATATTTGAAACTTTTATATATTCAATTTTACGAAATAAAATTCTTCTTTAGAATCGGGACATAAGAATTTAGTTTCAATAATTTTTTGGTATTTTTCTGATAACTTTAATATTTATGTGAATGGTGAAAAATACTATATTTTAACTGAAAATAACTTTTATAATCAAAATAATTTATACTATTAACTTATACATTTTACTGGTTTGGAAGTATAAATAGATTTTATTTTTACCATTTAATCCAATGATGGTTATTGTAAGTAATTTCACTTTGAAATTGGACATAAACATGTGTCAATCTTTTGATAGTTATTATTTCTTAAAAATACACCTTTTGGTTTTGACAGCGGGAATTAATTTTAAAATAATAAATGATACTTTTATGTTTTTAATTTGGTAAAATAGACTTCCTTATTGAATTCAGAATATCATAATTATCTTAGGGTAAATTTTTGATATTTTTTCTAAAAACTTTTAATTTTTGATGAATACTAAAAAACATTGAGTTATAGTTTAAAACTGAATTTTATTTAAATAATTATTTATTTTATTTAAATTTTATTTAGGTCAAAATAGAAACAAAATACCTATAAATGTTCAATGTAATTCATTAGAGTCAGTTTATAATAATTTTATATATATAAAAATTTAATTGAACTTTTCACTTTCTTTTACCCACCTCCTAGGACAATTTGAAAATTCACATAAAACGTAATTTTAACACTTATGTGAGTTTAATTTCAAAAATATGATAAACACAGTTAATATAAAGGAGTAAAATGTAGCTCAATAATATAAAAATATTTTTTGGTGAATAGTTACTTTTTACTTTTATTTACCACGGTTAAAAGTAAATAAGGTAATTAAGGGTAAAAATGATATTAATATTACCCCAACACATGTCCCAATTCTATTGGAAAAGTGTATCTCGGCCAAAAAGAACATTAGGAATAAAATATTATCATTTAGGTCCACTTGGATTAGATTAGGACATTTATTATTATTTAATTTAAAGAAGAGTTAAAAGAGTTAAAATCAATTTTTAATAACTAAAACATTTTTAATATAAGGTTATACGTAGGATAAATTCGATTATAAATATTAATTAGAAACATATTAATATTTCCCACATAATGGTATTTTATTAATAATTTTTATAAATTAAATAATTTATTTTAATTATGACACAATAATGATGCAGTAATTTCTGTATTAATAAATGATTAAGATAATTGATATTATAAATACCCAAATAAATGTAATTTGAGAATTTTTTTCATTAAAATAATTTCATAGGTTAATATGACATATTAAGATTGGTTATATTATTTATTTTTGAAGTAATAATGCTTTTATGAATTTATGAAAAACAAAATACCCAATAGTGTCAAAATTGACATAAAAGAGTTTCTAAAACAAATATTATATTATTAATTCATATTCTATTCCTAAAAATATATGGTAAGGAAAAAAAGATTATATCATGAAATGTGTATAATTTATAGACCACTTGGGGTAGATTGGATGTTTATCGTACGTTTATTAACCATATAATATAAAAATAAAAAGAGGCATGGTAAATGTCAAACTAATTAACTAAGAGTTAAAACTAAAAGATAAGGTTAATAAAGTGACCCAAACATGTCTAAAACGTATTTGTTGAGTGTATTTCAACCCATACCTACCTTATACTCAAAATTAATCAATTTGGATCCATTATAAACCGAATATAAATTTATTATAAAATAATATTTTATGTTTTTTCTAAGGTGCCCCTCACCCCTCTTATAAAAGGGCACTCCCCCTTCACTCTAATTCACAAATTATAAGCCATTTAGATCAGCCAAAACCTACCCAAATACCATATAAACTATCCTCATGTAAACCTAGAGGGCTTAGTTTGATCATAAATCCAACTTAAGGAGCCCTTTTGATCAAATCAAAAGGAAGAACCCGAAGAAGAGGTAATGATTTCACCACCATCTTTCAAGTTTCTTTCTTCTTCCACTTCCTTTTTCTTTTTTGATTACATTATAAAATAATAACTCTAGTATATTATATATAATGTGATGTTATTATAATTATGGACAACCAAATTAATTATTCTATACACCCTTTGAATGACATGTCACCATACCTGCGTACATACGGTTTACCGTCTTCACGTCGTGATGTAATTGTTATTCAATAAATTATTATTTGGATGGGTATATTAATGATGTTTATTTGATGTAAATAAGAAATATAACATTATAAGGATTATTTATATATGATATAACATCCAATTATATATTATTTTAATATCAAAATAATGATATTTTTGCTCCTACGTACGAACGGATTACCGTCTCCACGACATGATGTGATTAATTTCCAAGTTCACAATTCATCAATGATTATAAAAATATATATTACTAATTAGTGTGTAATATATTACATAATAATGATACTGGAGATATATATATATATATATATATATATATATATATAAGTATTTATGTACTTACATATATCTTATTCACTTAAATCCATTCAATACTATATGAAAATAGAAATATTGTTTATACGCACGTACGGACTTCCGTCTCCATAAATGGTGCTTTCCATTTCCTATATATGTCTATTATAAATATTTATATTCTAAGTATATATGACATATAAATCAAGTTTTATATTCTGGAAGTATTTAAATCATGATCTAAGTGATACAATCATGAGTAACAAGTTAAAACACGTACGATAAAGAAAGTGATTATTACCCAAAATAATAATATAACATGCAAATTATTATTAAATGGGCAGTATAAAGTCCTAAATGAATATTTTATGATATCATAAATATTAATATGGTAATGGTATAATTTAATAAAATACTATAGTCTTCATACAACAGGTTAAATGTACCCTCGAATAAATGAAAGTTCATGGTAAGGGGTAATTCATCTCACTCCTTATTCCCGTGAGATTCGTGAGATATTGCCACTATTAAATTTTGTGTGGTGTATGTACTGGCCATAATTGTATTCTTTGTGTAATACACATTAATTTATATTTATTTACATATTCATTGTATGTTACCTCTTTCATGCGGTGTATGTTTCGTACGTTACCAAATTGGTAAGGGTTAATTTCCCAACCTCTTTATTATCTGAGGTTGTTTTTATGTATGTATCTAATGTGACATATTTATTACCCATGTCCATGTTTCATGAAAGTGTTTTCAAGTAGACTATTTTAAGGATTTGTTTTACAAAAACATCATTTCAAATTATTTAAATATTTATTCTTCTAAATCTTTCTCATTAATGTCCATGTCTTAAAAATGGTTTTAAGGATTTATTTATATGTACAAGAATGATTTTTAAAATTTTAATTCCTTTAAATAGTTTCAAAGTGGTATGGGACAATTTGATTCAAAAATGAATTTAAATTTATTACTTTCTAAATTGTGTGACTTTTAAATGTTATCATGATAAATGGATATTTATCTCAAAGAGTTTAACAAATCATTTTCATCTTTGTCAACATCCTTTGATGGATTTTAAACTAGATTGAAGATGATGTATTATAATACAGATATTCCATATTGTATTGAAGATTTTGTGATATGTTTGACTATGGATGTTTTATTTATATACCATTAATGGTTTAGGGATAAAGTATTGACAATTTTTAGGCTAGTTTTAATACGAATCTTTATGTTATGTTTAAAACTTTTCATACGAGGAATGCATTGGACATAGTATGTGACGGGTGGATCCCGCTATAGCTCCTTGATGAATCGGTAGGTATCATGAGAAAAACTAGTGTCTTGAAACAAGGAATTTACAAAATCATATTTGTAGTCTTGTCACAAGGCTTCGACTATGTGGTTATGATAGTCTGGAATTATCCACTTCACCATTATGAAAGTGGCTAGTGATATTGCATGTGATTATTCGACTAGTAGAATATCCATGTTAATAAGTAAATGGAATTACATAATATTTTTGTCATATTATGATGATGTTAAAGTTTAAAAGGCTTTTTTTAGTTATACATTTCCTTAAATTTTTATGCTTATTTATGTAAGTTTCTGTTGTATTTTTATCCTTACTAAGTATCTGAGATCACCCCTTTCTATGTTTTATTTTCCCCAGGATTCCAAGAAGTGTGTTGTGATTGGTATGTTGGGTTAAGCCAATGGAATAAAGGAGTTCATAAAAGATTATTTATATTGTTTTTATGTTATAAAGAGTAATGTAATATTCATGTATCTAATCTATTTTCCAAGACTTCTAAACTCATCTGTCTTTCGGGACATGATTCCAGGTAATCATGATAATGTACTAAAATAATACACCGACTCTAGGTAACTGGGGTCAGGGCATTATATTTGGTATCATAGGAAGTTTAGTAAAATCCTTGGAAGCTAGATTTAGATAAAATCTTATTAGAGCACATAGACCTAAGATAGACTTTGAGGATTAATATAGAAGAAATTACTATAATTTTGGTAATGTAAATATTTTTTGAGTTTTCCATGAAAATGCTTCCCTGTATAGATATGAGCAGGTAGAGGTGACTCTGGCACAAATGTACCTAGGAGTAAAACCTAAAAACACCACTTTGAGCTAGACTCAAATGGGAACTAGTGCATGACAACGGGCCTTGATACAATCTTGGTTATGACACTCCAAGGGGATATACTTAGGATAATTATCAATTTATTTAAAAATAATTATGAAGAGTTTATGAGTATATACATACTCAATGAGAAAATATTTATGATTATGAATTATATCCATAAAAAATTCAATTTACATTAGGTATTTTATATGTTTGGAATTATTCATTATAATTCAAAAACTGACCTAGTTTATACTATTGTATAGACATGTTGCCCTGTAGAAGGAATGTGAACTCCAACAATACGTATGATCCAAAGAGTAGGAAGGATCATATCTTTCACGGTATTAAGCCAAAATTTAGAAGGGAAATAGTCTCCCATGTATTCTCAAAATATGAAGAAATAGTATCATGTGTTAATAAGATAAGTAAATAATTCTCAGAGTCCTATGGATTTGAAGGGAAGCAAGAGAAGAAAAAGATGGAAGAGAGAAAGACAGATAAAGGGAAGAGGGAAAAGAAGAATTTTCCCATATGTGATAACTGTTGGAAGAAACACCCTAGAACTTGCTTTAAGGGAATGGGATTTTGTTATAAGTGTGGAGAAAAAGGACACCATGTATGTGGCTGCAAAGGTAAGAAAAAGGTTTCAAATGTACAATTCTTCATCTGCAAGGAGTTGGAACACTAGGCTAACCAATATCCAAATCATCCGAGTATGCCCCAATTAATTCTATTTGATAATAATTAAGTAATGATACTGCCACAGATGAGGAGGAATGATTAGACTTCTTATGTTGTTATTAGAGAATTATGTCATTTGGGTGTTGTATCAACAATGTACTAGTTATAATAATTATGTAGTATATAAGGATTGTACTATAGTAATATTTTATTAAAGACTTGAGATTATGTTTAACCAAGAAAAGTGACTCAATAGTAGGTTAAATTTTTGTATAATATATGGTTGAGAGAAAGATAAACAATAATATGGTTCTGATACCGAGGTAATGATTTTGGACTAATACATGATTGATTTGGATAAATTATATTGGATATTATTGACTACCTTGAAACTGATTAATGATTTGTATATTCCATAATTGTTGGAGTTTAAAACATTTTCGGATAGAATGAGTATATCCCGTATTCTATAAGGAATAAGGGATCATTAATGTAATCAATAAGGTTTTATGGTAATTCAGGATGTTGTATTGTTTTAAAAGAATACATGATGAAGGTGTTCACATGTTATTACATGGAAATAATGATCTTCATTGTTTTTACCTTACTTATAAATTTTTGACTGTGATTTTGAAAAGAAGTATTTTGGATAATTCTAGCTTGAGATTATTTTTTGATTGCCATAAAAGGACCACCTGGAGGTCGGGCCACAACCCGTCGCGTCCAGAAAGGCCGCGAGACTTCAACCCGTAACCGAAGGGTGACAAGGGTGTATCACCTACCACTGGCCCACGTGATGTCCTGGATTAAATAATGTAGTTTTTTTTAAAAAAATCTGGTAGATGAATTATAAATTAATTTTTTTGAACCCTATAAGAATAGGATAAATAGATTTTTATTTTTAGGTTCTATTATTTTTCAGATTTAAAGTTGAGTTTGTTGTAGAAATTAGTTAAAGGAATGGACACTACTTGTCAAGTATATATTTTTCTTCTTTTCTTATTCTATGAAGAAATTAACTCTTATACTTTATTGAAGGGATCTTAAAACCAAAAATGTGTTATGCAAATACCATATGTTTTGATGAACTGATGGTATTTTAAATGTTTATAGATTTATGAATTTAAGGCCCTCAATTTTACACTTGTTTGTGATTGATGACCTCAATCACTACGTATAAATATTTACGTTTTTCCTCCAATTATATGTCTCTAATTTCCACCAATGTTCTCCTAATCTAGATCATAATTTGGTGGCGACCCTTTCATTTTCCTTTTCCTCTTATTAAGACTAAATTATATTAACACAATTTCCAATTTTGGTTTTCCCAAAGGTATTTTCTATTTTCAACCTTTTATTTTGGAAAAAATAATTTCAAATTGTGAGGAATCAATTTATTTAATGAGGGAAGAATGTAACACCCCAGGATTTTATAGTACGTTATTTCTTCAATGTAATTCAATAACTTTCACTACACGCAACTCTGAGTTCTTGCACTCCATGAATTACCAAACTAGCCGTTAAAAAATAATTATGAATAGTATTAACTGAGTTTTGAACATTATATAATCTTTATAATTTATGAATTCATATTAGAAGTTTCTTAGACATAATGTAAGAACAAATAAATTTTTTTCAGATAAAAGAAGTATTTTTCAAAAAATGAATTTTTTCCGCCTTTTAGTGGAGAAACCTTTTTAAATCCAATATTTGAGACTTTTATATATTCAATTTGACCAAATAAACTTATTATTTAGAATCAGGACATAATAATTTAGTTTCAATAAAGTTTTGGTGTTTTTCTGATAACTTTCATATTAATGTGAATATTGAAAAATACTATATTTTAACTGAAATAATCTTTTTTAATCAAAATAATTTATACTGTTAACTTAGAAATTTTAATGGTTTGGAAGTATAAATAGATTATATTTTTACCATTTAATCCAATGATGGTCATTGTAAGTAATTTCACTTTGAAATTGGGCATAAACAAGTGTCAATCTTTTGATAGTTACTATTTCTAAAAAATACAACTTTTGGTTTTGACAGCGGGAATTAATTTTAAATTAATAAATGAAAATTCTATGTTTTGAATTTGGTAAAATAGAATTCATTATTGAATTTGAAAAATCAAAATTATCTTAGGGTTAATTGTTGGTATTTTTCTGAAAAGTTTTAATTTTTGATTAATAGTGAAAACACTAAGTTATAGCTTAAAACCGAATTTTTATTTAAATAATTATTTATTTTATTTAAATTTATTTTAGGTCAAAATAGATACAAAATACCGATATAAGTTCAATGTAATTCATTAGATTCTGTTTATAATTATTTTAGATATATAAAAATTTTATTCGACTTTTCAAGGTCTTTTACCCACCTCTTAGGTGAATTTGCAAATTCACATAAAACATAATTTTACTGCTTCTATGAGTGGAATTTTTAATTTACTAGAGACATGGTTAATATAATAGAGTAAAATTTGGTTCAATAAGATAAAAATAATTATTGGTGAATAATAACTTTTTACATTTATTTACCACGGTTAAAAGTAAATAAGGTAATTAAGGTTAAAAATGATATTAATATTACCCCAACACATGTCATAATTCTATTGGACAAGTGTATCTAGACCAGAAACAACCTTAGGAATAAAATATTATCATTTAGGTACACTTGGATAAGATTAGGACATACATTAATATTTAATTCAAAGAAGAGTTAAAAGAGTTAAAATCAATGTTTAATAACTAAAACATTTTTAATATAAGGTTATGAATAAGAGAAATTCAATTATAAATATTAATTAGATATATAAAATTATTTCCTAAATAATGGTATTTTATTTCTAATTTTTATATATTATATAATTTAATTTATTTATGACACAATGATGATACAGTAATTTCCATATTAATAAAATATTAAGATAATTGATATTATAAATACCCAAATAAATGTATTTTGAGGATTTTTATGAATTAAAATAATTTTATATGTTAATATGAAATATTAGGATTGGATATAGTATTTTTTTGAAGTAATAATTCTTTTATGAATTCATCAGAAACAAAATACCAAATAGTGTCAAAATTTACATAAAAGAGTTTTTAAAACAAATATTATATTATTAATTGTTATTCTATTCCTAAAAATCTAAGGATCGGCCAAAGGACTTATTTCATGATAGGTGTATACTTTATGGACCACTTGGGGGTCTATTGGAAGTTTATAGTATGTTTATTAACCATATAATATAAAAATACAAAGAGGCATGGTAAATGCCAAACTAATTAACTAAGAGTAAAAACTAAAAGATAAGGATAATAAAGTAACCCAAACATGTCTAAAACCTATTGGTTGAATGGATATCGACCCATCCACACCTTATCCTTGAAATAAATCAATTTTGAGCCATTATAATCCGAATATTAATTTATTATAACATAATATTTTATATTTTTCCTAAGGTGCCCCTCACCCCTCTTATAAAAGGGCACTCCCCCTTCACTCAAATTCACACCTTCTAAGCCATTTGGCTTGGACAAATTCTTCCCCAATACCCTCTGAACTATCCTATATTCAACCTAGAGTCCTTAGTTTGATCATAAAGCCATCTTATGGAGCCCTTTTTATCAAATCAAAAGGAAGAACCAAAAGAAGAGTTAATGATTTCACCACCATCATTCAAGTTCCTTTCTTCTTCCACTTCCTTTTTCTTTGTTGTTTCCATTCTAAAATAATAACTAAATTATCTTATATGTACTTTTGTGTTATTATAATTATGTTACAACCAAATTCATTATTATATCCACCTTTTGAATGATATTTCACCATACGTGCGTACGTACGGCTTACCGTCTCCACGTCGTGGTGCAATTGTTATTCAATACATTATTATTTGGATGGGTATAATAATGATGTGTATTTGATGTAAATAATAAATACAACATGATAAGGATTATTTATATATTATATACCATCCAATTATATATATTATTTTAATATTAAAATAATTATATTTTCATTCGTGCGTACGTACGGATTACCGTCTCCACGACACGATGAGATTCATTTTCAAAGTTCACCATTCATCGAAGATTATAAAAATATATATTATTAATATGTATGTAATATATGACATAATAATGATACTGGAGATATATATATATATTTATATATATAAGTATTTATGTACTTACATATATCTTATTCACTTAGTTCCGTTCAATACTATATGAAAACAGAAACATCGTTTATGCGTACGTATAGACTACCGTCTCTATAAACGGTGTTTTACATTTCATATATATGTATATTATACATATTTATATTCTAAATATATATGATATATAAATCATGTTTTATATTCTGGATGTATTTAAATCATGTTCTAAGTGATACAATCAAGAGTAACAAATAAAAACATGTACGATAAAGAAAGCGATTATTACCCAAAATATTAATATAACATGGAAATTATTATTAAATGGATAGTATAAAGTCATAAATGAATATTGTACGATATCATAAATATTAATATGGTTCTGGTATAATTTAATAACATGCTATATTCTTCCTACATGAGGTTAATCATACCTTCGACTAAAGGAATGTGCAAGGTAAGGGGGTTTCATCTCAGTCCTTATTCTCGTGAGATTCGTGCCATATTGCCACTATTACATTTTGTGTGGTGTAATTACTGACCATAATTATATTCTTTGTGTAATACAAATTAATTTATGTTTATTTACATATTCAGTTTATGATACCTATTTCAGGGGGTGTATGTTTCGTAAGATACCAAATTGGTAAGGGTTAATTTCACATCCTCTTTATTATCAGAGGTTGTTTTTACGTAAGTATCTAATGGGACATGTATATTATCCATGTCCATGTTTCATTAAAGAGTTTTCACAGATATTATTTTAAGGAACTTTTTTACAAAAACATCATTTGAAATGTTTAAAATATTTGTTTTTCTAAATCTTTCTCATTAATGTCAATGTCTTCAAAATGGTTATTAAGGATTTATTTATATGGACATGAGTGTTTTTTTTAAAATGTTAATTCCTTTCAAAAGTTTCAAAGTGGAATGGGACACTTTGATTCAAAAATGTATTTAAATATCTTCTTTTTTAAATTGTTTGACTTTTAAATGTTTTCATGAAAAAGGGATATTTCTATCAAAGAGTTTTACAAATCATTTTCATCTATGTCAACATCCTTTGATGGATTTTAAACTAGTTTGAAGATGATTTATTGTGACACAAATCTCCCATATTGTATTGAAGTTTTTGTGATATTTTTGACTATGGATGTGTTATTTTTATACCATTAATGGTTTAGTGATAAAGTATTGAAATTTCGTATGCTAGTTTTAATATGAATGTTTATGTTATATTTAAACCTTTTCATATGAGGAATGAATTAGACTTAGTAAGTGAAATTTGAAGCCTGCTATAGATCCTAGATTCATCGGTAGGTCTAATGAGACAAACTAGTGTCTTGACACAAGGCCTTGACAAAATCGTATTTGTAGTCTTGGCATAAGGCCTTGACTATGTGGTTATGATAATCTAGATTTGTGCATTCCATCATTATGAAAGTGGTTAGTGATAATGCATGTGATTATTAGACTTGAAGAATATCAATGTGAATTAGTAAATGGAATTAAATCATTTTATTTTTGTCATATTATGCATAGGTTCATGTTTATAAGGATTTTGTTTTAGTTATACATTGCCTTAAATGTTTATTATTTTTTATCAAAGTTTCTGTTGTATTATTATCCTTACTGATCATCTGAGCTCACCCCTTTCTATGTTTTATTTTCCCCAAGATTCCAAGAAGTGTTTTGTGATTAATATGCATGGTTAATCCAATGGAATAAAGGCATTTATAAAGGATTATTTTTGTTGTTTTGTATGTTATAAAGTGTAATGTAACATTCATGTATGTAATCTATTTTCCAAAACTGCTAAACTGATCGGTCTTTTGGGACTTGATTATTTGTAATCATGCCAATGTATTAAAATAATACACTGGCTCTGGGTAACTAGGGTCAAGGCGTTACATGTGTAGTGCAAGCTAACATAGGGTTTCATGTAATATAAGCTTGAATTGGTGTTGTGTGTAATTACATTTTTTAAGAAGAATCTAATTATAGAAAATAACTCATAAAAAATAGTGTATTAAAATATTAATGAAATGTTAATAATTCTTGAAATTAAATATTTTTTATACATTGTTACCGTACTATCAATTGAAAAAATGATAACATCATTCACATGTAAGGAAGATTTCCAATTTACAAAGCGATGTGATAGTTTTTTCAAAAAATATTACTTAGGATGATAATAAAAGATAAATTTAATATCTATATTTGATATATACAACTTCATAATGACTCTATAAAAGTGTTATATTGTTCACCTTCATTTTTATCAATCTATCGAGAAAATGGAAATAACGTTCATGTCTATGTATGACTTACCATATTTATGAATAGTGTAACTCATTTTTTATATCTAAATTTAATGTATTAATATATATATATATATTAAATAAATATTTCAGTTATATCATGTTATTTGTTCTAGATATAATGGAAAATTTATAAATGTAAAATGATAAAAAAATATTAAACCAAATCCTTCATGAAAATTGAAGCGGTTATTACATGAGACTTGATTTTAACAAGAAATTATTGATAAATGGATATTAAAATTTCATAAATAAAACATATATGGTAATAATCATATGAGTATAGTTCAATAATATATTTTTAATAAAAATTTATTTATTATTCAAAAGGTTTCAACATGTTGGATTGTTGTCAAGACTTATGTCAATATATATTTTATCTCCATTTTTTCGACTTTTGGATAAATATTATGTCATACAGTAATATTATTTTATGAGGTGTTTATAGTACCAATTTGACATGTAATTTTATGAATGTATTTATTATAATGATATTATAAATTTCATTAAATTTCATTCTTTCATGGAGCTTATGATTCAATATTAACAAATAGGTAATGATTTTAGGATACAATATCATCGTTTACCGGTAGTATTTACATTTTCTGCTTCTAATGATAAAATATATTGATCCATCTATCAAGGAACTCAATAATTATCTTCCCCTATTGTTATTACTTGAGAATATGTTTTTTTAACTTTATCTATATCTCTTTATTAACTCAAGTTTTCTAATATAGTTTTTTAATAAAAATGAACTTTATTCCTCTCTTCGATGGAAAACTTTTTTTCTTCAAAATCTAGTTTATTTCTAAAATGTTTTAGTGAAATTTTTTAATACACAAAAATTATTTCTTAAATTCATTTTACCCCTATTTTAATTTTTGAATTTTTTTTAAAATTTATATTCATCTCATTTTCTAGATAATTCCCATTTGAAGTTTACCAAAAATATGAAATGACTCTTTATTTTAATGTGTACGGAATGAACAGAATTTAACACCATTATGACCAATTTTATTTTTAAATATTTCTATATGATCTTCCAATTTTATTTTTTTATAAAGGTATTTTGATGATTTTTAATGAATTATTATTTTTAAAAAAATTATTTTCAAAGTGAAATGATTTTTTGATCAAGAAATTTACTTAGTGATCTTATAAAAATACTTTCCATCTATAATGACATGTTTTGATGTAATTTATTCTTTAATGGGTGTATGACCTAGGATACCATTATTATTATTTCTCTAGATGGTTTATGCTCATGATGAAAATATTTCTATGAATTATTTTCTCTTCTATGGGTTATACCATGATATAATTCATATCAAACTCACTTATATTTCTATAATTTTTTTTTGTAATGTTGAATTTATTTTTAAACCTATTACTTTTACATAGCTTATGATATTATGAAATGGTTATGAAACCCATTTTATTTTATGGGTTATGATATAATAAAATTTATATGATATTGTGGCCCATGTATGTATGATTTTAATTATGGGATGGTAGAAACATATATCTCCATCCATTTAATTAGTTAAAGATTAAAATCTCATGACATAAATAGGACTAAAATGGGGATTGAATAAAGTTTAGTATGGGTATTTATCCACTATGATATTCTTGAGAGTAAACCTTAAATACTACTATAATTTTGGGAGTGAATCCATTCAACTATGACACCCTTATAAATGATCCTCAACTACTATGTAAATGATTTTCTATTCTTATATGCATTCCACAATTCCATAAATTATATCAATATTATGATATCATGACTCGTGTTCTCAAACCATTATGATCACATCATGTTTACATATTTTCCTTGGTTACCCATACTGATCATCTACCCCACCCTATCTATTATTTCTTTTCTCTATGTTATGATGATTGGTAATACGTGTGATATTTCTAGTAAGTGTGAAAGTTAAGAGGAAGTAGTTATGAGATGATTTGGAACTATTACGAACCATTTGTAATATTCCTATATATCCAAAGCCACTATACCTTTATGATCAACATTCATGTGTATTTGTAATGTAATTAATATTCATAAAAAATGTAATATATATGTAATAAAAGCTTTAGTCACGGTAGAAACACATATAGTATTTATAGATATGGTTACCATTGGATTGAATGATCTTATCTTTCTAATTACCTTGTCTTAACAAAAAATTTAGAACATATTATTCAAAATGAATATATGTTTGTTCCCCCTTTTACTAGTGTTCATTCCTCTCTATGTACCAGATACACATACCTTGTAATTTATCAACTACAATTGGATAGTTTTGACCATAACAAGTCCAATTCTCTTATATTATATTGATATTTGACTAATATAATGTATATGTTAACAATATCAAAACATGTAGAAATTTGTTTAAATGATTGATCCATTATAGAAGCATATAAAATTATGATTACAACATTAATATTCTCCTATGAATCATACATATATTCTTGGATAGATTTATATCATGTGTCATTGGTTATTATTCTATGTCAAATAATTTTAAATTGAGTTTTAAATACCATGTTATTTTTTATACTTTGACTTGGTCTATAAAACCCATTAGATATACCTTATTTTATCTTTCTCTCTATAACATAGGTTTCTAAATTAAGTCAATTTATGGAGTGATTCTTTATTTCTAGTCTTAACTAATAATATGACCAATAATATTTTTTCATATGATATAAACATATTTTAAATGAAAAACTATGGTTTTAAAACTAACCTCTTATAGTCACATGAAAGAAAATCATTCCAAATGAATATTCTATAATAACTTTTCTTACATTAATCGAAAACTCTATATTAGTAGAATATACTCCTTATTGAAATGTTTTGATATCCCCAAATCTTTTGTAACGCATCATATAAAAACCATTGAGGAAAAGTTGTCTTAACATCCAAAGAAAAATAAAATGATCATAGAGAGTATATATAACAAGTATAATTCTAATTGATTGTTCTTGTAAATTTTATGGGATAGTTGTATTTCTTGTGAATATTGGAATCACCTTTGGTGGGTGTAATATTAAAATTTATTTTAACATTTTGTTTCCCAAAACCCTATGAAAGGATCTTTCATGTTAAAATTATAATTAATTTATTTAGATTGGGAAGAAATGATATACTGAGGAATAAGAAATTTCTTCTTGATGATAATGTTATTGATTTTCAAGATTATAAGGCCAATCAAGGTATCTTTGTTACTTTATTTTATAGTTTGATATCTTTTTCCAATAGTGGTATAGATTTAGTCCATGGATATTACCTTAGACTACATTATTTTACACCCTTGTAGCTTCTCTTCTTGTTTTATACCTCAATGCATAGACCAAACTTTATTAAAATAATAATAATGATGATGATATTGATATTCTAAAAACCCTTTTATTTTTTCTCCATTGTGTTGTAGGGATTGAAGTGTAAAATCACTCCAGTGGTGATCCACAGACACTCCTTTGATCTATGAGATATACTAATGGATTTTCCAGTATTACTATGGTGAATCAATTTTATTGAATTGTTAAAACTTTTTTATCTATGATTATTAAAGAATGAATGTGTTCTTATCATTCTTGAGTGTTAAAGATGAGAAAAATCCAAGTGGGTGAAGTTTTTTGTGTGAAATGAGTCTCATTTATCAATTTTTGATTATTCGTACAATAGACTTAACCATATACATATAGATCTCAGGTTTAGGTTAAAAAATCATTATTAAATTTCATAATGAACCTTAAATAATAATATAATACTTAGTAAACCCCATTCCACATAATAATAATATTATTTTATAGTGTTCACTAAGGTGTGCAATAAAAATAATATATACTGACATTGAAATTAATATTTATCAATGGTTGTGGTATTGGACCATTTTATATCCACAATATTTATTTAATACTCGAATAAATATTTAATTTATATATTTTATTAATTAATAATAATTTCCATTGATTAAATGTGAATAAAATTATTCTACTTCTTGAGAATAATATTTATCATATTAATTAAATTCAAATAAAATTTAACTGAAACCTGAAAAAGCACACAGTGTGTCACCCTAAAAGATATTTTATCTTTTGAATTAGGTGGGATTTACTAGTGTCCATAATTATTGTGTAAAAATAGGTCATTTCACCAATGATAAAAAATATAATTTCATAATGACTACAACCAAATTTGAACACTCATTTTGTCATATAATCATTTTATCGTAATGTGTCATCAAGTTGGTTGTACATCCATTTCATCAAAATATGTTCTTGATATGTATTTCATTTATTATTATAAAAAATCAAATTTCAACACCAAGACCATGAAATTCAATGAAACTGTTATATTCCAATTAATATGAAAAGATATTATCATCTTTAAAGATGGAAGGTACAAATCCTTCCATGACTTATAAATTAATAACATGTAAATCATGACACACCCAACATACCCTAACTCACCATGAACATATAGAGTCATGGATTTTGTCAAAAAAAAACTATGTGAACATGTAAAAAAATTCAATAATGAAAATATTAAAGTCTAAGGACCATTACACATGCTCATAGATCAAAATACCTAATGAAACTGAGACATGAAAAATTCATAATGGTGGGTTCGTTCTAATAATACAACATGTTGGAGATTACTAAGTGTGAACTTCATGAGAATAAACCTCGTCTGCTTATGTATACTCACACTAGATAGTATATATACTATGTTTACAATCATATTATGTTATCCGACCATAGAACTGTATTTAAGAACACTATCATACCAATTAAAGGTTCTAATTATAGTAGAGAACTACATTGAAATTCTCAATTTGAAAGATACCCTAGTATATTATTACATTAAATTCATGTAGAAAATAAAAAATATTTAATAATATGTTTTTAATATTCAAATAAAGAAAATTTGTATGAACAATAAGTAAAAATAGTTTGTATAAGGACGCCAACTACAACAGACTCTTACATGGACTAGAGTAAATGACATATAACTTTTAGTTTGTTAGTCCACGAATGATAATCATGTTTCTATCGTGTCAAGGATTTAGTCAAGGGGTCTATAATATTGTCTTAAATGGAAATAAAACTCAATAAAACCTCACATATATACAAATAATTATCATGAAATGAAAATTTTTATGTATGTTCCTCATCCTCTAATGTAACTTTGGATTCATTTCAAGATCCACCACTATAGTATTATCACAGTAGTGTATGATATGATCAAAACTAATAGGTTCAACTTCATGATATTGAAAAAATATTGATATACCATTTACTAATTGAGCTCTATCATAATATGAAATATACGCAGAATCTTCTTATAAAATATACCACCATAAGATTCTTTGAGCTCATCTATCTTACAACACCTCCATTAAAAATAAATATGTATCTTGTTTTCAATTTCATATCACCTTGATGTATTTAGAAACTATCATCTACAAATCCCCTCATTAATAATTCCACATCTCCTTCATAGGCCATGAATATATCCTTATAATTCCATATATACTTAAGGATATTCTATACTACCATCCAATTGAAGTCACATAGGATTTCTTGATATCTTTTAACCACAACAAATCTGTATATGACATATAACCCATAAAAATAATAACATAAAATGCTAAACCATTCACTAATGTGTATAGAATCCTTTTCATTATTTTTCTTTTATTGAAACACTTTGAGATTTTTTGAAATATATAATTTAAAATAAATTTACTCTATTTGATAAATTTTGTTATATGAAATACTAATTTTAGCTGGTGTTATATGAAACACATTTTTTAGCTTGCGTTACAATCAATAATTATTATAAACATGATATGGCATACAATTAAAATATTATTATTTGACAATTATCACCATGTTATTGGATGTATTGGTATGGATAGGAATATCTAAGTTATAAAAATATTTGGTTTATATATAATTAATTCCTTAGAGACTAATTAATTATAAGTAAAAATAAAAACAAGTTAAAAATAAAGGAAATCATATTCTAAAAAAGTATTTTTAAGATCAAAGATATGTCTTACCATGATATTACTTTTAGTGAGTTATTATAATGCAATTTGTATATTTTTTATTTAATAAAATGTTTATAAATCATCTTAAGTGTTTTTTAAACAATAGATAAGAGTAAATCAAATTTTACTCTTAGAAACTTTATTTTTATAAAAGGATGTTTTGGTACCTTTTTTAAACTTATTTTAAAAACATTTTTTTACACTTTTATAAAATATATTGAAAAAAAATGTTAATTTTTTTAAAATAATAATCTTAGAAATATCTTAGGGTGAAATTTTTAGAATTTCATGAGAATATAATTTTTTTGATGAGTAGTGATAAATAATCATTATTTTTAAGCATTGTAATTTCTTTTAAATATTTTGAAAATACCTTTATTATTTTAATATGGTTTTAAACAAAACATTAGTTCTATTATATATCTATTATTATAATTTACGAAAATGGAATCATTTTCATATTTAATTTTTATATAGTCAATTTTTAAACTTTTGAACTTTTTCTTTTTAAAGATCCACTTTTTCGTTGTGTTTATAGTATTAAGCCTTAATTAAAAGATTCCACATATATGAATGGAATTTGGTTAAATTTATTCCATATTTTCAATTAGAATAATTATTTTTATCTAATATTTTCAATTTAATTTGTTACCATAATTAATAGTAAAAATAGTAAAAAATATTTGTTGTGGTTAAGGTAAAAATAGTTTTTCTAGGTGTGAAAATAAAAAATCTAATTGTTAAAAATGATCCAAAAATGTTCAAAACCCATTTTATGGCAATATTTAGAACATATATATTATATTTTTGATAGTTTAACTTTTTGGATCGTTGTTTATTTAGAAAAACATTGAAACACCTTTTTCTATTCAAAAATTGAATGTGTGCCACTCACGTCACTTCTAAATGGCCACCCCTATCCTATTTTATTCACACATAGAAAAACCATTTTTTTACAATAAATTCTCAAATAATTTTCTCAATTCCTTATTATAATCATAGAATAATTATTTTGGGAATAAATACAACCAATGAAATCTTTTTGTGGTAACCTAAGTAGGTTTCCCGAAGATGAAGTAACATTCTTTATTGAGATTTTTTATTTTATTTATTTCTCCACAAGATTAAAATATGATTAAAACACAATGATATAAAAAACAAGGTATATTTAATATAAATATATTTTTTATGCTAACATAAATACCTAAAACCATCTCCACTTCCACCAAATGGGTAACCGAGTCATCGTTCGTGTGTACGGATGACTAACTCCTCCCAAAATGATGTCTTTCAATTTTTTCATTACTACCTCTCACAGATAGATATAATGATTGATTAAAAGTTTATATATGAAATTTATATTATTAACATAATTATGGAATTAATATTTCATGTATACCTTCTTACATTACATTCCCTATTAATACGATAATCTTGCTTATGTATACATCGAACTATCACCTCATGAAGGGATGTGAATCATTCACACTTTACATAAGTTAATAATGATAGGATTAATGAAAATATGTTATATATATGAAAATAAAATTATTTTTTAATTTTAATACATTATTTAAATTTCTCTATTTCAACCCATTGAGAAAATGCAAACAATGTTCATACGTATGTACAACCTACCATCTCTATGAACAGTGTATTTCATTTTCTATGACTAACCTTTTTGGACTACTATAATTACCTATATACTAAATATATATAATATTTATATCATGTTTAACATCATAGATATTATCTTACCATGATCAATGTAATATGAACAAAAAAATAACAAATCAAAAAATAAACAAAAAACAAAGAAGTTATTTCCCAAAATACGACTTTAAAATAGAATTGCTAATAACATGGAAAACAAATAAAAAATAAAATATATATGAAATCATATAAATAATTAAGTTTTTAAATATATTTAAAATAAATTTATATTTATTATTGAATAGTTATTAATATTTATGAAGGATGTTGAGATATATGATAAGGGATTCCTTGTCTCTTTTATTTCTGGGTGACATATACAAATCGACCACTCATTTATTTTGTGTTGTGTATATTGTAAGAACCCCATTCTTATTCTTAAGGAACGAGATTCTTCTTTTCTCCTTTCCTTAATTGTTTTTGAGGAAATAATGAAAATGGGGAAAATCCTAAATTTTGGGACTACATGCTGTGTACTTTTTCACACACCATGTAGTTTGTCCGTGTTGGATGAGTAAACTGGGTGTGTAGCCATGCTGGCGATGAAAGGTGAAAACACCGATTACACGCCGTGTAGTGGATATTTACACGCCGTGTAGTCAGTCAGTAGGAAAATAGTAAGGTGGTGGAGGCAGCTACCAGCTAGGCGACAGTACACGCCGTGTAGTCTGGAATACACACCGTGTACTCATGTCGACAGATGAACTGTTTGCCGATGCCGCCAGAGGAACAATTAAATGAGGGGAGTACACGCCATGTAGTTAAAATTACACACCATGTACATTTTTTTTCCGCATAAAATGGGCTATAGCCAACCCTGTTCACAGGATTGGCTTAGAACTGGATAGGAGCTCGGGAGAGGACGACTAAACCTTCATGGATCTCTAAATCGAGTGTCGGGAATCCATTTTCACTTTCATCGATCATGTTGGAACTGCACGGGTATGCCCTCCCATCTCTTTGTGTAGTTTATGACAATTATTCCTCTAATGGATGTTATTTTAATATAAATGAGAATTATTTTACATCAGATCTACGATGTTCATGGATGTTTCAGAAACATCATTCGGGTATACCGTTCTTCGGTGTTTACGGTTGGTGGCTTGGTGATTCATTTCCAACTGATGTGTGATTTGTGTACCGTTGAGATAAGATCCCATGAATGGGGTGTCGTATAATAGAGGATTTGTTGAATTAAATACCTAAAATTGTTTCGGTAATTTAAATGTGATCATAAACAGTTTTTTGGGATCGCTTCTTGGATCCAGGACCACTCCGAGGGTGCGTTCTTCTGTTTAGCCATTTTTACAGGATACCTGAGGGTATGTATCTATAATAATTATTGTAGAATTTCCATGAGAGGAATTCCATTTTTATTGCGTGTGTATTGCTTGTTTGCATATTGGGAATAGCCCGATTACTAGTTTAGCCTAAGGGCAGTGTTGTGATTAGCATGTGGGTAATGTACTACTTTGCCTGTGGGAAACATCTTCCTTCCCTATGGGTAGTTGATTCTGTGCCTGTGGGCGACACCTCATACACCTGTGGGAAATATTCGATATGCCTGTGGGTAGATTCCAGTGTTTGGATTCTCTTTACCTGAGAGTAAGGGTTTACGTGTCTAAGGACTCTGTCTCTTCTGCTTAAAATATTCACAGTGGTGATATCTTAAATTGAATGTTAAAAAGAAAAATAAAATGGCAATATAACTAGTAAAGTTAGTTACTTTAGAGTACTTCTTAGTTTATTGCATTTTACTACTGCACACTGTTGTTGCACATTTTTACACAGTTGGGCATGGGCCTTTGGTGGTTTCCTACTGGGATTTATTTCTCACACCCTATTTGGGTCATGTCTTCAGCCCAAACAGATTACGTTTCTGCAAGTGTGGATAAGGGAAAGGGTCCCTATACAGGTACCTGATTATTTCTTGGAAGTAGGGGAGCGTGGGACCGAGCTTGGTTCATGATGCTACTGGCTGTTTTGTTTTGTTTTGCAGTACTCTATATTGTACTATACTATATTGTTGTGTAAAATGTTTATGCTATTTTCTTAGAACATGAGACATGTTGCATCATTTTCTATATAACTGTTGGTTATCTTTTAATGCAATTATTTATTTTAAATGGGTATGGTTTATTACTTCCACTGTTGTTGTATGATTTTTATTTTATTCCGCTGTGCTACACTTTGAAAAATGAGGGCATAGTTTCTCCACTATCAGACCTGGGCCCCCGCTACTAGTCGGCAGCCTCTAGTGTTTGGGGAAATGCGCATGGGGTCACGTGGTGAACCGGGTTCGGGGCACCCGTTGAGTGGAACCCGGAACCGGGACGTTACAAAGTGGTATCAAAGGAGTTCTTTTATTTGACATACTATTTGGATCCTTAGTCAGGGATAGGATGAGAATGGTAGTTGGTAATAAGCTGTGCCCAGGCGTAACTAACCCGTGTACTGGGAAAATCCAATTTACCACGTGTTGCAATTTTTCTAATTTTGAAATTTTACAGTTGAATTGATTTTCACCGAAGGGTGACACACTTGTATTGTGCTATTTATCTTTTATTCATGTGTTCTATTTAGTTGAAATCCGATGAGATAAGGGTATTCCATCTCATGCATCATTTTGGCACATGCTATAAATCACATGTCATGCATAGTTTCTATGCCATGTAGGTGCATTAGAAATTGCTTGTTGTTGTGATAGAAGTTGTTCTTGAAAAATCATGTTGTTGTGATAGCCACTTGGATATATACATGCTGTTTGATAGGGTATTATTGTGTTAGTCTGTTTATAAAATAGATGCCAAACATTGGTTTTTGGGGAGTATGTGCCCTCATTGAACGAAATTTGGTGGATCACTAGCTGTTTATCCGGTTATAACACATATGTGATGCCAAACATTGATTTGTGGTGAGTATGGGCCCTCACGGATTGGAATTTGGCACTTAGGTGTTGTTTTTCAGTATTTTATGGAATCTGTGGAAGTTTTTGAGGTATACTGTCTGGAAACCCAGTATACACACCATGTATTACCTTAAACACGCCATGTATGTCCTTCTGTTTTGGAAGAAAAGAAAACCTTTTGAGTATATGACATGTTGTATAAGTACATGCCGTGTAGTCTCTTCCTGTGTCATTGATCATGTGGGTGGGGACACGGAGAAGGGAATTGCTTGGGGCGAACACACTGTGTACCATAAGTACACACCATGTAGTGTTGACCTAGTGTCCACCTGTGTAACTAACAAAACAGATGGAGATACCTTAATATATACATGCCGTGTCCACTATGGAACACATCGTGTAGTCTGAACTGGGATCCGACCATGTAACTAACAACACGAGTTAGTGTAATCCTTTCATGTACATGCCATGTGTATATTGAACATACCATGTAGTTGGAGCAGTGTATCTGGCCGTGTAACTAACAAACACGTGTCGGGGAAGCTCATCGAATACACATCGTGTACCTGTGGGAAACGCCTTATAGTCTTGACCAGTGACAGACCGTATAGAGTTAGCCATGTGGCTGGGAAGACGGAGTGGTGTACACGCCATGTGAAGAAGTACCACTCCATGTAGTATGAAGACGAGTCGTCGGCCGTGTCACAAATGAAACGGGCAGTTGAAAAAGTTACACCATACACACCTTGTAGATTATATACACACTATGTAGTTTTGTTTAACAAGAGCCATGTGGTTTGGCCATGTAAAAGGACCCAGGTAGGGGAAGAGAAGTCAGGTACACACCATGTACTCAGTATACACGCCATGAAGACTTGTTGTGCAATCTTAAATGCCTTCTTCCTCCTGTTCCATTTTGGTTCCATCATTTTCAGACTATGATAATCTTGATCTAAGGTGTGAGTTTGACTTTGTAGTGTCATTCCATCGAGACGTTCATGTGTTGTTCACCCGGAGAGCGGCAATGAGTATAATATATAGATTGTGGGCCATGGGCTACCACTTGATCCTTCAGTAGAGCCACATGCAGTGCCAGCCATAATACCAGACACAGGAGAGGAGGTGCAGTTCCATGAAGGCTTTAAGTGGTTCATGCAGACCTTTCAAGGTGCACCGCCGGCTGCACATCTATGGCCGAGCTGACTCGTATCTTCCAACAACAGCATCTTCCTATGTTTTCAAGGGATGGTGGACCATAGGTTGCAGAGTCATGGTTGGGGTCGATGCAGACTATTTTCGAGCATCTTGAGATGCCTCTAGGGCGGAGGGTCAAGTTCGCAACTTATATGCTGCGTGATTCCTCCAAGAGGTGGTGGGATTCTACCACCCAGTCAGAGCATAAGAGAGACACGACGTGGGAATATTTCTATACATCCTTCTATGACTTCTTCTTCCCAGATATGCTGAGGGCAGATCGAGCTCGAGAGTTCATGGATCTATAGTAGGGCGCAATGTTAGTGATGGATTATTCTACTCGCTTCACTGAGCTTCAGCATTTTTCACCTGTTCTAGTGGGCGATGAGACATTGATAACCATACGCTTTGAGGATGGTCTTCGACATGACATCCGAGCACTGGTGAATGGTTTTAGGTTTCCTTTATTACATTCTATTATGAACCAAGCACTAATTATAGAGAGGAACCTGCAGGAAGCTAGTGGTGTGGGATAGGGCGGTTCAACACTAGTTTCTGGTACTATTTATACTGGTAAGAGGAAGAGACAAATGGACTTTTCTCATGGTGGCAGTACCCGTCAGATGAATGTTTCAGGTGTCCAGGTCATGTGCTACCAGTGTGGTAAGGAAGGGCACAAGAGACCTCAGTGTCAATGAGACCCAGTGGAGTGTCGAGCTGGCGGTAGGATGGGTCATCTGTAGTGATTTTGCAGGGCGTTTCCACCAGTGTCTAGTGAGAGGGGTTCTGTGTAGACTCCGCATGTGGGGCCAGGACCAGTAGCTTCTTACCAGTTAGAGAAATGGACTACATCGGGGCGTGCAGGCAGGGATGGTGGACATGGGCGTGGTATCCAGACACCAAGATCCCAGAGGCAGGAGGGTGGGATATCTCAGTGTAGCCAGGCTGTGTCTCAGGGCCGCGACACTGGGCTGGCATATGCAGTGCAACATGCCCATCAGAAGCAGGATCCCAGGCCTTCTACTGTCAAAGGTACAATTTGAGTAGATTCTATTTTATTTGCAGTGCTTGTTTAAACAGGTGATAAACATAGTTTCATATCTGTACCCCGTTGTGGAGAGCCTTGGGATATGTGTTTCTTCTTCTGCTACTGTTGTGACGTTAGACACTCCATTGGGGGCTAGAATGACTAGTGTGAATTAGTGCAAGGAGTTCCCCCCTGAGGTTAGTGGGTGTCACTTCCTTTGGGACCTCTATGTCTTATAGATGATGAGCTTTGATGTAATTCTTAGGATGGACTGGTTGGTTCTCTTTCGAGACATTATGGATTTCTATCGTCACAGGGTGAGTTTGATGTCACCCGAGGGCGAAGAGTTTCTATTTAAAGGCGAGTGGGATGTTTAGGAGAGTCAAGATGGACTAGAGCATCATGGGAGAGGTGGTATCACAACCCAAATTGTGAGCTTATATTAGGACGACCAGGGAGCTTTTCAGAAGGATTTCCCTCCAGTGGTTGATCATATTAGGGATGTCTTTCTGGATGACTTTTCAGGTCTTCCTCTAGACTGTGAGGTGGATTTCTCTATTGAGCTTGTTCCAGGAGCAGCACCGGGGTCCATTCCTCCTTATATGATGTCTACACTAGAGTTGCAGGAGCTCAAGAGATAGTTAGAGGAGTTACAAGAAAAGGTTTTTATCCAACCTAGTACTTCTCATTGGGGTTCTCTTTTCCTTTTTGCGAAGAAGGAAGACGGTACTATCAGAATCTTTGTGCATTATCGGAAGCTGAACCAGTTTACGACTAAGAACTGATGTTCCTTTCCAAGGATTGATGATCTTTTTCATCAGCTTCATGGAGCACGAGTGTTATCGAATATTGATTTGAGATCAGGATATCATCACCTGCGCGTTAGACAATCTGATGTACCTCTCACAGATTTTCGGAGAAGGTATTGTATATACGAGTATACGGTTATGCTCTTCGGACTCACGAATGCACCATCATTTTTCATGGCTCCGATGAATCATGTGTTCTATCCTTATCTGGATTCTTTTATGGTAGTATTCATGGACGATATCTTGGTGTACTCTCATACTCGACACAACCATGCCATGCATCTTTAGATCATATTTAGTACACTGAGAGAGCATCGACTATATGCTAAGCTATCAAAGTGCCACTTTTGGATGGACTAGATACACTTCCTAGGTTATATCATCCCAGAGGTAGGAGTTGCAGTAGACCCAGAGAAGGTGAGAGAAGTAGTTTCCTAGAAGCATCCTAAGAACGTTTTTGAAATATGGAGTTTCTTGGGGCTGGATGGTTACTACAGATGATTCATGTAGGACTTCTCCCATATAGTAGTGCTGTTGATGAGTTTGAGTAAGAAGGGTGTGAAGTTTGTTTGGTCCGAAGCTTATGAGACAACCTTCCAAGAGCGGATGGGAAAGTTTACATCAGCACTGATCCTAATTCTCCCAGAGCAAGGGATGAGATATACTATTTAATGTGATGTATCAAGTATTGGTCTATGAGCTTTGTTGATGCAAGGCGATTGAGTTGTTGCGTATGGGTCACGACAGTTGAGGCCACATGAGAGGAATTTACCCGACACATGATCTCGCGTTGTCTACAGTTGTTCACGTGTTGTGTTGTTGGAGACATTATCTCTTGGGAGAACATTTTGTGGTGTTCATAGACCATAAAAGTCTCAAGTACATCTTTCCCCAGCGTGACTTGAACTTGAGACAGTGAAGGTGGGTTGAATACCTTCAGTCCTTTAATTTTGAGATATCCTATACACCTGGTAAAGGTAATGCAGTAGCTGATGCACTGAGCAGGAAGAATCAGATACAGGAAGTGCAAGAGGCCAGTGGTGAATGGAAACTTATGGATTTGGTCTCTTAGATGCATTGGGCGGTGCATGACAGTCAGGGGTAGACCTATCTTTCATCTATAGCTGTGACTTCTATCCTCCTAGATAGAGTGAGGATGAGATAACTATCTGATTCAAAAGGCCTAGTTCTATGGGAGTCGGTGACCATTGAGGACCCTTCTCTTGGTTGGACGACACGCAATGATGATGTATTGTGTTTCCATGGACGAGTTTAGGTTCCAAAGGATATACGCGAGGAGATGATGTGGGAGTTTCATGCTTCATCTTGGGCAGTTCATCCCGGGGTTACCAAGATGTACTGAGACCTGAGACATTAGTACAGGTGGCCGAGAATGAAAAGGGATGTAGCTGGTTTTGTTACGTGGTGTTCCACCTGTTAGCAGGTGAAGGAAGAGTATTAGAGGCCAGCTGGGCTTTTGCAGTAGTTACCCATTCCTGCATTGAAATGGGATGATGTCGCGATGGACATCATGATTTGGTTGCCGAGGTCACCTCAAGGCAATGATGTTGTGTGGGTTGTTGTGGACAGACTCACAAAGGTAGCTCACTATTTTCTGATCAAGGAGTCCTTCAGAGTTGACGAGCTTGGGAAATGTGTTTCTAAGAGGTAGTACGTCTTCATGGGGTCCCCCATTCTATCGTTTCAGATAAGGATTCCCGTTTTACATCTCATTTTTGGAAGAGTTTTCAGAGGCCACTGGGTACACAGGTGTTTCTGAGCATAGCTTACCACCCTCAGACCGATGGTCACTCAGAGCGTACGATACAGGTGCTTGAGGACATACTGTGTGCATGCATCCTAGACTTTGGGGGCTCTTGTGAGATGAAAATACCCCTAGTCGAGTTTTCCTATAATAATAGTTTTCAGGACTATTGAGATGGAAACTTATGAGGATATATATGGTAGGCCATGCCGATCACCCTTATACTGGTTAGAGGTAGGTGAGACAACTTTACTGGGACCACATATTGTGCAGGAGACTTATGAGCAGGTCCAGTTGATTCAAAAGCGGATGGATACCGCACAGTCTCGTCAGAAATCTTATGCCGATCGCCATAGATGACCCTTGGAGTTCATAGTCGGGGATAAGCTTTTCTTGCGTGTTTCACCGAGGTTGGGACACAGTCGGATCAAGAGACATGGTAAAGTTTCACAGAGGTATGTAGGGACATTTGAGATTCTGGAGAGAGTCGGGCCCGTTGCATATCAGTTATAGTTAGCACAGAGGTACCGAGCCATGCATGAAAAATTTCATGTATCTCAGTTGCGTCATAATCATTTAGACCCATCTCACATCTTTCAGCCTAAGGAGGTTGAGCTTGAGGTAGATGCGTCCTTTGATGAGCATCTGATTCATATTGTTGATAGGAGTACGAAGGTTCTTTGAGGTCGGTCAGTTCCTCTCATATAGGTGTTGTGGCAGCATGGCTGAGTGTAGGATGAAACCTGGGAGCGGGAGACTGATATACGTGCTCACTGGCCAGAGTTGTTTACAACTATATCTTTAACACCCTTGGAAGGGAAATTCTAGGATGAGTTTCCCTAATGGGTGAAGTTTGTAAGAACCCGGTTCTTATTCTTGAGGTAAGAGTTTCTTCTTTTATCCTTTCCTTAAGAGTTTTTGAGGAAATAAGAAAAATGGGGTCCAAAAGTTTGGGACTACACACCATGGACTTTTCCAAATGCCATGTAGTTTGGCCGTGTGGGATGAGTACACAGGGTGTGTAGCCATGCTGGTGACGAAAGGTATAAAAACTGACCACACTCCGTGTAGTGGATATTTACACGCTGTGTAGTCAGTCGGTAGGAAAATAGTAAGGTGGTGGAGGTAGCCGCCAGCTGGGCAACAGTACACGCCATGTAGTTAGGAATACACGCCGTGTACTCATGTCGATAGATGAACAATTTGGTGGTGCCGCCAGGGGAACAGTTAAATGAGGGGAGTACACGCCGTGTAGTAAAAAGTACACACCGTGTAATTTGTTTCTTTCACATAAAATGGGAATTAGACAACCTTGTTCACAGGATTGGATTAGAACTGGACGAGATCATGGGATAGGATGACCGAACCTTCGTGGATCTCCAAATCGAGCATCAAGAATCCATTTCTGCTTCCGTCGATCACGTTAGAACTGCGATAGTAAGCCCTCCACCCTCTTTGCGTAGTTCTTGCCAATTATTCTTCTAATGGATGTTATTTGATTTTGAATGATAATTCTTTTACCTAAGATCTATGATGTTCTTGGATGTTTCTGATGCATCGTTCGGCTTTGTTGTTCTTGGGAGTTTAAGGTAGGTGGTTTGGGGTTTAATTTCCAACTGATGTGAGTTTTGTGTATCGTTGAGATATGCGCCCATGAATGGGGTGTCCTATAGCAGATTCCATGTTGAATTAAATAACTATAATTGTTTTGGTAATTTAAATTTGATAATAATCTGTTGTTTGGGATCGCTTCATGGATCCAGGACCACCCCAGGGGTGTGTTCCTCTGTTTAGCCGTTTGGCCAGGATACCCGAGGGTATGACTTTATAATAATGATTGTAGAATTTACTTAAGAGGAATTGCATTTTTATTGCATGTTTATTTCTTGTTTGTATATTGGGCATGGACCTATTACTTGTTTAGCCTAAGGGAATTGTTGTGATTAGCCTGCGTGCAATATACTACGTAGCCTGTGGGCAACTTCTTCCATGCCTGTGGGCAGTTGATTCTGTACCTGTGGGTGATACCTCGTATGTCTGTGGGAAATATTAGATATTACTATGTGCAGATTCCTGTGTTTAGATTCTCTTTACCTGAGGGAAAGGGTTTACGTGTCTGAGGACTTTGGCTGTTTTGCTTAGAATATTAACTATGGTGATATATTAAATTGAATGATAAAAAGAAAAATAAAATGGAAATATAACTGGTAAAGTTAGTTAATTTAGAGTACTGATTAGTTTATTACATTTTACTACTACATAATCTTGTTGCATATTTTCACACAGTTGGGCATAGGCCTTTGGTAGGTGCCTACTGGGATTTATTTCTCACCCCCATTTTTGGTCATGCCTTCAGCCCAAACAGATTACTTTTCTATAGGTGTGGATAAGGGAAAGGGTACCAATACAGGTATATGATTATTGGTGGGAAGTAGGGGAGCATGGGACCAAGCTTGGCTTGCGATGCTACCAGCTATTTTGTTTTGTTTTGCTGTACTCTGCATTGTACTATACTGTATTATTGTTTATGTTGTTCTGGCTGTTTTCTTAGAACTTGAGACACGTTGCATCATTTTCTATATTACTATTGGTTATCTTTAAATGCAGTTTTTTCTTTTAAATGGGTATGGTTTATTGATTTTTCTGTTGTTGTATGCCTTTTGTTTTATTCTGCTACTCTACACTTTGACAAATGAGGGCATAGTTTCCCCACTATCAAACTTGGGCCCTCACTACTAGTTGGCAGCCTCTAGCATTTGGGGAAATTCGCTTGAGGTCACGTGGCGAATTGGGTTTGGGGCACCTATTGAGTGGCACCCGGAACTAGGAAGTTACATATATAGTACCTCTTTTAAATGTTATATGATTAATAACCTTATCTTTTTGGTATTATAATATTCAATTAATGTTATTAATTCACGGGGTTTATAATTCAGTTTTACTAAAGTGCTAGTATTTTTTTGTTACAATCTCATTTTTTATAGGGATTGTTTATGAATATGATTTGAAATGATGTAATCGTAAGATTTATATCTCAATAAAATAATTACATAATTATCATATAGTTATTTCATGATAATAGATAACTTCTACTTATTTTTATCTCTTTATATATTCAAGAGTTGATATGATTTTTTTTGAAATTTTATTTATTTCTCTATTTAGTTGAAAATCCCTTTTCTTCCAAACAGTGTTTTCAAAAAATGTATTAAAAATGTTTTTGAATTATCGAAATGAATTATTGAATATATTTTTATACATGTTTTAGGTGTCATAAAATCAATATAAATAAATAATCATGTTATTTTGTCAAAAATTTCCATTTTGATTTTATTGAAAAAGAAAAAGGAATCATCATTTTAACGTTTACAATGTGAACAAAGTTTCCAACCATAATGACCATTATTTTCTTTGAAAATTATTTTTTATATTTCCAATGATATTTCAAATGAAATTATTTTAAAAATTCTTTATGTATTAATTTTTGTTAAAATTGGAATGAATATTTTACTCAAGAAAATTTTAAATTATTTTTTATGTTTATGTTATATGTTTTAATGGTTATTTTCAATGAAATGGATTTCCAAAATATTTTATGAATTTTTAGTTTTAAAACTTTTACCGACCCGACCCCATTAATCCTGGTTCTAGTTTATACTAACATTACATTACAATGATTTCATATAATCAAATATCTATGGAAGAAAAGATTTTAGTAGTCTTGTTGAACTTGATACATACACGAATGTTGTATTAAAAATGAATACACTAATGACAACATATTTTTTATGTCTTTTGAAGAAATTTTATTCCATATACAATATCCTTGTGTGTGTGTATATATATATATATTATTTAACTTCTTGGATTCATAGGGGAGGGAAAGAAATATGGGTGATCTCAAATGAAAATTAAGTTCTAGTATAACATAAGAAATAATGAATCAATGAAAATAGTCAATATAGGTAGGTAATAACTGAACAGAAATGGAATAAAATCAATAAACTAAATGGAAAAACAATATTTCAAGGTAATAAATTAGAAAAATGACATTAAAATAATTGTATAAGTCATAATAAATATTTCAAAACAAATGACAAAAATACATTCCATTTAATCAATGAACTGAGAGGAAAAATCGTTTATAGATATACAATAAAATTTCATTGAAAAATAAAAACTAGATAAAAATGAAAGAAATTATTAATTATTGGATTCCATGTTTCCTAGGTACATGGTTTTTTTCCATCAAGATCTATTATTAATATTGTTTAAATATAGGGGTAGAAAACCATCTATTCTACTTGGAAGTAAACATGAGGGGTCTGTCAATAATTTTTTTTATCTCATCAGACTACTGATACATCATAGGTCTTACTTCAAATAGCCTCCAACCTAAAGGGATTGAATTAAACAACACCCAACTTATTTTGATTTCATTAATCAGTCCCCAACCTATGTAGTGCATGTAAAAATCCTTCCTTATATATCAAATATTCATTTTAAATAAAAAAATTTCCATATAAAATATCTATAATGAGTAAAGAATACATATTTTTCTATATTTTCCAAGTCAAACAAATAAATGATAAAGTAAAAGCAATTTGTAAAAATTATATATTGTTTGGGAAATTAATTTATCCATGATAAATTATATTGATAATTATGGGAAATTTAATGGTCAATGATCATATGAAATGAAATATTTTAAGGGGACTAACAAAAGAATCAAGGAATTGAATATAAATACTATGCTTATCCAAATAAATCATAAAACACCTAGAGGATTAATAGGGCTGTTATTAATAAGACATATCCCAAGTGCTGTAAAAGTAATGTGTTACTTTCTTTGATGAATGAAAATACTAAAAAAATATTTTAAAACCTTCCTGACGAAAATATACTTTTTTTTTGAAAACAATTATAAAAATACCTTAATTTGAATATCACATTTGAGAAAAATTTCATTATAAATACTCTGTTTAAACATGAAAAGGATTTTTTGAAGAATTTATGGAAGATAAATCCATACTTTTTATATGAGGTAGAAGGTACATTAATTTTTTACAGTAAAAAACATAGAAATGTTCATTATCCAGAAAACGACAAGAATATTCCATTGAAAACAATTGTAAAAGAAAAAAGGGTAAAAATTTATTTAATAAATAAATTTTTAAATGTTAAAATAATTTTGGAAAACATTTTAACAAAACATTGGTTTTATATGAAAATAAGATCTCCCACTAAACCTATTAATTAAATGAGGTTTTCTTAAAAACATTTTCAAAAACCTTTTGAGTACAAAATAGTTGGAAAATGGTACTATTACTTGTAAAAGGTCAAGAATTACCAATCATGAAAAAAAATTATGATTTAATAAACAATGATACAATAATTTTATCTGACATAAATTGAAGTGTAAACAATCCCGAACAAAATGAGATTATGAAGTAAACCATTGAAAATACAATAACGTTGATATGGGAATCAATAAATAAAATTTTTACATATTTAAAATGTATGTCCACATAAAACAAGTGTATATATAAAAATATTTAGTAAAACTTTGTCACACACATAATCTTAGAATACTAAAGAAAATTGGGAAGTAGTATATCCCAAATAAAATTGGGTTTTGAAATTCCTTTCCACATAGTAGCGCTTAATTGAAAACCATTTAGATGAAATAATTCAAATTTAAACTCCAAATATAATTAATAGTTAATGAATCATGATATTATATGTTAAATTTCTATTATGTTCAGAATAAATAAGAAATTAGGTGCACGACATCAAATTATTTCTAAAAGAATAGAAATTGAGATGAAGTCCCTCACCACTTGGTAAATTTTAAATCATAATCCACATGAATGAAATTACATAAATTTTTTTAAATAACATAAAAATAAAATAATTCATCATATAATATATCAAATTGGTATGTATAATGAAAACAAAAAATAAATAAGTGGTGATTATTATATAAGCCTCATGAAAAATAAATTTGATACTAGAATTCTTTACCGTGCATTTCCTTTCAGGTGAGAGTCATTTAATATCCTATAAAATGGTTTCAAAAATTTAACTAAATTATTTATAATTAATACTCATATTTATAATATTATATCTTATCTTCTTGAAATATGTTATTACCTGTTTGTTAATAATCATTAATTAATTCACTATTTCATCTGTTAATTGACCAATTATTTGAGTATAATTTGACTTGATATTTTTTTTGTTCTTACATAGATATCTATTTCATAAAATCAAGTCTGAAAAATATTATTTTATCATACTATATATTCATTATATATGTATTTATAAATTTTTTTAATTTTTTAAGATATTAAATGAAATGAACCATTCATGGAGACCACAGGCCATACGTATGCATGAACACTGCTTGAATTTTTTTATGTATTTAAAAGAAGGAAAATAAATGATATATATCTATATGAATATTTTAGTAATAGTATTTATTTATTTCATATAAATCACATTGGTTCATTAAAATCATCTCTTATACATTTCATGTATAGTGTGAACATATCCAATTACTTTAAGGAGACAATAGTCTATATATCCACAAAAAATGTTATCATATTTTCCCAAAAAATGAAAGAATGAATGTATGAGTTATATAAAAATTTAATAAGCATAAATAAATTATTAATATTATAAATATCTTATATAAAAATAGTTTCCTCATATATTCCACTATGAGAGGTGGTAAAGGAAGAACAAACAATAATCGTTTCATGAGGTGATAGTCCGTAACACACATAAACGGTAAATTCATTAGCCATTAATTGGAAGTGTGTATATGTTTAGATTGAAAAAATAGAAGAAAAAATATAAGAATATTTACGACACTTATGTTATTATTTAAGCACATAATAAGAATAGTTGAGTGGGTAGGAAATGAAAATAAAACCAAAGAGATTATGGAAGGATGCTAACTCTTATTCGGGTAACTACTTTTAGATTGGCCAAAAATATTCCTTTTAAGGAATTATTCCCACAGTAATGACTCAAAGATGAGGGTATGAATCCTTTTAGAACATTTGATCATATTATGGGGGAGAAAAATGGATATTAAATTTGTGAGGATGAGGGATTCATAAGTGACTTTTTATTGTCGGGGAGAAGTGGATTTCATATAAATTTTTGAAATAGTGGATTCCACCCACTTTTTTCCCTGCACATTTTCTCTAATAATGAACCGAATTATAGAAAAGGAATTTTAGGTTATAATTGTGGCTAGTTAATGGATTTTATACATGTTTCTAGGTTATTTTGGTAATAAAGTTTAAGGTTTAGTTATTTGTTAAGCTAATTTTCCTCTTAATTTTTGTAATTATTTGTAATTACAATCACACATATTTTTTCTAAAACTATGTTTACCTTATTAGAAATAAAAAACTATTCAATGTCAAAATATTGAATCAATTTTCTAAATTATATTCACACAAGTGGAATAAATTAATTTAAATTTAATTCAACATACGGGATAATAATGTGGGTTTTTAAATTGTAATGTTCAAAAGATTTCAATGTTTTTATATTAAATTCCGAAATTAATATAATCCTAATGAAAACATTGGATTAATATATGTAAAATTTAACTATGTATACTTCAAAACCAATGAAAATTTTAATTTAGCCTTATAAATTGTTTTCTAAAGTAGGAAACTCAAGAGTGGGGTGAATTGGGTTTCTATACAAATTTTTATCCAAAAGGATTATTAAAAAATACCTTAATTAAAAATTAAATAAAAAAAAGTTACCCAATGTAGAAGATTTATAAAATATTAGATTATTTTATAGATTTCATAGGGATTGATTAGTTATTTGTTAAAAAATATGTATTATTATCTACACTTTTTAAATAAATATACTAAATTGAATTCTAATATAATAACTATCTAGGATTAACTATCAAAGTAAAGTTATAATTTTTTTAAATAATTATAATAATAGAGAAAAAATTGAAATCCCACAGTTTATGTAAACAAGAGGTTCAGTGTCAAGATGATACTTAATCCTCTCTACTTTGTTATCACCTACCAACAAGAAATTTAAATAATTAAATTTGATCCACACCCTCGACAGAGGTGCACAACATAATTTGTAGTTGTTCAGGCCAAAATACCTCTACCAATTTCTCAGGGGAGTGAAAACTACAACTGAACAAATAGGTACCTCTTCTACTATTATTCATGTTAGTGTAAGGTGTAAAACGCTATGTTTTTTAATATATCATGGTATCTTCTAAGAATGCACAAGATACAATATGTGCTTATAAAATAGAGATAAAAAACTGATTGAAATGTAAATAATTTACACAGGTAGATCAATATAACAGGATTAGGGTTTAGATGTCTTATTGTGATGTGATTTTCAGCTTCTGAACTATATATAAATGGTAGAAGTGAAGCTGGATTCAATTTTTAGAAATAGACAGAAAAACAGGGTGGCATTTTTGTTTAAATGTTTTGTTCTTTAGTGAGGTAAATATTTTCATGATGTGATATTATCGAATCATGAAAATTACTACATACGTATATCAATTATAAATCAATACAGTCTTCTTCCACTTTTTCCCAATTGGCAGTTCTTGTGTAGTTCTAATGTTCATGAAAAGCTCAGTATATTTTCTTAGGATACGACCTATTTTCTTGTCAATCTAGGTATTTCCTTTATATAGTGTAGTAGAAAAGAAACATGTTCTATGGTACCTTCTACCTCTTACTGGTCTATTACATCATTAAATGTTTTATAAAAAATACATACAAGCTAATTAATATAATAACCAATAATATGTTACATAAATATGACCATTAGTAATAATTTTGAACTTAAGAGATAGATAATTGGTGTATCAGTCTATCAGTACCTTAGACTCTCTGTAGGTAGGTATTCTCAGAGATCATTCTGTCGGCAGGTGATACATCAGTGACACATCTATCAGTACCTTATACATAGTGAGATTCAGAGTGTCGTTCAGTCTCACTTTTAGAATGTTGGGTGCTGGTAGGACCAGAATTGGTAGGTTGGGTATCTATAGGCTAGGTTTCTGTAGGTCCAATGTCTTTAGGTCAACCATTAGTAGGTCAAAAATTGGTAGGTTAGGCAATGGTTGGTCAAGAATCAGTAGTTTAGGTGTTGGTAGGTCAGGCGTCGGTAGGTCAGGTGTCAGTAGGTTAGGTGTTTGTGACTCATAATTAGCAAATTGTTTCTAACCTGTCTTATGAAGTAACACACTAACAGAATAGATCAAGATTATATATAATCATAATTAAACATAATTTAACATTATTAATCATGATAAAATAAGAAAAAAATTATTAAACACAATGTCACTTGAATCATAAATAACTATTATTTATGAGCATGATTTGTGAGAATTATTTGTGAGAATTATTTGTGAACATTAAAACTCAAGGAGGCTAACAATATCCCCCTTTTGATGATAAATATATCATGGAATTATATAGAAAAATAGTTGACTTATAATTATTGAGGTAAGGTCTTCTTATTGTATTAATGATTTTATGATAAACAAAAATAAGGTCCTCCTAAAATATATTACATATATACATTTCTCCCCCTTTTGGGATTTGAATAGAGAAAACAAATAAATAAAATACAGAATATATAATGAGAGGGAAAAATTTAATATATTTCATTATAAAATCAATACAAGTGGTTAAAAAGATAGTAAAAGATATCCCTATTAATCTTTCATCTAATAAATTATCCTCTAAAGGAGATTCCATCACTTATTTTCCTTTATTATAGGTAGTAGTGGTTGGAGGAGGAGGTGAAGAAGTAGTGTTTCTTGGGTTAGTGCAGATACTAAGGGAGAGAAGAGGATCTGGTATAAAAATATATGGTGATAGGATTAGGCTAGAAGAGGAAAGAGGTCATGTAAGGTCATGATGAATGATAGGTAAAATTTGGGTTATAGATTGAGAAGGGATCTTGGAAAAGCTGAAAAAGGGGTAGATAAAGAGGTTGATGGGTTATGTACATTCTGATGAGCAGAAGCTGTTGGAGAAATAAGGGTAGTGCTGTCATGATTAAGGTAAGCTTTTAGCTGATTGATGAAGTCATTGATGATTTTAACAGCATAATCTATAACCTTTTAAAAATATTCTTTATTCTTCTTAAACTTTTTAATGGTAGTTGTGAAGTAATTATGCTGCTTGACTTGATCCTTAAACTCTTGAGTAACAAGGGGATCTTTAAATTCTCCACTAAGTATTTGGAATTTCTATCTTGTTGATCTTGGGTATAGATTCTATTAAAGTATAAGTATACTTTCCTGATATTTCTTCATAATCATTATTAGCACCTTTGGTGTAAAATCTTACCATGTCATAGATATGGTCACAATTTTGGTTGTTCTTAGTGAGGCTTTCTAGATAAGTGCCACCCATTATTGTTTTAATTTCATCTTTTATCACATTTCTAATCATTTCAACATCAGGATGATGAATAATAAGAGAATCTATGGTTTCAGTACATTGTAATATATATCAAATATCAAATATTAATTTATTTAAATCAAGGTTTGTTGGTAGAGGTGTAGCTTATGTTGAATCATCATTCACTGCATCTTTGGTAACTGACTTTAAAATGGATAGATAAAGAGTTGGAGGTGGACGAGAATCATCATTAGAATACTCCAAATATGTCTCTCTAAGAACATCAAACATTGTCCAATACTATTTATTTTCAATTATAAAATTGTAAATAGAAGAGACCAAAGCAATCATCTCATTTATCATTTGTTGACTACTCATTACAATGGAATCTAATAGTGAGATCATCCAAGGTTCAACCTAAGAAACCACCCTCTCTGTGATCATAGCTATACCACTTTCACTAGTCCTTGCCACTGGAGATGGTTGATGTGGAGAGATAGATCAAACCAAATCTAACAAATCTTCCTTAAAAGCATTGAAACTAGGTATAGACACATATTCTACAGGCACTAGTGGAGCCACAAATTATCTAGAAGCTATTGGTTAAGGATTAGTTTTCCTTCCCTTTGAATGAGAGTACCCAAACCTAGAGTCACATATCCATGATATTTTATCTAAGCATGAACAACTATGTCATCAAGAGGAAGTATATAAACTTTCACTCTATTTTCCTTTATCTCTCCATGAATAGATACTTCCTCATCAATAGGTGATTCTAATTCATGAGGTGATCCATTTCAGACATAAAACAGATCTTGAAAATTAGCCACTGAAACTTCTCTTTTAGCATGAACATCATCATGAACATGGACATTCGAATTTATCTCCTCAACCATTGGTTCTTCAAAAGCCTCATGGGATTGCTAAACTAGTTCTAGTTACACCAAAACAAGATCATTGGATTTTTCATGAGGGCCTTGATCATCACTACAATGATCGAATTCAGTATCATATAAATCACTTCTTCCATCGTCCCTTTAACTTGTATCTTCCCCACCATATTATTCATCATATTCTTCATTTTCCTCCTCATATTTATCACCAACATCATCTTCTTCTTCACTACCAATTTCCCTTTTTTACCATTTTATTTATCATACCTACCAGATATGATTTCATACTCAGCAACCTATGACTATTCCACCTCCCCATTATCATCCTAAACTAGAAGCAGTTCCTTTGAGGGTAGATGCCTATGAGGTCTAGAAGAACCATAGGTCACCCATTCATGCCTTTTATTTATATCAAGGTCACTTCTATAATCAATTAGTGATACATATCCTTGATCATCATCATATAAATGCTCACCATCTTAATATAGTACTAGACCATGGTCAACCATGTTCTTTGTATTGTGGAGATTCTCAAAAGGATAAGAAAACTCATATAGATTGACATTATCCTCAACCAAAATCTTCTTCTAGGTATTTCAATTTTTTCTAATATTCCTACAGATAGTTTATGTTAGACAATACCCATAAAATCCTCAAATTTTTTTCTAACCTTCACTTACTAAACAATTTTTTTCAACGTAGCAGAGATAATCGTATGATAAAATAGAAAATTTTCCTTGAAAATGGGTTTTATCATCTCAATTATATGTACCATAAAATATATACATAGGGTAAACTTATATCCCTTTTTAGTAGATAAATTAAATATTAATCTTGGAATTTGAGGAAGGAAAATTCCCCCTTACTAGGACATAACTGATGCTGTATAAACAAGAACCATAGTCTCCACTCACCATTCATCTTTTTTTCTATAGGCCTTCTATGGTCTATGATACTAGTAAGCTCATCCAATGCTTCCTAAAAATTTAAAATGTAACTGGTTAGAGGTAAAATTCCATGATGATCATTACACACACCCTAATAGGGAACCTTTATGAATTCTACCCAATGATTGGATGAAATAGAGATTCTTTTTCCATCTACTATAGATTTGATCTAAAATAACTATAAGCCTTCTAGATGAAATTATTCATATAGTTATAACTCATGCAACATCCTCAGATAAGACTATCCTTTATTATTATAGAACTACTCCAACCAAACTTGGGTTTGCAACACATTAAATAATAGAGACTTACTTTTAAATGACAATTCTAAATATACTTCCTTTTCAGGGGTATGGATACATTGCTCATGTTACAGATGAACAATTTTCAGTTTATATTGCCATGTTTCACCTCTTTTCTTATTAGAAGGATGTGAATCATCCACATATTTCTCAAAAACATGTTTCACTTGATCCATTTGTGAAATTTGAGGGTTTTATGTTCAAGTTAAAAAGGTAGCATGAGTTTAGTAGAGAAAGGTTCGAATTAAATACTTTGAAAGAAAGAGTGTGAGAGTGAGAAAAAGTGTTAAATCAACCATTAATTTTATCATTTAGGGTTTTGAAATCATAAAACACTAAATTATGATTAAAATAAAATTAAATAATCAATACAAAGACGTTTTATATTCTATATAAGAAAAATATCTACATATTGATTAGTAAGACACATCAGTGAGACCGATAGGCAAGTCACCATCAGTGAGTCGTGTCGGTGATTCACGTTCATGAGTCATTTTTGGGAGACATTATAATGTCACATTGGTGAGACATCATCAGTGAGTCATGTATGTGAGACATCATCAGTGAGTCACATTGGTGATACATAATTGGTGAGTCGCGTCGGTGAGACCTCATCAATGATTCATCTGGCATTTAGTCACTCAAAGTTGATTATTCCTAACTCATGTTTGATATTAATCATTCTCTTATAATTTAATATATTTGGAAAAAAATTAGCAAGTTGATGTTTTGTGCCAATGAGTTCAAGATTTATATCAACTTTTTTTGATAATGATCTCTCAAAAAGTGATGTGTTATATCAATATGCTTTGTTCATGATTAAGAAATTGGATTCATAGAAATTTTAATAGCACTTGTGTTATCAAAATTTATAAGGAAATGTCTAATTTGATAACCATATTCTAGTAAATTGTGTTTCATACACAAAATATTTTCAAAAAAATAGCAAGAGCTATGTATAAATCTTCAATAGTAGATAATGAATTTTTTTTTTCAACTCCATAAAACTATAGAGTTTCCCAAAAAGTGACTTGTTCCAGAGGTTATTTTTCTGTCTAACTTGAAACCACAAAAATCAGCATCATAATAACTAATTCAAATGGTTTTCCTCTATGGTATAATAGTTCTATGTTGGAAGTGTACTTGATTTTTTTAAAAATTCACTTATCAATAAGTAAATGTGACTCATTAAGATTATATTGAAAATGATCACACATACATACACTAAAAATAATATCATGTTGAATAGAAGTTATATATAGAATACCAAAAATTATACCTATATAATTGTTTTGATCAACAGATAATCCATTCTTATCAATATCCAATTTACATGTGGTACTCATAAAAGTATCAGTATTTTTTTCGCTATCGAAGAAAAAACGTTTTAAAAGATCATTAGTGTATTTACATTATTTTAAAAAATAACATCTTTATTTGAAAATATTTAAAATGCAAGAAATAATTTTATTTTACCCATTAAACTCATCTCAAATTCAATTTGTATCAGTTTTAAAAAATCAATACAAAAATAATTTTAAACATATCGAAAAATAATGTCATCGACATATATTTGAAAACCTAAAAAATATTTATAATTTTTTTATGAAAAGAGTAGGATCATAAATTCCATTTATAAAACCACTGGAAATATGAAATGTGATGATCCTATTTTACCAACCTCTTTGAACCTATTTTAAATCATAGAAAGAAATTATAAATATAAAAACATGATTTTGAAAATGTGTATTTGTAACACTAGGGGGTTGTTCAAAATATACCAAACTATATACCCTTTTATAAATGCACTCTTGGAATCCAATTGATAATGTTTCAAATTTAGCTGTGTTGTATAATCTAGTAGTATTCTAATGGATTCATGTCTGGAAGCAAGTAAACAGGTTTCTTCAGAGTCAATTCATCTTCTTGACTATAACCTTGTGCAACTAATCTATCCTTATTTTTTGAAATAATTCTATCTTTGTATAATTTATTTCTAAAACCATACTTAGATCCTATTTTCATGTTGTCTTTGGGTCCATCAAAATGTTTCCAAAATGTGTTCCTTTCAAACTGATTCAATTCTTTTAGCATATCCATTACCAAAAATTCATCATTGATTTCATCATTGATATTTTTAAGATCAATATATGACAAAAAAGGCTTGATATTGAACCATGTTTCAAATATAATCTCTAATCTATGTCCCTTTATCTACGTATCCAAATACAATATCTAAGAGATGGGAATTAAGGGTTCTAATAGTTATAGAAGAAGGTGGGATAGTTATTTTTGGCTCTTCTATAGGATTGGGTTTATTATGATCAAAATTTATAAATTTTCATGAACTATAGGATATTGGTAATTATTTAATAGTAGAGTCAGAGGGTTTAAAATTAAAGTCGAGATTTGAAAAATCATCCTCAATATTTTAAAGGGAGGTATTTGGTTCATGTGGATATGTTTCATCAAATTTGATAAGAACATATTACTCTACACACTTGGTTCTTTTATTCAAGACTATATAGGATTTTATAAAGGTTAAATAACATAGGTTAATGCATTCATCGCTTTTAGACGAACAAGTTTGAAGATTATATTTTGAATTAAGGAGAATGACCTTACAAACAAAAACATTAAATTAATTAACCTTAGGATTATTATTGTTCCATAGCTCATATATAGTTATCATAAAAATGGGTAAAATTAGAAATATATTGATTATGTAATGAGATATATTCATATCTTTTTCCCAAAAATAAATAGTGAAATCATATTCTCTATAAATAGTTTGGGATATTTCTAGTAAGTTTCAATTTTTTCTTTCTACAAATCGATTTTTATAGGGTGTCCTAGGAGAAGAAAATTTATGTCTATGTTCTTTTCATAAACAAAATGATTTAAAATTTATATTTTGAAACTCTCATACGTAGTCACTTTTCAAGGTTTTTATCCAAATACCACTTATGTTTTCTACTGACTTAGCATAATTGGTGAAATAAGAACATGCTTCACTTTTGAGAGATAATAAATTTCCAAGTTTCTCTAGAAAATTCATCAACTATAACAGACATAGTGATTCAAATTTATATTTGAAACTATAAAAGGTCCAAAAAAATTCATGTAAGCCAACTTAAGACGATGAAAAATTTAAACTTCTTTCTTTATTTTGAATGATATTTTATGCTAATTTTCTTTTTGATAAGGATTAAAGAATTTATCATTTGTAAACTCATGTTTAGGTAGATCCTTTACTAGTTATTTCATATTTATCTTTCTATAGGAGTGAATATTATATTGGACTATTCTTCTAAGATATAATGAAGAATATTTGTGAAATGCACTCAATTAGGAAACATTTTATTAAACTAAAGAATCAAAATGAATAGTATACAAATTTTCATTTTTAAATGTAGTGAACACAAAATAATTTTTAGATTTGAAAAAATTAAAAGAATCATTGTAAAATTTAACATGAAATCCATCATCACATAACTATGATATGATAAGATGAGTATAATTATGACCATAATAAAAAATAACATTAGAAATTAAAATTGAATCAATGTTACTAATTTTTTCAAGGACAATAGTTGTTCCTTTTTCATTGTCTTTAAAGGTGACATACCTGACATCAATCTTGATATGGTTTATGAATCTCATGTAGTACATTTTCATATGTCTTGAAAACCCATTGTCCGTATACCATAATCTCTTATAAAAATTCTTCGAACAATTGTCTTATAAAAAGAGATTAGACAAAAAAAGGCTTTGGTATCCATAATTTTTGGGTCTTATAGTATTAGTAATTAAAGCTTTGGGATCCCACATTTACATCATGTGTTTCCTATAATAAAATTTTAAAGTCTTAGAAAAATAAAAAATATTGGGTATAGAGAAACTAAAATTGTAAAATATTTTCTAGTGTTGGAATTTCAGTAGATTTTTCAAATCTAGGCACAAAACTAGATTTTGTAGATTTTGATAAAAAAACTTGTTTTTAACAAAATTTATTTTCCCATGCTGATAACCAGTACCAGTATTATATTTTGGAGAAACCATTATTCCAAGAATTTAATCTAAGATATCTTTACTATATGTGAGCTTCTCTAAATCATTATTTTATTTCGTTAGATAGTTTATGTTTTTTATTCTCATTGAGTAGTTGAGCATTATTTTCCTTGTCAATAGTATATTTATATTCAATAGAAACTGATAGAGAATATTTCTTCTTAAGATATTTATAAAATCCTTTAGTTAATTTTATGTGTCCTAAAACATTTTAAAATATTCAAACATTTCTTCATTTTTCAAATTTTCAGAATCAGAGTTATCTCTAGAATAATAACAATTTTATAAAGAAGATTCTAGGGTTACCTTAGATGTATTTTTCATGAAACAAGTACTAGCTAAGTCATCCATATCATCTTGTGATTATTTAGAGTCACTGTATTGATCATCAGAATTACTCCAAGTGGCCATCATTTCCTTATATTTTCTCACTTTCTCCTTATACTTATTTTTATTTATAACTTAGTTCAGTCAACTATTACATGTCCTCTCCTCTTTCACACATAGAAGTCTATCTCATTAGTGTTTTTATTTCTATTCCATTCATTTTTTTGCAATTTCTTTAGTTTTTATAAATTATTTTATAAATAGGATTTCTAAATAAAATCTTAGGTCTATAGAACCTTTTTAATCTTTTGGATAACTGAGTAATCTCCTCATCACTTTCACTTGATGAATCTTCATTACTAGAACACTCAACAACACCATGACTTTTCCCTTTTTCTAGGATGTTGTGGATTTGATAGCCACTAATTTTATCTTTGGTTCATAATTTTCCTCTATGATAACCTTTAGATATTCCTTTTATATCATTATATTACCTATAATATCCTTTACTTGTATAGTTTTTATGTCAAATGATTCCCTTATTGAGACTTCGGTTCCCCTCCATCATTATTGTAAACATCTGCAAATTCTCAGTATTGGTTCCCTGGTCTTGATTGTCTTTCCTAGAGAGACCCTCATATTTAAAATTTCATGAAACTAGAGATACATGTCATATATAGGTTAATTAGGCACCATTTTAATGATATAATATTTAATGGTATATCAACTAAGTCTCATTTATTTGACATTAGTGGTTTTTTCAGGTTAAACAGCTAGTGTATCATAAATTTCAAATACTATTTTACATGAGAAATACTATTCAATTATTCATCCCCAAAAGTGAAGTATATGGGATTCAGATATATGTAGTTATTATTGTAGGATTCATTAGTGGAATTATCCCAAGTGTTTTTCATAGTTGTAGGAATTTTATATTCATCAATTATAACATAGGAGATTTCAAAACACATACATTCTAAATTCATTTTCATTTTCATTTTCCAATGGGAATAATTTGTTCCATTAAAGTATGAAGGTCTATTGGTTGTAAAATGTTCCTATTTATTTTTCATTTAAAATATATTTTAAATATTTAAAGAATAATAATTTATGAAATAATTTAATTGTAGATATATTTAAAACACAAATAAAATCACAGTTAAAAATAGTTAAAAAATTTGAAAATGTTGAGAGTAAGAAAACCTTTAATACCGAATGTTTGTTAGGTTTGAAAACTCAAGAGGAGGTGAATTTAGTTCCTATAAATATTTCTATCTAAAATTATTTTTTAAAAATACCCCCTTTTAAAATCAAATATGACACAGTTAACCAAAGTAGAAGATTTATAAATGACATGATTGTTTTAAATATTTCCAAAAGAATGATTAGTTATCAATTAAAACAATATGGATTATTATTTCAACTTTCTAAATCAATATACTAAATTAGATTATAATATAAACACTATATTATATTAACTATAAAAGTAAAGCTAGATTTTATGAATTAATTATAATAATGGAGATAAAAACAAGAAAGAACACAATGAAAGAAAACAAGAATTTTAGTCTCAAGTCGAGACATAGTCCTATCCACTTGGTGATCACCTTCCACCAAGGAATTTATATAAATATATTTGATCCACACCCTGGATCGAGGTACACAACATCATACATAGTTTTACAAGTCAAAAGACCTCTACCACCGTTCTCCTGGGAGTGAAAACTACAAAAAGACAAATATGGACCTCTTTCATTATTTTCTGTGAGAGTGTAGGGTGTAAAATGTTATGTTTATGAATATATCAAGGTATATTTTATTTATGAACCATATACAGTGTGTGTTTATAAAAAAAAGATACACACACTGATTGAAATGTAATTAAATGTACATAGGTAGGGAAATATAAAGAGTGTAGGGTTTATAAGGCTTTATGTTATGTGATTTATAGTTTCTGAACTCCTTAGTGATGGTTGATGTGAAGCTGGAGTTGATATTGAGAAACTAAAAACAAAATAGAGTGTTGTTTTTTGGTTTTGTCTTCTGTTCTTTAGTGAGGTAGAGATTTTCTCAAATGATTACTCTCCAATTGTGGAATATTAGTATATAATCTCTTCGATTATAATTCAAATCAATCTTATATCACCTTTTCATGGTTGGTGGTTCTTATGTAGTTTTAAGGTTCATAAACAACTCAATATATTTTACCAGGTTAGCCCCTATTTTACTGTTTATCCTGATATTCCCTTTATACTGTTCCATAGACAAGAAGAATTTCCTCTGGTACCTTATCCCTAATATGGGTATTGTACATCATTAAATATTTTCTAAAAAAGATAGACAAGATCATTAATACAACAACCAGTTATAAGTTTCATAAATATGACCATTATTAATACTTTTTAACATAAGAGATAGATCATCGATGTATTAGTATGTCAGTATATAAGAAAGTTGGTATATTGGTCTGTTAGTATATAATTTATTGGTAGGTGATGCTTTTGGTGAATCATCTATTTATATAATATACTTAGAGAAATTATGATTTTTGGTCTGTTTCTCTATCGGTAGGTCAGGCATTGGTAGGTCAAGCATCAGTAGGTCAGGTGCCGATAGATCATGCATCGATAGGTCAGGCATTGATTGTTCAAGCATTAGTGACACAAACATAGCCAATTTTTTCTAACCTATATTATGTAGTAACAAACTATCAAAATAGATTAAGGTCATATATACTAATAATTAAGAAAAATTTAGCTTTATGAGTCATGATAAAACAAGATAAAATATGATTAAACACAATGTTACTTGAATCATAAATAAACATGATTTATAAGAATTATTTTTTTCACGATTTTTTATCATTAAAAATTGAGGATTCCAACATAAATAAATCATAATAAAAATAATTTTTGAATTATAATTCAGTATTTTTCACTATTTATAAAAAAACATCACAAAAAATACCAAAAAATCACCCTAACAAAATTTGGATGATTTTATTTAAAAAATGTAGTTTATTTTCATTTATAAATAATATAAAAGTTCTAATTTTTTATTTAAAATAGGTTTTCAGTTTAATGGAAAAATAGTTCCTTTACCAAAATATTAATTTTGTGCGTAATATTGGGTTTTATCTTATCTTATTACTATTAAAAAATTTGATGAGTGTTAAAACATTTTTTTGGATATATAATATATACACTCATAATTTATATAATAATATTCATAAACTCTAATTTAAGAACATAGTTAAATCTTATTATATTAGATAATAATGTTCAAATAATATATTATTGTTTGGTGAAACTTGCTCTTGTGTGTAACACAAGAACTTGAAGAAACTCCTCATCATATGTGACTCAATATAACTCAGTATCACATGAATTTAAAGATATATCATATATTGAATTTATATAATGTAGTAATTATATTATTATGTCTTAGAATATTATTTTCCCTTATGAATTTGGTGTTCCATGTATTATACACTATATAATACAATGTTCTTACTTTAGAATTTTAGGGCATTACAAAACGTCATTTTCAATTAAAATTTATTTTCCTCAAAAAATTATCTAGCTTATTTTTTTTCAAAAACATTTTCTAGCTAAGGCGAGATACTTTTCTGGTACTTATGATTTACTAGGGATACGATAAAAATATTCCATTACTAGTCTATCTCTAAATGGTTTTTTCTTTTGATGATTAAATGTTTATGGAAATCATTTCTCTTCTATAATTTATTCCCTGATAAAATTATTTTTAGAGAAACTTCTTTTTTATTGGGTATCATTTTAGGAAATGTTGATGTGATTATGAAACCCATTTCTTTTCATTAGTTCATATATGATGATTTTTTTATAATTTTATGGAATATGTATCTTTGATTTGCATCATGTGAAGGTTAGGACCTATATCCCCCTATAATTCATTGGCTAATAATTCATGTTATATGAGTTCAAAGGGTACAGGGTAGGTTATCCCAAGCCCAAAAAGGGTACATGGGAGGTTATCCTAAGCCCAGAAAGGGTACATGGGAGTCTATCCTAAAATTGAAAGAGGGTACATGGGAGGTTATCCCATGACAGAATGAGGAAACACAAGAGGTTATCCCTTGACTAAAGTTGTTACATGGGTGGTTATCTAAATTATAACATGTTATGAATGTGTTTGTGGGTAGTATTGACCTAAAATTTTCTATAACTCTTTATATTCCACAATTCCATTTCTTATTATAATTTGTTTCTCCCATATATCATGTTTTATTTTTTTTTCATTTTGTTTCATGTTTTATGAAGAAACAATATATTTTCTAGGACTCAATATTTTGACCTTTTATACTAAGGGTATGGTTTTTTTATGTTACCCACATTTTCTTATTCTCTACCCATCATGTTATGTTTATATATTTTCTAGTTTTACCCATACTGAGCATCTGAGATACCCATTTCTTATGTTTCTCTTCCCTAGGTTATAATGAATGGTTTTAAGTAGAGTAGGTTTGTGAAGAGTACTAAAGGGATAAGATATTTATGGAATATGTTTAAGTCTATTCACCAAATTTCAATATTGTGAACCTATTATCCAATGGAACTAAACCAGTATGGTCCTTGGTAATGTTATTTTTTAATGTAATGAATATTAATCTAAAAAATGTAATATTTATGTATGAGATGCGTAGTTTTTTTACATTTACTATAAAATTAATGTTTTAGTTGAAATTTGGAAACTAAGAAGATTAAATGTTAGTAAAATCCCTATGAAAACTTTAATACAGATGTATAGGTATGTCTCTCCGGATAATTCTAAGGATGATTCCTAATATAGGAAAATTTCATGGGGTTTTGGTAAAGTATGAAGAAAGTGGTTTATAAGAAATTAAATCCATGTCTAGATACTACAAGTGGATGTAGATCTAGAAAAGAGGTACCATGGGGTAATAAATGCAAAAAATGGACGTTGAGCTATAATCAATCATCACATGGAGAAAAAAAATTGTCCTTGTTGCACAACTAGTTTGAAACTATCAAGGTATATTCATTGAAAAATCACAACCTATTTAAAAGCCTTCAATTTGAATTTAATTATATAATTACCATGAATGACATAGGTTAAGCCTAAGGAATCATATATTGGAATGAAGGATTAATAGTTTAGACATAGTATAGGTGATTTTTTAGGATTATATGTTTTTTCACATTAAAAATTATTACTCCCGTTTTGTATTTTTGGTTTTAGTGAATGTAAGGTACCATATGGATCTTTTTTGATGTTGATTGTGATATAAAAAAATTTTATGAGAAATAAATGGGGTGTTGACTATAGTAAATGATATTATTACAAATACGTTATCTTGATATATGATTAAAAACTTACAACATAACAAATTATTGGACCCACCAAATAAGAGAAAGATAGAGTTTACTAAGAGATCGAGTGTTGGAGACCATCGGGAAATGAATTCATAGTTTTCTTTATGGAAATAATGTTGGAATAATAACTCCCGGGGGTTTATCAAAGGAACAATAATACTTTTTATATGTGTAGAATGAGGGCACAAAGTAATTAATTTCCAATGAAAAATTAAATGTCAAGTTAAAAAAATGTAAGTGAATATTAGTGTCCCTAAGGTATTATAAATGGATGGGATTTTTAATTGTGTAAAGTAAATACATTATAAAACATGATGTCCTTGGGGGAAATATTATGAAGGAATTAGCTAGGTGGTTTGAGTAATGATCATACTTCTGACGAGGAAGTGACCAAAAATGACTTGTGAAAGTATTGAGGTGTACTAGAAATATTTTTACATTAAATAGAAGACTCATGATTAAATTTCGGTTCAGTAATATTTAAAAATTATTCATATTTAACATTTTATGAAATAAGTATGAAATAATAAAATGAGGAAGCCTAGTTAATTATTTAAGAATAAAGTGAAATGATTGAAGTGTCTATATACTAAAATTTAATAATTATATTATTTAATTTTTGAAATATATAAGTATTTTCGTATAGAATATGTTAATTATGAATTTTCAAGAATATGTTGAATGGTACTGATGATAAATAAAAGGTATTTAATGGAAATGTTATATTTTATAGAAGAAAACATGATTAAGGGGAGAAAAACAATAATATGTTCTTAATATTGAGATAATTATGTAAAGATAAATATATGATAGATATGAATAACATAAATTGGACAGTATTTATGGCCTTGGAATTTTTTAATGATTTTTGGAAAAGGTGGTTTGTATTATCAATGATGGTGTTTACAACATTTTTGGATTTAAGAAATATATCCAATAATCTATGTTTTATTTAAGTAATAAAAATCATGCTTGTTTTCAATATAATTTATGGTAATTGATGTTATTACCACGTTTCAAGAGAATACATGATAAATGTATTCATATTTTTGTTATGTGAGAATTAATGGATAATCATGTTATTTGTGGTATTAATGATATGTTAATTAGAAAGATTTAATGAACATCTTTATTAAATTTTAGATTTTATAATTATGTATGCTTTATAAGGTTAACCAATTATGAAATGTTTTATGTTAAAATTTGGTTGAATTTTTAGAGATTAATGTATTAATTTGCCATATAAATATTTATCCATATTGTATAACTAGTGATAACCATTTTTATATGATGGTAAATAGATATATAATGAATGATTTATCATTTTATCATGTATCCTATGTTCTGTTAGTGCTTATAAAATAAAAAAATCCATCCTTATTTCATACAGTAAATGATTTTCTTGAAATTGACCGAATCACAAAAAAAATATGAAATTGATTTTATAATATAAAGGAATTATAATCACTAGATATATTCCCATCAATATTCTTTTGAAATTACATACTTGATCTAACACATGTAATGAACTCGGGAGTTATAGCTTTAGAGCATGATATTACATATGAGGAAAAACCAATAGATATTATGGATTGAATAGATAAATTGATATGAAATAAAAAACTCTCCTGGTTATTGTTTTGTTGTGAAACCACTATCATGATAAAGCTCTGTGGGAACCTAAGTATCTAATGAGGCCTGTGTATCCTCGGTTATTGGCAAGAAAGTGATGAATTTTGTAACATCCCAAGCTTCCACGATACGCTTCTCTTTGAATAATACAGTAGCGTGTGTTATACACAACTTGGAGTTCTAACACACATCACAACCAATAAAAATATTTGTTATAAATAGTAATTGTAAGAACCCGAAACTTCATTTCAGGTACGCCTTTTCTTTTTCTGGATTTTATGAGAAAAATGGAGTTTTTGGAAATTTGCTAAGTACACACAGTGAACTTTATGAGTACATGCCGTGTACTCTTTTCCCACTCAAATACGTGTGCAGGCCATGTCTGGGCCACACACACGGTGTGTAGGGATGATGTGGAGGCTATTTTTAGCGGAGTACGGAAAGACATAGTACACACTATGTACTCTAAAAGTACACTCCGTGTATTTTGTTTCATTAAACGGACCAGGGTCGCACCTAATATTGGAAAACGTCTTCTTCTAGGTCTTGTTCGTCTAAGATCACTAGGAATCTGCAGATCTTTGATGAGCCCCCATTCCTATGTCCGTTCACTGATTCGAGCACCATTGATTTCGTTGGAATCACAGCAGTGAGTTCTCCCTTCTGCTTGAGCCTTGTTTTCCAATTTCACTTCCTTATCAAGATATTGTGGGTAGATCATTTTGGGTGTTTTCTTATATCTACGACATTAAAGGGAGAATCAGTCGATGTAGTTCAAGTAGATCAATCTCCTAGGATTGAGGTAGGAGGTTTGTGCCTTTCCATAGGGATTCTATGAATATTTTGTGCAAATTCCACTAATTCCCATGAACGGGGAATTGTGGTTTTCTTGTATTGTCCCTATTTTTTTTCTTCTTTTCTTGATTGCTTGAGTAGAGATAATTGTTTGTAAAATTGGATAATTTATACTGTGTTCTTATACTTCGCCTTGCATGTTTTTATTATTAGAAGTTTTTCCAGCTGCCATGCCTAGTTGTAGGATAGTGGGGCTGTTATAATTCTATGCTGTTGTGCCTTAGAATGACATCCAAGTAGTTCTTGAGGTTTTCTTGGGATGATACGCATGCGCTGAGCATGTTTATTTCACACAGGACTGTGAGAACCTAGTGTAGTAGACCATATGGAGAATGGACGTTAGGGCTTCTCCATAGTGTCTTTTAATACAATGTGAGACCACAGGGGGAATTGAAAATGAGTGATTCCTCAGAGAGTCTGTAGTTCCTCTATGCGGGCCACAGGGGGATTGAGATGTTGAGTGATTCCCCAGAGAGCCATTAGTATGATACGAGACTATATGGGGAGTTGACGTTGAGTGCTTTCTCAGAAAGTCTACTCTGAGCTGAACAAGAGGGGTTAGACTAAGTTTTCCTCCTAGAGGGTTTCTAGTACTTGTAGATTGAACCATAGGGTTTTGGCTATGAGAGATACCTAGAGGGTTACCTGTTTTCTACTTTTTGTTGGTTGTTCACTTGTATACTTTATCTGCTAGAACTGTTGATTGTAGCTGCTGTGTGCTTTTCTCTTTACTGCTTCCTGCACTTTTACTTGCCCTGTATTCATTGACTGTTAGGCACATATCTTTGGGTGATTGCCTACTGGGATTGTATCTCACACCCTGTTTGGGCCAGGCTTTTGGGACCCAGTAGATTATATTGTGGCATGTATAGATAAGGGCAAGAGCACTTCTACTTGAGGTTCTGGATTGTTGTGGAGATGGAGGGAATGGGACCAAGCCAAGGATTACAATTCTAAGGAGTCACTCAACTATTTTTCTTTTGTACTTTGGATTAGTATTTTATTCAACATTGTGACTTAATTGGCTATTTTCCTATACTTATATGTATCATTCATCATTTAATTATATTCCTACTTTAGTTTTTTAGTTGTTAGTCTTCCTCTGTTTATCGTTTACTCGTGTATGTATGTCTATTGCTTCAACTATTGTTGTTATTTGTTTTACTTTTCTACTGCGTACTCTACCAATGAAGGAATAGTTTCCCCACCATCACACCCAAGGCCCTCTTTTCTACTCGGCAGCCTCTGGCATTTGGGGAAATGCGCTTGAGGCCATGTAACCAACTTGGTACGGGGTGCCTCTGGGTGGATTCCAGAACCTGGACATTACAAAGTGGTATCAGAGGTGTTTCTTTTCTCTTGACTTACTGTTTGGAGCCTCTATTCAAGGATAAAAGGGATTCAGTACTTAGTGTTAAGTTGTTCCTGGGAGTAGCTAACCCATGTACAGGGATACTCCATACTACCTCATTTATTACAGTTTTCTAGTTTTTAGATTTACGGTTGATATGATTGCACCTGGAGTAATTCATATGTCATTTTTTGTTGTTGTGTTTTTATTGTGGTTCTATTTATGTCGCAACCCGATGAGATGAGGGTATTCCATCTCATGCATCATTTAGAAACTTGTTATAAATCACATTACATGCATTCTTCCCATGCCATATTGGGTGCATTATTGATTGCATGTTGTTCTGACATACTTGTGTATATGTTTCATTCTATTTTGATAGATTCTTTGATAGAATCTTTGTTGACTGATAGAGGACTGTTTGTATTGTACTTTTCTTGAATGAACGCCAAATTTTGGGTTTTGAGGTGTTATGGGACCTCTTGGATCAGAAATTGGTGGATCATTGACCTATTTTTCTTTGTATATTACTATATAGGATGATAAAAATTGATTCGCGGGGATTTTGGTCCCTCACAGATTCAAATTTGGCACCATCATGCATTTTTTCAGCATTTTCTGGGCTTCGGTGCATTTTCAGAGCTACTACCCGAAAAAACCTAGAATACACGACATCTACTTTATATATACATGATGTGTAGTTTTAAATCGTTTCATTGATGGTGTGAGTAGAAACACGGGCTGTGAAAATCTCCAGGAACATGCCGTGTATGGTAAGTACACACCGTGTAGTAGTGAGCATGTTCCCGGCTGTGTAACTAACAACACGGGTCGGGGAAGCTTGAGAAGAACACGCCGTGTTGGACAGAAACATGCCACGAAGTCTTGTTCTAGGTACCTGACCAGGTCACGAGCAACACGGGTCAGTGTTATCTTCTTCTATACACACCGTGTTTGTTCGGAACATTCCGTCTAAGGGTCAGCCGTGTACTTGTTCGTGTCTCCAACAACACGGGTTGGGAAAAGTCTTCAAGTACACGCTGTGTTTGTTCGGAACACGCTGTGTAGTCTCAGCCGTGTAGCCGGCCGTGTAGCCAACAACATGGGTCATTGAAACCTTTTCTCCTACATGCCGTGTCAACCAGGCACATGCCGTGTAGTCTCAGTTTAATAAGAACATGTGTGTTAGCTGTGCAAGGAGACATGGGTAGGGAAACAGAGTTAAGTACACGCTGCGTTGAATTTATACATGCCATGTAGTCTTGTTTTGTAAATTTTGTGTGTTTCCCTCTACTATTTTCATTTTTTACTCCTTGGTTATCTGTCCTTGTTTTCCTAATCTAAGGTATGTTTTGATCTTTCAGAGCTACCTTAGAGACGTCCTCCGGTTGTACGTCAGTTGTTAGGCAGTGACCAGGCGCTAGATATCGCTGATCAGGGACTTCCTACCGATCCTCTAGTCAGGCCAGCCTTGGCACCGACTGTCATACTAGTTGTAGGCGCTGACACCCAGTTCGGGGAAGGTTTCATGAGGATGATTCAGACCTTTCAGGTAGAACCTCCTCCTTCCACGACTATGGCAGACTTGACGCGGGTTTTCTAGCAGCAGCATCCTCCCACTTTCTCGGGAGGAGGACCTCAGGCTGCAGAGTCATGGCTGGAAGTCATGTTAACCATATTTGAGCATCTGCAGATGCCTCTAGAGAGTCAGTCCAAGCTCACTACCTACATGATTCGAGAATCATTCAAGAGGTGGTGGGATGTGATATCACAAGCGGGTCATTATCAGGTTATGGCTTGGGAGGAGTTTCAACGTGTCTTTTATGACTACTTCTACCCGAAGACCCTGAGGGCTGACCGAGCCCAGGAGTTCATGATCTTAGAGAAGGGTACTCATTCTGTTATAGAGTACTCCTATCGTTTCACTGAGATTCATCATTTCACACCTCTCCGAGGTGGGGATGGGATGTTCTTAGCGAGGAAGTTTGAGGATGGTCTCAGGGAGGAGACCCGCTTACAGGTGAATCTCTTCCAGTTGACTTCCATCACTTCCATCATCAACCAGGTACTGATTGTAGAGCGCAATATCAGAGACTCCAGAGCTGTGAGCAAGGGCGGTTCTTCTTTCAGAGTTAGTATTCCTCCAAATGACAACAAGAAGCGTCATAGGGAGTCTACATGCGGTGATCCGAGGAAGCGAGATGCATCGTCAGGCAGCCAGGTGATGTGATACCAGTGTGGCCGATTAGGGCACACAAGGCCGTAGTGCCAGAGAGACCCAGGATAGTGTTTATCCTGTGGAAATATGGGTCACCTTTAGCGTTTATACCAGGTTTTCTCACCAGCAGCTGGTGACCGGAGTTCTTCTATGACTCCTCATTCAGGTGCAGCACCACCAGTTTCTCACCAATCGGGGAACTGGAGTTCTTCCAGCCATTCGAACCTAGGTGGAGGCTAAGTCCATGGCGGTCAGCCACCATTATTTTAGCGTCAGCAGGGTGGATCAGCTCATAGAGGTCAGGCAGGGTCGTAGGGCTGTGCTGTAGGCCTGTCTTTCACCGTGGAACAGACCCATCATGAGCAGGATCCCAGACCTACTACAGTTTGAGGAACAATTTTAGTTTCCTAAGTTTTATCTTCAGGACTTTTCAATACTGGTCCTACAAATAGCTTTATCTCTATTTCTGTTGTGGAGAGCCTTGGGCTCTGTATCTTTTATTCTACCGACTCTTTGACACTAGACACACCTTTGGGGGAAAGTACATCTAGTGTACTTTAGTATAGAGAGTTCCCTCTTGAGGTTGTAGGGTATCTTTTCTTATGGGATCTCTACGTCCTAGAGATGACAGGCTATGATTTCATTCTCGGGACGGACAGTTTGGTTCCCTTCTAGGCAGTCGTCAACTATTATCATCGTAGCTTTAGTTTCATATCACCAGAGTGTGAATCTTTTCTTCATAGAGGCGAAAGGGATGTCCGGGAAAGTCAGGTAGGACTGGAGCATCATGGGCTAGGAAGGGTGACGACCCAGATTTCTAGTCTTTATCTGTATCACTAGAGGACTTCACAGTTAGACTATCCTCTTGTGGTGCATCATTTCAGGGATGTCTTTCCATAGGAATTTTCAGGTTTGCCTCTGGAGCATGAGGTATACTTCTCGATTAAGCTCGTGCCATGAGCGGCACTGGTGTCCATTCCTCCCTATAGGATGATGTAGTTGTAGGAGTTGCAGGAAAAGGGTTTCATCCGAACTATTATTCTCCTTTGGGTTCACCTGTCCGGTTTGCAAAGAAGGCAGACGGTACCCTTAGGATCTGTGTGGATTATCGGAGGCTGAACCAGTTGACAGTCAAGAACCGATATCCCTTGCTGAGGATTGATGACCTCTTTGATTAGATTTGAGGATCCTGGGTGTTCTCGAAGATCGACTTGAGGTCTGGTTATCATCAGTTGCGCGAGAGGCCCCCACATATACCTCTGAAAGCCTTCAAGAGCAGGTATGGTCTATACCAATATAGAGTCATTACATTCAGTCTCACGAACACACCTACAGTTTTCATGGCACTGATGAACCGTGTGTTCCATCCTTACTTAGACTCCTTTGTTGTGGTCTTCAAGGAAGATATCTTGGTGTAATCTTGCACTCAGCATGACCATGATACCCATCTTGAGACCATTCTGAGTACACTAAGAGAGCATCAGATTTATTCTAAACACTCGAAGTTCCACTTTTGGATGGATCAGATTCACTTCTTAGGTCACATCATATCAGAGGCATGAGTATCTGTGGACCCAGAGAAAGTGAGATCTGTAGTCTCCTAGGAGCATCCGAAAAACATATTTGAGGTACAAAGTTTCCTAGGGCTGGGTGGATACTACAAATGCTTCATCCAGGACTTCTCACACCTAGCAGCACCATTGACATGTCTGACCAAGATGGGGGCGAGGTTCTTATAGTAATATTCTTGTGAGTCAGCCTTTCAGAAGCTGAAGGGAAGATTAATGTCATCACCGATACTAGTATTACGAGAGAAAGTCAAGAGCTATACTGTCTATTGTGATGCTTCAGGTATCAGACTAGGCGTTGTGCTTATGCAGGGAGATGGATTCGTTGTGTACGGGTCTCGGTAGTTGAGGCCACATGAGAGGAGCTACCCTACGCATAATCAAGAGTCGGAAGCTATTATTCATGCCTTACGCTGTTGGATACACTTTCTTCTGGTAGACCACTGTGTGGTCTTCACTAACCACAAGAGTCTCAAGTATATCTTCTGCTCAGCATGATCTGAATCTGAGGCAGCACATGTGGGATGAGTATCTTCAGACTTTTGATTTCGAGCTTGCCTATACACTGGGAAAGGGCAATGCAGTGGTAGATCATTTGAGCAAGAGAACATAGATTCAGGTAGTTCAAGAGGCCATTAGTGAGTGGAAGCTTATGTCTCTACTCTCTGAGATGAATTTGGAGGCGCACAACTGACAGGGACAAAAATTTCTATCTTTTGATGCTGTTACTTCTACACTACTTGATCGGGTATGGATGAGGCAGCTATCAAACAAAGAAGGATTAGTCATGCGAGAGAGTGTGTCAGGAGAGGACCCTATTCCTTGATGGACAGTGGGCGAGGATGAGATCTCGTGTTTCCAGGGACGCATATGGGTACCAGCAGACATACACAAGGAGATGATGCTAGATTTTCATTCCTCAATTTGGGAAGATCATCCTGGCATCACCAAGATGTATCGAGATCTTCCTCGCCAGTACTAGTGTCCAGGTATGAAGAAAGAAGTTTCTTGTTTTGTCTTGAGATGTTCTACTTATCAACAGGTGAAAGCAGAGAATCAGTGACCAGCAGGGCTTTTAAAGTAGTTAACCATTCTTGAGTGGAAGTGGAACGATGTTTCGATGGACTTCGTGACTGGATTTCCAAGGTCGCCTCGGGGGAATGATGTTGTTTGTGTTGTTGTCAACAAACTCACAAAGGTCGCACACTTCTTGCTGATCAAGGAGACCTTCAGTGTTGATGATCTGGGACAGTTGTACATCCAGGAAATTGTACGTCTACATGGAGCTCCACACTCCATTGTTTCAGACTGGGATGCGTGATATACTTCTTTGTTCTGGCAGGGACTTCGGTAGGCCTTGGGTACACAGGTACGCTTGAGTATAGCATACCACCCCCAAACTGATGGCCAGTCCGAGCGCATGATCTAAGTGCTTGAGGATATGCTCCGAGCTTGAAATCTGGACTTTGGACATTCTTGGGAGCAGCATATTCCTCTTGTGCAGTTCTCCTACAACAACAGTTTCCAGATGACCATTCAGATGGAACCATACAAGGATTTATACGGTAGGCCATGCTGATCACCCATATGCAGGCTGGAGGCAGGAGAGGCAAGTTTTCTAGGACCTTGTCTTGTTCAGGAGACTTCAGAGCAAATAGAGCTGTTTCGAAAAAGGGTGGCTACAAAAAAGTCTCGGAAGAATTCTTATGCTGATCAGTGGAGGCGTCCTCTGGAGTTCGAGGTCAAGGATCAGGTTTTCCAATGTTTCGCACCGAAGCTGGGACACAAGAGGATTCAAAGGCAGGGTAAGCCTTCACCACAGTAAATCGTGCTGTTTGAGGTTTTAGAGAGAGCTGGGCTAGTCTCCAATCGGTTGAAGCTTCCCCAAAGGTACTGGGCCATACATGATGTCTTCCATGTCACTCAGCTCCAACATTACTTTTAGGACCCATCTCATGTCTTTCAGCCAGAGGAGGTTGATCTCGTAGCAGATACATCATTTGAGGAGCATCCCATCTGGATTGTCGATTGCGATACGAAGGTTCTCCATGGGTGGTATGTCCCTCTTGTATGGTTGCTATGGCTGCATGGGAGAGTATAGGACATGACCTGGGAGAGGGAGGCCTATGTACGATAGCAGTGGTCGGAGCTGATCGAGGTTTCTTCTTCTATGCCTCACTAGGGAAATTCGGGGACAAATTTCTTTTAGGGGGGATGTTTGTAAGAACCCGAATCTTTGTTTCAGGTACACCTTTCATTTTTCTGGAGTATTTGAGAAAAATTGAGTTTCTGGAAATTTTCAATGTAAACGTAGTGTACTTTATGAGTACTTGTCAGGTACTCTTTTTCCGCTCAAACCCGAATGCTGGCCATGTCCAGGCCACACACACGGTGTGTAGAGATGATGTGGATGCCGTTTTTAGCGGGGTACGGAAAGACCTAGTACACACCATGTACTCTAAAAGTACATGTTGTGTACCTTCTTTTTTTCATTAAACGGACTGGGGTTGCGCCTAATAGAGGAAAACGTCTTCTTCTAGGTCCCGTTCGTCTGAGAGCGCCGAGAATCCGCGGATCTTCAATGAGCCACCATTCCTCTATCCATTATCTGATTCGAGCACCCTTGATTACATTGGAATTGCAGTGGTGAGTTATCCACTCTTCTTAATCCTTGTCTTCAAATTTATCCTCCTTCTCAAGATATCATGGGTTGATAATTTTAGGCATTTTCTCAGATCTACGATGTTCAAGGGAGAATCAGTCGACATGGTTCAAGTATATCGATCACTTAGGATTGAGGTAGGTGGTTTCTGTATTTCCGTAGGAAGTCTATGAATATTTTGTGAAAATTCCACCAATTCCCTTGAACGGGGAATTGCGGGTTTCTTGATTTGTCCCTATTGTTTGTCTTCTTTGCTTAATTTCTTGAGTAAAGATCATTGTTTGTAAAATTGGATAATTTATACTGTGTTCTTGTGCTTCGCCTTGCATGTTTTTGTAATTAGTCGTTTTTCCAGCTTCCATGCCTAGTTGTAGGATAGTGGGGATGTTATAATGTTATGATTTTGTGCCATAGAATGATATCCATGTAGTTTTTGAGATTTACATGGGATGATATGTGCATGAAGAGCATGTTTATTTCACATAGGACTTTGAGAACCTAGTGTAGTAGACCAAAGAGAGAATGGACGTAAGGGATTCTCCAGAGTGTTTTTTAATATGATGCAAGACCACATGGGGAATTGATGATGAGTGCTTCCTTAGAGAGTCTGTAGTTCCTCGACGTGGGCCACATGGGGAATGAGACATTGAGTGCTTCCCCAAAGAGACTTTAGTATGATACGATACTATAAGGGGAATTGACGGTGAGTCCTTCCTCATAAAGTCTTCTCTTAGCTGAACCAGAGGGGTGAGACAAAGTGTTCCTCCTAGAGGTTTGCTAGTACTTGTAGGTTAAACCATAGGGGTTAGGCTGTGAGAGCTACCTAGAGGGTCACCTATTTTCTACATGTTGTTGGTTGTTCACTTGTGTACTTTATATGCTAGAACTGTGGATTGTAGCTGCTATGTGCTTTTCTGTTTACTGTTTCCTGCACTTTTACTTGCCTTATATTCATTGTCTGTTAGGCACAATTCTTTGGGTGATTGCCTACTGGGATTGTATCTCACACCTTGTTTGGGACCAAGAAAATTATATTATTGCATGTATAGATAAGGGAAATCACCCTTCTACATCAGGTTCTTGATTGTTGTAGAGCTTGAGAGCATGAGACCAAGAAGAGGCTTGCGATGCCGAGGAGTCGCTCATCTGTTTTTATTTTTTGCTTTGGATAAGTACTGTATTTAGCATTATTAATTTTTTGTCTATTTTCCTAGACTTATATGTATCATGCATCATTTACTTATATTCCTTCTCTAGTTGTTTAGTTGTTAGTCTTCCATTGTTTATCGTTTACTCGTGTATGTATTTCTACTGATTCTTCTATTGTTGTTATTTGTTATTCTTTTCGGCTATGTACTCTTCCAATGAGGGCATATTTTCACCACTATCACACCCAATGCCCTCTCTGCTAGTCGACAGCCTCTGGCGTTTGGAGAAATTCGCTTAAGGCCATGTAACCAACTAGGTACGAGGCACCCCTCAGTGGCTTCCGGAACCGGGACGCTATAGTAATACCCAATTTTTGAAATTTTGTGAATTTTAGATTTCAAAATGAACTTCAATTTTGGATTCATAATATCGAAATTATCTTAGGGTGATTTTTGGTACTTTTCTGATTACTTTCATATTTTGATGAATAGTGAAAATTACCAAACTATACTAAATTTTTTTTAATAGAAATAATTAAGAGTGATGAATTATACATTTGAATGGATTGGAAGTATACTTAGATTATATTTTTTTCATTTAGTACAATTTAGGTAATTATATGTAATTTCACATTTAAACATGACATAAACATGTGTCAATCTTTTGGTAGTTATTATTTCATAAAAACACACTTTTTATTTTAACAAAGGGAATTAATTTAAAATAAATTTCTACAACTTCTGTATTTTGAATTTATTCAAATGGTTTCCATATTTGGAATTGGGAGGTCCAAATTTTGTCAATAGGTAATTTTTTTAGAGATTTTGTATATTTACTTCGGTAAATATTTTATTTACCATGGTTAAATGGTAAATCCGTTAAATAAGGGTAATAAATAATATTATAATAATATTAAATTACTATAACATGTGTCCTAACCCTATTTTATGATACTTTTAAGACCATGGCCATCTTTGGGTCGATTTGGGGACCCCATGGAGCCACTTGTAAATGATAATGACACTTTATATTAATAATGTAAAAGTAAACACAAAAATGTTCAAGCATATATCTTTTAATAAAACAATTTTTACATAGGATTATAAATGATATCTCTTTGACTATAAATAATAATTAGAAATATAAAATGGTTTACTATATAATAATATTTTATTTATAATTTTTATACATTTAATAATTAAATTTATTTATGACACAATGATGATGCAATATTTTACTTATTAATGAAGGAATAAAAAAAATGATATTATAAATACTAAAATAAATATAATTTCACAGTTTTTATGACATCTGCGAATTTTATAAGTGTATATGACATATTAAGGTTGATTAAATGAATTGTTTTCAAAGTAATAATGCTTTTATGACTTTAACAAAAATAAATTATTAAATAATGTCAAAGTTGACATAATTGTGTTTTTAAAAAATATATTATATTATTAATTGATATTATATTCCTAAAAATCTAATGTTTCAGCCAAAGTACTTATATAATGATATAGGTATCATTAATGAACCACTTGGGGTTCTCTTGGAAGTATATAGTATGTTTATTAACTATATAATAAAAAAATACAAAGAGACATTGTAAATGTAAAACTATTTAACTAAGAGTAAAATCTAAATGTTATGGTTAATATTGTGACCCAAACCTGTCTAAAACATATTGGTTGAGTGTTTTTAGAACCATAACTACATTATTATTTAAATAATCTATTTTGGAGCTATTATAAAACGAAAATGAGTTTATTATAGAATAATATTTCTAGCTTTTCCTAATGTTCCCTCACCCCTCTTATAAAAGGGAACTCCCCCTTTTATCTAATTCACACCTTCAAATCCATTTGGATCAGACAAAATCTTCCCAAAAACACTATAAAATATCCTCCCTTAATCCTAGAATCCTTTATTTAGTGATAAATCCAACCAAAAGAGACCTTTTGATCAAATCAAAAGGAAGAACCCGAAGAAGAGGTAAATGTCTTACCACCTCTTTCAAGTTCCTTTATTCTTCCACTTCCTTTACATTTGTTGTTTCCACTCTAAAATAATAACTATAGTATATTATATATACTATTATGTTATTATAATTATGTTAAAACCAAATTCAAAATTCTATCCATCCTTTTAATGGCATATCACTATTCGTGCATACGTACGGCTTAATGTCTCCACGTCGTGGTGTAATTGTCATTCAATACATTATTATTTGGATGGCTGTTATGATGATGTTTAGTTGATGTAAATAATAAATATAACATTATAATGGTTCTGTATATATGATATTCAATCCAATTATATATTATTTTAATATCCAAAGAATGATATTGTCGCTCGTGCGTACGTATGAATTTCTGTCTCTACAAACGCGATGAGATTCATTCCCTGACGTATCCATTCAAGACTAACTTTAATTAGATGATTAAAAATAATTTTTAAAGACTTGATATAATTCTAGATATGAATAAGATTCATCACATCCATGAAAAATATGACTCACATAACAAAGAATATAAAGGAAAAAGAATCTGTTAAAACCTGAAACTATGATAATACTATGATATTTTTAACAAGGAAATGTTAAAATATCATATATGATATCATATTAATGTATATGATTATTTTATAATTTAATAACAATTATTTCACCATTATATAGGTGGTTAATATTCCCTTGACCAGGTAAAAGTACAAGTTAAGGGTTAATTATACAATCTCTTCATTATCCGAGTTTGTTTATATGTAATTATCTACTGTGACCTCTTTATCATCCACATCCATGTTTCATAAAATTGAATTTAAAAAATATTTTTACTATTTACTAGAAAATGGATTAATTTCATTTATACCCTTATGTGTTTTGATAGGAATATTTCTGTCATTTTCCAAACAAGGTACTTTTTGACCTTTTCAACAAATTTAAGGTAATAATGTTTTTTAACTTATACGGCTTGAGAGGTTATTTTACATAGTTATAACATCATCAATGCTTCCCTTACAAGCATATAAAAATATTTTAAAAATTAATGTTTTCCTTATAATTATGTGACTCTTAAATGATTTCAAAATAGAAAGAGATATTTTTCAAAAAAGGGTTTTGATTTGATCTATGTCAACATCCTTTGATGGATCTTAAGTTTATTTGATGTTTATATATTATGATACAGAACTTTGATATTCTATTGAAGGTTTTTTGATATGTTGGACAATGGGTATTCTATTTTTATACCATTTATTGTTTATGGTTAAGGTATTAACATTTCGTATGCTGGTTTTAATACGAATGTTTATGATATGTTTAAACCTTTTCATATGAGGAATGTATTGGACTTAGTAAGTGATGTGTGGAGCCCTCTATATCTCCTTTATGAATCATTAGGTATCATGAGACAACTAGATGTGGAATTGGCCAAGGTCCTTTCTCAATTTGATATGTTGTTTTGGACGAGGCCTAAATCATTTTAAGATGTCTTGGATGTGGCCTTGACAAATTGTTTTAGAATGTCCGTCATTATACATTCCCTCATTAAGAAAATAATATTGATGGTTAATGTGGTAATTAGACTAGTATAATACCCATGATTATGTTCTATTATGGCATTATTTACTCAGTTCATATTCCTGCCATAAAAGTATTCATGTTTATTATTAGTAAAGGAACGTGGTTTCAATTATTCACCTTGCGTAACATTTATGTTATCTTCCGTTATATTTCTTACCCTTACTGAGCATTTGAGATCACCCATTTCTTATTTTTCATTTTCCCAGGATATGAAGAAGTTAGTTATGAGTGACTTGCATGCATTATCTAGGTGTCTTGGATGTTTCTAATGGAATAAAATCATGTTGTATTTCTTTTCATGTTGTAAAGTTGAACTTATGTATGAATCTTATTTCCAATAATACTAAACTTATCGGTCATTAGGGACATTATTTCTTTATGATCATGACAATGTTATGTAATGATGCATTGACTCTGGGTAACTGGGGTCGGGGCTTTATATTTGGTATAAGAGGAAGTTTAGTACAAACCTTGGAAGAAAGATTTAGATAAAATTTGATTAGAGAAAATTTATCTAAGATGGAATTTGAGGATTAGTATAGAAGAACTTCCTAGAACTTTAGTATTGTAGAGATTTTGTTAGTTTTCCATGCAATACATCCCTATCTGGATCTGAGCAGGTAGAGGTGGCTCTGGCACAGATGTACCTGGAGGTAATACTTGAAAAAAGCATTTTGAGCTAGACTCGAATGGGAACTATTGCACGACAACAGGCCTTGCTACACTCTTGGTTATGACACTCCCAGGTGATACGCATTGGATAATTCTCATTTTCTTTATAAAAAATTAAGAAGGGTTTATGAGTATATACTTCCTCAAAGAAGTTTTTTTATGATTATGGATTATATCCATAAATTGTTCAATTTATGAAAAGTGTTTTACATGTTTGGATTTATGTATTGCGATTCATAAACTAATCTAGTGTATGTTGTTGTTTAGAAATGGATCCTAGTGGAAGGAATGAAAATTGTATCAATACACGCACTCCATATAGGGATTTCCCTCCCATTCAAGATAATTATAGTGGATCTGGTGATTCAACTAGTGCTGATCAGTTTATCACCATACTGGGACAACACAATCAAGTTATGAATAATAACCTTACCCATATGGAGAAACCTGATCCACAATGTGGAGGATCAATGTTAGATTGCTTCATGAGGCAACAACCACCGACATTTAATGGGAATAAAAATCCATTAGTAGCTGAGAAATAGATAAGTTCCCAAGAGAAAATATTTTAGGCTTTGGAGAGTATTGAATGGGAAAAAGTTTTCATGGAAGTTTATCACCTCACTTGAGATGCAGATCAATTGTGGTCAATGATTCAAAACAAAAAGGAAGATGATGAAGTATCAAATATGGAATGGAGGGAGTTTAAATAGATATTATTAAAGAAATAATTTCCTCGTGACCATCAAGCAGATATGGAAAGGCAATTTCTCAGTCTGAGGAAAAAGGAGGATGAGAATGTTACAAAGTATGAGGCTAACTTCTCATGGTTAGAAAGGCATGCTGCAGATTATATATGTAACCCAAGAAGTAAGGTTGATTGTTTATTTTATGGGTTAAAACCATTTCTCCTTCGAGCTTTTGTATCACAATCCTTCTTGTCATACGAAGATATTGTATCATGTGCTATCAAGAGAGAAAATGAATTCTCCAAATATTACGACTTTAATGTAAAGAAAGAGAAGAAGAGATCTGATGAACACTCTAGGAAACGAAATAAGGAAACATGTAAAAAGGGAAGAGTTGAATTTTTACCATGTGATAATTTTGGATGGAATCACCCTAGTGCCTGTCTAAAAGAAAAAGGATTATGCTACAAATGTGGACTTCAATGTCATATTTTTGCTAATTGTTAGGGAAATAAAGACACTACCAATGTTCAGTGATACAATTTTATGGTTATGGGACATTATACGAATGAATGTGCTAAGATTCAATGAAAATTACCTCAGGAAAGGATAGGGGATCAAGGCCATGCTTATGCGATCAGTAATGCTAAGGTAGAAGCTCCGAAAGATGTGGTGGAAGGTAATTTAATGGTTTCCTCAAGTTTAGAAAATGATTTATTTCATTCTGGATCATAAAATTGTTTCATATCTTCCCAGTTTTCTATGAAAATTAGATATTTACAATTTGATTTAACAAGGGAGTTGTCAGTAAAATCTTCTAATGGAAGTATCATTGTAATAAAGTTTTGTGAATAAGTCCCCATTAGGGAACATGAATGTTCTTTATCTTCTAATATCATCATCATACCCATGATTTAATTTGATATAATCCTCAATATAGATTGTATTTTGGACCACGATGTAAAGATTTATTTTCAGAATTAGGAGGTTACAATTTTTGATGATGATGATATAGAATACCTTATCTTTAGAGTAGAATCTTCACCACCTAATTCTTATCTAGATCCACCCCTAGTAGCTCAACTAAATTCAATAATTAGGGAGGAAGAGAATGAAATAACTATGGGTGAGGAAAGAAATGTTCAATTAGAGGATGAACCTATTGTGAGAGAATATATTGATGTGTTTACAGAGGATTTACCTGGACATCATCCAGAACGAGAAATTGAGTTTTCCATCGATTTAATTCCTGGATCAGGGCCCATATCGAAGGCCACATATAGAATGGACACTGTGGAATTAGTGAAACTAAAGAAACAACTATAGGAATTGAGTAATAAGGGATTTTTTCACACTAGTGTTTCTCCATGGGGAGCTCATATCCTTTTTGTTAAGAATAAAGATGGACCTATGAGGTTGTTCATTGACTACAGAGAGATCAATGCTATAACAATAATGAACAACTATACACTACATTGCATTGATGATTTATTTAACCAACTGCATAGAGCTCAATACTTTTTAAAGATTGAAATTTGATCTGGATACCATCAATTGTGTGTGAAGATGGAAGACATTCCAAAAACACAATTTCCAACCTTGTAGGGGAATTATGGTTTTACAGTAATTCCTTTTGGGCTGAAAAATGCACCCTCTGTTTTCGTGGATCTAATGAACAAATCTTTTAAGGAATATCTTCATGACATTGTAATGGTATTTTTTGATGATATCTTGGTATACTCCATAAGATAAGAAAATCTTGAAAACCACTTGCATGTTATCTTGAAGACTCTGAGAAGACAGGAACTATATGGGATGTTTAACAAGTGTGAATTCTGGCTTTAATAGATTTTTTTCTTCGCCATATATTCTCTAAGGATGGAATCTATGTTGATCATTCTAAGACAAGAGTAATCCAAGAAAGTCCAGCATCGACAAATATAACCGAGGTACACAATTTTATTGGTTTAGCAGGATATTATTGATGTTTCGTCCATAATTTTTCCCAGTTAGCTAACCCATTAAGAAATCTCACAAGAAAAGGGGTTAAATATGATTGGAAAAAAGAGTGTGAAGAATTTTTTGAAGAACTTAAGAGAAGATTAGTCAATACCCATATATTGACACTATCATCAAGGAATGACATGTTTGTTATTTATAGTGATGCTTCAAAGAAAGGACTTAGTTGTGTCCTTATTAAGAATGATAGGGTTATTGCCTATGCATCAAGAAAACTAATAATTAATTAGAAAAACTATCCTAATCATGATCTTGAGTTAACAGCTGTAATATTTTCTTTGAATATATGGAGACACTATCTATATGGTAAAAAATGTGAGATTTATACTGATCATAAGAGTGTGATGTATATTTTCTAATAGGAAGAACTCAACATGAGGTAAAGGAGATGGATTGAACAACTCAAGGATTATTATTGCACGATACACTACAACTAGGGGACGGAAAATAATGTGGAATATTCATTGAGTAGAAAGGATCATGGAGTTTTGAACAAGATTAGAGTTGAAAGGGATCCTATTTTCATGGATCTAGTAAAGATGGACATGGGAATAACCATGGAAGGGGAAACATCAATGATTCTTAAATGGTTACCAAACCATATTTACTAGAAAGTATTAAGTGTTCTCAGACAGATGATGAAGAGTTTCAAAAGAAGATTAATGATATGAAAGATGGGAGATTGAGTGAATTTTTGTATGAAGATGGAATTTTGAAATTTGGGAAGAGACTTTGTGTTCTTGATATACCTGATATAAAAAGGGAATTGTTGGATGATGCTCATAGTTTTAATTTCTCTATACAACCTGGTAGCACTAAGATGTATAGAGATTTGAAGGAACATTTTTGATGGGATAACATGAAGAGGGAGATTGCTGATTTTGTGTCAAGGTGTATGGTTTGTCAACAAGTGGAAGCTGGAAGGAAACAACCTGGTGGAGTTATGAAAACTCTTACCATACCTAAGTGGAAGTTGGATAATATCACGATGGGCTTTGTAATGGGACTACCAATGACTCATAGATAGAATGATGAAATATGGGTCATTATTGATCGTCTTACCAAGTCACCACGTTTTCTAACTATAGGAGAAGATCTACCAATCGAACATCTATCAAGGCTATATATTAATGAAGTAGTGAGACATCATGGAGTACCCCTATCAATTGTTTCTGACCATGATCCACGTTTTACATCAAGATTACAGAAAAGTATTCAGAAAGCCCTAGATACTGAACTTCATTTGAGCACTCCCTACTACCCCCAAACTGATGGATAATCAGAATTGACTATTCTAATCTTAGTGGTCTTGTTGAGATATTTCTCACTTGACTTTCAGGGTAAGTGGGATCAATATTTACCTCTGGTAGAATTTTCCTATAACAATAGCTTCCATTAAAATATTCAGTTGTCACCATATGAAGAGTTATAAAGAAAGAGATGTTGCACACCAACCTGTTGGGATGATGTTGTTGAAAGAAAACTTGTAGGCCCAGATTTGGTGGAGTAAACCATGGAAAAGGTGACGGTAATCCTAAACCACATCAAAGCATCTCAAAGTAGGTAGAAGAGCTATGCTAAGAACTAAAGGAAGGATTTGGAATTTCAGGTATGAGATCATGTTTACTTGATGGTATCTCCATGGAAGGGTGTTATAAGTTTCATTAAGACGGGAAAAGTGAGTCCTAGGTACATCAGACATTTCGAAATTCTAGAACAAATTGGGGCTGTAGCTTATCATTTGGAAATGACACCAAATCACTTCAAAGTTCACGACGTGTTCCACGTATCACTATTGAGAAAATACATGCCTGAACTAATGCATGTACTCGCCTATGAGGAATTAGAAATGGATCCTGATCTGTCATATTGCGAAGAGCCCATTAGGATTATTTATATGAGAGAACAAGTATTGAGAAACCAAATGACTATTCTGGTAAACGTTCTATGGAGAAACCATAAGATGGAATAGGCAACGAGGAAACCTGAGGAACTTATAATGATGAACCACCCAAGTATTTTTATGTAGTAATATTATATAAATTTCTAGGATGAGATTATTTTAAGGATGGGATAATTTAACACCCCAAGCTTCTACAGTACACTTCTCTTTTAATAATACAGTAGAATGTGTTGTGCGAAACTTTGAGTTCTAACACACACCACAACCAATCAAACTAGCCGTTATGAATAGTAATACCAACTTTTTGAAATTTTATGAATTTTTTAATTCAAACTAGACTTTTTTTTGATGGGGAATATCCAAAATTAACTTAGGGTGAATTTTTGGTACATTTCTGATAACTTTCATATTTTAATGAATAGTAAAAATTACTAAATTCTAATTAAAAACAACTTTTTTAATCAAAGTAATTAATAGTGATAAGTTCTACATTTGAATGGATTGTATATATAAATAGATTATATTTTCCTCATTTAATAAAATTTAGGTCATTATAAGTAATTTCAAATTTTAAATTTGACATAAACAAGTGTCAATCTTTTGGTAGTTATTATTTCATAAAAATATGCTTTTTGTTTTGAAAACAGAAATTGATTTTAAATTAATTTCTGCCAAATATGGGTTTTTAATTTAGAAATATTGATTCTATATTTTGAATCAGGAGTTCCAAATTATGTAAATAGGTAACTTATATCTTTATACATTTTGAATAATTACTTCGGTAAATATTTTATTTACCACGGTTAAAGGGTAAATCCATTGAATAAGGGTAATAAATAATCTTATAATAATATTAAATTAAACTAAAACGTTCCCTAATCATATTTTATGATACATTTCTGACCATTTCTATATTTTGGTTGATTTTGGGACCCCATGGAGCCACCTGTAAGTGATAATGACACTTTATATTAATTAAGTTAATGTAAACACAAAAATGACATAAGCATATATCTTTTAGTAAAAAAAAAATATTACATAGGGATATACATGTTATATCTTGGACTATGAATATTAATTAGAAATATAAAAGTATTTCCTACATAATGATATTTTATATATAATTTTTAGACATTGAATAATTAATTTAATTTATGACACAATGATGATGTAGTATTTTCCTTATTAATGAATGAATCAAACAAATAATATTATAAATATGAAAATAAATATAATTTCAAAGTTTTTATGACATAAAATAATTTTATAAGTTAATATTATATATTAAGGTTGATTTAATGATTTTTTTATCAAATTAATAATGCTGTTATGACTTTAACAAAAATAAGTTATTAAATAATGTCAAAATTGACAAAATTGAGTTTTTAAAAAATATATTATATTATTAATTGATATTCTATTCCTAAAAATATAAGGTTCCACCAAAGGACATATATAATGATATTGTAATCTTTAATGAACCACTTGGGTTTCTCTTGGAATTATATATTAATTTTATTAACTATATAATATAAAAATACAAAGAGACATGGTAAATGTCAAACTATTTAACTAAGAGTTAAATCTAAAGGTTAAGGTTAATATAGTGACCCAAAACTGTATAAAACCTATTGTTTGAGTGATTTTAGATCCATCCCCACCTTAATATTTAAATAATTCTTTTTGGATCCATTTTAAAACGAAAATAATTTTATTATAAAATAATATTTCTTGCTTTTCTATGGTGCCCCTCACCGCTCTTATAAAAAAGGGAACTCCCCCTTCTCTCTAATTAACACCTTCAAAGCCATTTGGCTCGGCCAAAATCATCCCAAATACCCTGTAAACTATCCTAACTTAATCATAGAGGCCTTAATTTATTTATAAAACCAACCAAAGGATCCATTTTGATCAAATCAAAAGGATGAACCCGAAGAAGATGAAAATATCTCACCACCTCTTTCATGTTCCTTTCTTCTTCCAATTCCTTCCTCTTTGTTGTTTCCATTATAAAATAACAACTCCAATATGTTTTATATAATGTGATGTTATAATAAATATGGTACAACCAAATTCATTATTCTATCAATCCTTTTAATGACATGTCATCATACGTGCATACGTGCGACTTACCGTCTCCACGTCGTGGTGTAATTGTCATTAAAAACATTATTATTTGGATGGGTATAATGATGATGTGTAATTGATGTAAATAATAGATACAACATGATAATTATTCTGTATATATATGATATACCATCCAATTATATATTATTTTAATATCAAAAGAATGACATTGTCGCTCGTACGTACGTACGGATTACCATCTCCACAAACGCGATGAGATTCATTACCCTAAGTATCCATTCAAGACTAATTTTCATTAGATGAATAAAAATAATGTTTAAATACTTGACATAATTCTATATATGAATAAGATACATCCTATCCATAAAACATATGACTCACATAATAAATAATATTAAGGAAAATGAATCCGTTAACACCTGAAATGACGATAATACTAAGATTATTACCAATGAAATGTTAAAAGATCATATATGATATCATATTAATGTATATTATTATTTTATAATTTAATAAAAATTATATCACCATTATACAGTAGGTTAATCTACCCTCAACCAAAGAAAAATACAATGTAAGGGTTAATTCTACAATCTCTTCATTATCTGAGGGTTTTTATACGTAATTATCTACTGGGACCTCTTTAACATCCACATCCATGATTCTTAAAAATGTATATCAATTTTTTTACTATTTACTATATAATGGATTAAATTGAGTTATACCCTTATCAGTTTTGATAGGAATATTTCCATCGTTTTCCAAATATGTTACTTTTTGACCTTTTCGAAAAATTTAAGGTAAGAATGTTATTTTAACTTATACGGTGGCTGCAGTTATTTTACGCCATTATAAGATCATCAAAGCTTCCCTTACAAGCTTATAAGAATATTTTAAAAATAAATTTTTTTTATAATTATGTGACTCTTAAATTATTTCGAAATAGAAAGAGATATTTCTCTAAAAAGGATTTTTATTTCATCTATGTCAACATACTTTGATGGATCTTATGTTTATTTGAAGTTGATTTATTATGATACAAAGATTCCATATTGTATTGAAGTTTTCTTGATATGTTTGACTATCGATGTGTATTTTTATACCATTCATATTTTTTGGTTAAGTTATTGATATTTCATATCCCAGTTTTAATACGAATGTTTATGATATGTTTAAACCTTTTCATAAAAGGAATGTTTTGGGATTAGTATGTGATGATTGGAGCCCGCTATATCTCCTCAATGCATCAGTAGGTCTCATGATACAACAAGATGTGGAATTGGCTGAGGACCTTTCCTAATTTGATATGTGGTTTTGGCCGAGGCCTTAATCATTTTTAGATGTCTGGGCTGAGGCCTTGAAAAAATGTTTTATAATGTACAAAATTATAAATTCCATCATTTTGAAAATAATATTGATGGTTCATGTGGTCATTCAACTTGTAGAATACCCATGATAATTTTTTATTATGGTATTATTTTCTCAGTTCATATTCTTGCAATAAAATTATCCATGTTTATTATTGGTGAAGGAATGTGGTTTCAATTATTCACAATCCTTAATATTTATGTTATCTTCCACTGTATTACTTACCCTTACTGAGCATTTGAGCTCAGCCCTTTATTAGGATTCATTTTCCCAGGATATAAAGAAGTTAGTTATGAGTAACTTTCAAGCATAATCTAAGAGTCTTGGATGTTTCTTATGGAATAAACCCGTGTTGTATTTATTTTCATGTTTTAAAGTTGAACATATGTATGAATCTTGTTTCCAATAATACTAAACTAATTGGTCTTTCGAGACATGATTTCTTTGTGATCATGCCCATGTTATATAATAATGCACCGACTCTGGGTAACTGGGGTTGGGGTGTTACAAATTTCAAGGGAGAATTTCAGTTTAAGAGGTGTAGATAGTAACAAACCAAGATTTTTTAAAATATATTTTTTCAAATAAATATAATCATTTAGATATCTATTATAAAATTCAACAATATGTTTTTCTTGAATTACATGAAACCTTGAGTTTAGCTTGAATTACACTAAACACATATTTAAATGGAAACAAGACATACTATTACAATATTGTTTTTTAATAGTTGTCACCAAGACATTGAGATGGTGGGTATTAATTGGATTAAATAAATTATTAAAATATATTGTTTATATATAATTAATTCCTTGGTTTACAATTTTTTATAAATATAAAAAAAATCTATTTCAAAAATTGGAATCTCTTTGTGAAAAATTATTTTTATGCACACAAATAAGTTTCACTTCAAAAAATTAAACAAATCACATATGATGAATGATTTTAATGAAATATGTATATATTATTTATTAAATAACATTTTTATCTTTCACCTAATGTGTTTTATAAATAAGATATAATAAGAAATCCAATTTTACTCTTCAAAACAGTATTTTTCTAAAAATATGTTTTGTCACCATTTGCATTCTAAGTTTAAAAATATTTTTCGAAACATTTAGAAAATTTATTTTAAAAAAATATGAGATTTTATATTATCACGTCCAAATTATCGTACATAGAACTTTTAATAATTTTATGAGATGATAATTTTTTAGATTAGTAGTGAAAAGTACTGGTTTTCATTAATAATTTTCATTTATTTTATAGTTTTTTTAAAAAATATTGGGTTTTATATGGTTTTCAAATAAAAATTGTTTAAATTATATACATATATATATTAGTAAAATTTATGTAATTGGAATTTTAGGATATAAAAAACTTTTAAACTTTTAAATATTTTTTCATTGAAAACCTGCATTCCCATCACTTTTGTGAGATTAATTTTAAATTAAAAATTTTCAATCATATGAATGGAATTTAGAAAAATGGTTTCAGTTTTTGGGATCATAATAATTTATGCTGTCTAATAAGGGAAAATATATTTTTGATTGTAATGAATTGTAAAAAAATACAAAACAATTACTGTGGTTAATGTAAAAATAGGTTACTAAGGGTTAAACTAAAAAGTTAAGGTATAGAACTGATCCAAAAATTTTCCAAACACATTGGAAGGAAATATTTATACTTCATTTATTATAGGTTAGATAATGGAAAATTTTGGTTCCATTTTCTATGTGAAATACATGATCACACCTTTTTCTTTTCAAAAATTACAAGTGTGCCACTAACTTCACCTATAAAAGGCTACATACTCTCCTCTCATTTAACACTTTTAAAACCCATTTGTATAAAAAAACCTATCAAAATTAATTAATTATTTCCATATTATCATACTAGAAGACCTATTTTGGATATAATTATATCTTAGGATGTATTTTAGTAGAAACCTAAGTAGGTTTCCGGAAGAAGTGGTAACCTTTATCTATGAGCGTTTTTTATTTTATTTATTAATCCTCCAACATTAATTACTAATACAACATGGGGATACAATAAAATAACTATATTACATATAATTATATGTTTTATTTTTAGTTAATTACCTAAAACTATATCCACTTTCAAAAAATAGGTTTCGACATCATTATTCGTGTATACGACAGACTATCGCCTCATGAACTGATGCCATTATTTTTTTCATGACCACATAAAAATGAGAGATATAATGATGTTTTAAATGTTTATAGAGTATATATATTATATTATTATACTTATAGATTATATATATCACATATAACTTCTTAATTTACATTCTGTTGGAATACGATAATGTTGCCTATGTGTATGGTGGACTACCGCCTCAGGAAGCGATACGATTCAGTCATGATTTACATAGATGGTAATAAGGATGATCTTAATAAAATATATAATATATTTTATATAATAATTACTATATAATTTTAATATATTATTTACCTTAATTTCATTTAATCCATTTAGAAAATGGAAACAATATTCAGATGTACGTATGACATACCGTCTCCATGAACAATGTATTTCATTTTCTATCACTAAAATTATAAACAATTATAAATAAATATATTTAAAATATATATGATATTAATTTTTTTTTAATATTCATAATATTATTTCACCATGATAAATATAATATGAGAATAAAATATCAAAAAAATCATAAATTAAAAAAGCAGTTATTTCCCCAAACACGTCTTTAACAAGTAATTATTAATAAATAGGTAATAATAGGTCATAAATAAATCATAACTGGTATTATATATATATGGCTATTTAATATATTTATAATAAAGTTTTATATATTTTAAATGAGTTTTGAACATGTAAAAATGATGTCATTGATTATGGTAAGGGATTTTTAGTCTCTCTTTTATTTTTGAGATACATAAGAAAATTACCCACTCATTTCTTTTGTTTGGTGAATATAATGCTCTTTTTTCATGTTATATCATGAATATAATTATTCTAATGATATTATAAGTTTATTTTAATTTTTCTCTGTCATGGGGTATATGATTCAATATTACCAATGTGGTAAGAGTTTTATGTAATAATCTCTGGTTTATTGGGATTGTTTATGATTATAATTATAACGATAAAATACCATGCTATATATCTCTTGAAAATAATAAATTCTATTCTCCACTATTAATTTCATTATAGTACATGTTATCCCTTTATTTTAATCAAATTAGATATAACATAGTTCAAAATAAATTTTTACTAAAAAGCATACTTATTTATCTCTTCTGTTGAAAAACCTTTTTCTTAAAAAACCCTGTTTTGTAAAAATGTTTTCAAAATGTTTTTAGAATTATAAATATATTTATTATATAATTTTTTAACCATGTATTAGTTATTGAAAAATATTTTTATAGGAATCTTCATTTTGTTTTCTAAACAATTACCATTTGGATTTTATCGAAAATGGGAAAGGAATATTTGTTTTAACATGGAAATATTGACCTAAATTTCACACCATCACGAACATTATTTACTTTTAAACACAATTTATTTGTTTTCAAGGTTATTTAAAACAAAAATTAGTTTCATAATGTTTTATGTTTTGAATGATGAAATTATAATTTTATAATGAAATGTCTTAAATTATTTTCAATGGTTTATTTATCAATTTTCATGGTTATTTTCAAGAAAAAGGATTTCAAAAATATTGTTTGATTTTTTAGTTTTAAAAGGTAATTTTAAAATAATTTTATTTTCCTCAATATATTCTCCAAGTGATTTTTATTTAAAAATCATTTTCCATCCATGATGACATCTGTTAATGTTAGTAATGATTTAATTGGTATATTATCCAAGGATAACATTATTATTTAATATCTAAATGGATTATGTTTCTGATGATGAATATGTTTATGAAAACCATTTCTCTTATACGAGATATACCAAGAAAAGTTTCTTATGAAACCTTCATTTTTTTCCAAGTGTTATGATCTGAGTAAATGATTAAATTATTTTGAAACCTATTTATTTTCATGGGTTTTGATATGATACATTTTTTATAATTTTGTGGCACACGTATATATGATTTTCATCATTTTAATTGTTGGAACTGTATCTCCCTCCAATGAATTGGTTAAAGATTAATTTCATATGAGGTTAATGTATATACAAGATGTTATCACAAGATAAAAATGAGTACATGTGAGGTTGTCCCATGCAAGATAAATGGTACATTTGAGGCTATCCCATTCCCAAAAGAGTGGATATTTAAGGCTATTCTAGGCCCAAAAGATGGTACACAAGATGTTATTCCAAACCAGAAGTAGGTATATGGGTGGTTAATATAATCCTAGCATGTTATGAATGTATCTTCTGGTAGCCTTGACAAAAAATTTCCTTTGACTTTGTAAATTAAACAATTACAAGTCTTGTGAAAATGTTAAGATCTCATGGATTATATTAATTACTTTCGTTATGATTTCTGTCTATTGAACTTCCTATATTTTTAAAATGACTCAAGATTTTTATAATTAATATGTAGGGTAATGTTTTAATATGTTATTATCATGATCTCATACCTATACTCTCATGTTATGTTTACATATTTCCATTATTTACCCATACTATGAATTTGTGATGACAAATTATTATGTTTACATTCCCTACATTTTGAATAAAGATCATATGCATGGTCTGTTCCTGATGTGTACTAAATGGTAATATTTTTATGGAGGATATTGAATAAATATTAAAACATCCTCTAATAGGGGCCTCTCTCACGTGGGAAAATCATGTTGATTAAGGGACGTCAAGTGCAACTCCCCATATTCCAGAGGCTTCATACTAGTAGTAGAAGTGGGTAGAATATAGTGGGGAGACTCTACCCTTAAGAATATAGTTAAAAAACATTATAATAATCAATAATAATAAGCATCATAGGAAAAGAGAATTCATAAATAGTGCAACATAAAACTGGGATGAAAAGAAGGAACCAATAAGTCATACGATAGTGAACCATGTAAGGATAGGAAGAAATGTATATAAATGTAAAATTATGTGTAATAAAAATAAAAGAACCAACTGAGAAAAATAATATAAAATGAACCTGGTCTCGAAACCCATAACAATCCAGTCTCCCAACTCCCACCCATCCAACAATCAAAAAATAAGTGACATGGTCCCTTTCCCTTACAAAAACCTGCGTCTATGTAATATTCTTACGTACCAAACAACAACATGAATAGGGTGTGAGTAAAACTCATTAGGATAACACCAGAATATCTAAAATTAGTAGATAATAATTACATGAAATAATGAGATTACATGTTTATTTATTTATTTATTGAGTAAATATATAAATAAATCTGCTTCGGTATCATGTCATAATGTCACTGTGAATATAACAAAACCATTCCAATCCTTACTGTAAATGATTTAATAATCACATAATAGGGAAAATCAATCTGTTTAAGAATTTAATCACCTCGGAAAATAACTATAACAATAATTTGAACATAAACTGATCCAATACTACTATATATGAATTTTAACCTCAATGTATAGCTATGTATATAAGCATTTAGAATCAAACTACGCCAAGACAACTATATTATAATTTATTCGTTAATTGGGAATAGTCCCTAATTTAATTATTTTAGGATTATGTGGGACTAGAATTTAATATAAGCATTTCAACATCAACTCAAAATGTTATTACATTACATATATCAAAATATAATTCCAAAATTCTCACTGGTTAATTATGAAAATTAACATTTTTCTTTTAATTACAATTTATTTTATATATAAAATTATCAATAACTCGTAAGCTATTAATGAATTGATTTTATATCAATAAATCACCTGAAATATCATGAAATACTAAGGAAACATTAACCCATTACTTAATTTATTATTAATAAAGGGTTCTCTCACTCTACGGGTAGCTAAAAACCAGGTCAAAACATTGTTTGAATACAAAAGAATATAATTAATAATCCAATGTGTTATTTATCATCATTATCCATTCAATTAATTAACACACACTTCATGTAGGTGCAATCATATCGTTTCACATAATTAAAAATTAAACATACCATTGGGTTTGGTTGGAACCACATATCTTTATATGGAGATTAATGAATGCTTCAAACCAAAATAACCAACAAGAACGGAGGAACGGAAGCACCCAAGAGAGAACATATATCCCACAATGATGAGGTCAAAACCCAACATAAACATGATCTGTAGATTTACACAACAATGATGTTGTAGAATATAAGAGAAGGTGGTAGCATAAGAAAATAAACTCACCAAGGACCAATTAATTTAATGGGACATCTGGAATGATAGATATGGATCCAATCACTCAAGAGTTCTTTAGTTTTCAAGGGAGGAGAGGCTACGTGCATGATGAATGAAAATTATAAGTGTTTTATGCCCTTAAAACCACCCAACCTATGAAATAAACTACATGTACTCCCATTTCATGCCGTGTATTTTCTATTTAAGGGTTAAATTGAAAAATATTATTCCTTGGGTGGATTTAAACCTAAAAAAAATTACATGCCACATATTCATTTCACATCTTGAACCTAGTTCACGACTTGTACTTGGAAACAAATACACATTGTGAAAATCATTTATAAGGTAGGTAAATATTATTCCGGAGGATATTTAAAGACCAAGGAATTCTGTGTAATTTTTTTAATTAAATGGGAATTTTATGAGTCCACAAAAATTGACGGAGTGTGATTACAAGGCCCGATATTCCCGGAATGAATTTATGAACATTTTTTCGGGTATATTCAGTAAACATGTGAGCGGGTTTTTGTAACTATTGAACCGGTGCTCGGAATTGAAATATGAGGACACTATTAAACTCACAGTGATGATATTCTCTTAAGAAGACCTTCACCTCGACCATAGTAGGTCGAGGGTGGATGTTATATTTTCACATATTCATGAAAGAATAAAATGAAAATAAAATTGTGTAACTTTTTTTATTTTTATTTTTCTAATGAAACCGCCTTGTGGTTGTTTCATAGTTGGGGAATACCAGAACTAAACCTACCCTGAGAGGTTATGATGATGGTGAACACATGAAGTAACATCCCATTAGAGGTTATGGTTGTGGGGACAACCCGAGGCTTAAACCCATTTTAACCTCACACATAAATGAGGGAAAGTCTCTTGAACTTCCCCTTGTTTAATTATTCCACCCCATTAATTAATTATGCCAACCACTAAGTAATTAATTAATCTAATTTGAAACTGTGAAAACAATTAAAATTGGGGGAACATATCATAATTTGGCTACATTGTAATTTTGTGGATTTGGGGAGAGGATAAATATTGGAAGGATTACACTTCTTCAATGAAGAATGCCATCGAAGAATGTTTTTTGGAAATCAAGGATGAGGATGACAAGTGATCCCAACATCGAAGAGTGGTTTCAGAAGCAATGATCATTGGCACTCACTTCATATTCTTCGACTTCCTTCTCTCACCAATGTCAACGAACAATCCATGGTAGGGGTTTAGTTCCCATGTTCTTCCCTTATATTTGTTTGTGGGGTTGGGAATAGTGATTGACCAAGGTTGTGGGGATTGATTTTCTTAAATATCATCCATACACGTTCATGATTCAAAAATGGTGAACCACTTGCTACTGATCTAATGCGGAGGGGGCGGGCTAAACAAACATGGACCGACCCCTCCGTCAGTCTTCCTTATTGTGTTTTTCGTGATGGAAGAAGGTGGATTACACTATGATGATGAATGAAGAGAGAGGCCAACTCAAGAATCCTTTAGCGAAGGAATGACACCCTGCCAACCCATGGATCCACCGTACGTGAGCTCCATGCACCGGGACCGAGCCACTACCCAAGCTGACGTAGCCATTCGTGGATGAGATGCCACCCGCGACATCACTGCTCGAGCCACCATGGCTGAACCACCACCCACAGCCTCTCCCCTGAGCCTCCGTGCCGCCCACGGCCTCTCCAAGATGCTCCAGACGAGCCGTTCGGTGGCCTTCGCCCCGAGCCAGGCTGAGCCACCCCGTGCCCTTGTAGAACCCCACAGCCAAGCCTCATCACGACATCCACCCTCTCAGCCGAGCCGCCATGTGCCCTCGAGGCACACCCATGGTCGAGCTTCCTTTTGTAGCTGAGCCAAACCGCGGCCTCTGCTGGCCCACGACACCCACAGCCTTCGCGACCCCTCTTTTTCTTCACATCCTACCTGGCCCTACCCATCTGACCGGGCCGCCCAGTGGACCAGGCCGGACCCAGCGGGCCGGGCCGCCCAGTGGGTCGGGGCGAACCCAGCAGGCAGGGCCTAGTCGACTCAAACCAGGTCGATCGAGGTTGGGTTGGGCCGTGTCGGGCCGACCGAGTCAGACCAGACTCGGACCAGATACGACCCTATACTTTACTTGGTCCATAACGTTGGCACCAGACATCCATTTGACGAACGGTAAAGAGCGCCAGAAACCTTGGAGTGAGGTGGTAACTTCGGTATACCCCACTGGAGGTTTGAATAATGTTGGGGAATGGTCGGGTTGGATTGAGCACAAATCCAACTGGGACCTCAGGGAAAAAAGGCTAATAACTCACTGACTGGGCATCGGAATGATGCACCGTCTGTTTCATTGAGACCCCTATGATGTGGAGGTACTTAGGCATACTTCTTCATGGGAATTTGTGGCAGTTAGAGTATCGAACAATTGCTTGTGGAGCGGGTCCTTCTGAAGATGAGGGAGCATAGTTCGGGAACCCATTAGCCGGATGTGACGTGAATAATGTAGAGAAATCTTGTGTGGGTTAGCACTTAGAGTGATACTATGTTGGTCATAACCGAGCGATCCTGTGTGGGTCATCACCTAAAGGGATCCTGTGTGGGTCATCACGTAGAGTGATCCTGTGTGGGTCAGCACCAAGGAATCCTGTGTGGGAACACCTAGAGCGATCCAGTGTGGGTCAACACAAAGGGCGATCCGATACGGGTCAGAACCAAGTGATCCTATGTGGGTCAGATCCTAGAGTGATCCTTTGTGGGTTAGCACATAGAGCGATCCTGCGTGGGTTAGCACTGAGTGATCCTGTGTGGGTGAGCACCTAGAGCGATCCTGTGTGGGTCAGCACTTTGAGAGATCCTATGTGGGTTAGCACTGAGTGATCCTATGTGGGTCAGCACTAAGAGAGATCCTATATGGGTCAGCATTAGAGCCTCTTAATAGAGTAATATGATTAAGTAGTTACATCTTATCATCTCTATAGTACTTAAGTTATACCTGTGATAGATGAGTTCATACATGTGTGGTACTTTTTCCTATGTGTTAATACCTTTGTGGAATACTTCTTTGTGGCATACCTGTGTGGTACTTGCCTTCGTAGTGTTTCTTCATTTGAGGAACAGTTGAGCTTTGGGATCTTGAGTTTGACTCTGGGTTTCTTTATAATTGAGATGGGTATACTAGATAACTTATGTATATGTATGGATATATACCTTAGTATGGTTTTCATTGGATTACTTGCTCCATGGTTTATCCTTTGTGGATTTATTGAGACCTTGAGGGTCTTGGGGACCCTACTAAGTATCGTTATACTCACCCCTGCACGGGCCATGCCCGCACCATGTTGTGTTTGGTGCAGATGACAGACAACGTTGATCAAGGCTGAGGATACCTGGACTGGATGGTACTCGGTGGTGGACCATATTACATGACGTTACATGGAGGATACATACGAAAATTGTGTGATGAGGAGATGATAAGTACCTACCCTTCGGGTAGGAACCTTAGAGGACAACCCAGTAGCTATTTTCCTTTATTCTTTCAGTTGTATTTCAGTTGTAATTGTATCTTTACAGTTGGGTTTGTATTTCCGTCCCCTTTACTTTCAACACTCTATTTTTTATATAGTTCACTTGCGTTTTTATCTTGCTGTGTGCTTGGTTGAGTGTGTTTACAGGATATAAATGCAATACCTTCCCATTTATATAGAATATGCCTCTCGGTGCTAGTCGACATCCCCTAGCCTATGGAAGGCAGGCTTGTGGTTGTCCAGGCACGGGCCCTAGGGGACGGTTCGTGAAATATTGGTATCAGAGGAGTCAGTTCTACCGTAGAAAAAAGTACTCTGATAAATTAAACTACAATAGTGTTAAGTGTAGTGAGTGTGGTTATCAGTTTAGTGAATCAAATGTTGGTGCGGTGGCCGACGTATCCATACACTAGAACCCAGACTTCTGATGTGAGACTCAGTGCACGAAAACACTGATTGTGTGTGGGTTTTCAAGAGTCTTCTTTGTGAACTCTCTTGAGTTATATCATAAGGTATAACTTGTTGACTATGGGGAACCTGTTTCTTTATAGGATGCCTCTATGAAGATAGCTAGCTTGGGTTCTGAGTGTAGTATGCACTGACAACCCACCAAGTGACGAGGTCTCGATGTAGGTCCCTTTTCCAGTAGAGGCACCAGCAAAGGCACCAGATTTACCAATACCCCTTATGCCACCAATGTAACCAGCCCCAGCAGTAGACAATGCACGCCTCTTGAGCTTTTTCACGAGTTCCAATGCCAGATTCGACCCAAGATTAGGAGAGAGATAGACCCACATGAAGCTGAGGATTGGTTGGAGGCTATAATGAGAGTCTTCCAACTAGTAGGGACACAAGCCAATTTCATGGTGATCCTTGCCTCCAGCATTCTACAAGCAGTAACAGGAAGACTTTGGATCTTGATGTTCCAGGCTCATGACGAGGTGACACTTTTTTGGACAAACTTCAAGAGCCTGTTCCAGGTAGTGTTTTTTCCAGTGACTCTTCGCGTAGTGTGAATTCATGAACTTCTTCATCTACAATAGGGTAGCTTGACTATAACACAATACTCAAAGAGGTTCAATAACCTCGCACACTACTCCAAATATATGTTGTGGGACCCATTTTTCAGAGCTCGGACCTTCAAGTAGGGGATCGGGTGAGAGATCAGGACTTTGATGATCTCACTCAGCATCCTGATACAGGCAGGGGTGTTATAGAGAGCCCTCTTAGTGGATACTTTTCTTGATGAAAAGTCACAAGTAGTGAGACCCACCACCAGTCATCATGTACCAGAGTCTTCTGCAGCTAGCAGCAGGCAGAGATAGAGTTTCTCCCAAAGAGGTCTTCAGGGAGCAGGTGGCCGTGGCAGAGGAGTTGGTTGTGCAGCTGGCGGTGTATGAAGATTCTTGATGTTACTTCCACAAGAAACAAGAGGTCCACATCGACCGATGGGAGAAGGTGGACATGGGTGTGCTCAGCTCCAAGCAGTTGAGGCCTAAGATCATGGCGCTTTGGAGATGATACTATGTATGATATGTGTCTACTCCACCTTAGCTGCAATACTTATAGACACAAGTTCCAGTCATTCTTTTATTTTCACTGCCCTCGTTCAGGGCTCTGAGATTCCAAAGGAGTCGTTGGCTTGATCATTACGGCTAGAGACATCTACGGGAGTGGATTCGATGATTAAGCACTGGTGCCGACAGTGTGAGTTTACTCTAGGAGGCGAGAGATTCATCTGTAATCTCCTAGTAGCAACATCAAGTCCTTACAATGTCATCATGGGTATAGAATGGTTATCAACAGTCCATGCTCAGATTGACTATATTAGGTGCAAAGTGCAGTGTGTCTGCACATATGGGACTAGGTTTACCATCACCAGTGAGAAGGGAGCCTTTACAACATAAGATGGACTTACCTATAGGAGAGTGAAGTCGATCAGCCATCAATTGGAAAGCCTTAACCATGGAGCGATTGATGTGAAGAGTCTAAGTAATCATTTAGTGGTGGACCAGTACACGGATGTTTTCCCTGATGATGATTAGGGTTTACCTCCTTTCATTGAGGTGGAAGTTTACATTGACTTGTACCCTGGGTCGACACCGATATCTACTACAGTGTATCGGATGGCTCTCGTGGAGATTCGTGAGCTGCGAGCACAACTGCAGGACTTACAGGGGAAAACGTTTTTCATCATAGTGTTTCCCCTTGGGCAGCCCCAATTTTGTTCTCCAAGAAGGAAGATGGGAACTTGAGGCTTTGTGTTGACTATCAGTGCCTGAACTAGGTGACCATGAAGAACAAGTACCCACTCTTGAGGATTGATGACCTCTTTGATCAGCTGAAGGGATCATGGTGGTTCTCGAAGATAAACCATAGATCGGGATATCACCATCTCAGAGTGCGAGACAAGGATGTGTAGAAGAAAATTTTCAGATGTCGGTATAGCCACTATGAGTTCTTTTTATGCCATTCGGTGTAACCAATGCTCCTACAGTCTTCATGGGACTCATGAACTTGATCCTTCATCCATACCTTGATCAACTTGTTTTAGTCTTGATCGATGAAATTATAATCTACTCGACTACTAATGAGGACCATGCTTATCATTTGTAGGTAGTACTATATACACTACAAGAGCACGAAATTTATGGAAATCTTTCGAAGTGCCAGTTCTAGATCCAAGAGGTTCGATTTCTCGGACATGTGATATCGGAGGCTGGAGTTACAATGGATCCAGTGAAGAATGAGGCAGTACTTTCATTGGATCTACCCATGAGTGTGACAGAGGTATGAAGTTTCCTGAGGTTGGGTAGATACTATTGAAGATTTGTGCTAGATTTATCCAGAGTTGCAGCACCTCTATCTGCATTGACGAAGAAGAGGAAACCCTTCGCATAGTTTGAGAGATGCCAGTGGAGTTTTCAAGAGCTGAAGAAGTGGCTGACTAGTGGCCCCATCTTGAGGCTTCCAGGATAGGGTGTAGGGTACGTAGTCTAATGTGATTCATCAGGGACCGGGCTTGGATGTGACCTGATGCAGGAGCAAGTAATGATCACATATGGTTCTCAACAGTCAAGAAATCATAGTTAGAACTACACTACCCATGAACTGGAGTTAGCAACAGTGGTCTTAGCCTCAAAGAAGTGGAGACATTACTTTATGGGTGAGTGTTTTATAGTGTACATGTATCACAATAGTCTGAGGTATATCTTCTCATAGAAGGACCTGAACATGAGATAATGAAGTTGTCTTGAGTTCCTCCAGGACTATGACTTTGAGATTGTCTGTACTCATGGGAAGGGGAACATTGTAGCAGATGCACTCAGGAGGAGTTCTAGTATACAGCTGCTAGGTAAGGCGATGGATCAGCTAACTGCTTTGCAGATATCCTTTGTGGATAGATATGGAGTATATTTTCTTCAGTCTCTTATAGTCATTCCCCCACTTCTTCAGTGAGTCAGGGAGGAACAGTGTGGGGACGCTAACTGCGAGATGCGACGTGCTCCTATATCCACAGGACATTCACTTGATGGATTTTCTGAAGGTGGGGAGCACGCCATCCTCTCCAAATGGAATAACATGGTACCAGTGTCACTTTAGGGGGATGTTTTGAGAGAGTTCCACATATCCCCTCTAGCGGTACATCCATGAGTGGTGAAGATGTACTGAGATATCTGATGACAACACTGGTGGTCAGGAATGAAGAATGTAGTTGTAGATTTTGTCTCTCGATGCGTCACTTGTTAGCATGTGAAGGTAGAGCATGAGGCATGAGTAGGCTTGGTTCAACCTTTGGAGGTCCTAGAGTGTAAGTGGGATGGGATATCCATGTACTTTGTGAAAGGACCTCGACATACGTCCATGGGACATGACTCGATTTGGGTGATCGTCCACTGACTCACCATGTCATCCCACTTCCTACTGATCAGAGAGTAGGGTTCAGTATAGATCTCGGTATGCCTCTATGTGTAGAAGATTTTGGGACTACATGGAGTACCCTTGATGATTGTATCCAATCGTGATTCACGTTTTACTTCCCGACTATGGAAGGGGTTACAGGAGGCTTTCAGGACACAATTTCATTTGAGCACCGCCTTCCATCCTCAGATGGATGGCCAGACTTAGCAGACCATTCAGGCCCTCGTGGAAATACTATGTGCTTGTGTCTTCGACATCGGTCGCATCTGGTAGGATCGCTTCCCTTGGGTAGATTTTTCATACAACAACATCTATTAGTCCACTATTGGGATTTCACCTTTTGAGCCATTGTATGGGTGACCTTGCAGATCACCTTTGTGCTGGACATACCCAGGGGAGTCAGCACTAGTGGAACCAGAGATGGTACAAGCTACCATAGAGAAGGTACAGATCATCCAGGAGTGGATGAAGATTGCACTTAGCAGGAAGAAGTCGTATGCTAATAGGAGATAGAGACCTATAGAGTTAGAGGATGGGAACCACATCTTTCAACGGGTCTCATGTCGATGAGGATTGCAGAGTTTTGGAAAAGGTGGAAAGTTATATCTGAGGTTCATCGGACCATTCTAGGTCCTCAGTAGAGTTGGTGAGGAGGAATACTACTTATCTCTTCCTCCTCAGTTGCACCGGGTGCATGACATCTTCCACATATCCTAGCTGAGGAGATATGTGCATGACACTTCTCACATCATTGACCATGGCGAGATGGACGTTGACGATGGGGTTACTTTTATAGAGGTTCTAGTTGAGATTGAGGACCGACAAGAGAAGGTCCTTCATGGATGGTCGATACATCTGGTGTGCATTCGTTGGAAGCATGGGAACCTCTAGGAGAGAACATGGGAGCGGGAGGCTTAGATAAATGCTCAGTACCCACACTTGTTTTCATAGTTTGAGTTGTGGCTTATGTGGATGCAAATCCCTGTGGTGGGGAGAATGTAAAGACCTAGAAATTCCATGTAATATTTTTTTAATTAAATAGGAATTTTATGAGTCCACAAAAATTAAAGGAGTGTGATTACGAGGTCCAGTGTTCCTGGAATGAATTTCTAAACTTTTTTTAGGTATGTTCAGTAAACATACGAGTGGGTTTTTGTAACTTTTGAACTGATGCTTGGAATTGAAATCAGAGGACACCGTTGAACTCGTAGCACTAGTATTGGCATAAGGAGACCTTCACCTTGATTATAGTGGGTCGAGGGTGGAAGTTTTTTTTTTCATATATTCATGAAAGAATAAAATAAAAATAAAATTGTGAAACTTTTTTATTTTTATTTTTCTTTTGAAACCTCATTTTGGATGTTTCATATGTGGCAACCACCTGAACTAAACCTCCCATGAGAGGTTATGATGGTGGGGACCACCTGAACATACCACCCATGAGAGGTTATGGTGGTGGGGACCAACCAAGGCTTAAACCCCATTGAACCTCCCACTTAAATGCAGGGAATTCTCTTGAACTTCCCCTTGCTTAATTATGCCACCCCACTTAATTAATTATGCCAAAAACTAAGTGATTAATTAATACAATTTGAAATTGTGCTGACAATTAAAATTGGGGAAACATATCAAAATGTGGAAACTTTACAATTTGGTGGATTTGTAGGGAGGAGAAATATTGGGAGGATTACACTTCTCCAACGAAGAACGCCATTGAAGAATGTTCTTTTAAAATCAAGGAAGAGGACAAAGAGAGAGCCCAACATTGAAGTGCGGTTTTCAAAGCGAATATCTTTGGCACTCTTCTAGTCTTCTTTGACTTCCTTCTTGCATGAACTTCAAAGAACAATCCAAGGTAAAGTTTGAGTTTCTTGGTTATTCCCTTCTAATTTTTCATTTACTATGACGGGAATTGTGATTGACGAAGGTTTTAGGGATTGATGTTCATAAATATCTTCCATACACATTCTTGATTCAAAAATGGTGAACCACTTGCTACCACTCTAACATGGAGGGGGTGGGACAAAGAAACATGGCATGACCCCTCCACCATTCTTCCTTATTGTGTTCTTTGCGATGGAAGAAGGTGACTTACACCCCAATGACGAACGGAGAGAGAGGCTGGTTAAACCAGCAGTCAATGAAGGCATGGCTCCCCGCTTCCCCACGGCTCCGTTGTCTGTGTATTTTGAACCACGCGGCTGAGCCGCCACCCGAGTCACCACTGAAGTCTGCAGCCGAGCCACCGCATGTGAACTCACTGCCTGAGCCACTGCTGCCATTGACGGTCGAGCCGCCGCCTGTGGTCTTGCCACCCGAGCCGACCCGCCGCCCATGGCATCACTGAGCCGCCCGGCAGCCTCCGCCCTCCTAGATGAGCCTCCCCATCCAAGTCGTCCCATGGCCTCCACCCCGGTCTGGGATGAACCATCCCGTGAATTCACAACTCCCCCACCCTGGCTGATCCACCCCACGACATCCACCCTCCCAGGAAAGACACCCTGGGCTGGGTCGAGCTACCCTACACCCTCGCGACACCTCCACGGTTGAGATGCCATCTACTGCCGAGCCGACAGGCGGCTTCCGCGGCCCTTTCGGCCTGCCGGGCCGGATCCAGCGGGCCAGGATGGACTCAAAGAGTTGGTCTAGGTTGACCTGAAGCAGGTCGACCCCAGATGGTTTGGTCCAATCGAGTTGGACAAGACCCAGACAAGATACAACCCTATACTTTACTTGGGCCATAACTTTGGCGTCGGACATCCGTTGGACGAACCATTAGTGGTGCTGGAAACCTTAGAGTGAGACAGTCCATTTTTTATACTCCAATGGATTTTTGGATAAAGTTGGGGAATGGTTGGGTTGGATCAAGCATGAACCCAACTATGCCCTCAGGACAAAATGGCTAATAACTCATAGACCGGACGTCCGAATGACACACTGTCTGTTGCGTTGAGACCACTATAATGTGCAGTTTCTTAAAGATACTTATTCGTGGGACTTTGTGGGACTTCATGGAAGTTAACGTATGAACTAGTAGCTTATGGAGCGGATCCTCCCAGAGACGAGCGAGCATAGTGTGGGAACCCAGTAGTTGGCTGTGATGTGTAGAATGTTGAGAGATGCTGTGTGGGTCATCACTTAGAGAGATCCTTTGGGGGTCATCATAGAGCGATCCTATGTGGGTTATCACCTAGAGAAATCCTGTGTGGGTTATCACCTAGAGTGATCCTGTTTGGGTCAGCACCGAGAGATCTTGTGTAGGTCTTCACTTAGAGCGATCTTGTGTGGGTAAGCACTTAGAGCGATCCTGTGTGGGTCAGCACCGATTAATCCTATGTGGATTAGAACCTCGAGTGATCCTATGTGGGTCAAAACTGAATGATATTGTGTGGGTCATCAGTAGATCCTCTTAACAGAGTAATATGATTCAGTAGTTACTTTTAATAATCTCTACTATACTTAAGTTTTACCTATGTGAGATGAGTATGTACCTATGTTGTAATTTTTTCTACATGGTAATACCTTGGTGTTATACTTCTTTGTGTCGTACCAGTGTGGTACTTGCCATTGTAGTGTTGCATCCCTTTTAGAATAGTTGAGATTTGGGATTTTGATCTGGACATTGTGTTTCCTCATGATTGATATGGGTATACTTGATAAATTAGGTATATTTATGGGCATATACCGTAGTAGGGTTGTCACTGGCTTACTTGCTTTGTGGTTTATCCTTTGTGGATTTAGTGAAACCTTGATGGTCTCAAGGACCCTACTAAGTATAATTATACTCACACCTACACGGGCTATGCCTGCACCTTGTTTTGTTTGATGTAGACGATGGACAATGTTGATCGAGGCTGAGGATACAAGGACTGGATCGTGCCCAGTGGTGGACCATATGACGTGACGATACGTAGAGGTGACAGAAGAATGTGGAGTGCTTAGGAGGCGATCTGTACGTACCCAACAGGTAGGAATCTTGGAGGATGTCCGAGTAGCTATTTTCCTTTTTCTTTTAGTTGTATTTCAGTTATACTTGTATCTTTACAGTTGGGACTGTAATTTAGGCCCCCATAACTTTCAACACTATTTTTTTTATATAGTTTACTTGTGTTTGTATCTTTCCGTGTGCTTGGATGTGTGTGTTAACAGGATATAAAGGAAATTATTTCCCAATTAGAGAGAATATTCCTTTCGGTGCTTGTTGCCAGCCCCTAGACTATGGAAGGCAGGCTTGGGGTAGTCACTGCATGGGCCCCGGGGGACGGGTCGTGACAAGATTTTAATCCCAATTTCTACTAAAAAGTATCAAACCACCCCCAAATCCTTCCAAACAAATGGAAAACCCTCATAAACCCCGTTTACATGTTTATAAATGGAATCAAAATATTCACATAAACATACATCCTTAATCATTTTGTCATATTCCCCAACAAAGGATCTCCATATCTAAATGAGAGTAAAGAAAGGTTAAAAGACAAGGAAAACAAAAAAAAAGAGGTTTAATGAGAAATAAAATGGGAACATACATAGAAAATGATAAAATCTTTCAACCTACACACTATTTAATAGCTCATCCCTAATATACTCCATGAATTACTCTCTGATATCATCAAAAAAAAATTATAACTGTTCTCGTATATCAGACTCTATATCCAATATCTCCTCTAGAACACACCCATTCTACCACTACACTAAAACTAGAGGTATATTTCTACCCTAATGATTCTTTTAATTATGCCCCACAATCCTTAATATATTCTACTCAAATGACACATCTACAAAAATCACTATATACAAAATTTCTATCACATGAGAAGGGCAGGATGATCTCTACGAAGTTGTAACATGAGAAACACATCATGCATGACACTGTAGCACTGTGGAAGGGAGAATAGGTATTCCAATAGAATAATACTTTCAACTATCTCAAATGACCCAAAAAATCAAGGGTGATAGATTTCCCTATTTTTTGATATGGAAGTTCCCCAAACTAGGTGACACCTAAAGGAAAACACGTTGATAAAACATAAACTCTAGCGGTCATCTCCGATGGCCAGTACAAGAATTATTGCTTCTATTATTGGTCACCAACCATATCATAATCATCATAACCTATATATATATATATATATATATATATATATATCTCTTTTACATGATACTATGACCAACAAGCCCTAACACACTTTCATCCAACCAAAAAATAGTCAAACAACATGACCTACCATATAATTACTCAAAAGTTTCCATCTGGATAGATTCTGAGATTCTATTATTATATAAAAACTCTATTAGTTCTATACGATTCTCCCATGAACAAACAAAGTATAAAACAAAGGTTCAAAAAATATCTTCTAGAATTTTAATAGCCATGTTAGATTAACTCTCCATTTGAGGATGAGAGGTTGTGAAAAAAATGACATTCAATCCTAGAGCCTTCTGAAAACCATCTAAAAATATGATGTGAAATTAAGTTATCTATCAAAAATAATACCCCTACAACTCTCGGAAACCTAAATATCTCATGAAATTATAGACTAAAAAGATGATTAATGGTGAGGTTCTCCCTAATAGAAAAAAAGTGGGATTCCCTTTTTAGTCATTCCAAAACCACCCATACAACACAATTTTTATGGGTTTTCAAGGAAAATATTTTCAAAAAACCGAGAGTTACATCATCCCATTTTCACTTAAGAATGGGAAGAAATCCAATGGCCTAGTTTCCCTCTGATGTACAACTTTTACTTGCTGATAGGTGAGAAAACTCAACCAAATACTACCACCTATTTCATTATTCCTGGCCACCTATACAATTTAAAAAGATCAATATACATTAATTTTAAACTAGGATGTGGAACCCATCTAGAATAAGGAAACTCTTTCATCATTACCCAGTGCGAGCCCATATGAACCCATACTCATCCATTGAAGAGAATAAATTTTTCGGTGTCAAGAGGATATCCAAATACCATATCCCCAACATATAAGATGTCTCTCAGAAGTAATATATATAGATTAGATAACAACTTTGTATTGATCTGTTCTAAATGAAAAGGTATGATAAATGTCAAAGTCAGAGCTACTCATACCTGGGAATCTTGAAAAAATAAATTCATTTATGAAAAGAGGGATATCATCCTCCACTCATCGTATGACTCCCACACTTCCTTTTTATATGTCTTCCATCTCAAAGCATTAGAAAAAATGTTTCCCTTGCTCTGTGTATAAGCCAACTCAAAATAAAAAGACAACAAACACTTTACCCACCTCGTATACTAATTGTTTTGGTCCTGATGAGAAAAAAATGCACCTGAGGCTCTTTTAACACATGTATATCATAAGTATATCACCCAAAAGAGAGTTTCTCCAATATCTTAGGGAATTTATCACTACAGCTAACTCTAGATCATGATTAGTGTAATTCCTCTCATGAGGTCTCAATTTTATGGATCTATAAGAAACCACATGATCCTTATGCATTATAAATGCTTCATGTTTATCTAAAGATCTGTCACAGTACATAGTATATTATTTACATGACATAGGTAATGTGAGGACAGGTTCTGAGGTCCACCTTCCTATTAGATATTGAAAATATTTCTTATAAGAATCTGATAGAAAAATCAGACCTTCTTGGTTAGTCTAGACATTAGTGCATCTAAGAGGGAGATCCCTTGGAAAAAGAATCAATAATAACACAATAATCCTAGAAAAATTTGGGTATAAAATAAATTATTGGTACACTCCCAAGATACCAAAATTACATCATTCTTTTGGTCCACTAACACCCCTACCTCTATGATGACATGGGATAATAAGTTCACATTAGCTATATAGAAACTACATTTGGTTATCATGGCCTAATGATGATTCTCCCTCAATGTACTCAAGATGATTCCAAGATGCCTGGAATGATAATCCACTGACTAGAAGTGCAATATGTATGTTCTAAATATACCACCAAAAAAGTTTCCACAAAAGTATGAAATATCTGATTAATCAAGGCCATGAATACTAATGGTTCATTTTTCTAAACCAACCGACATCACTACAAGCTCATACATGTCATTCCTTACCGTAAAATCAATCTAAGGTATGTATGATGGTATAAACCTCAACTGGTGATTACTTATCCACAAATTAATCTTTAATATGATATAAGAACCTCTCAACTAGTTGAGGAGATCTTCAATACAAGGACGAGGATACCATTTCATGACCATCATCTAGTTTAATATCTAATATTCTGTACATAGGTTTAATGTACCATTTTACTTCCTTGTGAAATTAATTATAAAACCCCATGGATACCTAATATTACATATGAATCCTTTAGCTTCCAGATCTTCTAACTGCACTTTCAACTTCTGATGCTCTAATTTTGTTATTCTATAAGGAAGAATGAAAACTATCTCTTCTCCCAACACCAAATCGATTGCAAATGTGATGTCTTGCTTGAGATATAAGCCATAGAACTCATATTGAAATGCATCCTAAAAATAATATACTACTGGGGTAAAAGTATCATTATATAATCCCCCATAATCTAAAAGAAGGATTGTTATATGAGCCATGATAAAATCCAGCCTACAAAGATTTTTCATGCATTACAAGCTTGAATACCCCACTCAGGCTGGTGTGCATGGATATATTCTACTAGATATAAAAAGGTAACTCTAATATGGAAATTTTCTATACCAGAGTGGTATAGAACTAGAAAATACATACCAATAATGAATTTAAAACCTTTCACTTACATCACAATATTTTCCCAAAATAAATGGTCACCACCAATTTCTAGATAACACACCATATAACATTTATTATTCTCTGACCGTACTCAAACTATTGTATCGATGGTCAGATTACCATCAAATAAATCCAAAAAAAAGAACAATGTAGTTTGGGTTTGGTTTATTGGTAAGCACCCTGTAATCCTACATGTAAAATGGGGGTTCAAAACCCATTGGATGCAGGTATTGTAGCGTACTGTAATAGTGTCAGACACTATAATGGCGATGAGAACTATAGCTGCGGCGGACACTGTAGTCGAAACAGACACCGTAGTGGCGGCTATGCACTGAAGAAGTGGCATGTACTGTGTGGTACTGTAGGAAGTAGGTGCTGTGGTAGTACTATTCACAGAATGGGCCTTGGGCAAAAAAATTGGGCCTACGGGCCATGTAATGGGCTAAATGCCCACTGGGACTTCGGGCTATGTAATGGGTCTCCCTCTACCAAGTTAGAAAGGTCTTTTCTTTGCTTTAATGATAAATGATGCTTCAGTCCCGACCATAATGAAACAAACCATTTTCAAAAAAATAAGATTAAAAGTAATGTGATATTCCTATATCAAAAAAATTAAGAAAGGGTATATGATACCAGATTCACACCTATGACTACAGTAGACCCTGAATTAACACTAGCCAACATTATTTGTATAACAAGCAACCGATTATACCCCCTTCCTTGGGCTCCAGTCTGACTCCGCTGTCTCGACATGTAAATCATGCAAAACTTGAGCAACTAATCTACTTAAAAGTAGCTAAGTACTTCCAAAAATCCACTTCCACTGCTCAACTATGAGAAGTTTCTATAAAAATTTAAATGATGATACATCCAACCACAATCATGAAATTCCAAAACAGGGTATGGTAACGAATCCTAGTTGTGGCCCAAATTGCCTCATGAATAGAACTGAAATGAAGCATAGACCTGAGATGGTTCCCACTTCCCTGACTCCTCTTTCTAATATTTCATTGGAAATAGCAATCATATAGGCACTTATTCCCAATATAATAATATCTCTATGCTGACCCTTCAAAACAGCCTAACCCATACTTACGTACTCTCCCATATTTCCTTCTGTGAGGAATGCCTGGTTCATCACATCTAAAAATATACTGAAGTGAAATATGTTCACCAACGAACTGATCTCGTAGAGAATCCGATATTGAAAATATCTGTACCTAGAGATCTAATCATCATCTAATGATATTTCAAAACCATGTATGCTAGTGAATCATCTGGTTTAGTCCTTCACTATCATACCCTCTTTTGTCAGATGCCTGAACTTGTGATCCTTTTCAACTATCATCATCTCTAGATAGAAGTGGCTTAGGAACATCACCCCAAATTCATTACTTGATAACTCCTCTTGCGGCCCAGCCTACTAGAGAATATCATAACAACACTTTGTATGTCTATGAAGCATGTAGGCAGTAAGTTTAACCAAATATCACTATACTGAAAATCACGTTTATCATTTTTTTTCTTTTAGTAGCTATTTAGACCGTCACTAAATTATTCTACAATGATTTTAAAAAACCGATAGTAAATCGTGTATCAGAAATCAAATAGCGATGGTTTTTTTCAAAACCGTCATTGAATGATTTTGGGATAGTTTTTTGTCTCCTTTTTTATATTTTTTAATTTATTTATATTTTTAATTTTTTAAATTTTTGATAATTTTTTTTTGATTTTATATTATATATTTGTTGTTATTTATTATTTATTATAATATTTACTATTTATTACTATGAAAACACACATGCATATGTGAACGCACTTGCCCTTGCATGTGCATGTGCTATATGTAGGAATTCTGCGTTGTGTGGGATTTGGACCACTTACCTCTTGCATGTTTTCCAAAGACTTGACCACTCTAATAGGATATTCATGTGGTGAATAAATAGAATTTAATATTCTTATATATATTAATTGAAAAATAAAATAATACACAATAGATATATATAAACTAAATAATAATTAATAAAAAATGATTAATAAAAAATAAAATGTAAATAATTTGTAATTAGTTATTAATAACTAAAAATGAATAATTAATAAATAATAAATAATTAGAAATTATTAAAAAGTAATAAATATTAATTACTAGTTACTAATTACTAAATAAAAATTATTAATTAATAAATAAAAATTATATTAATAATAAAAAATATATGATACACAAATAAATGGAAAATGAAAATAGTAAATAATAATAATAATAATAAATAATAAGTAGTAAACAATAAACAATAAATAATAAATAATAAATAATAAATAATAATAAATAAATATATATCATCTCAATAAATAACTAATAAATAACTAATACATAAATAATACATAATGCATAATATATAAAAAAATAAAAAAAATAAATAAAAAAATAAAAAAATAAATAAAAAATAAATAAAAATAATAAAAATTAAAAAATAATTAATTATAAATAAAAAGGAATAATAATAAATAAAAAATAAATAATAATAATAAATAATTATAAATTAAATATTTGTAAATAAATAAATAATAAATAAATGAAAAATAAGTAATAAATAAATAATACATGAATATTAAATTAATAAATTAATAAATTAACAAATTAACAAATTAAAAAATTAATAAATATATAAATTAAATAAAAAAATAATAAATTATAAATAATAAATAATAAATAATAAATAATAAATAATAAATAATAAATAAATAAATGATAAATAATAAATAAATAATAAATTAAGAATAATAAATTAAAAATAATAAATAATAAATATATTATAATAAATATATAATAATAAATAAAAACAATAAACAATAAATAAATAATTATAAATAAATAAATGATAAATAAATGATAAATAAATAATAAATACAAATAAATAAATAAAAAGATAATAAATCAAAAAATAATACTAATTAATGATAAATAATAAATAATAATATAATAAAATGATACATGGATTTAAATATATATAAATATATATGCTTATAATAAAATTTACATAAATATATATAAAGAAATATTTAAGTTACATAAATAAATATAAAAAAACTCAGATTTATAATTGTATATTAATATAAATAAATAAATAAATATATATATATATAAACACATGTGAAAATAAATTTCTATATATATATATATATATCTATATATGAATAATATAAAAATATATAAACATAAATATGTATAAATATTTACAAATGTATATAAAATGGATAATTATTATTTTTAAATGAAATTAATAAAAAATATTTATTTCCATTTGGATTATACACTTATCAATAGGAATGTAATACCTGAGAATTAACTGATTCCCCACTAAAATGAGAAATAAAACCCCCTTAAATGATAATGAAAATCCAAAGAGTTATAAACAATTTGGTTACCCTTGAATCAAATAAAAATGTTAACAAACTCTAAAAACCCTAAAACCCTGAGAGGAACATAACTTCTGATTAGAGAGTCCATTTTAGCTCCATAAAAAGTCAAATCGAAGATAATGAGATGATTTTTGATTTTATAATTTGTACAGGCAGAATGAACAGCCAGATTAGAAGTTATAGCCATTTAAATTTTACTAAACTGGGGTCGACAACAACAAACTCATTTTTAGAGGCCTTATAGGTCTTTTGGGGAAGAATAAATAGATAAATCTATTTAAACATAATATGATACCATTTCTATCAGAGATCTCATCACATGATTTGATTTGAAATGTGTTAGAGGCCAAACAGACACCCGGATAAAAAGTTATGGACATTTGTAGTAAGAATTTGACTTTCAACTGTTTTTAAATTTTAATATATTCTTCCTTTGATTATCACATTATTGAAATATCACGTAGTTTTATCACCTTTTTAAGCATCAATTTGACTATTTTTAGAGCATAAACCGACTCTCTGATTAAAAGATAGGGCCATTTGATCAGAAATTGGATTTTCAACTTATTAAAGATTTATTTTCTCTTTAATAATATTATTAAATAATAATTATAAATATTATTAAATAAAACATTGTATTTAAATAAAATAATAATTAATAAAATATATATGACAGTAAAAAAGAAAAAATAAATATATTAAAGTTTTCTAAATTTCTTCCCACTTATTTTATGTCCATTTTAAAAAAAATCACTGCTAAAAATAATTGATTTTTTTAAAAAAATATAAAAAATTAAAAAAATATTTTAAGAACATTTATTTCGGTTTTTTAAAAATTATACTAATAACCCGAAATTAAATTTTATCCCAAAAAACATTTAGCGACGATTTCGACTACCACCGTGAAAAAAACATTGATAAATCATTGTTTGCATATAGTGAATATGTATGTGTTTAAAGGTACTTAATGATTTTCAAGAATGACTCAATATTGAAATATGATACATGGGACCCTCCCACCAGAGTGGAAATAGGTGGATGTTGCAGTTAAAACTCTCTCATCAATGTAGACATTGAAGGCACTGTGCAAACATTCTCACTCTCCATAGATCTCATGACCCTTAGGAAGCTATCATGAAGCTGAACATCTATACGATCCACAAGATTTAAAGGAAGCTCAAAATCATCATTTTTAGGGGTTTGATGATTTACACTCTCTTATATATCATCTCAATGATGATGAGGGTTGATTTGTTTCTACAATACAAACACACTCTTTAGAACAATAGTTAAAATCAAGGCCAACCATAATAGCTAAACAACTAAGAACCACTTACTCATGGTGTCTCTAAACATCGATTTAATGTGTTTTAGTTTTACATAATTATTATTTCATTTCATTGATTAGATATTATTGGTATCTCATTTCACTATTCATATATGCATGTGTATATCACAAGAAATAAATGTTTCCCTATCATGAATATGTCATTTCATAATATATCCCCATATGCCTATCATGATACATTCATACTCATCTCACACCATACCGGTCTATACTTACAAATAACAAGAAAAATATATCATCAGAAAATAATAACATCCCATAAAATGTGAATGAAGCTTGGTAAAATAATATCAACCATAATAAGAAAACATCATGAGAATAAATCTCATCCCTCGGTACTCAGATTTCACCCCAAACATGGGTACATTACTACCATAAAAAAATCCCATTAAAAATTACCGACACATCCAAATCTCATTTCAACATCTCCCAAACAATAAAGAGACAAAAAATAGAAACAATCCTTCTCTGATTTTACTTTGTATCCTCCCATGATCAAATAATCTATCCTATGGCCAAATTAAGATGGTTATGGGACCTAAAGAATGCCTCCATATATTCCAGAGGCTTCCATCTAGAAGGAGGGTTGTGATAAATATTACAGGGAGACTACACCCTTCGGTAAAAAGTTACAACATAGTTTAATAATGAATAATAATAAATACAAGAGTAATGAAAAATAGATTAAATGGGGCAACATTTAACTGTGATGTTTAGAGTGAACCAATAAATTAGATTATAGTGAACCACATAATTCCATGATAAAATTGAGGTAAACTCCAATCTATGTGTAATAAAGATAAAAGATCCAACTAAAGTAAATAAAAAGAAAATTTCCTTATACCTAACACCAAATCAGTCCCATATCCCAACTCCATCCCATCCACCAAGCAATAAATATTCCACAAGGTTATTTTATACAACTACTAAATACTAAAATTTTATTTTTGTAAATTATTTTAAGGAAAAATTGGAACAAAAAAATTCCATGGTACCAGTAAAATCAAACCACAGAAAAGAAAACTAGGTTATACCAGAAAATAATTAATGTTTTTAAATGGTTTACCCTATATAATTGGCATTCGATGGATGTTACATTGATGTATATATTTTATTTGATGATCTCTTCAAAACTAAAGGAGATATTATCCCATGTATGCATGTGTTCTTCTACGATAATTTTCCCCTTATTGAATCCATGTATCAAAATATTATAAAGTTTATCAACCAAATTATCAAATTCTTTATTCATATCAACATACAATATGGTTTCAAACATTTTTTGGGCATCCAACTTTTTAGAATTGATCATGAATGACTCCTATATTATATTTTCATTCGAGAGAAGGGAAAGATTCTAGACATTTGTTCTTGTGAACTTATCTACACACTTTAAAACACTAACATTTGATTCCATTTTAGGGTATACGATAAAATCCTTATCAAACTCAGTTTCTATTAAAATATTGGGTCTATAATACATTCACCTTGATCTGACTTAGCCCTATCACTACGTCCATGTAAATTGTTCAGGTACTAAGAGGTGACCCAATTAGGGTGTGAGTAAAACTCAGTAGGCCAAAACCACAAGGTCTAAACTACCAATCTTATAATAAGTTCATAAAATAAAGATATAACTTTTTTATTAACTAATAAAATAAAAAAATATATAAATCAACTAGATTTAACACCATGTTTCATGTCACTAAGTATATATCCCAACTATATCAACTATAACCATAAACTAAAACATAATCAGTTAACTAGGAAAATACCTCTATATAATAATTTTATCCTCTTATAAAATCCCAATATATAATAATCTAAGCATAGATGGACCAATAATACTATATAATCATTTCATCCTCTTGGAATAGCCCTTTATATAATCTTTTTAGCATTAAAATGGACCAAGAACACTATATAATAATTTCAACATCAACTAAGCATAGAACAATATATATGAATTTCATCCTAAAATGGGAATAACCATATATATAATTATTTCAGCATCAAATAAAAAACCTGGAAGAGCATAAATATCAAAATATCATTCGAGAAGCCTCAATGGTTAATTATAAAAATTATAATTTGTAATTCAATTACACTTTATTTTATATAACAAATAATAAATAGTCATATCAATATCTCTTAAGGTATTACCACATTGATTCTATATCCTAAAATCAAATGAAATATCATGTCATTCTAAACTAAATTTATCCCATTAAAAAGTTTATTATTTATCAAGGGGTTTCTCACCCTTTGGGTATCCATAAGAAAGGTCCCAACATTAGTTGAATCCCAAGGGATCTAATTTGTAATAAAATTTGATATTTTTCATCACTAATTATTTAATTAATTAATGTACACATCATGGTAGTAAAATCATAGTATTTCACATAATCACAACTAAAAATACCGTATGGTTATATTTTAGCCACAGAGATTTATCCAGTGACTAAAAAACACTTATAGCTATAATCTCCAACAAAAACGGAGTTGAAGAATAACATAAGAAAGATCATAGATCATGAAACAATGTGGTAAAACCCCAAAAAATATGATTTTTAGATTTACATCTAAACAACTGAGAACAATGGAATAGAATGAGAAAACCTAAGAAAATAAACTCACCAAGGGATGATTAATTGAATGGGATATCTTGAATGAATTAAAGGGACACAACATCATCCAGAGCACCTTTAGTTTATTTGGGGGAGAGGTTGCACATGAGATGAATTAAAATTATAATTTCTCACTACACTTAAAATCGCACAGTTCATTAAATAAAATAAGTGTAATCCCAATTCACATCATGTATTTTCACATTAAGGGTTATTAAGAAAAAAAATTTCCTTAGGTGAATTTAACCATACCAAAATATTATATATCATGTAATTACTTCATTAATTTTTTATCTTATGTCATAAACCTAGTTAACTATTATTTCCTATCTATAGTTTCACATAACGTAACTCATTTAAATGGCATGTAAATTTTCTCCATGCAGAATTGAGGAATTTTTTATATAGAAAAGACCTGAACCACACTCAAATCCTTCCAAACACTTAGTAAAAACTTATAATCCACTTTTAAATTTTTATACATGAACCATATTAATTAAAAAACATACACTTACACTCTTAATTCCATTTTCTCCAAAAAATGGATAAAAATTTGCAAATGAGGCTTATCTAGCATGGTTTAATGACATGGGAACAAAAAAATAGAATAAATGAAAAAATCAAAGAGGGAAATACCTAAAAAATGATGGGATTTTACATTATTCATAAAATTAGATGATTATATACACAGTATCCAAATAAACAAAACCATCACAGTCCTCGTGAATATATTTTTATAATATAATGAATATTCATATAAAAATATGTAGTATTTATGTATGAGAATCCCAAGTAAATAAATTCATCTTGTGTTTGAGGATTTATTTTCCTAGAAAGTTAAATTCCACGTGACATTGGAAAAAATCCAATATTGGATTATTTGATACTTTTCATCTTAAATACCATTTCAATTTATATTTAAAGACTTAGTCTAAGTATTCTATTGGATATATAATGACGGATCTCAATCCCAATATTGTATACCACATCATCTAATTCCATAAATGAGAATAGTTTATTCAACCATGCCTTTAATTAATATAATACTAGAATTTCATTCCCATTATGCAAAATATCATCAATATATTATATTATGAAAATGAACACACTCTCAAAAAACATCTTATATACACAAGTCTCACCCTCTTTCATTATGAATCACAATTTAGTTATGGATTCATAAAAATGAAATTTTCATCACCTGGATGGTTTCTTTAAACCATAAATGGAATTTTTTCAATTTATATATCATTTTGGCGTACTTTTGGGTCACAAAACCTTTAGGTTATGTCATATATACATAATCATAATGGTTCCCATTGAGGAAGGTTGTTTTGACATCCATTTTCCAAATCCCAATTTCAAGGAAATCCACAATGGAATGTGAAATACTAATGGATTTTATAATTGAAATAGGTTAATGATTTCTTCATAATAAATGACTTGATCCTGTTTAAACTATTTTGCAACCAATCATGAATTATAGGTAATGAATTTACCATCCTTTCCTAGTTCCATCTTGAATATCCATTTACATCCAATGAGATTTACATACACCACATGATATAACAAAATCCAATGTCATCTTTGGTATATGGAATCCATTTAAGAATTTATGGATTACATCCACTTGAAAACATATATACCATCTAATGATTCATTATCAGTTAGAGGATAATTAATATAAACTAATAATGAGTCACCATCATTGGTGACTAGAAAACCATATCATTAAAGTTTTCTGACCTCTATTATAATCACACATAAGAGTAATGACTATAGAAAAACATATTATACCATGTGGATTAGTGGAATATGTTCTTATACGAACTCTTGTGTACCTTGGGTCTCAATTTCATCAATGTATATATCACTCACACTACCTATTTTAGAAATATTTTCCCTCTGAAGTAATATGTTCCATATTACCATAAGAATCCTTTTAAATAGGGTTCTTAAAGATAAAAACCCATTATGTCATTGCGATATCCTATAAAGTTACTCTATGTGCCTCCAGAAACATGTTTTTTACCCCAAGAGGCCTCAAACAATTCATCACCACCCCACACATTTGTTTATTACAACACGTGTTTCATTCTGTTCCACAATTTTTATGGTATACAATCTTCTATCTTAGTTGTCACTTATTTTATTGTTTTTTTCTAATGTTTGTAAAGTATATCCTATAAAGTAAAGGGAAGACGAAAATGACTCTTCGTGTATATCATTGTATCCCACAAGGTGTGATTTCTTCTTTCACTTATATTGTTTCACTGAGGTGTATATGGAGGAGTAAGTTATGATTAAATCCATAACTCTTGTAAAACAATCAATAAATTATTTATTAATATATTATCCACCATGGTCATTGATGAATATATTAGTATTATTTATAATATAGTTCTCAACTTTAGTATTTTATTATTTTAATTTATCTAAGGAATATGAAATATACAACATTATATAGTCATATACAATCTACTGCAGTCATTAATACAAGTTATTATGTATGTGTACCACACATTGATTTGATATGTAATGGTACACACATATCAATATGAACTAATTCAATATACTCTTTGGTCTCTTCAGCTTTTCTAGTAAATGGTTCTTTTGTAAATTTTTACTTTAAAAAGAATGGAATACACAAATTGGGTTTTGTTCAAAAGAATCTATATATACATGTTTGTGATATTTTGTAAAACATTTTCCCTTTACATGACCTGGCCAGTGATGCTATTGTTGGGTTTGGTATAGGTCATGTGAAGTAGATTCATTATCAATTTATATAATGTTATTTGTGTAAATAAACACATAAAGAACATTATTTAAATGTTCCTTCCATAAATAATTAAATTTTTAAAAAAGAAGTAAAATTTATTCCCAAACATGAAAATAAATCATTATGTATCTAGTCTATATACAATAAAATTCTTTTAGTAATAGTTGACACAAAATAACAATCATTCAAAACCAAGATCATTATAGTTGTAAATGTGATGTGGTTTTCCATGATAGCTATAACATAAAGTTCAGCTATGTTGGACACTCCTTGATTTTCCTCCCCTTGGTCAATTATTTTGAATCTACTTAGGTACTGTAAATGAAAATATATGTGAGTACCACAAGATATATATAATAACCTGTTTTTTTGAAAAACAATTACTCGATTAAAAATTCACATAAATCTAACCATTGATTCTGTGTAAGGGTGATTTATTTCTTATAGAGGAACTTACTTCCATAGGAAATAAATAGCATTTTGTTCCCTTTCTTTCACATTGATATTTCAAATTTTAAAAACGTGTGAAGAATATTTGGGATTTGAGATATTTTCTTTCCCTTTCTAGTTATTCCCCGTAATAATGAATGAATATCACACTTCATCTCTTTATTTATATATAGAAATAAAGTAAGATAATATGGGATATACTTCGGTCTGAATTTTACATAATAATTTACAAAAAATATTGAGTAGCAATGAGGTAGTGATCTAAGAATGAGGTTGGTTCCCATTTCTTGAAGTAGTTTAAACCATAGAACCTCTGGATGCTCAATGTATCTAATCATATAGACTATATGAGGTACAATCGAGCTATTATCTCCAATATTTCTGTATAAATGATCCTTGGAAAAATAAAACTATTTTTATCTTGATCTCCCTTGGAATAAACCATGAAGATGATCAGACTTGATATAAGAATCCATTTTTTGAGACTTTATGAGTTTACTAGGAATAAATGACAGAATTAAAAATTAACATTGATAGTATTTTTCATAAGTTTTTCTTAGTGAAAGAAATATTTATCAATTTACTTCAAGGAATACAGACTAGACATGAAGATTTTAGCATGTAAGATTTCCATTCATGGAACAATATAACTCAAAGGCATATAAACCACCCATACATTTTACTTCTAATGAGGAGATGGTCTTTTTACAATAAAAATTTATATAATTAAAAATTAATTTTTTATCAATTTTATTTGTTTAAAATAATATGGGAAATAATAATAATTAATTATGTTAAATTTACCACTATTTTACCATGTCCCAATATCTATCACCATTGAATTTATAATTTCCAGTTACAAGGAAATTCTAGTGGAAAGGATCCAAATTACAGATAAAATAAACCCAATGTGGGTCAGTAAAGCAATTAAAAGATATTTTGGTAGGTGGGTATTTTCCAATTATAAGCCTGAATCTCTTTGATATGTTGAGTGTACTCACCAATACTGATATACTGACATGGATTTCCCGGATACATTCCTCCAAGTTACATTATGTGTAGTGATGAATACTTCTTTTAATGAAAGATTGTTAAGTCATACCATAATCTTTATAAGAACAAAATTTTAAAAGTATGTGTCCTAACGATGGTTGGTAAAATAATTAATTCTATGTATTTCCTTCTAAATAAAATAGTGGAAGACAATGTTTGACGTAATATATGTTTGAGAATATTTTAAAAATATATTATTCATAAATTTTATCTTTTTTTATCCTATATATTGCTTTTAATTATTAATTTTATTTTACATAATTAATTAACTATGTTGGATAAAAAATTTATACATAATCCATTTATTTAAATTCAATATTTACTAATTAATTAATTTATTCATGTGAATGTTTACTTACATCAACACTATAAATAATTCATAAGACTAAAATAAAAATAACAATAACAGTCTTGATGAATAGATTACGTAATGGTTGATTTATTAAGGCAACAATAATTCAACCATTAAGCCATTAGAGATTCCTTATGTCAATTTTGGCATGAGTTATATTATTCCACCTTTCTACCTATGTACCACCTGAGTTTAAATAATAATTGTAATTTCTTGAACCACATCCACACATATTTGGGATACTCTATTAATTACAAGAATTTATTACTCACACGCATGTAAGGGAAAATAGAGGATTATTTAATGGAAATTAGATAATCAAATATGGATGTGTAGGTCTTACATAATAATGGAGGGAGTTATGAAACACATTCCATAATATTTAACTTAGAAATAAATAATTTAAAATCGATGAAATAAATTCAATTAATACATCGAATGCATACGTAGGACTTCGTCAATCTCATGAACATTCATACATAAAACATATACACAAAAGTAAACTGATAAAAATCAATTTATAAATTTTCATGAATTTTATGATAATCATGCTTGTTTTAATTAATTAAGTAATTAATTACCTTTCTTCTTAATGAATATATGATTTCATATGGAGACACCAATTATTATTGGTTTCATTGAAAATAAATATTATAATAAATAATGATAGATTTATTACAGTAAATTAATTGAGCATTTAAACTATTTAAAACCAATTTAGATTGTCAAACAATTAAATTGACAATCAAATAAGTAAGGGATTAATTCTTAAATTTAAAATTTAACTGAATTTATTAATTTCTTTTCATGGGAGACCACATGACATGAACATTCAAGTTACATGTCATGTATCTCGATCTCATGTACTGGGGATACATGCATGGGGATTCAGCGTGTTCCTCTTTTGGAATACACAGTGTGTATAAGAAAACATGCTGTTTATAAATATTTCTATTTGTAAAAGACAAACTCCTAGGATTAGGTGTGTATCTCGACTGATCTATGTGATGTTTAAAATATAGGTAAATTTCATGTGGTATGAATGTTGTGTGACTATGTATCCTACCAAATAACTCAGAGTGTATGTTGATTGTGACTACATGACTTGTACTATCTAGCTACACACCATGTGTTACTCATTCCATTTGTCATAATTACTCAATGAATGACCCTGTGTGTATTTATTACTTGGTAAATGATGCACTACATGCCATTTTGAGTGCATACATGTCGTGTATATCGTTAATGCTCTAGTTTTACAGTTTTATGTAGTTGGACCATGTATAATGACCAGATAGATTGTACAGATTTTTCCACTAATATATGAAAACTACATGATTTGTATTCGAGCTATAGTCTATGTAGTATGAAAAATCTTGTGCCTGAATATACCAAACTACACATGGTGGCCGATAAATACACCAATTGTAGTTACAGATTTTCTTTTCAAGTACCATGCGGAACATACAATTATATTTTACATGGATACACGACTTGTTATCTTGATATACACCATTAACCTGGACTTTCCATCCATAAATTTGACACTTCTGGATGGAATATCTTGTCATTATTATTCTTTCAATAGACCAATTTCCCCCTCAAAATTTATTGAATAATTGAATAAATATTTAATTTTAATATTTCATTCTTCAGTAAATATTTTCAGTATATATGACGTGAAAAAAATTATTCCTCAGTCATGAGAATAATATTTATTATATTAATTAAATTTAAAGAGAATTTAATTTTGATCAATGAAAACACTTAGTGTGTGACCCTCTATGATTATTTCTATTTGTATTCATGGGGGATTACCTAATATACAAGATTACATTGTAGAAATGGGAAAAGAAACCCATGATAATGATTTAATATCATAATGAAGAAAACCACATATGAAATCTCACTTTTTAATAAACTCACTTTTTTAATATAACATCGATAAGGTTATACATACGTGTCATCAACCTACGTTCTCGATATATCTTACTTTGAATATCTAAAATAAACATTTCCTTATAATACGACCATGTAATTTAATGTGAATTTTCTATTGCAATCAAAAGGATATGATATCAACTTCTATAAAAATAGATGGAAAAATTCCTTCCTTAGCTTATTTATTAATTACTTGTCAATCATGATGCACCCAACACACCATACCTCACCAAAAACATATGGTTTCACAGTTTCCATTAGAAAATATTATTCCACTAATAATTACATTATTTTTTGATAATATTAAACTCTAATGACCATTATACATTCTCATAGATTAGAATATCGGATGACACCAAAACATTTGTAACTCTTACTGGCATGTATGATATCATAATATCATATATTAGAGATTAATATGTGTGAAATGCATGAGAAGGGGTATCATATACTTACAGGTACTAACACCAGATATTCTATATACAATGTAACCCATCATTGTACGTTATGTGGATGGAAAGCTATATTTATGAATATCATCATAGCACATCCAGATTTTCATTATACCAGGTATCCACTGCGACCACATCAATAGAATAGATACCCTAGAATAATATTACATTAAATTCAAATATAAAAATGGAAAATATTCAATAATATGTTTTCAATATTCAAATAATAGTACATACATATAATCAACAAAAAAATAGTTTGTCCTAGGAGACCAAATCCATCAAAATCTCTATCATAGACTATGTCTAGATTCTTGAAAATTTGGACTATTAATCATTCAATATTATCCCCAAAATTACCTCCCCTTATATTTTTCTCATTAATAAAACATAAATATTATGATTTTAAATATTCAAAATACAAGGATACTAAACATTGATACATGAAATGAATTATTGAATTTCAATTAAACTTGTGAATATTAGATCATTTACATACACTTATTAGTTATATGATTCTTTGTTGTTAATGAATTTATAATCAATAGTCATGATGAATATACTATAATTGTAATGGTTTTATCTTTCTTATTCATTATATGTATATGTAATATTCTATTTACACAAACACTGGTGAAAATTATTCCAATGACAACAACTTGTGCATATCAGGAATTTAATAAACCCATGTTAATATATATCCCAATTTCTCAAATATAATTTTGTATACTTATTGTATAAATATAATCTATTACTTGAATTAATATTATTCTATCACAAGGATTTATATAATATCTTATATAAAAATTAAGATACTAACAAAGATAAAGATTTTATGTTTTTATTGATTCAGGTATGTTTATATTTATAAAAAAATTTATTAATAAAAACTTATGATCATATTATATAATTAATTTATATTATAATATTACAAATATGATAATCATTGGTAATTTTAGTTTCTATATGGTTACGGGATAAGGACACTATTTGTGATGCATGCCTTAAAAATAATGGATGTTTTTGTAAGTAATATAAGTCATAACATTGACAACCAATTTTTCCTACGTCATTAATTTGATGTGTATAATGGAATGTGAATTTATAAATTAACAAAAAATATATTTTTTTAAACTGTGTTAACATTTGAGACTAATAACCAATTATACTAACAAACATCATAGTTTTTATGTTTATGAGGAAATGTGAGTTTTGAAAAAAATCCACTATAATTTTCCATATTTGATGAAAGATTTATCGAGATATTAATTGTCACATGGGCCTAATGAAACACATTTATTCTGACCATGCATATTCTATACATCAATTTTACATTCCATAAACTATCTTAGCCATATTTTATGGCCTGGAAAGTGAATTACCCCATTTATAATGATCAACCACCTTTTAGTGATGTAAATTTTGATATTTCCTTAGTCTTCACTCATTCCGTTATATTTTTCAGCTTTTCTTTCAACATGTTTACCATAATTACTAAATATTTATGATTCATTACGTATTTATATTCTTGGTTAACATTTCCCAATAGGTAATGAATCATTTTCAATATTTACTATTTTTTTTAATCTTTAACAATTCATGAGTTCTTGGGTGAAAAAGTATAAGAGAGGGGTGTATTTAAAGATCATGATAAATATTTCAATTTATGAATATTTAGTGTAGTCATCAACCAATTAAAACATCACATCACTTTCTTTTGAAAAGATTCTTTGATATAAGACAACATGTGAAATCATCCATGTCTTTATGTATTTTCAAAAAAATCATTTGACATTGATCAGAAAAGTATAATTTGAAAATAAAAGGTTCCATGCATGAGTCTCATGTGCTTATCTTTCATACCGTCACTTATATATGTGGATTAGGAGGTCGTCATTAGTCTAACACAAAGAATTTACAATATAGTAATTCTCTTCACAAGAACTTATACTACTCTAGAAAACCCTCATCGGTGAGGAAATTGAACAATTATATACTATTAAATGTATATCTATGGTTTTAAAATCTATATGTACACAATTTAAAAAATATTTGTACTTTTATATTTATTACAGATTAAAAATTATAGATTAACTCATTAAATATGTATAACTCTTTTTTCAACCCTTGTAGCCCCCTCTACTAGCTTTAGAATACTCAATCACTTGAGTTTTTTAGAGAAAAAGATCCTTAAAACCATTCCTAATAGTCTAATCTTGGGAAAAACACAACTCAAATGAGTTTCATGGTAATAATTTGATCAAAAAACCATATTAACTCATGACTCTCTGAATTGTTGAGTGAAAAACAAACTTTTCGAAATCATAAACATAATTTAATCAACACTTAGACTATAAATATGAAAAAATATTTTTATGGATACATAATTTTTTATATATTTAGTTATTAAAACTAATATATCTCATAAAAACTTTAAAATAGTTGGTAGAACCCTCAACTATATCTTATTATCACCCCTTACACCTAGTATTTTTGAAATTCAAATGATAGAAGTCAATTTGACTTAATATTACATTGAGGGTTTTTATAATTTATGGATGAATGAATTTACTTTCTCTCTATTATTAATGTACTAGGTGATCACACTCAAAAATTAATTTTGAATTAAATAGAAAATATTCATAACATATTAATGAATTAAATCTTTGTATTATTTTTGTGTTATTTTATTTGATCAATCTCACTTGACAACTCACAGAAAAATAACAATGAAATGAAAAATTAAATAAACACCGTGACATATCTTGACAATTTTATATCAGTTGTTCCATTTAAACTCATTTAATCAAAATTGAAACAAGAGGTTTAATACCCGATACATTTATGACTCAAATCGTAGCTCACACCTTGGTCTAATAATTCATGTCTTCCTTGGAATATTGTATCATCTCGGAACGGTCGACATCTTTATTCATCATTTATATAATACATAAATAATAAAATGTATATGATGGGTTATTAAGAATCCATAATACATATATAACAAACCACTCATGGATATTCATTCCTTTATACATATAATTGATTAAAAAAGAATATGCATAACCCATTTAATAATTAAATTAATTATTGAAAAAACTAAAACACAAAATAATTAATTAATAAATAAAACACAGACATAAACTAGCCAAATGACACTCAAATTCTACAAAAATGAAAATTAAAATGAAAATATAATTAAAATTTTAATACATTTATATAGAGGTAATTAAATGAATTAAAATAATTCAACCAATTTTAATTCAAATATAATATAATACTCAATCCCATTTAAAAATATATATTAATTTCAAAAGTATAATCCTTTTTGTGAAATTCATTATATTTTTTTTTTAAACTTTATAATTTTTCTTCATAGGCTTATAAATACCTTAAAAGGGGTTCCATACTATTTCTAATCTGTATAGGGCTGAATAGTTCGAGAGGTCAACCAATAGGCTCCAAGAAGTGGGAGGTCAGGAAGGGGGAGATTGAAATAAGTGATGACATAGGATGACATGGTATGTTAAAAGTTTAGTCAAGTTATGGTGATGATATCCTTAGAAAGAGGATAGTACAATAGGGATGACCGAAGGCCAAATGTTTGGGAGTAGAATGTTGCAGGAGGCCGAGACATGACCACCGGTAGTAGTTCAAGCCTATAGTGTGGTGCTCAGTGGTGATTGGGAGGAAATCAAATGGAGGATCATGGGTGAATTTAGAGAGGGATTTGCATGGTATGGGTTAGAATATGGTTTCGTGTGATAATTATGTCTCCGTAAAGGATTATTTGTATTATCCTTCCATTATGATCTTCATTTGTTGCGCTTCTCCCATTATTCCAATTTTGGTTTAAAAAGTCTTTTTATTGACCCAAAAACCCCCACTTATGTTCAATTATCTACTTGTTCTCTATTTACCAAGAAAATGAAATTAATTTTTTAGAAAATAATAAAAATATATTTTTAAAAATAATTACAATTTTTTGTAAATAAACCCCTAGGTGGGATGTACTATTCTGGCCACCAGAATTCCAACTATAGTTTGGGTTCCTCGGAAACTACAACTAGTCACTAAATTCAGTTTATATATATATACGTGTGTGTCTATGTATGTGTGTGTGTCAATGTGTGTGTTCTTCAAATTTTTACCTGGAATTGATGATGATGTAGATTTTGATCTTCAGATGACTGTATCTTGGTAATCTAATAACGGATTGGATCAATGTTTTTGGTGATGGATCTATAATGATTCAATATTCAATAATTTACTACAAACAATATTTTACTTTGGGTAAAACCATCATAATATCACTTTGATACTAATTGAAGGTACTAGGCCATGAAAAGTATGTAGATGAGACTAGGATTTAAAATTTTCATTACCAGATCGACAGAACTACATCATATCTGGAGATTAACAACCAGGTATAACTTTTAATTATCAATAATGAATAATACGAATCATAAAAAATAAATCAAATAATATATAAATCTATTTGAATCCACATTCGTAAACCATTAATAAATAGTGAACATTTCATGAAAGAATAATATCTAGATCCCTCTAGACCATCCACACATTCATTGAATGTTTTTAGGAGATTTGATCATTGAATTTTGAGAACTAGTGTGGATATCTGATGAAACCTTCATTGTCCTGATGAGCCACATAGTGAAAATACATCAATTTTGTCACAAACCGAATTTGGTCACCATCAAAACCAGCACCAAACCCGACCCATAAAAAGGATCGAAGGGTTTTCCCAACACCCATGGTTAGGAAAATGTGCCTGAGTATCGTAAAATAAATGTTAGGAACAATTTACCTGAGATTATAAACATAAATCAACTAATGAATCTAATAAAACAAATCTGGATTTTTCAAACCGAATCATCTTTTACAAAATTTCAGAACTGGATTACATAATTTAAACAATTCTAGAAGACTAAAAAAAATATGAAAACCACTTTGAATATCCTAATAACTATCCTCATGGATAGAGGCTCTGCCCTCATGAAATATCTACAGGATAACACTATGAAGGACCACTAGAAACCTGAACCAATGGCACGAAAGATGTACCCAAACCAGCGAAAAAAATAACCAAGTATAATTAAAACCAAAGGTGTAATTAGTGTGTGAGAAAAATCCCAGAAGGATACCACCACTAATAGATTCCATGTGATAAACATTCATAGATAAAAATTGTGTAGGTTTTGTAAACAAGAAATGATACTTACAATTTCTAAAGGAGGAAACTTTTAAAAAATAGTTTTGTGTGGGTAATTTTAAAGAATCATCACTTTTAAATAAAATACCATTGCTACTTAATTTTCTATCAAAACATTCCATAAGAATATGGTAAGAAAAAATCATCCAATGAGCACAATTAATAGGAAATAACCCCTAGGCACTAGGTAGCTGTGTGTCCCAGGTACCTCGTATCTCGGTGAAAGTTACCATCACAATATCTGTTTTCATTCATGGGCCACTAGTAGGGAACATACCCATATCCTAGTGTTCCCCAAAAAAATCATCATCGTAGTTTATTTAGTGTTGTCATTTTCAATCTTTCAACTTGAAACTGAGGCCAAACCCCACGGGATCACTATCATACTAGTACACATCCACCCACCTAGATACTCGGGATTCCGTCTTGTGCTCAAAAAATTTAAAAAAGCCATGAAATACAATTTTCACATGAAAATACCACTTTCACATCACACATTCACCAAAAATACCCCATGTATATCACGCAAGTCAAATAATCCACTTTTTCATTCAAATGCATTTTTAAATCATACTCACACCAAAATAGCCCACAACACTTTTCACATCTCTTTAAAACATCAAAAAATCCTTTAAAAACTTTTATAAAACCTTTCCAAGATAGTCCAATCCACCTAACATCCCACACACATATCACATAATACTTCTTTTATAAAAAAAATCAATTTTTCACATCACACTCACTCAAGACTGCCCACAGACTTGTTTTGCAACGACATTACAATTTCATAAATCACCTCGAAAAATTACAAAATAGTATCAAAATGTTTGATATCAAAACTGACCACTTTATCCTTCAAAAACTCATTTTAAGAAAATAAACCCCCCAAAATAGTAAATAAACATCATTTTCACACTTTTTGTAACTCATTGAATCATTTACACTTTTCATAAAACCTACCCAAGGGGTATAACCATGTTTTTCTTAAAAATCCATTTGAAACAATTCTTTCAAGGACAAAATCACACCAATTCCAATCGAAAACAAAATTGGAATCCCTAGAAAAATTTATTAAACCACTCTTCAATTCTATAAAATTACCTCAAATAATACCACAGAAGATACACATGAAAAAAAAAATTCATAAAACACCTTCAATAAATATAATATGGTTTTACACATAAAACCCATTCAAAAAACCTCTTTTGAACCAAAAATCACATCAATACCCTACCAAAGTAAAATTTACATCCCAAAAAACATTTAATAAACCACTTTTATATGTTATAAACTAAACCCAAATATTAAAAAAAGAGTTACACATGAAAAAAAACCAATTTAAAGGAAAACTGAAACTATAAAATTAACCGCTTATCAAACTCTATCAAAAATGGTTTTATCACAATGAAAATCATATAAGGAACATTGAAAATAATTAAATCAGTATTTCTAACCAATCAATAAATTATTAAACATGTAATCACATATCTTAAGTGTCAAAACCCACAAATCTTTGTGTGAAACATCAACCGCACCACCACGGCACCTCAAGGATGTGAAAAGCAATATAAAACCTCAAGAATTCACCCAAAATAAAAGAAGTTAAACCCTAGGTTTGAAAAATAACATTTGGAGATTTTATAAATCATTTAAGGGTTAATTAATCCCAAAGGAAAGGGATGAAATCATAGAGGGAAAGACATACTTGCATGATTTTGATGTTTCCCACATCAAATATCCATTAAAAATGAGTTCCAAGGGATGGTGAGAGAGCTTAAAGGCTTTACATGGATGTTGGACAAAAAATGGAGAACAAATCGGTATATTTGGTTCATTTTCAGAAGGTAAAAAGGATCGAAACACTCAAAATTATAGTGAGCTTGACACCCTCCACGGTTTGGCTGCACAGTTTAGTAAACCATGTAGCCAAAACATGTGGCCTGTTCTAACCACAGAAAAAGTAATTTTTGGCCTCCAATTATATGGGGTCCAAGGGGGAAACCAACGGGGAATGGTTAAACAAGGATAAAAATAAAAAATTCACATAAAAATCACTCTTCTCACCCCAAAACACATCCAACTCAAGGGTAAAAACAACCTCAACAACTTACCCCAGAAGTGGTGTGTCACGACCCGCCCTCGGGGCCCGTGCCGTGACTACCCCAAGCCCGCCTTCCAATGGCCAGGGGCTGGCGACTAGCACCAAGGCGTAAATACCAACAAAAAGGGGAGGCATTGCCTTTGAAAAGTAAACAACCATCACAGAGTAAGCAAGCGGAATAGTAAACACTAAGTAAAAAACAGAGTACAACTGAAAGTGCGGAAAAGTAAATGGGCCAGTATACAAACCCAAACTGAAAGTAAAGTACATCTCAAAAGGGAAAACAACAACTATAAAGTAAAAGACGCTACACCGAGCCGTCCACTGGAAATCCAATCTGAAGGGTGGGTACATATAGCTCCACTGCTCCTCGGGTCCTGTCGTCCACTCCGAAAACGTCCCGCCTAGTGGTCCACCTCCAGGTACCGTCCTGCTCTGCAATCCTCAGCCAAGATCAACGCTGTCCGTCGTCTGCAACCAACACAACGTATTGCGGGCATAGCCTGTGCAGGGGTGAGTATAAGCTACTCAGTACGGACCCCGAGACCCCTGAAGGTCTCTCAAAATCCACAAAGGATAAACCACAAAGAAAGGTACAATCACGAAGTAACAACCGACACTGCTTAGGTATATGCCCACACATATACCTAAGTCATCAATTCCAATACGCTCCAACCTCCGAGCCCAATTACAAATCAGTCCACACAGGAAAGTAAACGTATTCCACACAGGAAAGAAAAACGAAATCCACACAGGATAGCACAACTCAATCCATACAGGAAAGCAACAGGATTCAGCTCACACAGGTATACTTCTTCGAAAGACGATAAAGATGATCTCTGATCCATCTAAGTCGTCGGACCCACGAAGGATCGATAGGTAACTAACCCCCGCAAGACCCACACAGGATCGGGCCCACACAGGATCGGGCCCACACAGGACCTGTAGGCACTGGTTCACACAGGACCGCTGAGCGCAAAGACCCACACAGGATCAGACCCACACAGGATCAGGCCCACACAGGACCTGTAGCACTGATCCACGTAGGATCACTGAGTTCTGTAGTCGTCTTCGTCAAATCCACTAAGTATCTCTGTACTGTCGTCGTCGTAGTCACAGTAGCAGTAGTAGTAGTAGTAGCAGTAGCAGTTACAGTCGCAGCCAGCACTAGAGTTCCCGCACACAGCAAGCTCGTTCGGGAGGGTCCGCTCCACGAGCCGAGAGACTGATACATCAACTGTCACTAATCCCAAAGTTGATGTATCCAAAAGTTTTGTATCGTCAACAGGAACTCAACGCAACAGACGGCGCGTCGATCGGACGCCCGGTCTGAGAGTTATTGGCTTTTTCGTCCCAGGGGCCAGGTTGGTTTTTAAGGCAAAACCAACCTGACCGTACTCCACCTGCATCCAAACCTCGGGCGAAGTATTCCAAAAGATCCTTCTCACTAATAGGAACACAAAAAAACTGACGGCACGTCAATCGAACGTTCGTAGCTCATGATATGAGCGTTTCCGCTCCGAGGGCCTGGTTGGTTTCGTGTACGAACCAACCCGTCCGAACACAAAGTAATCCGAAACCTTGAGTGCGATATACCGAAATGACCATCTCGATCCAAGGATCGTATCGCCGCTGAAGGTTCGTCGATCGGAGGTCCGTAGATCACGTTATGGGAAAAATACCGAAATCGATTCGAAAACGGGGGGTTCGGGTCCAGGGCGACCCGGCCCGACCCCCCTGGGTCGGCCCAAACCGGGTCGACCCGACCCGGCCCGACCGGCAGCGGTCCGGCGCGGCGGCGTGGCCCTGCACGGCGGCGCGGTTCGGCGCGGCGGCGCGGCCCGGTCGGCGGCGGTGCGGCCTGGCGCCGCACGGGTGCTACACGCGTGGGGTAAAGCCCCCACCCCTCCTTGCTGGCGGCGCGGCTGAAAGACGCGCCTTTGGAGAAACCGACCCCCACGTGGGGACCTGCTTTTGAGAAAACGGGGGGGCACTGCCCCCCCCCCCCTTTGTGCAACCGCGGCCCCCCCTTTATGGGGGGCCGGTTTTGGCCAGCCAGGGGAATTTATTCCCCCAGTCCATCTCCCTTCCGGCCGGGCCCAACATGGCCGGACGGTTCTTCCTCAACGGGATCAGCAAGGCCGGTCCCCCTTCCTGCTTCCGTCACCGGCGGCCCGACGAGCCGCCGGTCTTCTAGTTCCGCCGCGGTCCGGAACCGGCCGCGGCCTTCGTCATCCGGCACGGTGCGACGGCACCGCGCCCCTCCGCCGCGGCCCCACTCCGGCCGCGGCGCCTTCGGTTCCCTTCGACGAGACGCAACGGCGTCGCATTCATGATAAACCTTCGACGGCGCGGCGCGACGGCACCGCGCAATATAGCCATGCGATTCCCGCGTGGTGCAACGGCACCACGCCTTCTCGTTCATCCACAAGAATATAAAAAATAATCAAGAATGAAGGAGGGGGAATTCGGCCGTGTTTGTGTGGTCCGACCCCCCTCTCGTTAGACGACAACACTTAAATATTTATCCACCAGATTATCATGCTAGAACCAAGAAAGAGATTAAAAAATTAATCAACAACAAACCCCTACCTCAGTTTCAAGATCGATGATCGTCAACGACCCGCGGAAGACGTGTCGCGGTGGTCGGCGTCACGGAAGAAGGACGTCGATGTCATGAAGCGAGGATTCGATGTTCTTTGACGACGATTTCGTCACGGGAAAAACATCACGGAAGAAATGACGTGGAAGAGGACATCGACGGTGTCGCGGGTATGGCGTCGCGGAAGACGGTTCGCGAGAACGTGGCGTTCTTCGTCGAAGCTCGAAGGTTCTTCGCGTTATTCGTCAAAGCATGAAGAAGAAGAAGAAGAAGAAGAAGGCTTCAAAATCTTCCAAGGAGGCTAGATAATTCTAACCAAATAAAATAAGCTAAGGGCTTATTTTATTTACACACTTAACAATTTGAATTTCAAAGGATTGAAATTCAAACAATTCAACTTCATTAATTAACAAAGTTGTCATGTCATTAAAAGAGGTGTTTAAGGGAGTTTTAAAAGAGAAGAAGAAGAGTTATGCTTCGGGTGGGCCCCACCAGACTTAATCCTCCCATGGGAGGTTATGTGGATGTGGGTCCCACCACTAACTCCCTTTTGGATAAGTTAACCAATATGTTACAATAAAAATTTGTAATCCACAATTTTTATTTAACTTATTCTAAACTCCCAAAAACTATCTCTCAACCCGAAATAAACGCAACCATGGAAAAGGTCTCCTTAAGCGAATATCGGCGCTGCGAGTTCATTGGTTTCCTCGGATTTCAATTCCGAGCACCGGGTCAAAAGTTAGAAATTCCCGCTCGTTCGTTCAATGAACGTACCCGAGGAGAACTTTTGAAATAAATTCCGGGCACTCCGGGCCTCGGAATCAGGTGCCGTCAGAAACCGTGCTCTTGTAAAATTCCAAATAAAATTAAGAAAAAATTCCCCTTGAATTTTAAGGGTCTTTACATTACTCCCACCTTAGGCCTTTACGTCTCCGTAAAGATACATCAAAAACTAGGGAAACAAATGAGGGTACTGAGCACGCATCTGAGCCTCCTGCTGCCATGTGCTCTCCTGGAGATTCCCGTGCTGCCATCTGATGCGCACAAGAGGAATCGATCTCCCATGTAGGACCCGCTCTTGTCGATCCTCTATCTCCACCGGGACCTCCGTAAAAGTCGCCACATCGTCAACGTCAAGATCCCCATGGTCAATGATGTGTGTCGGGTCGTGCACGTATCTCCTCAGCTGAGATACGTGGAAGACGTCGTGCACTCGGTGCAACTGAGGTGGTAGAGCCAGGCGATAAGCCACCTCGCCAATCCTGCAGAGGACCTGGAAGGGTCCGATGAAGCGCGGAGATAACTTTCCGCCTCGACCGAATCTCCGAATACCACGTCGAGGTGAGACCTGCAAGAAGACATAGTCGCCATCCTCGAATTCTAGTGGCCTCCGCCTCCTGTCAGCATATGACTTCTGTCGGCTCTGTGCTGTCCTCATCTGCTCCTGGATGACCTGGACCTTCTCTGTCGTGGCTTGGACCATCTCCGGTCCCACAAGTGCTGACTCCCCATGGTCTGTCCAGCACAAAGGAGATCTACAAGGTCGGCCGTACAATGCCTCGTATGGTGCCATCCCGATGGTGGAGTGGTAGCTGTTGTTGTACGCAAACTCCACCAAGGGTAGGTGGTCCTCCCAGCTTCGACCAAAGTTGAGGACACATGCGCAGAGCATGTCCTCGAGAGTCTGAATGGTCCTCTCCGTCTGAGCATCCGTCTGAGGGTGAAAAGCTGTGCTCAGATGTAGCTGCGTCCTGAACTCCTCCTGTAACCCCTACCAAATCTAGGAAGTAAAGCGAGCATCTCGATCGGAGACGATAGATGATGAAACGCCGTGGAGCCGCACAATCTCCTGAACGTAGAGACGTCCCAAGCTCTCCACTGAACCCTGCTCTCTGATGGGTAAGAAGTGTGCCGACTTGGTGAGTCGGTCAAAAATCACCCAGATGGAGTCGTGACCTCTGGAAGTGCGTGGAAGTCCAGTCACGAAGTCCATAGATATGCCGTCCCACTTCCACTCCGGGATCTCCAAGGGCTGTACCAAGCCTACTGGTACCTGATGCTCTGCCTTCACCTACTGGCAGGTGAGACATCGAGAAACGAACTCTGCTACAGCCTTCTTCATGCCTGACCACTAGTGCGGTCGTCTGAGATCCTGGTACATCTTCGCCACTCCAGGATGTACCGCCAAAGGAGAAGTGTGAAACTCTCTCAGCACCTCCTCTCGCAAAGCGACTGGTACCATGGTACATCCCCTGAAAAGGATGTCCTGCTCTGCTCCAAGGGAGAAACCATCAGGTTCCTGTCCCGAGGATATCTGTGCACGCTGTGTCTCACAATCAGCATCCTCACGTTGTACCTCTCTGACCCGCTGCTGTAGTGGAGAGGTGACTGTGAGAGACTAGAGGAAGGCTGCTCCATCTCTATCCACGAAGGATATCTGTAAAGAGGCTAGCTGCTCCGTCGCCTCCTCAAGTATCTGAATGCCCGTCCTCCTGCTGAGGGCATCAGCTACTACGTTCCCCTTCCCAGGAGTATAGACTATCTCAAAGTCATAGTCCTAGAGGAACTCGAGCCATCGCCGCTGTCTCAGGTTCAGGTCCTTCTACGAGAAGATATACCTGAGACTTTGATGATCAGAAAAGACTGTAAAATGCTCGCCCATCAAATAGTGCCGCCATGTCTTCAGATCAAAGACCACCGCTGCCAACTCCAGGTCATGGGTAGCGTAGTTCTGCTCATGTGGCCTCAACTGACGTGATCCATAGGCGATCACTACCTGATCCAGCATCAGAACGCATCCGAGTCCAGTCCCTGATGCATCGCAGTAGACTACGTACCCTACTCCCTCCTCAGGCAACCTCAAGATAGGTGCGCTAGTCAATCTATGTCTCAGCTCCTGGAAGCTCTGCTGACATCTTTCTGACCACACGAAGGGTTTACCCTTCCTCTTCAAAGCTGTGAGTGGTGCCGCAACTCTAGAGAAGTCTGACACAAATCTCCGATAGTATCTAGCAAGTCCCAATAAACTCCGAACCTCAGTCACGCTCCTGGGTGGCTCCCATGCTAACACAGCCTCGATCTTTGCAGGATCCACTACAACTCCCGCCTCAGAGATAACGTATCCCAAGAAGTGGACCTCATGTATCCAGAACTGGCACTTCGAGAGCTTACCATAAAGTTGGTTCTCTCGGAGGGTGTCTAGTACAACTCGCAAGTGGTAGGTGTGCTCCTCCTCAGTCGTAGAGTAAATCAGAATGTCGTCGATGAAGACCACGACAAAACGATCAAGTTATGACTGAATGATCCTATTCATGAGGGCCATGAACACTGCTGGAGCATTGGTTACGCCGAAAGGCATAACCAAGAACTCATAATGGCCATACCGACATCGGAAGGCCGTCTTCTGCACGTCCTCGTATCTAAATCTGAGCTGATGATTTCCTGACCGGAGGTCTATCTTCGAGAACCACCGTGCTCCCTTGAGCTAATCATAGAGTTCATCAATCCTCGGTAGCAGATACTTGTTCTTCACTGTCACCTGGTTCAGGCGACAATAGTCAACAAAAAGTCGCAAGCTTCTGTCCGCCTTCTTGGTGAACAATATCAGGGAAGCCCAGGGTGAAACACTGGGTCGGATGAACCCCTTGCCCTGCAAGTCCTCCAACTGTACCCGTAGCTCTCGAAGCTCGGCGGGGGCCATCCGATATGATGGAGTGGATATTGGGGCTGTCCTGGGGTTTAGGTCAATATAAAAGTCAACCTCTCTGCGAGGAGGTAGCCCTGGAACGTCGTCGGGAAAAACGTCCGCAAACTGATCCACCACTGCCGGAAAACCAGGACTCCGCACATCAACTGCTCCAAGGATGAGGCTAGCCAACTGATGAGTGATGGGTTGTCCTCTCCTCCGCGGAAGTCCATCCTGTGCTGCAAAGGCTCCCTGGTGAACCTGCTCCTGTCGGTGCGTACACATCGCACCTTGCGCCTAAAACAGTCAATCTGTGCATGGACCGTAGTTAGCCAATCCATGCCCAAGATGACGTCGTAAGGCCTCGACGCTGCTACAAGAAGATTCCAGCCGAAGCTCTCGCCTCCTAGATTAAGCTCACACTGCCGACACCAGTGCGTAATCGTCGAGTCTACTCCCGTAGGAGTCTCTAGCCGTAAGGATCGAGCCAACAGCTCTGTCGGAATCTCCGAGCTCTAAACAAGGGCAGCAACTATGAAAGAGTGACTTGCTCTTGTGTCTATAAGAACTGCAGAAAGGGTGGAATAGACACAGATAGTACCTTGAATCATCTCGGGTGCGCCGTGGTCGTAGGCCTCTGCTGCCTGGAGCTGTGCCTGTCTCTGCCCGCCAGCTCCCTGTGGTCGGGGTGGACCTCCTGGTGGTGGTGGTGGCAGAGCCTCAATGCGTTGCCCACCACCTGCTGCTCGGCCAGCTCCTCTGCCTCGTCCGCCTCCTCCCTACGGACCACGACGGTCGACCCTCTGCCTCTGCCTCGGTGGTCCCTCAACCGTCTGCTGCTCCTCAGCACGGCGGGTCGGGCAGTCACGAGCCATGTGGCCCTGCCCACCGCACGAGTAGCACTGTCTGCCTCTCGAAAGACTGGCTCCTCGCTATGTGCCCCGCACTGCTGAGCCAGTGTCCTGAGGTCGTCTTCCTGAAGGTCTGGTCTGCCTGAACCCTTGAGTCATCCGTTGACTTCCTGCTGCAGGTGACTCTGCCACGTGCCGCCCTGCGGTGGGTCTCGGCGCTGGTGTAGACTCAGCAACGAAGCTCTCGACCAGAAGGGCCCGCTCCAGTACTCCTGTCTGAGTCGGTATGCTGAGGGAGATCAGAGATGCCCTGATCTCGTGTCTCAAACCCTGCTCGAAGGTCCGGGCCCGGAAGAATGGGTCCCATACCATGTCTGTCGAGTAGCGCGAGAGATCAGTAAATCTCGTCGAGTACTGAGCGACCATCATGCTGCCCTACTGCAGCTGAAGAAGCTCCTGGATACGCACCGCACGAAGGGTGGCTGGGACGAACTCCGAGCGGAAGATGCTCTCAAAGTCCATCCAAAGTAGAGATGCCTCATCGTGCACCTGGAGCATCAAGCTCCACCATCAGCCCGCTGCTGCGTGTAGTAGGCCTGCAGCGAGGATCAACATGAGGTCTGCTGGTGTCCTCACTAGACTAAACACACGTACCATGGCCTCCAGCCAGTCCTCTGCTGCCTGGGGGTCCGTCTCCCCACGGAACCTAGGTGGTCACTGGCGCTGAAACTCATGCAGTGCACTGAGGCGACGTGCATCATCAACGGCTGGTGCTGGAGGCATCGGTGGCTCGGTGGGTAGAGCTACCGCCGGTGCCACTGCTGACAAAGGGCCCTGCACCGAGGCCTCGTCACTCGGTGGGCTGTCGTCACACTCGACTCTCGGAACCCTAGCTGGCTGCCATCGTGGGGCCATCCTGAAAAGGAAACAGGTGCGCCACGGTCAGAACAATATACCTAGTGAGCTGATACATAAATTAATCACAAAGAAAACTTTGAAACACACACGCAATCAATGTTTTCGTACATTAAGTCGGAAATCAGAAGTCAGGGTCCTGGTGTACGGATACGTCGGCCGCCACACCAACAATGGACTCCCTGGACTGATAACCACACTCAATACGCTAAACATTATTGCTTCTCATAGAAAAATCAGAGTTCGTGGTAGAACCGAACTCCTCTGATACCAATTTGTCACGACCCGCCCTCGGGTCCCGTGCCGTGACTACCCCAAGCCCGCCTTCCAAAGGCCAGGGGTTGGCGACTAGCACCAAGGCGTAAATCCCAACAAAAAGGGGAGGCATTGCCTTTGAAAAGTAATCAACCATCAGAGAGTAAGCAAGCAGAATAGTAAACACTAAGTAAAAAACAGAGTACAACTGAAAGTGTGGAAAAGTAAATGGGCCAGTATACAAACCCAAACTGAAAGTAAAGTACAACTCGAAAGGGAAAACAACAACTGTAAAGTAAAAGCCGCTACACCGAGCCGTCCACTGGAAATCCCACCTGAAGGGTGGGTATAGATAGCTCCACTGCTCCTCGGGTCCCGTCATCCGCTCCGAACACGTCCCGCCTAGTGGTCCACCTCCAGGTACCGTCCTGCTCTGCAAGCCTCAGCCAAGATCAATGTTGTCCGTCGTCTGCAACCAACACAATGTAGTGCGGGCATAGCCCGTTCAGGGGTGAGTATAAGCTACTCAGTAGGGACCCCGAGACCCCTGAAGGTCTCTCAAAATCCACAAAGGATAAACCACAAAGAAAGGTACAATCATGAAGTAACAACCGACACTGCTTAGGTATATGCCCATACATATACCTAAGTCATCAATTCCAATACGCTCCAACCTCCGAGCCCAAGAAAAACTCCGTCCACACAAGAAAGTAAATGTATTCTACACAGGAAAGCAAAACGAAATCCACACAGGATAGCACAACTCAATCCATACAGGAAAGCAACAAGATTCAGCTCACACCGGTATACTTCTTTGAAAGACGATAAAGATGATCTCTGATCCATCTAAGTCGTCGGACCCACGAAGGATCGATAGGTAACTAACCCCCGCAAGACCCACACAGGATCGGGCCCACACAGGACCTGTAGGCGCTGGTTCACACAGGACCGCTGAGCGCAAAGACCCACACAGGATCGGACCCACACAGGATCGAGCCCACACAGGACTTGTAGCACAGATCCACGTAGGATCGCTGAGTGCTGTAGTCATCGTCGTCGAATCCACTAAGGATCTCTGTACTGTCGTCATCGCAGTCACAATCGCAGTTGCAGTAGCAGTATCAGTAGCAGTCACAGTCGCAGCCAGCACTAGGGTTCCCGCACACAGCAAGCTCGTTCGGGAGGGTCCGCTCCACGAGCCGAGAAACTGATACATCAACTGTCACTATGCCTAGAGTTTATGTATCCAAAAGTCTTGTATCGTCAATAGGAACTCAACGCAACAGATGGTGCGTCGATCGGACGCCTGGTCTGAGAGTTATTGGTTTTTTCGTCCCAGGGGCCCTGTTGGTTTTTAAGTCAAAACCAACCCGACCGTACTCCACCTGCATCCAAATCTCAGTCGGAGTATGCCAAAAGATCCGTCTCACTAAGAGGAACACAACAAAACTGAAGGCACGTCAATCGGACATCCGTAGCTCATGATATGAGCATTTCCGCTCCGAGGGCCCGGTTGGTTTCGTGTACGAACCAACCCGGCCGAACTCAAAGTAATCCAAAACCTTGAGTGCGATATACCGAAATGACCGTCTCGATCCAAGGATATTATCGCCACTGATGGTTCGTCGATCGGAGGTCCGTAGCTCATGTTATGGGCAAAATACCGAAATCAATTCGAAAACGGGGGGTCCGGGTCCGGGGCGACCCGGCCCGACCCCCCTGGGTCGGCCCGAACGGGGTCGACCCGACCCGGGTCCGACCCGACCCGGCCGTCGGCGGTCCGGCGCGGCGGCGTGGTGCGGCCTGCGACGGTGCGGCCTGGCGTCGCACGGGTGCTACGCGCGGGGGGCAAAGCCCCCGCCCCTCCTTGCTGGCGGCGCGGCTGAAAGCCGCGCCTTTGGAGAAACCGGCCCCCCACGTGTGGGCTTGCTTTTGAGAAAACGGGGGGGCGCTGCCCCCCCCCCCCTTTGTGTAACCGCGGCCCCCCTTTATGGGGGCTAGTTTTGGCCAGCCGAGGGAATTTATTCCCCCGGTCCATCTCCCTTCCAGCCGGCCCAACATGGCCGGCCGGTTCTTCCTCAACGGGACCGGTAAGGCCGGTCCCCCTTTCGGCTTCCGTCACAGGCGGCCCGGCGAGCCGCCGGTCTTCTCGTTCCACCGCGGCCCTGAACCGGCCGCGGCCTTCGTCATCCGGCACGGTGCGATGGCACCGCTCCCCTCCGCCGCGGTGCCTTCGGTTCCCTTCGACGCGACGAGACGACGTCGCATTCATGATAATCCTTCCACGGCGCCGCGCGACGGCGCTGTGCAATATAGCCGTGCGATTCCCACGTGGTGCGGCGACACCATGCCTTCTCGTTCATCCACAAGAATATAAAAAATAATCAAGAAAAAAGGAGGGGGAATTTAGCCGTGTTTGTGCGGTCCGACCCCCCTCTCGTTAGATGATAACACTTAAATATTTATCCACCAGATTATCATGCTAGAACCAAGAACGAGATTAAATAATTAATCAACAACAAACCCCTACCTCGGTTTCATGATCGATGATCATCAATGACCCGTGGAAGACGCGTCGCGGTGGTCGGTGTCACGAAAGAAGGACGTCGATGTCGTGAAGTGAGGATTCGAAGTTATTTGACGACAATTTCGTCGCGGGAAAAACGTCGCGGAAGAAATGACGTGGAAGAGGACGTCGACGGTGTCGCGGGTACGGCGTCGCGGAAGACGGTTCCCGAGAACATGGCGTTCTTTGTCGAAGCTCGAAGGTTCTTCGCGTTCTTCGTCAAAGCTTGAAGAAGAAGAAGAAGAAGGCTTCAAAATCTCCCAAGGAGGCTAGAAAATTCTAACCAAATAAAATAAGCTAAGGGCTTATTTTATTTACACACTTAACAATTTGAATTTCAAAGGATTGAAATTCAAACAATTCAACTCCATTAATTAACAAAGTTGTCATGTCATTAAAAGAGGAGTTTAAGGGAGTTTTAAAAGAGAAGAAGAAGAGTTATGCTTCAGGTGGGCCCCACCACACTTAATCCTTCCAAGGGAGGTTAAGTGGATGTGGGTCCCACCACTAACTCCCTTTCGGAGAAGTTAACCAATAAGTTAAAATAAAAAATTTTAATCCACAATTTTTATTTAACTTATTCTAAACTCCCAAAAACTAACTCTCAACTTGAAATAAACGCAACCTCGGAAAAGGTCTCCTTAAGAGAATATCGGCGCTGCGAGTTCATCAGTGTCCTCAGATTTCAATTCCGAGCACCGGGTCAAAAGTTAGAAATTCCCGCTCGTTCGTTCACTGAACGTACCCGAGCCGAACTTCGGAAATTAATTCCGGGCACTCCGGGCCTCGGAATCAGGTGCCGTCGAAACCGCGCTCTTTTAAAATTCCATAGAAGATTAAGAAAAAATTTCACTTGAATTTTACGGGTCTTTAAATGGTGCCACTAGGAGTGTCACTAATCCACCTCCAAAACACCACAAACTCATCACATCCCTTTGACCAACATGGAGGCAAAGTACCACACAAGACCCCCAAGACCAAGGTCATAGATAAAGAACACAAGAGACACCAAAATTTCAAACTTGGAACACCCAGAAACCAAGAGAGAGCTAAGAAATGAAGGAGGATTTGAACGAAAGCCTAGAATTGAATATATGGGAGTGAAAATTCTACCCATCATAAAGATTTCCACCACCAGAAATCCACAATAACACCAAATCAAAAACCAATCCCAACTGAGTAACCATGATGCACTCCTTTTCCAAACTTCTCCCCCAAAGGCCAAAACACAGAGAATGATCAATTAATCAATACTATAATAAACCAAAAATTACACCACTTTCTTGAAAAATAATGCACATTTAGACTTTATCCTAAATGAAAACTTGAAAAACACTATCTAAACAATACTACAAAAATTTACCTAAAAACAACAATAATGAATATGTTTACACTTAATTTGATTTAACCAAACCATCAGGCATTCTCCAATCCCAATGTTTACCCAAGGAAGATGTCGGTAGTTAGATAGCTCTGAAAAATAATACCTCCCACCAAGAAAAGACCAAGGAAATATATTATTTACTAGTATAGGGAGACAAAAAAGTCTCCCCATCATAAGAGACAACTTGAATTTTCCTCAGACATGATCAGGGAACTAACACGGGGAGGCCCGAACGGACTCCCCAATACAAGGGCTAAAATACCATCAGACCTTTCCAAAAGATATTAAATAAAATTCATAGTGGGTATCCCCACTATAATAAACAACCAAATTAAATGAACATAACGGTCCTTCTTGGAATGATCCCAAAACATAGTGAGATGGGATGGCTTCACAGTTAGTCCCCATAGTTTGGGAAGCCTTGAAGTAACCAATTAAATCATTATTTCCACATTTCTCACAAATCGTGTCCTCAACCATGATGATATCAGAGTTCTAAACTATTCCCATCTTTAATACATAGGATATGACTTTATACAGAGGTATGGATGACCCTTGGATTTCTCTTGACTACATGCCAGCTTTACTCAAAACCTATGGCTGGTTCTCAAATTATTGAAGCATCTTCGGACTCATAATTAGGCTCTAGAAACCCCCTGGACGAAACATCTTCTTCCAATGATACAAACAACTACACAGAAATCCTAGATAAGTTTACCAATACAAAACACATTCCAAAATAAACTTACACTAACCCTACATTTCACTGAAACAATGGCTTAGAAGATGCACGCACATCACACCTTTTTTATTTGAGTGAAAAAAATAGAAGGAAAAGACACATATAACCACATTCCTCTAAATCAGGGGATTTTTTTTTTGTTTTATTATATGGAATTCATACTCCCAACACAATAGAGACTCTTATATTATTTTTTGACCTTCAAATTTATAGTAAAATGATCATATGACCTTAAAAGGTGTCACTGAACATGACCATTGCGACTAATAAAAACAATACAAGGAAAGGGACCTTATGCCAAGCCCCTAAACAATACCCAATTATATAAAGTTTCCATAATAGACTTTCATGACCATATTTCCCACACTAGTGGATTAAAATTAAATACTACTTCAAAGAGACTATGAAGGACCCAGAGGCCCTGTTAAACACCATCCCGACATCCATCCACACTAACAACCTCATACCACTTCCACCTTCAACGAATCAAGTAACAGAAGATACTAAGGTTTATTTCAACCTTCCAAGAACACTATCCCATGAAAAAAGGATCTAAAAATAAATTAATGGAAATTATGTAAACTCAATATCCAATGCTCGAGAAAAATATTCGTTATATTGATCAACTAAAATATTTTTCAATGGAGAAACAATTAGATTTACACTTCAGTCATGCACTAAACCTTAATGGGGGCATAGATTATCTAATGAGAGTACCGTAGGACCAAACCAAGCTAGTCCACTGGTCAAAAATTCCACAAAATATAACATAAAAGATGAGGGGAACCACAATAAATAATTCCCAAACATTTCTCAGAAGAGACCACTTACCATCCCTTCAACCCAGCTTACTGACCGAACACAAACCCAAAACACTACTAAAACATGAGGGGTTATTAGAATCAAAATATCCCAAAACATCAGAATTTTAAAAAACACAGAATACACACCATCCAAAACCAACCATCAAGATATAATTTTTTCCATTAAAATCATTTCTTTGAAAACAAACGGTTCAACAATTAACGTATCTACTAATGGTACCCCATGGGCCTCACACATGCATGTTTCCATGCCACACATGGCACCCTCCTCATATCAAGCCCGATACTCATCCATCCATGCCATCAAACATCCATCATCCCATATAACCCCATGAGTTTGTTCTCTCATGTAAATACCAAAGTTTAAAACAAAAATTCTTTCAACATTTCAAAACCAAAACGATCAACCAAAATGTTATTTTTCTCAAGACCGTTAACCATGGGATCAAATTCCTAATTTAAATCATAATTTTTTTAGAAAATACAATAATTTAAATAAGAATTTAATTTCAATACATTTACATTAATTTCAAAACATTTCAGCCCATTAAAATACCTTTCCAAAGTTTAGAGAACTCTATTGGAAACACTTTTTCAAAAACAACTTTATCATAGTCCCTACTTTAAAAATAGGTGAAAACAAACCATTTTATATTTCAAAAGTATTATTAAATTTTAGTTCCACAATTTAAAAAATAAAAACATTACCTCTTCATTGCAAAATCATTTCACAAAAATTTTACTCCTCTAAAAAACAAGTCATTTTTTCATTAAAACCAAACTTCAAATATTTCAAAACAAAAGAACACAAGATAATGCGAGAGAAAATATGTTTTAGTGGGTGACTTGGATATATAGTTGGAAACCACAAATCAATCAATTATCCATCCCAAAGAGTGTTAATGGGTATTATACATGGATCCACATGGATTTCTATGCCCTACGAGCTCATTGGGACCATTAACCCAACTCTCCTTTCATTTCCCCTAATCATTATCAAACCAATAAAACCAAAGGACATAGACAAATACATACTTCCCCTTGAGACTCAAATCCCGTCATGAGGTTTGTTGTACAAGAACGCTACCCATAACTATAATTTTAAGTCCATGAAATCCTAGATTTAGACTATTCGGAATCGTCCCTAATTAACAAGACCCAAAAAGTAAAACTGAACCCCCTTTGATACCATTTTGTCATGAACCGAATCATGTCACCATCAAAACTGAAACCAAAAACAGCCCATGACAAGCCCTGAAGGGCATTCCTGATCCCCATAGGTTAGAACAGGTTCTTTGGAATCATATAATGAATTTTGGGAACAATTTACCTGAGTTTATAAACATAAATCAACTAACAAATCCCATAAAAAATTCTATATTTTTTCAAACCAAATCACCTTTTACAAAATATTAGAATTTAATTAAATAATTTAAAACAACTCTAAAAGACTAATGAAGATGATGAAAAACACTATGAACATCCCCAAAACCATCCTCATGGATAGAGGCATCGCCCTCATGCCATCCCAAAAATACAACACCATAGAGGAGCTCTAGAAACCTGAAACATTGACACAAGAGCTGTACCCAAACCAGGGACAAAAATAACAAAGTCTACTTAACCCCAAAGGTTTAAGTAGGGTGTGAGAAAAATCCTAGTAGGATACCAACACTAAGAGAGTTTATATGAAAAAAATTAAAATACTAAAAGCTTTCATGTTTTTTAAACAAGAAATGTTAGTTACAAATTCCAAAGGATGCAACTTTAAGTAAAAACCCTTTTTTATGTGGGTATTTTAAGGATTAAACACTTTTAAATAAAATAAAAAAAGATACTTAATTTTCCTTCCAAAAATTCTGTATGCTGATGGTAATCACAAATCATCCAATGAGCACAAGATATATGAAATAACCCCCAGGCACTAGCTTCCTGTGGGTCCCAGTTACCTCGTATCTCGATGAATGTACCAATCACAGTATCTTTTCTTGTGCACGAGCTACTAGTAGGGAACATACTCATAACATAGTAGTCCCCATAATAATAATTATAATAATCATCATCATCATCATCATTATAGTAGTTTAGTTAGTGTTTTCATTTTCAATCTTGCTGCATGAAACTGAGGCCAAACCACATGGGATCACTAGCATACTAGTACACGTCCACCCACCGAGATACTCAGGTTTCCCTCTTGTACTCAAACAAGATAAAAAAGACATGAAATATAATTTTCACATGAAAATATCCATTCCACATCACTCATTCACCAAAAATATCCCATTTATATCACAGAAGTCACATATTCCACATATTCATTCAAATGCATTTTCCAAACATACTCACACCAAAATAAACCACAACACTTTTCACATCTTGTTAACACATCAAAAAATTGGTTAAAAAATTTTATAAATCCTTTCCATGATATTACAACCCACATTTCAACACACACAAATATCACATAATATAGTTTTTATAAAAAAAATCCATTTTTCTCATCACAGTAACACAAAATAGCCCACACTTATATTTCGCACCCACATCACAATTTCATAAATCACCTTAACAAATTAAAAAATATTTTTAAAAAATTTGACATCAAAATTAACAACTTTCTCTTTAAAAAACTTATTTTAAGAACATGAACCCACATAAATAGTACATAAATATCCTTTTTTCATTTTTGGCATCTCATTGAATCATTTATAATTTTCATAAAACCAACCCAAGGGGTATAACCATGTTTTCAATTAAAACCCATTTAAAATTCCTATTTTAAGGACAAAATCACACCAATGCCAATACAAAATAGAATTGGAATCCCAAGAATCATTTAATAAACCACTCTAATGTGTTATATAATTACCTCAAATAATACCAAAAAATATACACATCAAAATCACACATATTTATAAAACACCTGTAAGAATTATAACAATGTTTTACACATAAAACCCCTTAAAAAACCCACTATTAAACCCAAAAGAACACCACGACCCTACCAAATGAGAATTATCATCCCAAAAAACATTTAATAAACCACATTCTTATGTTATAAACTAAACCAAAATATTAAAATAATAGTCACACCTAAAAAACAACCAATTTGAAGAAAAAGTGAAACAATAAAATTAACCGCATAACAAAATCCATCTAAAATGGTTTTCACACAATGAAATCATATAAGGAACATTTAAAATAATTTAATCAAGAATGATAACTCATAAATAAATTATTAAACATGGAATCACCTAGTGAAAGAGTTGAAACCCTCACATCTTGGTGTGAAACATCAACTGCACCATCGCCACCCCTCAAGGAAGTGAAAAGCAACCTAAAACCTCTCAATTTCACCCAAAAAAGAAGTTAAATACTAGGTACGAAACCTAATATCTAGAAATTTTAGAACTCACGAAAGGTTGAAAGAAATCCCAAGGAATGGTAGGAAATCTGTTAGACTGAGTGGACACTCAAGAGGGGGGGAGGGGTGAAATGAGTTCCAATTAAAATTTCTGTTAAAATATTGTCTAGTTAAAATCCCCCGATTTATAAAATAAGTTAAACTGTAGTGAATTTATACAGATTGTTAATGTTCACATAGATTCTCAAAGATTGATTAGGTCTCAGTTATTTTAACCACAAGATCAAACTAACTTTTGAAACTAATCTACTGATTTACAATAAGTGTAAACACTTTCTAATCTAACTATCAATGTAGCTTCAAAATAATTTTTTATTTCAAAGTAATAACAGCGTAATAAATATAATATATGTAGTAACATTAAACTTAAATAAAATACGCATAACAGATATAACAAGAAGTTCAGTCTCATGCCGAGACTTAATCCTATCAAATATATATAAAAATATGATCCACACCCCGGATTGGGGTTAACAAAAGTTTTACAAAAACTCTCCAGGTCCAAGACCTCTACCACTAATATTCGTGGGAAACAAAACAACAGCAAACTAGCTGTTCAGGTCACACATGACCTCTACTACTATCCCAGTGGGAAATAAAAAGGAAAGAGTTTGAGTGAGGATTTACAGATCCTCCAGTTAACGTTCAAGAAATAGTGTATGTGTAAAAATACATAAGATGACACACACTGCTCGAAAAGTAAATAATGAATCACAGAGCAGAGATATAGAGTTTAGAAATGGCTCTTGTGATTGTCAATGTAGCTCTGGACTCATTGGATTGAGCAGGAATGCTTTAGAGTCCTTCTCTGGTTTTTATTTTGAAAAGCAGAGTGTCGTAGTTCAGCTTGTGTTCTACAGTCTCTTGATTCGTCGTGTGTTCTTTGGAAATGTAGGATTTCATGTATAGAACTTCTTTTAGAATTGTGAAACATGTTTTTTACAGTGTTTCTCTGGATTTTTCTTCTGTTCAGTATAGAGCTCGCATGTATCGTAGTATGCGTGTCGAGATGTGTCAAGCGTGCATGTCTTCTCTAATGCAGATCAATCTTCTTTATGTTCAACAACCTCTGGTAGTAGGAATGATTCCCTTTTCATAGGTACAAGATACAGTTTCTTGTCATGCCAACAACTAACATTAAATAACATTAATTTCATTAAAAACAAAAAATATGACCGTTAGCATTATTTAAAATAATGTTGACAAAAACATAAGAAACGGTGTCACAGTGATCATGGAAACGATGTCTTCTTCACGGTGTCTGATCACGGTGTCTGGTCACGGTGAGTCCTTCACGGTGTCTGGGTTACGGTGAGTGGTCACGGTGTCTAGTCACGGTGAGTCCTTCACGGTGTCTGGGTTATAGTGTCTGGTCACGGTGTCTGGTCACGATGAGTCCTTCACGGTGTCTCCATATGTAGACAAAAAAATATGTATTTGGACTAAGACAATGAAATGCAGAATATGGGTGAAGGTTAATCATTATAGATAATATATGAGATAATTGTGATTATGCATAAAACATGTAAAGACTAATTAACATTCATAAGATTTGTTATTATAAAAACATGATATGCACCTATTTTTGAGTTTGAAGAGCATTAACAAGATGTGCACTGAAGATCAAGATTAATTAACAGTAATGAGATTTGTGATTATTAAAACATGATTAACACATGAAGATTCCAACAATCTCCCCCTTTTTGATGATCACAAATCATATATAGGGAGAATATAAATGACATTTAATATTAATGATACTAGTATGGAAAAAACAATATAGAAAAGATACTTGCAGTTTTCTCCCATTTGTACTATTATAAAACTAATACCTGTAGGTTTTCTCACCCTTTTGGGATTATCAAAAAGTATAGAAAAAGAAATGAAACTCGGCAGTTGTCATTATGAAAAGGATTCATAATAAAAGTATAGGAGAAGTACAAACTGTAAACAATAAATGACATGCCATCAAAAAGAAAAACAGTTGGTAAACTCTCTAGGGATCCATTTTTGGCTTGCCTTTATTAGCAGTAGGAGCTAGTGTTGATGTAGAAGAAGGCATAGAAATGGTTGACAATGAGGGTAAGGGTAGACCTTCAAAAACAGATGGATCCAAAGTATGAGCAGTAGAATATCTAGGCTTAGGTTGGTCAAGAATGACTGGCCGGATCTGAGAAAGGGCTTTGCTAACTGTCATGGTAGTTGATGCTAAGGCAGGTAGTCCAGGTCTAAGGGGTGAAGCAGCTGGAGCAACTATAGCAGTACTCTGTACATGAAGATACGACTTCAGAAGATTGATGAAATCAGTAATGATTTCACCACCATACTGCATAGCCTTTTCAAAATCATCCTTATTCTCTAGAAATCTATCCAACAATCTGGTGAACTCTGAAAGTTTCTGAACTTGAGTTTTAAAAGCTTTAGTCACCAGAGGAATTCTCAGATATTCCACAAGATATCTAAAGTGATCTATCATGTCACTTTTAGAGAAAATCCTGGAAATATACAAATCTATTTTCTTGGAGATCTCTTGTTGAGCATATTTGGCTATCTTTGAATGAATCCTAACCAAGTCCAACGCTCTATCACTCTTCTTAATCACTTCTGACAAAGAAGATAGATCCAAGACACTGAAGGTATTTTGCAATTCTTCCTTAATTATGGATTTTAGCAAAGAATCATCCAAAGCAGGTGTGGAGGTCCGACCAGAAGAAGGTGATGCCTTGACAACTTCGGTTAGAACATTGAGCTGTTTTAGAACTTTTTGCAGAAATATAGTGCATTCATCTGTAAGCTTATTCAGAGTTTCCACAATCTCTCTCATGCATTCCAGCATCTTCGTGTGCCTTTTTCCAATATTTTCATCACAAGCTAGTAGGTAATGATGAACTTGAGACACAATCTCCCTAGAAAGGAGGGAATCATAAGACTCAGGAGAAACAATAGTAGGTGCAGGGGCATAAACAAGAGCAGGCTCTGATCTCACAGATAGCTCATTCTACAGACTTGCTACCATACTTTCAGATTTGCAACATCATCACTCAGTATCTTATTCTCTACTCTGACTTCTTGAATTTCTCGGATCATCCTTGGTTGAATATGCAAGATAATATTTTCCATGATAATTGATGCATCTTCATTACTTAATTGAGTCACTGGTCGAGGTTGAGTAGAGACAATTTTCTCAAAACCAGCTAACAAAGTCTCGCTAAAAACTTTCATATCATCTTTGGTTACAAAGGAGTGAAGATCAGGTAAGGATGTAGGTAAAGGTAGAGATTCAGATTCTGGTTGAGGTTCAGAGTCATCTTCTGACTCAGATTCTGATCCAGATTGAGGTTGGGGCTCTGGTTCTGGTTCTGACTGAGCTAAGGACTTTAGTTGAAATAGAGAAGAAAGATCCATTCCAGTTGCAGTCACTTGTTGTGACTCATTCACATCATAAAAGCTTGGAAACTCATACCGACTGTGTACAGATAAAGTGATAGACGGTTGAGAATCTTTGACAGGTCCAGCTTCCATAATATCAAGATTTCGAGTTTCCTCCCCCTCAACTTGTGCTTCCCTTTCAGATTCTTGAGGTTCAGGAACATGGACAAGATCCACAGGATCATCCCTAATCTCTTCAGCAAACTCTTGCCTTTCCAACTGAAAGGAAATTTCCATTCTTTCTTCACCAGAAGGAATAATCTCAGGAACCAATTGTTCCACTGGATAAGATTCTGGACCCGCTTCTTCCTCAACAGAAAGAGTCTCTTCAACAGGATCTTCCTCAAAGGTTGCTTGCTGTTCTAAACCAGGAAAGACTAATTTTTTCGCAGCATTGGGATGAGCTTATTTCTCATGAAGAACTACTGAAGGATCCTCAGTATTTTCTTTTTCAACAACAACTTCTTCTCAATGAGGTATTTCAGCAGGGATAACAGCAGGGATACCACCCCGTTCCTCTTCAACAGGAACTGTTTCCATTGGAGGTATTACAGATTCTTCTCTAGGTTGAACTTCAGCTGTTACTTCTTCTTGTTATTTGTATTCTGAATACTCAGCCACTTCATCGAGTTCCAAACCAGGATCAGCTAGGTCTTTAGGCCTTCTTGGATAGTCAACAGGATTAGACCTTTTATACAGTTGATCACTATCCTCAACCCATTTCTTTTTACAGGGATTCCAGGTAATCTTCATCCTTCCGATGATAGGCATGGATAGGCAGAAATAAAAGTCCTCTAATTTTTCATCATTTGGTCTAACCATTCCTTTTGAGACTAACACATCTGAAATCATACTTGAATAAAATAGGGAGGTGGATTTGGAAGATACATTGATCAGCTCATAGATATGGCTGATGACATACTTACATAAATTGATCTTTTGGCCATTTTTCAAAAGGTGAATCTGGAACACGTCCTGATACTTCAATACAGAAAAATCTACTTTTCTTGGACTAACCAAATTCTGAACAAACTTGAACAACAGTCTTGTCTCCCCATCCAGTTCAGCAGCTATGGCCCTTTGTTTAGTTCCATTTTCAGTAAGATTTTCCAAAGCGGTTTCTAGGTCAAAGATGTCCGTTGTTGGAGGAGGGTCTCTCTGGTAATCTTCACACACTCCTTCATGTGCAATTCTTAGGCATGTAGACCACATCATTGAAGAGAAAGATCACTTCAGACCATCGATCCAGCTGGTCACGAAAAATCATTCTCCAAACTCAAAAGAGAACTTCACATACTGATAGAATTGAGATACAAGCATTGGGTAAATCAGTCTATTCTTTCCAGTGAACCATTCAAGCCATCCTTTTTCTTTTAAAACTTTAAAAACTAACGATCTTCTAGACAACAACCATTCAGGGCAAACGTCTTTTTCTGGTACAACGGTACGGCTTACCAGTTTTGGGTTTAGAGGTCCTTCAGGAGCTATCGTCGGTATCCTTCTTTATTTCTTAGAGAAGCGCTTCTCAGAAAAGTGTGAAGATGGACGCTTCATCCTTGTCATTCACTAAAGGTTCGAGCGAGAGGGAAGAGAAGGTTCATAAGAGAATTTGGGTAAGGAGTCGAATAAAACCCTTATGTTTTATCATTTGGGAATGTCAAACGTCATAAAAATACAAACGCGGGAAATCAAATAGCGGTGAAATAAAAATTACCGCGATACAGGTAAAAATAAAATAAAAATTAGCACACTTCTCACGGTGAGACAGAGAACTAGAGATCATGGTGATATATTTTGTAGTCATCACGGGGAAACCGTGAGAAGTTTATATAGGCACGGTGAGACAGTGTGTTGTCAGACCGTGAGCATAAAATAGTAACTTAGAAACAGTATATATAAAACCGTAAAGTAAAGTACGGTAAAGTATTAAACATTAAGATCAGTAAGATATTCATTTATGATTAATCATACCAAGATCATGTTTGATGTAGTCTAGTATTTCAGAATGTAATGGTTTATTGAATATATCAGCAAGTTGATATTCAGTACCAATGAATTCCAAAGTCATATCACCTTTTTGATAATGATCCCTCAAAAAGTGATGTCTTACATCAATATGTTTTGTCCTAGAATGAGAAACAGGAATCTTAGAAATATTAATATCACTTGTGTTGTCACAATTTATTGAGACAAGTCTGAATTTATATCCATAGTCTAGTAATGTGTGTTTCATCCACAAAATTTGTGCACAACAACTTCCAGCAGCTATGTATTCAGCTTCTGCAGTTGACAATGCAACATAATTTTGCTTCTTACTACACCATGATACTAGTGACTTGTATAAAAGGTGACATGTTCTAGAGGTTCTTTTTCTATCTAGCTTACATCCAGCAAATTCAACATCAGAATAACTAACTAGTTCAAATGATTCTCCTTTGGGATAGAACAGTCCTAAATTGGGAGTATCCTTGAGGTATTTGAAAACTCTATTTACAGCATTGAAATGCTACTCTTTAGGGTTTGCTTGAAAATGAGAACACATACATCCACTAAACATAATATCAGGACAACTAGCAGTCAGGTAGAGTAGACTTCCAATCATTCCTCTATAAGTGGTTTGATCAATAGATTTAATATTTTCATTAAGATCCATCTTACAGGTGGTGCTCATGGGAGTGTCACTCCTTTTTGTGCTATCCAATCCAAAAAGTTTTAAAATATCTTTAGTATATTTACTTTGAGTTAAAATAATTCCATCAACATTTTGAAAAATTTGAAAACCAAGAAATAATTTGAGTTCACCCATTAAACTCATTTCAAACTCATTTCGCATCATTTTAGAAAAATCAGTACATAAAGAATTTTTAGAAGATCTAAAGATAATATCATCAACATAGATCTGTACTATTAAAATATCTTTTGAAATACTTTTTATAAAAAGAGTAGGATCAGAAATTCCTTTTGTAAAAACTTTAGAAATTAGAAAAGTACTTAATATATAATACCAAGTTCTTGGAGCTTGCTTTAAACCATATAAAGATTTTGATAGTTTGAAAATATGATTTGTAAAATGAGGGTTTGAAAAACCAGGTGGTTGTTCAATAAAAACATCCTCAGCAATATATCCATTTAAGAATGCACTCTTGACATCCATTTGATATAGTTTGAAATTTAGATGTGCAGCATAAGCAAGTGAATTCCTAATAGATTCTAATCTGGCTACTGGAGCAAAAGTCTCCTCATAGTCAATACCTTCTTCTTGACTATAGCCTTGTGCAACTAGTCTAGCATCAATTCTAACTATGTTTTCGGATTCATCTACTTTATTTCTAAACACCCATTTTGTGCCTATTGTGAAAGTGTCCTTAGGTCTTTCAAAAAGATTCAAAACTTTATTTCTTTCAAACATATTGAGTTCTTATTGCATAGAAATTACCCAAAATTCATCATTAATAACATCATCAATGTTTTTAGGTTCTAGCTGTGATAAGAAATCTTGATGTTCAACTTGATTTCTAAGAGAATCTCTAGTTTGTGTCCCTTTATCAAGATTTCCTACAACAACATCTAAAGGATGATTCCTCAGAATTATAGTTGATCTAGTAAAGGTAGGGTTAGAAATTTCATGTTCATCAACAGGTTGGGAATCAAAAGAAGTAGGTTCTGGAAATTTTTTAGAACTAAACGTTTTAACTATAGGTCCACTATCTTTATCATTAAGGTTCAAAACAGAGAGATCTTCTTCACGATTTTTGAGAGAGTTCATAGGCTCATGTGGATCAGTTTTATCGAACTTGATGTGAACAGATTCTTCCACACACTTGGTTCTATTATTGAAAACTCTACAGGCTTTACTAGTAATAGAGTAACCTAGGAAATTTCCTTCATCACTCTTGGATGCAAAATTGTCATGATTATCTTTGGTATTAAGAATAAATACTTTGCAACCAAAGAATTTGAAGTAGTTAACCTTAGGTTTCCTATGGTTCCATAACTCATAAGGTGTCCTTTTAAGAATAGGTCTGATCAAGACTCTATTGATAATATAACAAGTTATATTTATAGCTTTAGCCCAAAAATAAACAGGTAGGTAATACTCATTAATCATAGTTCTATAAATTTCTTGCAGGGTTCTATTCCTTCTTTCTACCACGCCATTCTATTGGGGTGTCCTAGGGGCAGAGAAATTGTGACTATAGCCATTGTGTGAGCAGTAAGATTCAAATTCATGATTCTTAAACTCACGGCCATGATCACTTCTCAGAGTTTTAATCTTAAGTCCACTAAGGTTTTCTACAGATTTGGAGTATTTAACAAAGTAAGAACAAGCTTCACTTTTGTGAGCTAGAAAATATACCCAAGTATATCTAGAAATGTCATCTACTAAGACATAGACATAATTCTTCCCATTTAAACTAGAAAATCCAGATGGTCCAAAGAAATCCATGTGAACCAACTCGAGATGTTGAGAATTTGAGACTTCTTTCTTTGGTTTGAAAGAGATTTTATGTTGCTTTCCCTTTTGACAGGGATTACAAACTTTGTCATTTGGAAACAGAAGTTTGGGTAGGTCTCTAACTAAGTTCTTCCTAGTAAGTTTTCTAAGTGAGTGTATAATGCAGTGTCCTAATCTTCTGTGCCAAAGCCAAGACTCTTTATGAAAATAATTTAAACAAGTAATATTCTGCTTAGCTAAAGAATTTAAATCAACAGCATAAACATTTTCATTTCGCAGGGCAGAAAATACTAAAGCATTTTTAGAATTAAAAACATTACAAGAATAATTTTCAAATTTAACATTAAAACCATCATCACATAACTGAGAAATACTTAACAGATTATATTTAAATCCATCAAAAAATAAAACTTTAGAAATTAATACTGAGTCAGTGTTACCAATTTGTCCTAAGCTGATTATTCTCCCTTTTGTGTTATCACTAAAAGTGACAAAACCGCCATCAACTTTTACTAAGATTTTAAATCATGAGAAGTCTCGAGACATATGTCTTGAACATCTACTATCCAAGTACCAGGTCTTTCTACAGGAGCTCTTTAAGCTGGTTCCCTACAAAACAGATTTAGATAGGAAATGATTTTGGTACCCAGATCTTCCTGGGTCTAGACAGGTTAGCAATCAAAGCTTTTGGTACCAAAATTTGTCTTATGGGTCTCATGAAAGTTATAGAATCAACAGAGTTTTAAAGATAAACCTTATTAGATCTATAACTATGAATATAACTAGTTGAAGCATATAAATGTCCAGAACAAGAATTAGCAGTATTCTGTCCAAATTTAGAAATAAATCTATTCTTAGTAAACTGTCTCTGTCCAGGTTTGTAGCCAATTCCAGTAGTGTATTTTGGTGCAACTTGCTTTCCTAGAATTTGAGTTAGCATGTCCTTTCCATTTGTGAATTTCTCTAAATACTTTCTGAGTTTCTCATTAGTTAATTTCAGTTCAGTGTTTTCTTTAAGAAACTGAGCATTCTTTTCTATTTCAATATCAAGATCAGATTTATGTTTAACAGTTAATGCATACTGTTTCTTTAAACCTTTGTATTTGTCTTTCAGCTCATTAAATGTTTCTTCTAACATATCACAATATTCAAATAGTCCATATTTTAACATGTTTTCTGAGTCAGAATCATCTCCAGAAAAATAATAATTTAAAGCAAGAGTTTCAGATGTTACCTCAGACGTGTTTGTCATGAAATAGATGCTTTCCTTATTTCTGTGTTCAGTTTCAGAAACATCAGATTCAGTGGAGCTATCCTCAGAAGTGCTCCAAGTATCCTTCATAGCCTTCTTGTACTTATTTTCCTTGTAATAATATTTCTTCTTTAATTTGAGCTTTGGGAAGTCTTCTTTAATATGTCCTTTTCTTTTGCACTCATAACAGACAACTTCATTACTTTTATCTAGTTTTGTCCAATCCTTCTTCCAATGTCCCTTATTGTTATACCTTCCTTTGTGATTTGATTTGATGAAGAATTTATTCTTCCTATAAAACTTCTTAAACCTTCTGGCAATGTGAGCCATTTCAGCATCACTATCATGAGCACTTTCACTATCTTCACAGCTTGAAGTCTCATTTGTAGCTTGAAGCTTGTCCTTATCCTTATTCTTTGAAGTTGAGGATTTGAAAGCAACAGACTTTCTTCTCGGTTCATCTTCTTCTTCATTGTTCACCTTGAGTTCTTACTCATACAACATAAGCTTACCAATGAGTTCTTTAACAGGTAGAGCAGCAATGTCACATAACTCTCTGATTGAAACAGATGTGCCTCTCCATCGGTCTAGTAAACATCTCATTGATTCTCCTAATTTGTTCCTTTGCTGGAACATATTTTCCAAGTGAATTCATTGTATTGACTATCTCATTAAACCTGAGATACATGTCAGAAATAGGTTCATCAGTTTTCATTTTAAAATTATCATATTTAATAGTATAATTATTTAATCTCATTTCCTTAACATTGGTTGTTCCTTCATAAGAAACGCCCAAGGTATCCCAAATTTCAAAAGAAGTTTTACAAGAAGAAATTCTATTAATCTCTACATCTCCTAAAGCACTGTATAGGTCATTCATGGATTTACAATTATTATTGTATGTAGTATTTGTAGGTTCATCCCAGGTGGATCTAGCAGTAGTGGGAAGTTTATATTCTGATTCTATGGCAGTCCAAATATCAAAACCTATGCTTTCTAAATGAATTTTCATTTTAAGTTTCCACTGAGCATAGTTGGTACCATTGAAGAAAGGTGGCCTATTAGTAGCAGCACCCTCTAGTATATTATCCATAACTAGATTTTAGAAAGATAATTTAATGAGATAAATCAAAATTTATAAGTAACAGAAATTTAAGATATTTAAAATACAACTAAAATCACAGTTGAAAAACAGAGTACAATATATTTTAAAGGACCTATGATACAAAATGTTGGTCGGAGTGGACACTCAAGAGGGGGGGGGGGGGTGAATTGAGTTCCAATTAAAATTTCTATTAAAATATTGTCTAGTTAAAATCCACCGATTTATAAAATAAATTAAACTCTAGTGAATTTGTAGAGATTGTAAATGTTTACTTAGCTTCTCAAAGATTGATTAGGTCTCAGTTATTTTAACCACAAGATGAAACTATCTTTTGAAACTAATCTACTGATTTACAATAAGTGTAAACACCTGCTAATCTAACTATCAAATTAGCTTCAAAATAATTTTGTATTTCAAAGTAATAGCAGCGGAATAAATATAATATATGTAGAATACATTAAACATAAATAAAAGATGCACATCAGATATAACAAGAGGTTCAGTCTCAAGCCGATACATAATCCTATCAAATATATATAAGAATATGATCCACACCCTGGATCGGGGTTAACAATAGTTTTACAAAAACTATCCAGGTTCAAGACCTCTACAACTATTATTCGTGGGAAACAAAACAACAACAAACCAGCTGTTCAGGTCACACACGACCTCTACCACTATCCTAGTGGGATATAAAAATGAATGAGTTTGAGTGAGGATTTACATATCCTCTAGTTAACGTTCAGGAAACAGTGTATGTGTAAAAATACAGATGATGACACACACTACTCGGAATGTAAATAATGAATCATAGAGCAGAGATGTAGATTTTAGAAATGGCTCTTGTGATTGACAATGTAGATCTAAGCTCGTTGGATTGAGCATGAATGCTTCTGAGTCCTTCTCTGGTTTTTCTGTTGAAAAACAGAGTGTCGTAGTTCAACTTGTGTTCTACAATCTCTTGATTCATCGTGTGTTATTTGGAAATGTAGGATTGCATGTATGGAACTTCTTTTAGAATCGTGAAATGTGTTCTTCACAGTTTTTCTCTGGATTGTTCTTCTGTTCAGAATAGAGCTTGCATGTATTGTAGTATGCATGTCGAGACGTGTCAAGCGTGCGTGTATTCTCTAACGCAGATCAATCTTATTTATGTTCAACAACCTCTGGCAGTAGGAATGATTCCCTTTTCATAGGTACAAGATACGGTTTCCTGTCAGGCCAACAACTAACATTAAATAACATTAATTTAATTAAAAACAACAAATATGACCGTTATCATTATTTAAAATAATATTGACAAAAACTTAAGAAATGGTGTCTCAGGGATCATGGAAACGATGTCTTCTTCACGGTGTCTAATCACAGTGTCTGGTCACGGTGAGTCCTTCACGGTGTCTGGGTTACGGAGAGTGGTCACGGTGTCTGGTCACGGTGAGTCCTTCACGGTGTCTGGGTTATGGTGTCTGGTCACGGTGTCTGGTCACGGTGAGTCCTTCACAGTGTCTCCATACTTTGACAAAAAAAATCTGTATTTGGACTAAGACAGTGAAATGAAAAATATGGGTGAAGGTTAATCATTATAGATAATATATGAGAGAATTGTGATTATGCATAAAACTTGTAAAGAGTAATTAACATCCATAAGATTTGTTATTATAAAAATATGATATGCACGTATTGTTGAGTTTGAAAAGAATTAGCAAGATGTGCACTTAAGATCAAGATTAATTAACAGTAATGAGATTTGTGATTATTGAAACATGATTAACACATGAGGAGTCCAACAAAATCAATGATAGAAAGTCTTACTTTCACGATTTTGATTTTTTTCCTATCAATTCTCCCTTCAAAAATGAGTTCTGAGGGAGAGTCAAGGATATTAGAGGCTTTACATATAGGTTGGACACAAAATGGAAAAAGGGGGTGTATTTGGTTTATTTCTATATAGGAAAAAGTTCAAAACACTAAATATTTTAAAGAGTTTGACTCCCAGTAAGATTTGGCGGCACATTTAGTAAACCGTGCAGCCAAACTGTGGAGCCTGTTTTTGCCACCCAAAAAGTAATATATTTCCACTTATTTTATGGGGGGGGGGGTCCAATGGTAAAAACATGTGGGAATGATAGTCCAAGTATAGGGGATAAAATACCACACAATAAATCACTCTTCAAACCCAAAAACACATCCAACTCAGGGGTACGAACCACCTCAAATCATACCCCACAAGTGGTGCCAATAAAAGTGTCACTAATACAACTCCGAAACAAGAACACCTTATAAAAACCCTTTGAAATATAGGGAGCTAATATACCACAAAATACCCCCAAGACAAAGGTTATAGATCAAGAACACAAGAGACACAAAAATTTTAATCCTGGAACACCCGTAAACTAAGAGAAAGCTAATAACCTAAAGATAATTTGAACAAAAGCATGGAATTAAAAATCTAAGTGTGAAAAATTTGATAAGGATAACAAGAATTAGTTTCATAGATAATCTTATTATCTATCTAGGAATAAGGATAGAGGTGATAGAGTCTCTTAACAATCTTTTAGTGAATAATTTTATTAATGTAGACCTCTTACATCTTATATATTTAGTTATAAAAATATTTTTATATAGATCACTAAATATTTAAATAACCATTAATATTAAAATATTATTTATTTGTATATTATTTTTCTATAGATTCAATTAATATCATGTTATTACTTTTAAATAATAAAATCAACTGAAATTATTCTATACTCAAATAAAATAAACTTTTTTATTTCTTGGCAATCATTTATTCTCAAATATTTATAGGACCCTGAGATGGGGCCTACTATTACCTGAATTTATATTTATTAGAATAATCCAAAATTTTTAATATGATGAGTGTGTGAACCTCTAGGACATATATCAATAGTATTTAATACTGTTCACATACTGTAATTGAATTTTAGAAGCCTATCAAAACACCTATATTAATAAGGAAATTTCATAACAACAAAAAATTACAATTAATACATGCTATGTAATATAATCTCACTATCTCATTATATATCATTAGTCATGATGCAGAATTTGTGTCATTATCCATAATTTCATTATTTTTCATTGAACTAAATGGATAAAATTAAATTTCTCCACCATGGCCATTGATTTAGTGAATGTAATACCATCACGATCAACTGGGATAGATATATCACTTCCTTTCTGGGTTGATAAATAAAACCATGATTTTTCAATCAATGTCATACCACTAATGATGTTCCCAATGAAATATACCTCAATATGTTATTAATTTATAATTTATTCCTTGCAATAATGTATTTAATCAAATAGTATACACAAATAATAATCTTTTATATAGAGACGATTATACATTTTTGCTGATAAAAACTAACAATATTACCTAAAATAAGTGGAATTACTGTTGGAAGGTCCACAGCCGTGGTCTCATCAACTCAAAATCCCCATGTCAGAACATCATGAGAAGCAATAATGCTTATGATTCCCCAATACCAGATAGTCGAACATCATCTTTGTCCAGTTAAAAAATGTATCCAAACCATAAGACATATGTTTAATATCACTTTCATAGTTTCTCAAGGATAACATTATAGCATAGTAACTACTATAACCAGTTAAAACATCAATTCATCTTATGACATTACAATTTAAATAGTGGATATAAAAATATCATCACTATTATTGAAATGGTACATCATGCATATCTTAGTGAACAAATGATATAGTAATCCATATTAATATTCATGTTGGGTCTAAGGAACCCACTGTTATAACAATTATTATAATTCTGTATAGATATTAAATTAGGTAAAATAGTTACTATCATTAAAATAGATTATTAACGAGGTTTCTAAATCAAATTAATCATATTGTAATTTAAATTTATGTTTTTATTATTTTTTATAAAGTAATAAAGAAAAATTATAAGAAATATACATGAACTATTAAACAATAATAATGGTGAAATTTAAAATTATTTTAAATTTTAATTAATATTGTGATCACGATTAATATTTAAAAGGATATAGAGAAGGAGATATTGAATATTTTCTTTCTACTACTATATTTTTCTTAAACATTGTTATAATACATTGAACATTATTTATAACTCCTACAACTTTCATGTTTTTTTTAAAAATATAGTCAATTTTCTATGTTTTCTCATCATTAATTATGGTTGTAAATTTTTTAAAAATTAATATTTTTATTTCTTTTTTTAGGACACACTTCATGATATATGTGTGGTTTCGAGGCTAAGAGATGGATTTTTTATAAGATCCAATATGATAGTTAATTTATTTTGTAAATACAATAAGAGGTAGCTAGTTATACTCTGATAAAAAAATCTAAAAAAGAATATTAATAAATCAATTAAACCTAAATTGTTTATATGTGAATTTTATGATTTCTTGGGTGACCAAAAAAATCAATTAAACATTATTTTTTTATGGAATATATTTTATGATGCATATCAAATTAAAAAAAACAATAAAAAAATACAACTGAAAAGTGAAATTTATATTTTGAAAATAATATGTGAAATTAAATAACTCAATTCACTACATTTTGAATCATTGTGATTGAGAAAATAGGTATATCATTTTCAACAAGTACAAGGTACCCTATAGTGAGAGGGTTCTAGCGAGTAAATTATTTGTTTATGGAACATGTAGTTAAAAATTCATGATGCACGAATGGTTGATTATTAATGATACTCATAGAACATGAGTGAGGGAATAATTTGAGGTTGTTTTTTGGTCTGATGAAGGAAGAAACCAATTTCTATAGGTAAGCATATGTTGTTGGTGTTCTAATTTAGTGTTGGTGAATATCACCAAAGGTGAGGATACGATTCTGGAATGTTATATTTTATGGATCATCAAAGGAAAGGTTTCAATGACGGGTATTCGAATCATAGGTTTGGTATGGAGGGAGATATGGTGGATGATTATTTTCAAGTATGTTTTAGAAAGGAAAAAATATCAAATTATGGATGGCCATTTTGATGAAGAAAATTATATGTATGAAGAGTATAAATAGTAGGTTATGGAAAATAGATTTAACAAATATATAAAAATAATAATATAAAGAATAATTTGTGGTTGGATGCATCAAATTTGTACGAAAGGGGGTTTATAATTTTAAATATTAATATTTTAAGAAATAATATTTAATTATTGATTATTATTATAAACAAATAATTGTTAAAATATATTTTTTTATTATTTTAATATGTTTATAATATCATTATTAGAGTATGTTTATAGTTGTGATTATAAAATTTTATAATGCATCAAGACAATATATTTGAATATACATATAAAAACGACTATGTATAGATTACTAATGATTTTGGATTGCGAAGTACATAATCATTGTATTGTTACATAGTACATTAATATAAATATTATGTATAATAATAATTAAATAATACCATTTCATTATAAATAAAAATATTATTTATATTATAAATAATTAAACATGTAATTTTATTTTGGAAAATATACATTCTTCCCTAAATGTATAAGTTCAATAATTAAATATTTTATCTCTCATTACTATAATGTATATCATGATGGTAAAATCTTGAAACCATATATAATTAAAAAATATTTTAAAATATATAACATTATCATTTTCAATGATTTAACACATGAAAATTCTAAAAATATCGCCGTAATACCATTTAGTTGGACTCATGATCATGATTATAATGACAATGAATCATATCTACCAGTTATTTAACATGAAGTTATTTTGAAGGATATCAGTCATAATGGTGAATGGTGATAAACTTTTGGTGAAAATTCTGAATGTGAAATTATTGTCGGTAAATTGTGATGATTAATGAAGATATGTGTATAATTGTTGATAATTTTATTATCCATTCATTTTAAATTTCAACTCCTGATGAAAATTAACTAATCATGATATAGTGGGGTGATTTACATTTACATATTGACAATTCTATATTATGATATAATGTAATTGATGGGGCATGTATGCTCAAAACGTCTACAGTGATGTGAAAATATACATTATAAAACTTTCTTCCCCTCTAATCTATTACAATATAGTAGTATATGTGGAGTATGGTTACTTTCTAGGTTGGGAAATTATCCAATGATTTTTGTGTAAATGTGATTATATTATCGATTTGTAAATGATTCTTATTATATTTATCATTAAGTATATTGGAATATAGTAGAGGATTAACTTATATAGAAACACACCGTTGGAAATAATTATTATATTGCTTTGGATTATATGTGATGATGACATGTTTACATTTATGCAAATATGTTTTTATTTAGTGGGGTGTAGTATTTTAATTATAATCATGAGAACTATGACATTATGATAGTTTCATCCCTGCATTTGACGATGAATGGTGTAATATAATATTTAAAATTATGTATGGGTGGAATGTTTATGATTATATAGATTATTTACTATTGAATTATTTTTTTCTCTCAATCATGGTTATGTGATTAGTTGATATATTCCTCATTTCTATCTCAGTATTTGGATTATAATTTTTTTGAGTTCTCCATTTAATAAAGATTTATATTCATAGGGTTAATATTCTCAACAAATTTAACACCTAAGTGTAGTTTCTTTAGGTAAAACACAACACAAATTATGTGAGAGGGCTAGTTTGATGGCCCACAAGTATATGTAATATCATTTTCCTATGTATATGGATATCAAGTTGTTATATGGCGATAATGAATATGAGTATGGAATGAGGTTGATGTCCTTGTTACTTTGTATATATAGATTTTATGGTTATGTGGATTAGGGAAATAGGTTGATTTACTAATGTGAGGGTGGGGGTTATGTTTTGAAATACTAGTATCAAATAATTTCCTAGAGACTTATATTGGCATTCAAAGTAGAAAATATTGAGTGTGTTAAGTGATTTAGGAAAAACTATTGTAAAAGTGTCATGTGTATTAGAGTTTAGTCTAATAAAATAGATAATCTGTCACTGTTTATAGAACATGTTTCGTTATTACTCCTAAAATTATATTGTCTTGGGGTAACTCATGTACATAAGACATTGATTTAAGGGTAAAAATTGGAAAGTACATATATATAAAATAGTGGTTAACACATAACATATGCTCATAACTTATTTTGAAAAAGTTAATTTTGTAATATGATTAACAGAGAATTAATAATGATATATTAAAAATTATTACCTCATTTCGTTATATTCATAATGAGTTTTTTAATAAATTTTTTCATTTTGTATGGGAAATTATATATGAAGTGATGGGATAAAAATGAATGGTTCTAAAACTTTCAGAGTGTCAACCATTATTAACCACAATAAAGTATATATCTCTCTTTAGAGACTTCAATGTGACTATGTATCGAGGATTTATATTATTATAGGGGATACTATAGTGTATAAGGAACTTATTATTAATGAGATACTTTAAAATATTAATTTCATAATTCTGCATACATGATGGGGTGTTCATAAAGCTGATAGTGAAGCATTATATAAGACTCTATCCCAGTTTTACTAAACTATGACTGAGAAAGTGGTTCTAGGTAACCTCATGGGTTCCATTCTATACTTTAGAGGCTATTTATTAATGTGAATAAAATATAACTGGTGACGTGGGAACTATACACTTGGTAAAAAACCTATAAAATCACTAAAATAACAAAAAAAATCATTTAGCAACAAAATATGTAAACTGATTTTATGATTAAGTTTCAATTATCAATATATGTAATGTTTAAAAAATTGTATGAAAATTTACCCATTAAAATATTTCAAAAATAAAATAATAGGATTACCCATTGGGTTTATTAGGTATAAAAATAAATATAAAATAAATTGTAAATGGATATGAGATGACAAAAACTAAAGTCTCTCCATGTACGCATCTCTAAAGAACCATAAAGTTAATCCTACCAAGTAACCTGTATAACATATGTATGTAAAATAGACAATATATATGTATTCCCACCATGTAACACATATAATGTGTATATATAACACATAGACAACCACCACTAATAGTTTCTCTTATATATACCAAAATATCTAATATATATTTGTATAGGAAAATTATCAAAGGAGAAATATAATATAAAAAAGTAATCATGTAAGGACATTATATACAAACTTAGACACCATAACATCCTTACTCACCTACTCAAGATAATTATGAAAAATCATTTCAATCATCTCCACATTATAAAATTTATCACATATGAAAAATTCAACTAGGATAGGCTTAACATGTCTACAATCATCTACAGTAAATGCTTTTACAAAAAGCATATAACCTAAAGACCCATGTATAGAAAACAAATATAGGAAAGAAATAACATAAGCTAATCCTCATATAGGGAACACATACATGAAAATAATAACATGGTTTGTATCCTGTGTATGGTATTTTGAGGTCAAATCTATAAATTACTACAACCATATAAGTCCCAAAAAATGAGCACGTAGGTAGTGAAACACAACACCTGATGCACTAATACTCTAATATTTGCCACATTATTATAATTACATATCATCATGGTGCATGATAATTATTAGGATATACACTAAGAATTTATGTAAGACATAAACTAAATTATATCTCTTAACTACCACCAAATCCTTACCTAACTCTCTCTTAGAAGATAACACCATCTGTAACCCAAGTAGAACATATTTTTACAAATATAATAATACCCATTCTTCAAAAAAATTTCTTGTATCTAAAACCATATCATAAAAAAGGAATGAAAACCATCAAACCTAATTTTTAAACAAAAAAATTACATGTTCATCTTGGATAAACATATATTCCTCTATAATCTCATAATAAAAACCTCCTAATGATCTTATTAATTTTGAAGTAAAATCTTAACATATCACTGAAAACCATATGATCTCCTTGACATGTATCAAGTATATAAAATACTATTTTAACCTGCCCATGCTTTATAATATTTTTTAAAAATAGTCGATATGTTATTCACACATCACTTTATCCATTGTTCACACAATTACCCACACTATAAAAACCATCCAATTGATTATAATAAATTTACATTTCATTCTAGACCCAATTCATATCTCCCTAGAGGGTTTAAAACGCAAGAGGAGCCATGTTTTTCATTCCTTTAACATAGAGCTAAAATACATAATTATCAAGAGTGATCCTTTAATTGGACCATTTTAAAAGACAATACCACATAATTTTTTTATTCTAAATTTATAATCATATATTTATACCAACATTATAATCATCCCAAATATCAATTTTGATTTTTTTGTCACTAGATAATACACATAACATTACTCAATAATCAATCGAGGTATGATAGTAACTGAGACTACTACCTAATGAAATACCCCACATCCAAATTCATTCAAAATTTATTACAAGATCATATACCTATTTATTGACTTTTTTATAAAACTAGGATCTATTCTATTAGTGACATTACAACCAAGTAACCATAAAAATCCCCAATCATGTATATAATACTAGTACCACTCTTATAAGTCCATACCCTATCCAAAATAAATGTTCAAAACCCCCTAGGAAATTAAAAACTATTCCCCAAATCAACCCCTGTTTATAAGTGTGATATAAACTTAATACAACCTATCTATTGCATTATATTAAAGTGAATACTTTCCTCATAATTATAGAAGTTTATTTATTAAGTAAATTTTATTTGTTTTGTATCTACCACATCCAATAGAATATTTATATGAATATTCCCTAAAATGGAATTTATTTTGGAATAATGGTTAACCACATAAATATTGGATGAATATATTGAATTATTATATAACGAGTCACAAAAAAGTCTACCATTGTTGATGATTCATTACTTAGTTGAAATATGGTAATCTTGTATCACATAGAATATATGGGGAGAAGGTAGAACTGGGTAAATATTTCCTTTTATTTTGTAGAGAAAAATAGGTGGGGTGATTTTCAATAATTTTTTTAAAAATGAATTAAAAGAATTAATAATTTATAAAAATATTATAGTTACAAGTAGTGGGGTGAAGCACCCCAACACATTCCATTACATTTCAAGAGGAAAACCACCCATGTATTCATCTCATAAAACAATCACCCAACATACATGTCTTCTAACTATACCATCTCAAGTTTATTTTATTTATACTCTAATTTTATTTACATATTGGAAACCTTATTTTAAACATTTTTAAAAAACTCATAAAAGATCATTTTTGAAATTAAAATTTCTATTTACATTTTATTCGGTATAAAAATCAATTTATATTTGAATCAATTACTATTACAGCATCCTATAATGAAATAGGTTATAACAAAAATTCCCTATACAAATTATTACCCCTTACGAGAGTCCATGAATATCACTTCACTTGCAATTCTTCCATCATAATATTACTCAACTAATTAGTTCCACTTTCTTAACAAAACTAGTACAGAGTTTGTGTAAATTCATGAGAGTATTATCCTTTATGGTCATTAAATTATGTGAAAAAATTAGTAATTTAGATTACATTATTTTCAATGATATCAATAAAATTAATGTGATGATAAAATGGAATACATGAAGTAAAATAAAATATGATGAAATTAGGATTTTTCATAAAAAGAATAAAATGAATAATTATTATAAAATAAAACATTATTATATAGAGTATAATGAAAATATGGTTAAATTATAGAATATGGATAATTAATGCATAAAATAATATTTATGTGTCTAATTTTTAGTTTGGGGGGGGGACCCATTTTTATAGGTACCACATTTTTATCCATCACATGGAATAGTTTATGGAAAAAAATATTATGAAAAAAATGAGGAAAATAAATTTATATTTATGAAACAAAATATAATCATGATAAAAATTATTTTTTTCTTTAATGAAATAATAATACATGCTAATTTTATAATTTTAAAAATAGGTTTCCAAAAAATTAATCATTTTGATATGTATTACAGATACATCTATGATTTAATCAAAAACCTTATCCATATGTATCCAATGTTGTAATGGGTTTATATAACATATGTATAAAGTGTGACTAAATATTTTAAAAAATGATTAATCAAATGTGTTCCACTCATAATCATTATATTAGATATATGTGAAGTCATTAGGTTATATCATTATAACTTCAGGAAAAAAATATTTAATATAAATTCTAATACTGAAGTGATTAAAAACAAATAGATATTGATTATTACAAGAGATTGGAAATTATAAATAATTAATTAAAATATCTAAAAAAAAATTATATATAATTCCTGAAACATTTTATGAAAATTGATTATAATGTTATTTGGAAACAGAATTTTATATATGATAATTTCGTGAATAAGATATTTAAATTAATGGTCATTTTTATAAAATCTATTTCACTTGCAACACAGTGGAATATATTATTTAAAATGTGAATACTAATAGTTATAACTCAATGAAATATATATCTTCTTAAAGACTTTTAAGAAATAAAAATATTATTATTGGTGAAAAATTATATACCAAAGTGATTATAAAAAACTGATATATCTAATTGATTTATTATATTTTGAATTTTTAATTCTAATTTCTTATTCACTCAATATTAATAGGGAAATATGACATATATATGGACCCATATTACAAATTAGCTATAAATTCTATAGTTTAGGGGTAAACATGTTTATGATGTTTTAAAATTAATGTTAATAAATATAAAAATGGATTAACGGACACATAACCACACATAGTGAATGATAAAAAAATATTATAGTAAATATTTTTTTGTTAAAAAATGTAGAACTCCACATGAATGGAATGGAATATGAAAATGTTAGAGAATTTTTTGAATGTAAAAGTTATTATTAATAATGTATTTATATTTTTGATAGTACATAAAAAACTAATGGTTTATTTTAGAAAATTATTATTGATATGAAATAAGTTAGAATTATAAAATTTTAAAATTTATTAGAAGAAAATAATGAAACTAAAAAAATGTGTCACTTGATCTCAAGGTTTGTTTTTTAAAACTGGAGAAGAACTAAAAATAGTATTCTAAAAATCTAGAGGTTATGTACATGAAGTCCAAACATGAATAGTAGTGGTAAACATGGGGGAAAACTAAGATAAGTCTATGGTTATGGGAGATTCTCACCTAAAAGAAATAGAAATCAACTATTTATAAAAAGAGTCACACATAGAAAACAATATCACATGAAGACTAGTTTTTTATATATCGAATTTATAGGAATGGCATGAAACACTCATACGTCCATAAAGAATGTAAAATTATATTTTATTAGTATATATAAAGAACAAAATCTTAAATATATGTAAACATTACACCATTGTAATAGAAATAGTAAAAAATTTCATATTTATTTTATAATAATTATGTATTGTTTATAAATAAGGAAAAAATTAATGATATATATAATATTAATGTGTTTATTATTTGTTTCACATGATACTTATGTTGAAGGGATGTTTGTTAATAATATATGAGATATGTGTGGGACATCATTTTATTAAATGAATTTATTTTTTGATGATCACACATGACATTGTATGTATTTTATTTTATTTTTATAAATTCACGTACTATATGAAATCAGTATAATAAAATTTCACGTTTTTCAATATCAACCATTTTTTAAGATGAAACAACATCAGTTAAACTTGATACTCATTCCCTATATAGTAAATACTCAATAACCAAGATTGAACCAAAATCACAGCCAGGAAATGAATGAAGGATATATGTATAGAATTTATAAATAAAGTCCAATTCAAGAATCTTATGAAAAATTAAAGGGTTTTTTATAAAATAAAAAATACCACTCAAAATGGTGGTTATGAAATTTTATAACCTCTATCAAATTCATGTTCAAGTCACAGAATAATTTGTTGATATAATCAATGATGAAAATCAATTTTAAAAATTAAACAGTAATAGATAAATCAATATGTATTAAATGATAAATATAGATAAAAAACACCATCAATAAAATAAATAAACCACAAAAACATCAACAAAAAAGAAAACAAGAAAATAGATGTGTAATAGAACCTTTATTTTATACTACATTTGATTTTCAATTTTAGTGGGTCCCAATACAAAAAACACTAATATAAAATGAAATGTGATACTTTATTTATATGGATACATAATCTTGAATAAAACTAAGATTTAACATCTAAATCAATAATAAATCCAATTCAAGGATGACACCAGAATAAGATCTTGAGAAGGTAAAATGATTCAATGTAACAGGGTTGTCAGTGATAAATAAATAGATGACTTACTTGGGGAAATTAGATGACCGATTAAAGTACATAATATTTTTGATTAATGGATAATATAGATTATTATAGAATTAATGATTAAGGTAATTATCAATTTAAAATAAAAAGTAGTATGAAAGTGGAATAAATGTTAACTTACTGGTACATATGTGCACCAGGGATAAATGATGGAGGGTGTGATCCTCAGCAGAGGAACTCTTATAATTCAATATAATTACTGTTGTGAAAATATAATTTATTAATTTTTTTATATATATTTTAAAATATATAAATATTTATTTATAGGAATGTAGTGATGTTTGTATAATAGGACTTTTACCTCTAGTTTCTTTCTACAATACATCAGAAAAAGACAATAAGGGATTAAAAGGTAGAACAAGTGCCTGGGGATAAGAATAAAATATAAAAACATATTCATGAGGGGACCCATACCTATACATGTTCTTGTTAATGAGTTATTATTAGACTATTGATGTTCATAAATTGAAAAATTGACCTAGTGTTAGAACATGCACTCAAGGTGTGACACATTACTAGGAAATATAGATTAAATTAACATGAGGAGACGATAGAGGAGGGAAAGAGAAATATGCTTAATTTTATTTCATCATAAATGGAGAATGACACAAACATAATGATGGTTGAGATATAATGTCTAATAATTTCAATGTATATTGGATTTAGATATGACCATACCATGAGGGAAATGGAGGATTTTCTTACTAGTTTCATTTAATGGTTATGTTTATCAAGGTTAATACTATGGTTGTAGATAAAAAATCTATCTTCCCTACTGATACTCTTCGTTACCTTCCATCCATCCATGGGATCTCCATAGTCAGAACAATTACTTATCCTTTACGATGCACTTCACACTGCCTATTATTTTTTACTAATAACCATATAGATAATATTGAAGATATGATATAAATAGATAAATAACATGAGTGGTGAATTAAAAATCAATGGTAGGGATATAATGTCTTGAATACTTCCATTATATAATTTAATTTTATGAATACTAAAAAATTACTATATTAAATTTTTAGGGAGAATAAAATACAATAATAAATTCACTCAACCAATTTAGAGGCATTTTAGTGATAAATATCACTCATGAATTTACCACATTGACATCATATTCATTCAAAATATCATTGGAATGAAAATATACGTTCACGTTTTATCATAATTTTTTGGTTTGGGTTAATCTAGTTTCCACAAAAAATATATAAATATTCATTAAATCTCAAAATTAAAGTAATATTTAGTGGTAGAGTGTCTAGTTAATTAATTTCACCATAATAAAATTCATAACTATATGGAATATAACATACTATGTTAGTTATATTGGGATGAAGTGTTTGAGGGGAACACATAATCCTAGTACTTGGAATTTTCTTCTATAACGAAACACATAGATCTATTTCAACCCTTTCTAGGTAATTAGTTCCATTGTTTCCATTCCCAAATAATTCTAATGGAAAATTAATTCTCCCTTTCTTCCCATGTGATGATATTCAGAAATATTTAATACTAGTTAATTAGTTTATTATAGATTCAATAATAAAAAAACTCATATTTATCTTTTTTATGAAAAAATAAAAATTAATTAATAGATAAAACATTTCAACATTTTTCCATAGTGAATCTCTCATTAATAATAAAATGAATATGTAAAATTATAATGATCCCAGAAAAATTCACAAATTGTTTAATTGGGTGAAAGGTTCTTGTAACATCCCAGGTAAATAAAGAATAAGACGTATTCATATTTATTAATATTTTTTTAAAATATTAATTTTATTTTAAAGGGGTTGCTATGTTCAATAGCGTACCCGATACGCAACGATGAGTTCCTTTGAAAACATACGTTGCACACTAGTAATATAATAATATTATTTTAAATGTTAGTTAACATGTAGCCGCTGTATTGGCGGGAATGGATAGAAATAACTAAAATATGATTATATATGTTTTTAAATGTTTTTTCATTTATCCAATAAACGATAAAGGCTTAAAATACGGAAGGAATTCAATTTTAGGCATTTATACCCTAATTTTTCACTAAAGGTTCACTTATCGCCTTTTGATGGCGAACCGTCATTAAATATATTTTTGTTCACTCTTATACATTCAATTGGACCAAATAAAAAACTTCTTAAGAATTGGGACATCAAAATTTACTTTGTGAAAATTTTTGGTATCTTTCCGATAAAGTTCATTTTTTTAAATGAATAGTGAAAAATGTTGTATTTTAATTAAAAAACTCTTTTTAATATAATTTATTTATATGATTATATTATCTTTTGAATTGGTTTTAAAGTTAAATTAGAATATATTTTTACCGTTAAATACAATAGTGGTCATTGGAATTAATTTCACTTTGAAATCAGACTTAAACAAGTGTCAATCTTTTGATACTTATTGTTTCATAAAAACACGCTATTTGATCTGACAGTGGGAATTAATTATTAAATTAATTAATGTGCCTTATATGTTATTAATTTTATAAAATATACATCATTTTTGAATTCGGAATATCAAATATTGCTTAGGTTGAATTTTTGGTAATTTTCTGACAAACTCTAATTTTTGATGAATAGTGAAATCCCTAAGTGGTACTTATGAAAACTGATTTTTTGTTTAAATGAAATTTTACCACCTCTGTGATTTGATTTTCAAAAATCCGACATACATGGTTGTCATTAAGAAGTAAAATGTGGTTCCATGAGACTAAAATAATTTTTGGGTGAATAGTAACTTATTAAGTTTTTAATCACAATTAGAGGTAATTAGTGTAATTTAAGGTAAAAATGATATTATAAAAAATATAAAAACACCATGAAACTTGACCTACCCCTATTGGATGAGTCTTGGACGACCAAGACAACCCATGGGTCAACTTGGGGACCCCATGGAGCCACTTTGATTGGAAAATGACATTAATATATATTTATTTAATGTTAAAATTAAATTGACACAAACATGAGTTGTTTTACTAAAACAGTTTTTAAGTGGGGTTACACAAGTCCAAATTTTGACTATAAATATTAATTAGAAATATGAAAAGATTTCCTACATCATAGTATTTTTTTTTATAATTTTGAGATATTAAATAAATTAATTTAATTACGACATCATGATGATGCAACGATGACCTCATTAATGAACAGTTTAAATAAAATGAAATGATAATATAAATTCTAAGACCTAAACTTGTCCAAAAACTTTTGGATGGGAATATTTCGAAGACTTATCATCTTATCTTTTATATATATCAATGTGGGACCTTAGAAATTCGAAACACTTTTGAAAATAAAATAATAGTTAATGATTTCCAAAAGCCCCCCTCCTCTCCTCTTATAAAAGGCCCCCACCTCTACCTCATTTCACACACTCCTGAAGCCTTTGGCTCGGCCATAAGCTGACCATTTACTCTCTCCACATCCCTCTACTCATCCTAGATGATTCCCTTTGGGCAGAATCTTTTCAAAGGAAGCCTTTAGTCTCAAATCAAAAGGAGTTACACTTTTAATGGTAATTCATTCTCTCATGTTCATTTGTTTTATTTTGATTCTCCAACCCCTAAACTCTTTTTTATTTACATATTTTGTAACAAAACCAGTATCTTAAATATACTAGGATGTTTTTATAAGATTTATTCGAGCTAAAATCTCACACAACTACATCAAATTGTTAAAGAATATACGGTTTCCGTGGATGGTGAAATTCTGCCTCCCGAAACAATGATTGTTCAACACTAATATAACACCTTCAAAGGTGGAAATTTAGATGACACTATATATATATATATGATATATAATATGTTTATGTTTTACTTATGCTTCTGTATTTTCATTTGTTTCATACCTTTATGGTTTCCATTGTGGGTAAACACGATAATTTCATTTTAGGAAGTGCGGACTACTACCCCCTCAAAGTGATTTGAATCGTTAATGCCATACGTGGGACGTATAACGGATGGATTTAAAGTTATTATATATGATTTTATACTAGAATTATAATATACCTCTATATCATTATTGTTTCTTTCCATTAAAGTATGATATAGAAATGAAAGTAGCGTTCATGCATACGTACGGCTTACGGTCTCCATGAACGGTGCATTTCATTTCATACCTCTAAATGATTATGTAATATTATAAATACATGTATATGTTGGATATATATGATATATATGATATCCAAATCGTGAATATCATTCTGGATATAATGAAATGTTGACCACACAAACAACATGTAATTGTAAGAAGTCCATTTTTGACAAAAGAACCAAATATTGAAAAAACAAACATTATTAACTTAAATGATTACATAATGTTTATAACATTGAAAGAAGTGATATAAAAAAATAATGAACTTTAAGAAGGTTCAAAATAAAGTATAAATTAACTCATGTTTATTATTCAGGACGTTAAAGAACGATCGAGTCAAGTCGGACCTGAGGTAAGGGATCCTACTCATCTCTTTCATTATAAGTACACTCTTTTATGTCATTCCTTTTAAAGCTCATATTTCTTGTTATTGGGATGTTCTTTTATATTAATCTTACTGTAATTTTTAGGTTCATGTGATGAGAGACCCTATTCTCTCTCATCAATCTATTTTGGATGTTTTGAGTGGCGCCATTAGGCTACCGAGTTTTCATAAGGGATTTTTCATCTCACTTTTATTCACGTGAGATTTATGCCACATTTGCCACAATTTCCTTTGAGTGGTGTATGTACTGCCCATTATTTTACTCATTGTGTAATATACTTTCTTTTTTGAGTATTTACATCAATTTTTTATTGTCCTTCTTTCACGAGGTGTATGCTTCGAAAGGTACCCATGTCGGTAAGGGAACCTTTCACCCTCCTCTTTTTAAAAGACTTCTTTTGTTGGGTCTTTTAATTTACATATTGTTATGTTAGGATATGTTCTCATATATCCATATTGATGTAAATTTTATGTCCATGTGATGAGATACCCTTTTTTATCTCTCATCAACTCATTTTGATGTGACGTCGTTAGGCTATCAAGGGAATTTCTTAACCCAATTTCGATTTCTTTGGGTTCAACATGTAGTTATTGAATGTGTCATCCTTTGAATATGTGTGAATGACCTTTGATTATTTTACACTTAATATCCACTTATATTTTGTGTATTCGTTGGTCACACATAATTATGTAATTGATTTATCCTTAAACCAAGGATACTGTCTTTGTAAGGGACTTCGTCTCAATCTCCTTTAATTGAGGCATATTTCGTTTTATACACAACTTTATTTTATACGGTGTATAAACCCCTTTGACTTTTACTTTTATACAAAAGGAATCTTTTTCTACGAAGCGCTTTACTAAATGACAAAAAGGAATGTTTTTTTTGACATACGCGGTGACAGCGACCTTTTCTGCCGCCGCGAGTATTATTTGGTCTTTGGCTTCCTCAACAAGTCGTAATGTTCTTAAAATAAAATAAATACCATATACTCTTTTATGTATTTTGGTATTGAAAATGGTTTTGATAAAGGATTCTATTATGATATATTGTGATTAAAATGTGGAAATGTTATCATTCATTTATATTGGTTTTATGTTTTATGATTTTATATTGGTACTTGGACATTTGACAGGTGGTTACGTGATAAACCATATGACGGGTGGTGCCGTGAATACCAGGACGGGTGGTTACGTTATAACCTCCAATGCATTGGGTATGGAAGTCAGCCGTATGGATATTCCATTAAGTATGTATGGAAATTGGCCGTATGGCTATTCCATTAAGTGATGTGTGTGGAAGTCGACCGTATGGTTATTCTACTTAAGTATGTTTATGTCCCAAGTTACCTTTATATATGCTATGTGTTCTTTATATGGGTTTATGGTAACCCTTTGGATACAAAAAGGTATGTAATGATACTTTATTCAGTGAAGATTTTTTACTACTTCATGAAGGTGAAGGTATTACTTTGATAGAGTATACATGTTTTACTTGATGTTTGAAAAAGTAATAGTTTTCATTCTTTGTGTATCCCTTACTGAGCTTTTTATTCTCACCCCAAGTTTTTCGAAATGTTTTTCACAGGACTTAAAGTGGAATAAGTTCAAGGATGGGATCAAGGGAATGCCACGCTATATAGAACATGGAACTAGACATGTTTCTTTTTAAGAGTTTTTTTTGATTATGGAAACTTAGTAGAAGTGTCTACTTTGTAATATTTTAAGATGTAATAGTTATGTCCTAATTCTCTAAAACTATAAACCTGAAAAGATCCTCAATGTGAATTATTCATTTAATTCAATATTAAGTAAGGTTTAAGGCTGGGGATTTATAGTTGGTATCAGAGGCCGGTTTAGAAAACTTTAAGAGTTAGAAAATTGTTAAATTATAACTTAATTTATGATATGATTGAAATGATATAGCATTTACAGATTACCATGTTGCTTCGCCTAAGATATTTCTGTGTTCAGAATGGTTTTCTGGAGAGGTAACAAAGCAGCTATGTTGGGACGACATCAGGAGGAAGACAACCTTCCAAATCAGCATCCTGAGATGGTCGGAATCGGAACTGAATAGTTTGTTGCAGTGATGGCACAGTTGACTCAGGCTATAAATGGTGGTTGTATCCATGCACGAGATCAGCCAGATTAACCACAGAGGAACATGTCCATGGTGGAACATTTCATGAGGCAACATCCCCCATCATTCAGAGGATCATCTGACCCTGTGCAAGCTGAAGGGTGGATTAAAGCACTAGAGAAGATTTTTGATGTCATGGGGTTTTCAGAACATAAAAAGGTTAGTCTTGCTGTTTACCGTTTTGAAGGTGAAGCTGGTCAGTGGTGGTTGATGGTGAAAAATATCAGGGATAGTGATGAGATTGAGGATCTTCACAGGGACAAATTCAAAGGTATGTTTCTTGAGAAATATTTTCCTAATGTGGTTCTTCTTAGGATGGAAAAACAGTTCCTAGAATTGAGGCAGGAGGATGATTCAGTGGCTGCTTATGAAGCAAAGTTCACTCGATTGGAAAGGTATGCTCCGAACTTCATACGAGATGTTGATAGTAAAATAAACCATTTTTACTCAGTGTTGAATCCAAAGTATCGAAGGGCTTTAGCTTCTCGTGAGTTCAAAAGTTATGAAAAACTTTTTCGATGTGCAGAGAAGGTGGAAATGGAGTTTGTCGATGATCATGTGTTCTATGACAAACAACAGAATAAGAGGTTTAGTTGGTAGGAAAAGGGGAAGAATTCATCAAAGAAGCAAGGAGTTAAGAAAACAAAATATCCATCCTGTGAGAAGTGTGGTAAAATGCATCCTGGAGAATGTTTATCCAAGTCTGGTAAGTGCTTTCGGTGTGGTAAGTCTGGTCATATTGATCGTAACTGTAAGGAAGATGATAAAGCAGGCAATGAAAAGCCAACGATAAGATGTTTTAAGTGTAATGAAATGGGTCATTATGAAAAAAAGTGTCCAACGAAGAACTCAACTGGGGGAATGCAGCCAGACTACAAGCAGAAAGGGGTGGTGAAATGATTTGCAACAACTTCAGCAGATGTTGGGCCATCGAATGAAGTGGTATCAGGTACACTGTTTGTTTGTTCAGATTATGCCAATGTGTTGTTTGATTCAGGGTCTACACAGTCTTTCATTTCTGAGAAGTTTTCTAGTAAATTGGAAATTCCATCTCAAGATATGAACCCTGAACTTATGGTAAAAACACCCGGAGGGAACGTTGAGACAAAAAGTAATTATAAGAACCTTCCTATCCTTGTGTGTGGAAAGAATCTACTAGAAAACCTTATTTTTTTTGCCTCTAGTAGAGTTTGATGTTATTTTGGGCATGGATTGGCTTTCTTTTTATCATGCTAAGATTGACTACAGAGCTAAAATGGTTTCTTTTCAGAAAGATTTTCAGTTTGTGTACAAGAATGAACCCTTGATTTTGATAACATATCAGGAAGTTGAGAAACTAGTAAAAGATGGAAATGAATGTTACCTTGAACATATTTTTGAAAATAAAGGAATTGATCAGATTAATGATGTGCCTGTGGTAAATGAGTATCTTGATGTTTTTCCTGATGAGTTGCCTGGTATTATTCATGATTGGGAAGTTGAATTTACTGTTGACTTAGTTCTTAATTCTAAGACAATTTCAAAACCCCCTTATCGAATGGCTCAAGTTGAACTTTTAGAGTTAAAGAAACAATTGTAGGAGTTATTAGATAAAGGTTTCATTAGACCTAGAACATCACCATGGGGTGCTCCTGTCTTGTTTATTAAAAAGAAAGATGGATCAATGAGACTTTGCATTGATTATAGAGCCTTGAATAATATTACTGTTAAGAACAAGTATCCTTTGCCTCATATCGATGATTTGTTTGATCAGCTCTTGGGAGCTCAGTATTTTTCGAAGATTGAATTGAGGTCGGGGTACCATCAGTTGAAAGTAAGAGAAGCAGATGTTCTGAAGAGTACGTTCCGTACTAGATATGGCCATTATAAATTTGTAGTTATTCTTTTTTGGTTAACTAATGCACCTGCTATATTCATGGACCTTATGAATAGAATTTTCCATGAGTTCTTGGATAAGTTTGTGGCTGTTTTCATTCATGATATTTTGGTGTTTTCTAAAAGTAAAGAGGAGCATGAAAGTAATTTAAGGGTTATCTTGAAAACCTTAAAAGAAAATAAACTATATGGAAAATTCAGCAAGTGTGAGTTTTGGTTACAACAAATTTCTTTCCTGCGACACATTATTTCAAAAGATGGAATAACTGTTGATCATACTAAAACAAAAGTTGTTGAAGAACGGCCGAGACCCACAAATGTAACCGAGATCCGTAGTTTTCTTGGTTTGGTAGGTTACTACTGAAGGTTTGTTGAAAATATTTCAAGGTTATCTAGTCCAATGACTAAGCTAACTCGTAAGGGTGTTAAGTTCATCTGGACAAAATAATGTGATGATTGTTTTCAGGAGTTGAAAAGAAGATTGGTGAATTCTCCAGTTTTGGAACTTCCTTCCAGGAATGGTTAGTTTATTATATACAGTGATGCTTCGTTGAAGGTACTTGGCTATGTCCTAATGAAGAATGATCAGGTAACTGCTTATGCTTCACTTCAGTTGAAAACTCATGAGGTAAATTACCCTACACATGATTTGGAATTAGCTGCTGTTGTCTTTGCTTTAAAAATTTGGAGGCATCATTTGTATGGAGAAAAGTGTTAAATATATACTGATCACAAGAGTTTAAAGTATATATTCACTCAGAAATAATTGAACATGAGACAGAGGAGATAGATAGAATTAATCAAGGATTATGATTGTACAATCCACTACCATCTGGGAAAAGCAAACAAAGTGGATGATTCATTGAGTCGAAAATGTAATGCTTCATTAACCATGCTACGTTTGGAACGAGATCCTTTGGTTTTTGATTTGATGAACTTTGGCATAGAAGTTGTTGGTGCAGGAAGTCCCTCTGTTTTGTTTCAGATATCAGTGAAAGCATCTCTATCAGACAAAATCAAGCAAGCACAGAAGCAAGAGAGCGAGTTGCAGAAAAAGGTAGAGCTGGTTCAGAAAGGTAAGTTGCCTGAATTCAACATTGATAATGATTGTGTTTTGAGGTTTGGGAAGAGATTATGTGTGCCTTGTGATTCATAGTTGAATGAGTTGTTATGTGAGGCTCATAGTTCCCCATTTTTAGTTCATCCTGGCAGTACTAAGATGTACAGAGATCTGCGGGAGTATTACTGGTGGGATGAAATGAAAAGAGATATTGTTGATTTTACTGTGAAGTGTTTGACTTGTCAGCAGGTTAAAGCAGAGCGGCAGTTACCTAATGGGATGCTTCACCCTTTACCAGTGCCAGAGTGGAAATGGGAAAATATATCCATGGACTTTGTTGTGGGATTACTGAAGACATCTCGAGGTAATAATGCAATCTGGGTTGTTGTTGATCGCTTGACTAAATCTGCTCATTTCCTTGCTATACGAGATAATTTTTCCCTAGATCAACTTTCCCGTTTGTATCATAAAGAGATAGTCAGGTTGCATGGATTTCCCCTCTCCATTGTATCTGACCGTGATCCTAGGTTTACTTCTTACTTTTGGAAAGGCCTTCAAATTTCTTTGGGTACTAAATTAAATTTTAGAACAGCTTTTCATCCTCAATCAGATGGGCAGTCAGAACGAAAAATTCAGACATTGGAGGATATTCTAGGAGCTTGTTCGATGGATTATCAGGGAAGTTGGGACCAACATCTTTCTTTGGTTGAGTTTTCTTATAATAACAGTTTTCATTCCAGTATACAGATGGCACCATTTGAGGCATTATATGGGAAGCGGTGTCGAACTCCAGCATTTTGGGATGAAGTGGGTGAAAGGAAGCTGATGGGACCAGAATTGGTAGAAGAGATGGCAGAAAAGGATCAGTTGATTCAGAAACATATGAGAACATCTCAGAGCAGGAAGAAGAGTTATGCGGATAACCGGAGGAAGGATCTATCTTTCGAGGTGGGTGATCATGTTTTTCTCAAGGTTTCTCCATGTAAAAGTGTGATGAGATTTGGTAAGAAAGGAAAGCTGAGTCCAAGGTTCATTGGACCATATGAAATTCTGGAGAAAGTTGGATCAGTTTCTTACCGAGTGGCTTTACCTCCAAGTTTCTCTCAGGTACACAATGTTTTTGACGTTTCAATGTTGAGAAAGTAAATGCCAGATCCATTTCATGTTTTGAGTCATGAGGTAGTTCAGTTGGAAGAGAACCTATCTTATGAAGAACAACCAGTCCAGATTCTTGACCACAGGGAGCAGGTGTTATGGAGTAAGGTGATTAATCAGGTGAAGGTTTTGTGGAAAAACCATGTGATTAAAGAGGCAACGTGGGAATCTGAAAATTCTCTGAGGGATAAATACCCCCACTTATTTTGATAAGTGAATAAAATTGCGAGGACGCAATTCCCAAAAGGGGGGAAGGATGTAACATCCTAGGTAAATAAAGAATAAGACATATTAATATTTATTAATATTTTTTTAAAATATTAATTTTATTTTAAAGGGGTTGCTATGTTCGATAGCGTACCCGATACGCAACGATGAGTTCCTTTGAAAACTTACGTTGTACACTAGTAATATTATAATATTATTTTAAATGTTAGTTAACATGTAGCCGTTGTATTGGTGGGAATGGATAGAAATAACTAAAATATTATTATATATGTTTTTAAATGTTTTTACATTTATCTAATAAACGATAAAGGCTTAAAATATGGAAAGAATTCAATTTTAGGCATTTATACCCTAATTTTTCACTAAAGGTTCACTTATCACCTTTTGATGGCGAACCGTCATTAAATATAGTTTTGTTCACTATTATACATTCAATTGGACCAAATAAAACTCTTCTTAAGAATTGGGACATCAAAATTTACTTTGTGTAAATTTTTGGTATCTTTCCGATAAAGTTCATTTTTTTAAATGAATAGTGTAAAATGTTGTATTTTAATTCAAAACCTCTTCTTAATATAATTTATTTATATGATTATATTATCTTTGGAATTGGTTTTAAAGTGAAATTAGAATATATTTTTACCATTAAATCCAATAGTGGTCGTTGGAATTAATTTCACTTTGAAATCAGACTTAAACCGGTGTCAATCTTTTGATACTTATTGTTTCATAAAAACACGCTATTTGATCTGACAGCAGGAATTAATTATTAAATTAATTAATGTGCCTTATATGTTATGGATTTTATAAAATAGACATCATTTTTGAATTCGGAATATCAAATATATCTTAGGTTGAATCTTTGGTAATTTTCTGAAAAACTCCAATTTTTGATGAATAGTGAAATCACTAAGTGGTACTTATGAAAACTGATTTTTTCGTTTAAATGAAATTTTACCACCTCTGTGATTTGATTTTCAAAAATACGACATACATGGTTGTCATTAAGAAGTAAAATGTGGTTCAATGAGATTAAAATAATTTTTTGGTGAATAGTAACTTATTAAGTTTTTAATCACGATTAGTGGTAATTAGTGTAATTTAAGGTAAAAATGATATTATAAAAAATATGAAAACACCATGACACTTGTCCTAACCCTATTGGATGAGTCATGGCCGACCAAGAAAACCCATGGGTCAACTCGGGGACCCCATGGAGACACTTGGTTGGAAAATGACATTAATATATATTTATTTAATGTTAAAATTAAATTGACACAAACATGAGTTCTTTTACTAAAAAAGTTTTTATGTGGGGTTACACAAGTCCAAATTTTGACTATAAATATTCATTAGAAATCTAAAACGATTTCCTACATCATAGAATTTGTTTTATAATTTTTATATATTAAATAAAATAATTTAATTACGACATCATGATGATGTAACGATGACCTCATTAATGAAGAGTTTAAATAAAATGAAACGATAATATAAAAGCTAAGACCTACACTTGTCCAAAAACTATTGGATGGAAATATTTAGAAGAATTATCATATTATCTTAGAAATATATCAACGTGGGACCTTATAAATTTGAAACCCTTTTGAAAATAAAATAACAGTTTCATGATTTCCAAAAGTGCCCCTCCTCTCCTCTTATAAAAGGCCCCCACCTCTACCTCATTTCACACACTCCTCAAGCCTTTGGATCGGCCATACCCTGACCATTTACTTTCTCCAAATCCCTCTCCTCATCCTAGAGGATTCCCTTTGGGCCTAATCCTTTCAAAGGAAGCCTTTAGGCTCAAATCAAAAGGAGTTACACTTTTAAAGGTAATTCATTCTCTCATGTTCATTTGTTTTATTTTGCTTCTCCAACCCCCTAAAATATTTTTATTTACTTCGTTTGTAACAAAACCAGTATATTAAATATACTAGGATGTTTTTATAAGATTAATGAGAGCTACACTCTCACACAACTACATCAAATGGTTAAAGAACATATGGTTTCCGTGGATGGCAAAATTCTGCCTCCCGAAGCAATGATTGTTCAACACTCATATAACACCTTCAAAGGTGGCCATTTAGATGAAACTATATATATATATGATATATAATATGTTTATGTTTTAATTAATCTTCTGTATTTTCATTTTTTTCATACCTTTATGGTTTCCATTGTGGGTAAACACGATAATTTCATTTTAGAAAGTGCGGACTACCGCCCCCTCAAAGTGATTTGATTCGTTAATGCCATACGTGGGACGTATAAAGGATGGATTTAAAGTTATTATATATGATGTTATACTGGAATTATAATATACCTATATATCATTATTGTTTCTTTCCATTAAAGTATGAGATAGAAATGAAAGTAGCGTTCATGCGTACGTACGGCTTACCGTCTCCATGAACGGTACATTTCATTTCTTACCTCTAAATGATTATGTAATATTATAAATACATGTATATGCTGGATATATATGATATATATGATATCAAAATCATGAATATCATTCTGGATATAATGAACCTTTTACCACACAAACAACATGTAATTGTAAGAAGTCCATTTTCCACTAAAGAACCAAATATTGAAAAAACAAACATTATTAACTTAAATGATTAAATATTATTTATAATATTGAAATAAGTGATATAAAATAAATAATTAACTTTAAGAAGGTTCATAAGAAAGTATAAATTAACTCAAGTTTATTATTCAGTACGTTAAAGAATGATTGAGTCAAGTCGGACCTAAGGTAAGGGATCCTACTCCTCTCTTTCTTTATAAGTACACTCTTTTATGTCATTCATTTTAAAGCTCATATTTCTTGTTATTGGGATGTTATTTTATATTAATATTACTGTAATTTTTAGGTTCATGTGATGAGAGACCCTATTCTCTCTCATCAATCCATTTTGGAAGTTTTGAGTGGCGTCGTTAGGCTGCCGAGTTTTCGTAAGGGATTTTTCATCTCACTTTTATTCTCGTGAGATTTATGCTACATTTTCCACAATTTCCTTTGAGTGGTGTATTTACTGCCCATTATTTTACTGATTGTGTAATATAATTTCTTTTATGAGTATTTAAATCAATGTTGTATTGTCATTCTTTCACGAGGTGTATGCTTCGAAAGATACCCATGTCGGTAAGGGAACCTTTCACCCTCCTCTTTTTAAAAGACTTCTTTTGTTGGGTCTTTTAATTTACATATTGTTATGTTGGGATATGTTCTGATATATCCTTATTGATGTAAATTTTATGTCAATGTGATGAGATACCCTTTTTTTATCTCTCATCAACTCATTTTGATGTGATGTTGTTAGGCTGTCAAGGGAACTTCTTAACCCAATTTCGATTTCTTTGGGTTCAACATGTAGTTATTGAATGTGTCATACTTTGAATATGTTTGAATGACCTTTGATTATTTTACACTTAATATCCACTTATATTTGTTTTATTCGTTGGCCACACATAATTATGTAATTGATTTATCCTTAAACTAAGGATATTGTCTTTGTAAGGGACTTCGTCTCAATCTCCTTTCATTGAGGCATATTTCGTTTTATACACAACTTTCTTTTATACGGTGTATAAACCCCTTTGACTTTTAATTTTATACAAAAGGAATCTTTTTCTACGAAGCGATTTACTAAACGACAAAAAGTAATGTTTTTTTAACGTACGCGGTGACAACGACCTTTTCCGCTGCCGCGAGTATTATTTGGGCTTTGGCTTCCTCAACAAGCCGTAATGTTTTTAAAATAAAATAAATACCATATACTCTTTTATGTATTTTTTTTATTGAAAATGGTTTTGATAAAGGATTCTATTATGATATATTGTGATTGAAATGTGTAAATGTTATCATTCCTTTATATTGGTTTTATGTTTTATGATTTTATATTGGTACTTGGAAATTTGACGGGTGGTTACGTGATAAACCATTTGACGGGTGGTGCCGTGAATACCAGGACGGGTGGTTATGTTATAACATCCAATGCATTGGGTATGGAAGTCGGCCGTATGGCTATTCCATTAAGAATGTATAGAAATTGGCCGTATGGCTATTCCATTAAGTGATGTGTGTGGAAGTCGACCGTATGGTTATTCCACTTAAGTATGTTTATGTCCCAAGTTCCCTTTATATATGATATGTGTTCTTTATATGAGTTTTATGGTAACCCTTTGGTTACAAAAAGGTAAGTAATGATACTTTATTCAGTGAAGAGTTTTTAGTACTTCATGAAGGTGAAGGTATTACTTTGATAGGGTATACATGTTTTACTTGATGTTTGAAAAAGTAACAGTTTTCATTCTTTGTGTATCCCTTACTGAGCTTTTTATGCTCACACCAAGTTTTTCAAAATGTTTTTCACAGGAATTAAAGTGGAATATGGTCAAGGATGGGATCAAGGGAATTCCACGCTATATAAAACATGGAACTAGACATGTTTCTTTTTAAGAGTTTTTTTATTATGGAAACTTAGTAGAAGTGTCTATTTTGTAATCTTTTGAGATGTAATAGTTATGTCCTAATTCTCTAAAACTCTAAACCTGAAAAGATCCTCAATGTGAATTATTCATTTAATTCAATATTAATTAAGGTTTAAGGATGGGGCTTTATAGTTGTATTCACCACATATATAATATAAATTTCATAAAAAATGTACATTGAAAGTTATACAAGAATTAAAGAATGGTGGGTAAGAGAAAAAAAGTATAAAACCATAAAAAATATATATCTTCTTGATGAATTTAATGATTTGTTTTTAGGGAAAATGAATTTTTGAATTCAAAATATATGTTATTTTACTGTGGAGTCTTTAATGAAAAAATATATGTTACCTTCCACTTAAAATATTAATGGGAAAAGATAATTAAGATTGTGATGTTATTTTGTTTTCATGTAATGTGTAAGGTAAGAGCAGAACAATATATATCAGTTTTAGTATATCAAAAGGCATGTTTCATGAATGGATTAGTTCGTTGAAGGTGAAAATAATTTTAGTTGATTTTTTATGTTGAGGAATTGAATGTAGTTTCTCATAAATAGTTGATATATGGAGTGGGTCAATATGGTGGAAAAGGAATCCAAGGGCTGAGAATTGAGTAATTGTTATTTTTAATCAGAAATACTTATAACCATGATGGCAAGATATAGAGTGATAGATAGGATATAGGAGGTGGAGGTAGGATGGAAAGGAGAGGAAGAGAGAAGTGGGAATATAGAGGATAAGATGTGGTGTTTAGGATGATCAAGGGAGTGTGAGGTCAAGGTGGAGAGGAGGTGAGACAAATAATTGGGTAAAAGGGTATGAGAGAATAGTGAGTTAATAAGAATCAAGAGAGGTGGTGTAACACCCCAAGATTTTATAGTGTGTTATTTCTTTAAAATAATTCAATAACTTTCACTACACGCAACACCAAGTTCAATCGCACCGTGACTTACCAAACAAGCCGTTCAAAAGAGGTTATGAATAGTGTTAACTAAATTTTAAACTATATATAATCCTTATAATTTTAGACTCCATATTATGAGTTTCTTAGACATAATGCAAGAACAGATTCATTTTCAGTATTGCACTTTTATCAACTTTTAATAGTGAATCCTTTTTAAATAAAATATTTTAAACTTTTTGACTAAATGGGGACATCAAAAAATTTAAAATGAAACATCCCAAGCTTCCACGGTACGCTTTCCTTTGAATAAAACAGTAGCGTGTGTTGTACGCAACTTCGAGTTCTAACACACCACAACCAATCAAACTAGCCGTTATGAATAGTAATAACTACCTTTTAAAATTTTAGAAATTTTATCTCTCAAAATGGACTTCATTTTTGGATTCGGAGTATCGAATTTAGCCTAAGGTGAAATTTTGGTAGTTTTTGGATAACTTTCATATTTTGATGAATAGTTAAAATTACTAAATTTTAATTAAAAACAACTTTTTTAATCAAAATAATTAATAGCAATAAGTTATTAATTTTAGTTGTTTTAAAGTATATTTAGAATATATTTTTACCATTTAATATAATGTTGTTCATTGGAAATAATTTTACAATTAAACCAAACATAAACAAGTGTCAATCTTTTGATAGTTATTATCTCTTAAAAACAGGCTTTTTGTTTTGACAGCGGAAATTAATTTTAAATTAATTTCTACCACTTCTGTATTTTGAATTTGAAAAAATGGATTCCATATTTGGAATCAGGATTTTAAAATTGTGTAAATAGGTATTTTTTATTTTTAGACATTTTGAATAATTACTGCGGTAAATATTTTATTTACCATGGTTAAGGGTAAATCCAGTAAATAATGGCTAAAAAATAATATTATAATAATACTAAATTACCCTAAAATGTGTCCTAGCCTTATTGGTTGATACATGTTCGGACATAGTCATATTTGGGTCGATTTTGGGACCCCATGGTGCCACTTGTAGGTGATAGAGACACTTTATTTTAATTAAGTTAAAATGAATACAAAAATGACACAAGCATATATCTTTTAGAAACAAAATTTGTAAATATATTTATATAAGTTGGATTTTAGATTATAAATATTCATTAGATAGATAAAACTATTTCCTACATAATTGTATTTTATTTATAATTTTTAGACATTATATAAATTAATTTATTTATGACACAATGATGATGTAGTAATTACAATAATAGTGAAAAATCAAAATAATTGATATTATAAATACCCAAATAAATATAATATGAAACTTTTAATGAATTAAACTAATTTTATAGGATAATATGACATATTAGGATTTATTTAAATAACTTTGTTCGAAGTAATAATTATGTTATGAGTTTCACAAAAATCAACTATTGAATAGTGTCAAAATTGACATAAAAGAGTTTTTTAAAACAAATATTATATTATTAATTGATATTAAATTCCTAAAAATCGATGGTTCGACCAAGAGACTTATATAATGATTGGTGTATCATTAATGTACCACTTTGGGGTCTCTTGGATGTATATTGAATGTTTATTAACCATATAATATAAAAATACAAAGAGACATTGTAAAAGTGAAACTAATTAACTTAGAGTTAATACATAAAGATAAGGTTAATATAAGTACCCAAACCTGTATAAATTATATTGGTTGAGTTTTGTTTTCGTCATATACCCACCTTAACCTTTGAATAATCAACTTTAGAGCCATTATAAACAGAATATGGATTTAATATAAACTAATATTTCTAGCTTTTCCAAAGGTGCCCCTCACCCCTCTTATAAAAGGGCACTCTTCCTTCCCATTTATTGACACCTTCAAAGCCTTTTGGTTCCGCCAACATCTGCCCAAATACTCTCCGAACATCCCTCAATACAACCTTGAGGACTTATTTTGATCATAAAACCAACCTAAGGAGCCCTTTTGATCAAATCAAAAGGAAGAACCTGAAAAAGAGGTAATGTTTTCACCACCCCTTTTCAAGTTCCTTTCTTCTTCCACTTATTCTTTCTTTGTTATTACCATTATAAAATAATAACTCCAGTATCTTATATATACTATGATGTTATTATAAATATGGTACAACCATATTAAGTAATCTATCCACCCTCTGAATAACATGTCACCATACATGCGTACGTACGACTTACCGTCTCCACGTCGTGGTGTAATTGTTATAAAATATATTATTATTTGGATGGGTATAATAATGATGTTTAAATCATGTAAATAATAAATATAACATTTTAATGATTCTGTATATATGATATACCATCCATTTATATATTATTTTAATATCAAATGAATGATATTGTCGCTCGTGCGTACGTACGGACAACCGTCTCCACGAACGCGATGAGATTCATTCTCCATCGCATCCATTAAAGTATAATTATAATTTGATGATTTAAAAATTATTTTTAAGGACTTGATGTCATTCTGGATATGAATAAGATACAACCTATCGATAACAAACACGGCTTATGTAACAAAACGTATAAAAGAAAATGAGTATGTTAACACCTAAAACGATGATAATTAAAAGATATTATTAACAAATCAATGTTAAAAGATCATATATGATATCTTATTAATATATATGATTCTTGAATAATTTAATAACAATTTTTTCACCATTATACAGGATGTTAACCTACCCCAACCAAGGACATGTACAAGGTAAGGGGTTTTCATCTCACTCCTTATTCCCGTGATATTCATGACATATTGCCACCATTACCTTTTGTGTGGTGTATGTACTGCCCATAATTATATTCTTTGTGTAATACACTCTAATTTATGTGTATTTACATATTAATTGTATGATACCTCTTTAATGGGTTGTATTTTTCATAAGTTACCAAATTGGTAAGGGTTATTTCACAATCTCTTCATTATCCGAGGTTGTTTATACGTAATAATCTACTGGGATATCATTATCATCCACATACATGTTTCTTAAAAATGTATTTTCTATTTAAAAGAATATGGGTTAAAGTCATACCCTTGTTTGACTTTTTATAATAGTTTTATAAAGGAATCTTTCCGTTGTTTTCCAAATAAGGTGCTTTTAACGTTTTCGACAAAATTAAGGTAAGAATGTTTTTTTTAACTTATACGGCGGGTGCGGTTATTTTCCGCCATTATAAAATCGTCGAATCTTCCCTTACAAGCTTATAAGAATATCTTCAAATTGAATGTATTATTTTATAATTATGTTACTTTTAAAATGATTTAAAAAAAGAGATATTTCTCTAAAATAGTTTTGATTTCATCTATGTCAACATCTTTTGATGGATTTTAAGCTTATTTGAAGTTGAGTTATTATTATACAAAACATCCATATTTTATTGAAGGTTTTGTGATATTTTTGACTATGGATAAGTTATTCTTAGGTCACTCATGGTTTTTGTTTAAAGTATTGACATTTCATAAGTTATTTTTAATCCGAATGTTTATGTTATATTTCAACCTTTCATTAAGATGAATGTGTTAGACAAGTATGTTCCAGGTTGGAGACCTGTAAAAGTAAGCCCTCCGGTTTGGTCTCCGGTTATTAGAGGAACTCAGGTTTGTTCTTTGGTTATTAGAGGAACTCCGGGTTGGTGTCCGGTTATTAGAGGCACTCCGGGTTGGTGTCCGGTTATTAGAGGCACTCCGGGTTGGGTTCCGGTTACAGATAGCCCCTAGGTCTTGGGACGAGGCCTTGACAAAGAAATTAAAGTTCAGCATTATGCATTTCATCACTATGAAAGTGGTTATTGATATTTCATGTGATCATTATATTAGTAGAATATCCATGTGAATAAGTAAATGGAATTATTTCAGTTTACTTTTGCCATACTGTGTTGAAGTTCAAGTTTAAAAGGCTTTTGTTTTAGTTATACACTGCCTTAAATGTTTATGCTTATTTTTGAAAGTTTCCGCCATATTGTTATCCTTACTTGGCATTTGAGCTCACCCATTTTCTATGTTTTATTTTTCCCAGGAAGTGAAGAAGTAAATTATGAATGACCTGCAGGGATATTATGTGGGGATATGAGTGTGGATTATGGAGACAATATGTTGTTGTAGTAGTTTTTCATTTTATGATGTAATGTAAGACTTATGAATATATCTAGTGTTTGCAAGGCTACTAAACCAATCAGTCTTTCGAGATTTGATCTTTCTTGTGATCATGCCAATGTTATGTAATAATGCACTGACTCTGGGTCACTAGGGTCGGGACGTTACAGTTGGTATCAGAGGATGTTTAGTACAAACCTTGGAAGCTAGATTTAGATAAACTCTGATTAGAGAACATAGATTTAAGATGAATTTTGAGGATTAGTATAGAAGAACATCCTAGAATTTTGGTATTGTAGAGATTTTGTGAGTTTTCTGAGCAATACATCCCTGTCTGGATACGAGTAGATATAGGCGGCTCTGGCACAGATGTACCTAGGGGTAAAACCCGAAAACAACGCTTTGAGCTAGACTCAAACAGGAACTGGTGCACGACAACGGGCCTTGCTGCACTCTTGGTTACGACACTCTCGGGGGATATGCTTAGGATAACTCTCATTTTCTTTACAAATCATTATGAAGGGTTTATGAGTATATACTTCCTCAAAGAAAACATTTTTATGATTATGGATTATATCCATAAGTAGTTAAATTTATGTTTAGTGTTTTATAAGTATGGGATTATGTATTTTGATTCATAAACTGATCTAGTTTATGCCATTGTTTAGAAATGGCGCCCAGTAGAAGGAATGAGAACTCCAGTAATGCCCATGATCCAAAGAGAAGGAATGATCATATCATTCATGGTCTTAATCTAGAATTTATAAGAGAAATAGTCTCCCATGTATTATCATCATATGAAGAAATAATATCATGTGTTGATAAGACAAGTAAAGAGTTTACTGAGTCATATGGATTTGAAGGGAAGCAAGAGAAGAAAAGGATGGAAGAGGGAAAGATGGATAAATGGAAGAGGGAAAAGAAGAATTTTCCCATATGTGATAACTGTGGGAAGAAACACCTTGGAACTTGCCTGAAAGGATTGGGAGTTTTTTATAAGTGTGGAGGAAAAGGGCACAAAGTACGTGGCTGCAAGGGTAAAAAATAGTTTCAAATGTACAATGCTTCATTTGCAAGGAGTTTGGACACTACGCGAACCTATGTCTCAGTCATCAGACTATGCCGCAAATGATGCTATTTGATAATAATCAAGTTATGATACTACCACAGATGAAGAGGGATGATTAGAGTTCTTATGTTGATTATGTCAATTGAGTGTTGTATCAAAAATTTACTTGTTATAATAATTATGGAGTATATAAGGATTGTACTGTAGTACTATTTCATTAAGTACTTGAGATTGTGTGGAACAAAGAAAAGTGACTCAATAGCCGGATAAATTTTTGAAAAATATATGTTTGAGAGAATTATAAACCATAATATAGTTCTGATACCGAGGTAGTGATTTTGGAATAATATATGATTGTTTTGGATAAATTATATTAGATATTCTTGACTACCTTGGAACTGATTAATGATTTGTATATTCCATCATTGTTAGGGTTTAAAACATTTTTGGATTGAAGGAGTATATCTATTATTCTTTAAGGAATGTGGGATCATGAATGTAATCAATAAGGTTTTATGGTAATTCAGGATGTTTCAGTGTTTTAAAAGAATACATGATGAATGTGTTCACATGTTATTATGTGGAAAAAAAGGATCTTTATTGTGTTTAACTTCCTTATAAATTTTGGACTGAAGTATTTTGGATAGTTCTAGTCTGGATTATTTTGGATTTCCATAAAAGGACAACCCGGAGGTCGGGCGACAACCCATCGCGACCAGCAAGGCCGCGAGACTTAAACACGCAACTAAAGGGTGACAAGGGTGTATCATCGACCACTGGCCCACGAAATATCCTGGATTAAATAATGTAGTTTTTATTAAAAGATCTGGTAGATAAATTATAAATTTGTTTATCTTCGTACCCTGTACGAATAGTATAAATAGAATTTTTTTACGTTCTATTATCTTTTAGAGTGAAAGATGAGTTTGTGGTAGAAATTTATTAATGGATAAAACTCTAATTATAAAGTAAGTATATATCATTATGATCTTAGCCAATCTCATAAATAAATTCCTCATCATTATGAAAAGGAACTTAGAACAAAAATGTTGTCATATATGGTACCTTAAATCATCACTAATTTATGGATTTGGGATTGTTGGCATTTTCATAGCCATGTTCTCTACCACTCTCCATCAGATAATTAATGGTTAGATTTCTCTTCCATATCCATATTTTTCTACATGGAACCCTAGTATGTGTTATTTTTGGTAATCTTCATACTTTCCACTCTTTATTTTAAATTGAGGCCTCATTAATTTATTTTTCGATGTGGGATTTCAACTAAGATATTTTGAAATGTCAAAAATATGTTATCCCAATTCCCTATGTTTTGTTGAACCGATGGTATTTCAAATCATCATAAATTGATGAGTTTAAGGACCTCAATTTTATACTTGTTTTTGATTTATGACCTCAATCACTACCTATAAATATTTATGTTTTTCCTCCAATTATATGTCTCTAATTTCCACCAATGCTCTCCTAATCGAGATCATAATTTGGTGGTGACCCTTTCATTTCACTTTTCCTCATATTAAGACTAAATTTTAGTAACCCAATTTCCGATGTGGGTTTTCCCACCAATATATTTTCTATTTTGAACCTTTTATTTTCGAAGAACAATTTCAAATTGCGAGGACGCAATTTATTGAAGGAGGGGAGAATGTAACACCCCAAGATTTTATAGTGTGTTATTTCTTCAAAATAATTCGATAACTTTCACTACACGCAACACCAAGTTCAATCGCACCATTACTTACCAAACAAGTCATTCAAAAGAGGTTATGAATATTGTTAACTAAATTTTAAACTTTATATAATCCTTATAATTTTAGAATCCATATTATGAGTTTCTTAGACATAATGCAAGAACAGATTCATTTTCAGTATTGCACTTTTATCAACTTTTAATAGTGAATCCTTTTTAAATAAAATATTTTAAACTTTTTTACTAAATGGGGACATCAAAAAATTTAAAATGAAACATCCCAAGCTTCCATGGAACACTTTCCTTTGAATAAAACAGTAGCGTGTGTTTTACGCAACTTCGAGTTCGAACACACCACAACCAATCAAACTAGCCGTTATGAATAGTAATACCTACCTTTTAAAATTTTATAAATTTTATCTCTCAAAATGGACTTCATTTTTGGATTCAGAGTATCTAATTTAGCCTAAGGTGAAATTTTGGTACTTTTCGGATAACTTTCATATTTTGATGAATAGTGAAAATTACTAAATTTTAATTAAAAACAACTTTTTAAATAAAAATAATTAATAGTGATAAATTATGAATTTGAGTGGTTTTAAAGTATATTAAAAATATATTTTTACCATTTAATATAATTTTGGTCATTGGACATAATTTTACAATTAAACTGAACATAAACAAGTGTCAATCTTTTGATAGTTATTATCTCTTAAAAACACGCTTTTTGTTTTGACAGCGGAAATTAATTTTAAATTAATTTCTGGAAATTCTGTGTTTTGAATTTGGAAAAATGGATTCCATATTTGGAATCAGGATGTTCAAATTGTGTAAATATGTAACTTTTATTTTTAGACATTTTGAATAATTACTGCGGTAAATATTTTATTTACCATGATTAAGGGTAAATCCGGTAAATAAGGGTTAAAAAATAATATTATAATAATACTAAATTACCCTAAAACGTGTTCTAGACTTATTGGTTGATACATGTTCAGACATAGTCATATTTGGGTCGATTTTGGGACACCATGGTTCCACTTGTAGGTGATAGAGACACTTTATTTTAATTAAGTTAAAATGAATACAAAAATGACACAAGCATATATCTTTTAGAAAAAAAATTTGTACATACAGTTATATATGTTGGATTTCAGATTATAAATATTCATTATAAAGATAAATAGATTTACTACATAATTATATTTTATTTATAATTTTTAGACATTAAATAATTTAATTTATTTATGACACAATGATGATCCATTAATTAGAATAATAGTGAAAAATCAAAATAATTGATATTTTAAATACCCAAATAAATATAATATGAACCTTTTAATGAATTATAATAATTTTATAGGATACTATGACATATTAGGATTGATTTAATTAACTTTTTTAGATGTAATAATTCTTTTATGAGTTTCACAAAAATCATCTATTGAATAGTGTCAAAATTGACATAAAAGAATTTTTAAAACAAATATTATATTATTAATTGACATTAAATTCCTAAAAATCGAGGGTTCGTCCAAGAGACTTATATCATGATAGGTGTATCATTAATGGACCACTTGGGGGTCTCTAGGATGTATATGGTAAGTTTATTAACCACATAATATAAAAATACAAAGAGACATTGTGAAAGTCAAACTAATTAACTTAGAGTTAATACTTAAAGATAAGGTTAATATAAGTACCCAAACCTATCTAAATTCTATTAGTTGAGTTTTTTTCGACCTATAACCACCTTAAACTTTAAATAATAAACTTTATAGACATTATAAAGAGAATATGGATTTAATATAAACTAATATTTCTAGCTTTTCCAAAGGTTCCCCTCACCCCTCTTATAAAAGGGCACTCTTCCTGCCCATTTCTTCACACCATCAAAGCCTTTTTGTTCGGCCAAACTCTTCCCAAATACTATACCAACATCCCTCACCACATCCTAGAGGCCTTAGTTTGATCAGAAAGCCAACCTATGGAGCCCTTTTGATCAAATCAAAAGAAAGAACCTGAAGAAGAGGTAATGTTTTCACCACCCCTTTTCAAGTTCCTTTCTTCTTCCACTTCTTCTTTCTTTGTTATTACCATTATAAAATAATAACTACAGTATATTATATATACTGTGATGTTATTATAAATATGGTACAACCATATTCAGTAATCTATCCACCCTTTGAATAACATGCCACCATACGTGCATACGTACGGCTTACCGTCTCCACGTCGTGGTGTAATTGTTATTCAATATATTATTATTTGGATGGGTATAATAATGATGTTTAACTCATGTAAATAATAAATATTACATTTTAATGATTCTTTATATATGATATACAATCCATTTAGATATTATTTTAATATCAAAAGAATTATATTGTCACTTGTGCGTACGTACGGACTACCGTGTCCACGAACGCGATGAGATTCATTCTCCATCGTATCCATTAAAGTATAATTATCATTTGATGATTTAAAAATGATGTTTAAGGACTTGATATCATTCTGGATATGAATAATATACAACATATCGATAACAAACACGGTTTATTTAACAAAAAATATAAAAGAAAATGAGTAAGTTAACACCCGAAACGAAGATAATTAAAAGATATTATTAACAAATCAATGTTAAAAGATCATATATGATATAATATTAATATATATGATTCTTGAATAATTTAATAACAATTATTTCACCATTATACAGGAGGTTAACCTACCCCAACCAAGGAAAAGTTCAAGGTAAGGGGTTTTCATCTCACTCCTTATTCCCGTGAGATTCATGCCATATTGCCACCATTACCTTTTGTGTGGTGTATGTACTGCCCATAATTAAATTCATTGTGTAATACACTATAATTTATGTGTATTTACATATTAATTGTATGATACCTCTTTCATGGGTTGTATGTTTCATAAGTTACCAAATTGGTAAGGGTTATTTAACAATCTCTTCATTATCCGAGGTTATTTATACATAATAATCTACTGGGATCTCTTTATCATCCACATCCATGTTTCTTAAAAATGTATTTTCTATTTACAAGAATATGGGTTAAAGTCATACCCTTGTTTGAATTTTTATAAGAGTTTTATAAAGGAATCTTTTTGTCGTTTTCCAAACAAAGTGCTTTTAACCTTTTCGACAAAATTACGGTAAGAATGTTTTTTAACTTATACGGCGGGTGCAGTTATTTTCCGCCATTATAAAATCGTTGAATCTTCCCTTACAAGCTTATAAGAATATTTTCAAATTGAATGTATTATTTTATAATTATGTTACTTATAAAATGATTTAAAAAAAGAGATATTTCTCAAAAATAGTTTTGATTTCATCTATGTCAACATCCTTTGATGGATTTTAAGCTTATTTGAAGTTTAGTTATTATGATACAAAACATCCATATTTTATTGAAGGTTTTGTGATATTTTTGACTATGGATAAGTTATTCTTATGTCACTCATGGTTTTTTTTTAAAGTATTGACATTTCATAGGTTATTTTTAATCCTAATGTTTATATTATATTTCAACCTTTCATTCAGATGAATGCGTTAGACAAGTACGTTCCGGGTTGTGGACCGGTAAAAGTAAGCCCTCCGGTTTGGTCTTCGGTTATTAGAGGAACTCCGGTTTGGTCTCCGGTTATTAGAGGAACTCCGGGTTGGTGTCCGGTTATTAGAGGCACTCCGGGTTGGTGTCCGGTTATTAGAGGCACTCCGGGTTGGGTTCCAGTTACAATTAGCCCCTAGGTTTTGGGATGAGGCCTTGACAAAGAAATTTAAGTTCAGCATTATGCATTCCATAATTATGAAAGTGGTTATTGATATTTCATGTGATCATTCGATTAGTAGAATATCCATGTGAATAAGTAAATGGAATTATTTCATTTTACTTTTGCCATACTATGTTGATGTTCAAGTTTAAAAGGCTTTTGTTTTAGTTATACACTGCCTTAAATGTTTATGCTTATTTTTGAAAGTTTCTGCTATATTGTTATCCTTACTGGGCATTTAATCTCACCCCTTTTCTATGTTTTATTTTTCCTAGAAAGTGATGAAGTAAATTATGAATGACCTGCAGGGATATTATGTGGGGATATGAGTGTGGATTATGGAGACAATACGTTGTTGTAGTAGTTTTTCATTTTATGATTTAATGTAAGACTTATGAATATATCTACTGTTTCCAAGGCTACTAAACCAATAGGTCTTTCGAGATTTGATCTTTCTTGTGATCATGCCAATGTTATGTAATAATGCAACGACTCTGGGTCACTAGGGTCGGGGCGTTACAGGTGGGGAGGAGAAAACAAGGTGATCAGGAGTGGTGGGGAGGAGAAAATAGTGAGGGAGGGAGATTTGGGGTGGTAGAGAGGATAAAATAGGTAGGGAGGGATATTCAAGACATTGTGATTAGAATGGGAAGGAAAAAAATTAAATTATGAGGTGAAACATATAACTGGGAATGATGTATTTATTATAGTATTACATTACATGATACTATCCATGTACCCAATCAATCCAATCATTATTGTATACAAAAATCACTATTGGAACCCTAATGTACCTACTGTCCCAAAACATAAATTGTATCTGGTAAATTCATTCAAATAAACCATGTTTACTCTCTCCAGGAAACCAACTATAATATCTATAAAAAATAAATCCTTTAATTTTGTATTTTCAAGGAGCCAAAAAAAATCACCCTACATTTAACAAAAAATGGTATCAAATATAACTATCACACTGAATGAGCCCAGTAAACTTTTTCACACAAAAAATTTGATAAAGATAAACATGAAATAAGGGTCATAAACCAAATAAACCAAATAATGTTGCATACAAAAATATATTATATATCATCACTCGACCAATAATAGTGAACCCAAACTATGATATAACTTAATGATAATTATTCACAATAATATCCTACACTATTACTAATGAACCTATTTCATAATATATCCATATATCTCATAGGTAACCCTCATAACAGATTAAGGAGATTCATTTAAAAATGATTAATTTAAACCATTAATATCTGCATAATCTTGATCATTAAATTAATACCTATAATATAGTGGCACCTTATCATATTCTTAACTAAATTACTAGGTCATATCGATCTACTTAATAATTAATATTGATGTCCCACCTTTCTACATGAATTATACTCCATCAAATATAAAATACATAGTGAATTAATATATCCCAACATCATAAAATTGAATAATTCTAAGATAAAATTCCTATTTAACTATTATATTGAGGGTCTTTCCATCTAGATTATTCAACCACCACCAATATATTTCCCTTCAACTCATATCATATCATAAAAAAATTAAACAGTTCACTCTATAGACTCATAGGGAATGGAACCCTCAGCTCCATTTTAAATTCTTTTTGAAAAACCATCTTTAGTTATCCTGATGAGAAGATTTACCACATACATGTAATGTGTACTTATATACCATATAAAAATAGCATACAATTAAAAACTCATTTCCATTTAAGGATAAACATACTCTCAAAATTAGAGGAATATTCTATCACCAACCTTCTAAAACATTCCATCACCATGAATTTATGAAGGACACCATGTTACTATAACTATAGAATAATCATATCATTGAAGAGAGAATGGAACACAACAAAAGAAATTACCTCACTGAATACTTTATGATAAATGAAATCCCACCATTAATATAACCCGCTTAAATTTTAAAATTTTCAAATGTAGATGCATCTCTATCAGGGTACTAACCCACTCAAGCATAAACAATATATTCCCAATTTAGTTCTCAACATCATGTAATTCATTAAATCCTATAAAATAAGATATAATTATTCATAAAAATCCTGATTGACTTTTATAACCTTCCCCTTTACTATAATAATACCCTATAAGAAGTCTCTTTGGGACTGATTCATACTTACCCTAATTTTTATTCATCCTGATTATTAAATCTAGGAGAATTTTACATCATATTTATTTAATACACCACAGCAATGAATCAATTATACATCACCCAATGAAAACACAACATCCAATTATAAATATATATATATATTAATAATACATGCCTTATAATACCCAAATAGGAATTGAAATCCATGTATTCACCATTTTCATATAATAATGATATTTTCTTCCATACTCACCAAATAAAGACACAATATCTATAATGGTTATCTAACTATTATGTTATCAAAATGGTGGGATAGGAAATATATTACAAACATCATATTATGAATAAAAATATAACACTTTCCTTTATAGAAATAAAAATTAACACAACCACTTGCATTCCAACTCGAATCCAATAACTAATAAGGTATGGATTATACTCACCCAGGTACAATCATGACTAAATTATATAGAGACAAGTTTTAGTATCCTAATAAATTATCATATACCAATAAAATCCACACCCAGAAAAATAAATTTGTTTAGAATACAATATAAAAGGCATATGGTGTACAAAATACCCCTTATACTATTTTGATGTTGCATGTGAGAAAGTTGGTGATATCCAAATATAAAACTAAAATAATAAAAATCAACCAATATAGAATAAATTTTAAAAACCAATAGATTATTTAGAAAAAAACACAGATTAACTTATTATTGATATTATAATTAAATAAAATTTTTAGAAACAAATTCCACAAATGATTTATCCATAAAAAAACATATTCCATAACTACCTCTCCTTTTAAAATCCTTTTCCCATTAAAAAAACTTATACTCATAAGAATTCATCCACATGTTAGCTATAACTATTTTCAATGTTTGATGGACAAAATGATTAGTATTTTCAACTAAAATATTAAATCAACACATCATATTTGAATAAATATATCAAATATAACATTAAAATTTAATAAAAAAATGTCATTTTCTTAGTAATAAGTGCTTCAACTAAACACATGTTCATGACATAGATGTTCGGTTTACAAATCATGTTACAACCAATCATACCTATATGTACCATGTCACCAAATTATATGATAATCCAAAAAATTAATTTTACTATTTTATAACACCCAATAATGGTTTACTCAAATACAAACTAAACTCATGGTGTTACATGAACTTAGGCTTGGATCCCAAAATGTTAATGGTTGACAATTAATAGAATAGTGTATAACCATTTTTTGGGTCGTTATACACATGAAATTTTAATATAAAATATCAATTAAATATTAATAAAATAATAGAAACATCTGAGTACATAAATTGATTTATAAATATGATATAACCATCATTTTTTATAAAAAATACAACATGGTATTAAAAAGTGGACACTAGTTGATCTGTAACACACACACAGACAAAATATATCTCCCATCGGACTAAACAATTAAAAATTTAAATGAAGAAAATAAATATAAAAGGAGAAATCATTATAAAAACACAAGCCTCTTAATGGTATCATCTCTAAAAAATTAACATATTCCAATATAATATTTTTTAAAAACATTTACCAATAAAAGTTGAATAAAGTCAAAATACCCAATAAGGTTCATGTGCATGGCCTGAGTACAGAAAATTGTACCCAGCCACCAATTAGGTCTATTTTATTTTCTATAAGATCATGTTAAGGTATATAATAAAAATATTAAATTTTTTAATAAAAAAATATGAAATGATGTTAGGTCATGTAAAAAATAGGCTGACACAAACCCGAACCTCACCAAATTCGTCCAGTACTAGAAAATATTATCTGTAATAACTACATAATATTATAACTATATCATAGTAAGGTCATAAAAAATACAATCCAATTGTTATAATAATGAAATAAGTTATAGGAGAAACATATATCGAGTCTCATATATGAGTAAAAAAATAGAAATACATAATATATACATTATCCAATATAATAAAAACATCTCATATTGGTATAAAAAACTTGTGGTACACATTGGAAAAAAATTTAGAAATGGAACAACGTAACCAAATCCATGTATAGGAAATGCATAATGGAATCTAAAAACATATTCATACACACATAATGAAAATTCATTTTTATAAATTCATATCATATCCATTCTAACATATATGAAAATATTTGGTTTAAGAAACATCACAATGATAAATTTATAACTCCATAGGAATTTGTGCCTGGTTTGTGTAACAAAACACCATAATTCCCTAAAATTACATATGATAATCTCATCAATATGATCATTTATAAAAATGGTGCATCAGAATACACTATGTAAAGAATTAATTATTTATCAAATACATACCCTATATTTTAAATCTAAGCTAGAAACCAATTAATAGTTAGTGCTATACTAGAGGATGAAACCTTATAAAACTCATGTATTGACAATTATTAATGGTCTCAATAAACTCTATCACCCCAAAAATATATTATAACTAAAAAATAACTGTAGAAACTCATACACCATATAATAATTTTCATGTACATTGTCACAATGTTTCCAACCATACTAAGATGAAAATACTATCTATGATATGCTCACAAGAAAAAACTCTTTATGTTTTCAAGGAACCAACACAAAAATCCTATTATATTATTCATATCTTGCTAATAATTGAAATTCTTGTTAATTTAAAATAATCCCTTTTCAAGCAATTCATGCTCTAGGAACATGAATGTGCATAATGAAATTACTCACAACTCTCTTTATTTTTAGGAAGTGCATGGAGACACTCTATGAATACCAATCGATGATTTCCATCAAGTACCAAGAACATTACCAAACTAATTCCAATCACAATAGAGTTGTTAAATCTCAATAGAAAATATGTTACCTCCTTTCCTTCATGTTCATGCAATAAGACACCCCACGAAAAGTTATTCCTCATTGATAACACACTAGGAAACAATACCATATGTTTTTTTTAGAAAAAAAGATAATCATGTATTTCTAGATATGTTATAATAAAACACACAATTCCAAAATAGTTTTTGTATATCCAAACCATATAAGTAAAAATACCCCAGAATCACCTTGGGTTTCCACTAATTAAAGCTACAACCCAATAACTTATCTTATTTTAAGTCCTATAACCAACTCCTTAATCCATATCCTAGTACATTTATAATTTATAACATGATAATAAAACCTTTTTTTGAATATCATTTTAAAATAAAATCTATGATGATTAGAAACATAGTTATTACATGATAATAAAATCTATAATCCATGAAATAAATACCCTATATAATTCCAAAACTCATTAACTTATCAAATTTCAAATTTCAGAAGCCACCTAGTACCTAAAATATTTTACCAACAAAAATAAAAATAAATAAAAATAAAACACAAATAATTCAAAATATATATTTCTTATTATTAATGGTAATACCTACCTGAATCCTATAAGAGTTAATTGATTCATCATTGAAGCTTACCTAAAATCAAATAATCTGAAAAAGATTCCATAAAATGAGATTTATGATTTAACAACGGAGAGAACCTTGAAATTATGAGAATAGATTGGTAGATTACCCATTTATGTCCTAGAAAATATTCTTTATATAAATAATCTATTTATCTGTTGGGAGATGGTGACTCTAGAGAATATATAAACGTGGTAGGAGATTTGAAATTTTTTTATATATTTTCCTTAGTCATGTGGTTAAACAAGACTTTTGTGGGATAGTTTTTTTAATATTTTTACGAATTAGTTATTATAATAATGTTTAAAAAAATGAGTAGGTGACCACTAAAACTGTGGTATCCTCCCATTGAACATCATGCAACCAGGGTAGTGGTGAAGCATGATTTTCAAATCTTCTAGAACTCTAATAGAATAAAAATTTAGTTTTTATACAATGATTTTTTCACAACCCATAATATACTTCTGACCAGAACCTCAAAATTAGTTTTTTATATTTTATAGACATAATTTTACATTAAAATATTCTTATGAGCATCAAAAAAAATTCATAACCTGCCTTTTTTTTTCTGTTAAAATTCAATTTCATATTCTCTTTATCATTAACACTATTTTTTTTGACTCAATTACCAGTCTACCAAAATACAATTATGAATTCGATCACATCATGGATATGTTATATTGGAAATATATATTTTACATTATTATCATGGTTTTATTTTGAATAATTCTATCAAAGAGATTTTTTTTCATAGTTAGTGGGAAGGGGTGTAACATCCCAAGTAAGTAATGTATAATATATATAGTTATATTTGTCTATTTATGAATTAGATAGTGTTTTAGAGCCTTAAATTGAGAATAAATCCAATCTTAAACATGGAATATACTAATATTTTTAAAAGATTGTTTTACTGCCTTTTGATGGAAAACCATTTTTAAATCAAACTTTTGACAATTTTATAAGATCTATTTGTCAAAATAAACTTATTATTTATGATTGGGATATTGAAATTTACATTGGATAATTTTTTGGTATTTTTCTGACAATGTTCATTTTTTAATGAATACTGAAAAATAATGCCTTTTACATCAAAACTCCTTTTTCATCTAATATAATTATATGGTTAGATTATCTTTTTAATTGGTTTTAAAGTGTAAATAGAATATATTTTTACCATTTAATACAATTCGGGTTATTGGGATTAATTTAACTTTCGAATTGGGCACAAACAAGTGCCACACCTTTTATATATATTGTTTCAAAGAAACCCACAATTTGTTTTGACAACAAGAATTATTTTTTAAATTAATTACTGAAATTTATATGTTTATAATTTGGTAAAATTGATTCCATATTTGGAATCATATGTTCCAAATTATGTAATTAACACTCTTTTTTTGGACATTATGAATAGTAATGACGGTAATTATCTTTAATTATCGTTATTAATGAGAAATCGGGTAGTTAAGGATAATAAAATAATATCATAATAATAAAAAATGACTAAAAAATGTGTCCTATTACTACAGTTTGTCTCATGGCCGACCATGGGATCCCTTGTGACAAACATGGGGACCCCATGGAATCACTTTGGTGTGAAAGTGACTTTTTATCTTTTTATTTTTAAAGAAAGTTAAATATAACAAAGAATGTATCACCTGAGTAAAAAAAATTTAATTTTGTTTAAATAAATGATCTTTTAGACTTTAAATAGTCATTGGAAATATAAAATTATTTCCTACATCATAATATTTTGTTTATAATTTTTAGACATTAAATAAATTAAATTATATATGACATCATGATGATGCAGCGATTACCTCATTAATGAATGGTTTAAATAAAATGAAACGATGATATAAAATATAAGACATACACTTGCAAAAGACCTATTGGATGAGTATATTTAGAGCCCTTATCACCTACGCATAGAAATACATCAATGTGGGACCTTTAAAATCTGAAAATCATTTGAAAATAAAGTAATATTTTATACCATTCCAAGACTGTCCCTCCTCTCCTCTTATAAAAGGCCCCCACCTCTACCTCCTTACCCACACTGCTCAAGACTTTGGCTCGGAAAAAACCTAACCATTTTGTATCTCCACATCAATCTCTTACTCCTAGAAGCCTCACATTGGGCAGAAGCCTTCCCAAAGAAGCCTTTGAGCTCAATTCAAAAAGAGTTACCCGATTTTATGGTAATGTCTTCACTTGTGTTCTTTTGTTATATTTTTCTTCTCCAACCCCATAAAATATCTTTATTCATTTATTTTATAAAAAAGACAGTATATTAAATATACTAGTATGTTTTTATAAGAATCATTTGAGCTACACTTACACACAACTACATCCATTGGTTAAAGAACATACTGTTTCTGTGGATGGCGAATTTCTGTCTCACGAAACTATGATTGTTCAACCCTCATATAACACCTTCAAAGGTGGCCATTAAGATATCACTATATTTATATATGATATATAATATGTTTATGTTTTACTTAAGCTTCTGTATTTTTCTTTTATGGCATACCTTTATGGTTTCCATTATGGGTAAACGCGATATCATCATTTTAGGAAATTGTGGACTACCGCCCCCTCAAAGTGATTTGATTCATTAATAAAATATAGGGTATGTATAAAGGATATATTTAATTATATTATATATGATATTATACTGGAATTATAATATACTTTTATATAATTATTATTTAATTCCATTAAATTATGAGTTTGAAATGAAAGTACCGTTCATGCGTACGTACGGCTTACCGTCTCCATGAACAGTGCATTTCATTTCTTATACCCAAATATAATGTAATATTACAAGTAAATATATATAATGGATATATAAGATGTATGTTACATCTAAATGATGAATACAATTCTGTAATTAAAATATATATATCTCTCATTTAGTTTTAATTCCATTAGAATGACATAGAAATGAAAGTAGTGTTCAAGCGTACGTACAACTTACTGTCTCCATGAACGGTGTATTACATTTCGTACCTCTAAATGATTAAGTAAAATTATTAATGAATGTATATACTTTATATATATGATATATTTCATCTACATCATGAATATCACTCTTGTGATAATTGATATTTGACTATGTGAACAAATTGTAAATATAAGAAGTTCACTTTTGACTCAAGTACCAAATATAGACAAAATGACCGTTATTAACTTAAATGATTACATAATGTTCATAACATTGTAATAAGTGATATAAAAGGAATAATTAACTTTAAAAAGGTTCTTAAGCAAGTAGAAATTAACTCAAGTTTATTATTCAGGACATTAAAGAACGATCGATTCAAGTCGGACCCGAGGTATGGGACTTCGTCTCAATCTCCTTTCATTGAGGCATATTTTGTTTTATTCACAACATTATTTTATATGGTGTATAAACCCCTTTGAATTTTATGCTTATTCAAAAGGAATATTTTTTATACGAAGCATTTTACTAAACAAAAAATGGATTGTTTTTTGTCGTACGTATGCGTCGACAATTAATTCTCCGCCGCCATGACCATTATTTGAGTTTCGGCTTCCACTACAAGCCATTCATTTTTTTAAATGAAAAATATATACCATTTTTTACTTTTCATTTATTTTGGTATTTAAAATGGTTTTCATAATATTTTTATTATATCAATGTGTTGTATTGATATCTTGTGATTGAAATGTGGAAATGTTATGTTTCCTTTATTCATGTTTTATGTGATATGATTATGTTATGGTTCTTGGGAATTTCTATGAAGATGGGTGGTTCTGTGATAAACTAAGGGAGGGTGTGCCCGATATATCTCTCCAATGCATTGGGTAACGTGAAGGAGTTAAACGTTAATGTTTCTCCGAAGAGATTTAGGGAATATATTGTGATGAGTATTTCAAATGTAACCAAGAGGGTTACTCCGTATGTAAGAATGTTATGAATGCCTCAAGTTACCTTTATGTCTTATGATTTCTATGTTTTATTCGTGATTCGATGAGTTATGTTAAAGTTATTATGTGTTATGAGTGAAGTATGATTTCATTCATTCTTATGTATACATGTACTCATGTTTCCTTTCCATATTTTTATATCCCTTCCTGAGCTTTTTATGATCATCCCATGTTTTTGAAATGTTTTTCACAGGTCAAGGGAAAGGTACATGATGTGATGATAGTGTTAACGAAGTGTCATGAAAGAATCCATGTTTTATTTTAAATATCATTTTGTTGATGGGGAAAACGAGTACTATATTTTATGTAACCACTTTGTTTAAATGTGGAATGTAATGAATGTTTTATGATCTAATTCTCTAAAACTCTAAACCTGAAAAGATCGTCAATGTGTGTATTCTTGATGTAACTCAAGATTAAGTAATGTTTAAGTTCGGGCCTCATAGTTGGTATCAGATGTCAGTTTAGAAAACTTTAAGAGTTAGAAAATTGTTAAATTACAAATTAATTTATGGTATGATTGAAGTAACATATCATTTGAAGATTACCATGTTGCTTCATATAAGAAATGTTTGTTCAGAATGGTTTTTTATAGAGGAAACAAAGATGCTTTGTTGGGACGACATCAGGAGGAAGAAAACCATCCAATTCAGCAACCTGAAATGGTCTGAATTGCAACTGAACAGTTTGTTGTAGTGATGGTACAGTTGACTCGGGATATAAATGGTGGTGGTATCCATGCACGAGATCAGCCAGATCAACCACTGAGGAACATGTCAGTGCTGAAACATTTCATGAGGCAACATCCTCCATCATTTAGAGGATCATCTGACCCTGTGCTAGCTGAAGGGTGGATTAAAGCACTGGAAAAGTTTTTTGATGTCATGGGGTGTTCATAATATCAAACGGTTAGTCTTGATGTTTACCGTTTTGAAGGTGAAGCTGATCAGTGTTGGACAATTGTGAAAAATATCAGTGATAGTGATGAGATTTATGATATTTTGGTGTTTTCTAAATGTAAAGTGGAGCATAAAAGTCATTTAAGCGTTATTTTGAAAACCTTAAAAGAAAAGAAATTGTATGGGAAATTCAGCAAGTGTGAGTTTTGGTTGTAACAAATTTCATTCCTTGGTCACATTGTTTCTAAAGATGGGATAACTGTTGATCCTGTAAAAACAAATGTTGTTGAAGAATGGCCAAGACCCACAAATGAAACCGAGATTCATAGTTTTCTTGGTCTGGAATGATACTACAAGAATGTTTTTTGAAATGTTTTCATAGTTATCTAGTCCAATGACTAAGCTAACTCAGAAGGGTGTTAAGTTTATCTGGACAAAAGAATGTAATGATTGTTTTCAGGAATTGAATAGAAGATTGTTGAATGCTCCAGTTTTGGCACTACCTTACAGGAATTGTGAGTTTGTTATCTACAGCGATGATTCATTGAAAGGACTTGGTTGCATCCTAATGCAGAATGATTAGGTAATTTCTTTTGCTTCATGTCATTTGAAAACTCATGAGGTAAATTACTCAACACATGATTTGGAATTATCTGATGTTGTTTTCGCTTTAAAAATTTGGAGTCATCATTTTATGGAGTAAAGTGTGAAATATATACCGATAACAAAAGTTTAAAGTATATATTGGCTCAGAAAGAATTGATCAGGAGACAGAGGAGATGGCTAGAATTAATCAAGGATTATAATTGTACAATTCATTACCATCTGGGAAATGAAAATAATGTGGCTGATGCTTTGAGTCGAAAAAGTAATGCTTCATTAACAATGTTGTATTTGGACCACGATCCATTGGTTAAGGATTTGATGAAAATTCGCATAGAATTTGTTGGTGCAGGATGCCCTTCTATTTTGTATCAGGTATTAGTGAAATCTTCTCTATCAGACAGAATCAATCAAGCACAGAAGCAAGACAGTGAGTTGCAGAAAAAGGTAGAGCTGGTTCAGAAGGGTAAGTTTCCTGGATTCAACATTGATAATGATTGTGTTTTAAGAATTGGGAAGTGATTATGTGTGCCTTTTTATTCATAGTTGAAGAGAGGGTTGTTATGTGAAGCTCATAGTTCTCCATTTTTAGTTCATCCATAAAGTACTAAGATGTATAGAGATCTTCAGGAGTATTACTGGTGGGACGGAATGAAAAGGGATATTGCTGATTTTACCTTGAAGTGTTTGACTTGTCAGTAGGTTAAAACAGAGCGGCAATTACCAAAAGAGATGCTTCAACATTTACCAGTTCCATAGTGGAAATGGGAAAATATATCCATGGACTTTGTTGTGGGATTACCGAAGACATCTCGAGGTAATAATGCAATCTGGGTTATTGTTGATCGCTTGACTAAATCTTCTCATTTCCTTCCAACTTGAGATACTTTTTCCCTAGATCAACTTTCTTGTTTGTATCTTAAAGAGAGAGTCTGGTTACATGGAGTTCCTCTTTCCACTGTATCCGGCCATGATCCTTGGTTTACTTCTATCTTTTGGAAAGGCCTTCAGAAGTCGTTCGGTACTGAATTAAATTTTAGTACAACTTTTCATCCTCAGTCAGATGGGAAGTCAGAACGAACAATTAAGATGTTGGAGGATATTCTACGTGCTTGTTCGATGGATTATTAGGGAAGTTGGGACCAACATCTTTCTTTGGTTGAATTTTCATATAATAACAGTTTTCATTCCAGTATACAGATGGCACCATTTGAGGCGTTTTATGGGAAGCAGTGTCAAACTCCAGCTTTTTGGGATGAAGTGGGTGAAAGGAAGTTGATGGGACCAGAATTGGTAGAAGAGTTGTCAGAAAATGTTAGCAGATACAGAGACACCTGAGAACAGCTTAGAGCAGGAGATTTATGCAGACAACTGGAGGAAAGATCTCTCTTTTGAGGTAGGTGATCATGGATTTATCAATGTCTTACCATGGAAAAGTGTGATGCGATTTGGTAAGAAAGGAAAGTTGATTCCAAGGTTCATTGGACCATATGAAATTTCAGAGAGAGTTGGATCAGTTGCATACCTAGTGGATTTACCTCCAAGTATATCTCAGTTATACAATGTTTTTCATGTTTCGATGTTAAGGAAGTATATGCCAGATCCAACTCATGTTTTGAGCCAAGAGGTAGTTCAGTTGGAATAGAATCTCACTTATGAAGAAAAATCAGTCCAGATTCTTGACCGAAGGGAGAAAGTGTTGAAAAATAAGTTAATTCACCAGGTAATGGTTTTGTGGAAAAACCATATGGTTGAAGAGGCAATGTGGGAATCTGAAAATTCTATGAGGGATAAATACCCCCTCCTATTCGATAAGTAAATAAATTGTGGGGACACAATTTTCTAAAGGGGGGAAGGATGTAACATACCAAGTAAGTAATGAATAATATATATAATTATCTTTGTCTATTTATGAATTTGATAGTGTTTTAGAGGCTTAAAATTAGAATAAATCCAATCTTAAGCATGAAATACACTAAAATTTTTAAAAGATTGTTTTATTGGATTTTGATAGAAAACAATTTTTAAATCAACCTTTTGACAATTTTATAAGCTATACATGTCAAAATAAACTTATTATTTATGATAGGGACATTTAAATTTAGATTTTATAATTTTTTGGTATTTTTCTGACAACGTTCATTTTTTAATGAATAGTGAAAAATACTGCATTTTACATCAAAACTGCTTTTTCATCTAATTTAATTAAATTATAAGATTATCTTTTTTAATTGGATTTAATGTTTAAATAGAATATATTTTTACAATTTAATACAATGGTGGTCATTTGGATTAATTTCACTTTGGAATTGGTCACAAACAAGTGCCAAATGTTTCATATATATTGTATCAATGAAACCCGCTATTTGTTTTGACAACGGGAATTATTTTTTAAATTAATTTTTGCAATTTATATGTTTTGAATTTGGTAAAATGGATTCAATATTTGGAATCATAAGGTCCAAATTATGTAGTTAAGACTCTTTTGTTTTTGGACATTATGAATAGTAACGACGGTAATTATCTTTAATTATCGTGATTAATGAGTAATCGGGTAGATAAGGATAATAAAATAATATCATAATAATAACAAATTACCACATAATGTGTCCTAATTCTACTGGTGGTCTCATGGCCGACCATGGGATGCCTTGTGCCAAACTTGGGGACCCTATGGAATCACTTTTTTGGGAATGTAACTTTTTATCATTTTATTTTTAAAGAAAGTTAAATATAACAAAGAATGTATCACCTGAGTGAAAAAATTTTACTTTTTCATAAATAAATGATATTTTGAAGTATAAATAGTCATTAGAAAGCTAAAAATATTTCCTACATCATATTATTTTGTTTATAATTTTTAGACATTAAATAAATTAAATTATATATGACATCATGATGATGCAGTGATTACCTCATTAGTGAACGATTTAAATAAAATGAAAAGATAATGTAAAATATGAGACATAAACTTTTAAATGACCTATTGGATTATTATATTTAAAACCCTTATGACCTTATACTCGAAATACATCAATTTCAGACCTTTAAAATCTGAAACTCATTTGAAAAAAACGTAATATTTTATACCTTTCCAAGAGTGCCCCTCCTCTGCTCTTATAAAAGGCCACCACCTCTACCTCCTTACCCACACCTATCAAGCCTTTGTCTCGGACAACCCGTGATCATTTTGTCACCAAACATCCTCTATTACTCCTATAAGCCTCACATTGGGAAAAAGTCTTCTCAAGGAAGCCTTTGTTCTCAAATCAAAAATAGTTACCTGATTTTAAGGTAATGTCTTCACTTCTGTTCTTTTGTTTTATTTTTCTTCTCCAACCCCTAAAATATTTTTATTCATTTATTTTGTAAAAAATAATGTCTCTTTCATATACTAAGATGTATTTATAAGAATCATTCGAGCTAAACTTACAGACATCTACATCTAATGGTTAAAGAACATACTGTTTCTGTGGATGGAGAATTTCTACCTCACAAAATGATGATTGTTCAACACTCATATAACACCTTCAAAGGTGGCCATTAATATGTCAATATATTTATATATGATATATAATATGTTTATTTTTTACTTAAGCTTCTTTATTATTCATTTATGTCATACCTTTATGGTTTCCATTATGGGTAGACGCGATATCTTCATTTTAGGAAGTGTGGACTACCGCCCCCTCAAAGTGATTTGATTTGTTAATACCATATGTGTTACATATAAAGGATTGATTTAATGATATTATATATGATATTATAATGGAATTATAATATTTCTTTATATAATTATTATTTCTTTCCATTAAATTATTTGATAGAAATGAAAGCATCTTTCATGCGTACGTACGGCTTACCATCTCCATAAACGGTGCATTTCATTTCTTATCCCCAAAAGTAATGTACTATTATAAGCACATATATATAATGGATATATATGATGTATGTTAAATCTAAATGATGAATATAATTCTGGAATTAATATATACATATCTCTAATTTATTTTTAATTCCATTCGTATGACATAGAAATGAATGTAACGTTCATGCGTACGTACGGCTTACCGTCTCCATGAATGGTGCAATTCATTTCCTCTCTCTAAATGATTATGTAATATTATAAATGCATGTATATACTAGATATATATGATATATGGCATCTACATCATGAATATCATTAATGTGATAATGTATATTTGACTACATGAACAAATTGTAAATATACGAAGTTCAGTTTTGACTCAAGTACCAAATATCAACAAAACAAAAGTTATTAACCTAAATGATTACATAATGTTCATAAAATGGTAATAAGTGATATAAAAGAATGATGAACTTGAAAAATGTTCTTAAGAAAGAATAAATTAACTCAAGTCTATTATTCAGGACATTAAAGAATGATTGAGTCAAGTCAGACCCGAGGTATGGGACATCGTCTCTATCTCCTTTCATTGAGGCATATTTTGTTTTATACAAAACGTTCGATTATACGGTGTATAAAACCCTTTGTCCTTTATTCTTATTCAAAAGGAATATTTTTTATATGAATCATTTTACTAAACGACAAAAGGGAATGTTTTTTGTCGTACGTATGTGGCGACAACGACTTCTCCGCTGCCGTGACCATTATTTGAGTTTCGGCTTCCTCTACAAGCCATACCTTTTTTTAAATAAAAAATAAATACCATGTTTTACTTTTCTTTTATTTTTGTATTGGAAATGGTTTTCATAATGTTTTTATTATATCAATGTGATGTATTGATATCTTGTTATTGAAATGTGGAAATGTTATGTTTCTCTTATGCATGTTTTATGTGATACGATTATGATATGGTTCTTGGGCATTGCTATGAAGACGGGAGGTTCCGTGATAAACTAAGGGCGGTTGAGCTCGATATAGCTTTCCAATGAATTGGGTAACGCAAAAGAGTTAAACGTTAAGGTTTCTCCGAAGATATTTAGGGAATATACTGTGATGGGTATTCCAAACGTAACCAAGAGGGTTACTCCCTATGTAAGAATGTTATGAATGCCTCAAGTTACCTTTATGTATTATGATTTCTATGTTTTATTTGTGATTTGATGAGGTATGTTAAAGTGATTATGTTTTATGATTAAAGTATGATTTCATTGATTCTTATGTATACATGTACTCATGTTTCCTTTCCATATTTTTGTATCTCTTACTGAGCTTTTTATGCTCCTCCCAAGTTTTTGAAATGTTTTTCACAGGTCAAGGGAAAGGTACATGATGTGATGATAGTGTCAAGGAAGTGTCAAGAAATAATCCATGTTTTATTTTAAATAGGTTTCCGTTGATGGGAAAAATGATTACTATCTATTATGTAACCACTTTGTTTAAATGTGGAATGTAATGAATGTTTTATGATCTAATTCTCTAAAACTCTAAACCTGAAAATCTCATCAACATGTATTATTGATGTAACTCAATATTAAGTAATGTTTAAGGCCGGGTCATTATAAGGGGAGTGGTGTTAAATATTTTCTCACTAATTATGGGTGGCTTTACGTGAGGATGGAATCATAAATTGTTTTCACTTGAGTTTGTTTCTGTTTTTTTATTGATATATTATTTGATCTATTTTTCTTTGGACATGTTCCATGATAAGTAATAATAGTTCATTTTAATTTAAGTTTCAATGTGTTCTATTATACACTTAGTGTGTAACACCCCAATCTTCTACGATATGCTTCTTTTTAAATAATGTGATAGCATGTGTTGTACGCAACATCGAGTTCTAACACACCACAACCAATCAAACTAGCTGTTATGAATTGTAATACCTACTTTTTGAAATTTTATACATTTAATTTTTCAAAATGGACTTCATTTTTTTATTCGGAATATCGAAATTATCCTAGGGTGAATTATTGGTATTTTTCAGAAAAACTCCATTTTTTGATGAATAGTGAAACTATTAAGTGGTAGTTAAAAACTGAATTTTTCATAAAACATAATTTTACCACTTATGTAAATGGAATTTCCAAAATCCGAGAAGCACAGTTAATATAATGTAGTAAAATGTTGTTCAATGAGATGAAAATAATTTTTGGTGAATAGTAACTTTTTACTTTTATTTACCACAGTTAATAGTAAATAGGGTAATTAAGGGTAAAAATGATACTAATATTACCCTAACACATGTCCTAATTCTATTGGACAAGTGTATCTCTACCAAAAACAACCTTAGGAGTAAAATATTATCATTTAGGTCAACTTGGATTAGATTAAGACATTTAATATTATTTAATTTAAAGAAGAGTTAGAAGAGTTAAAATCAAAGTTTATTTACTAAAACATTTTTAATATAAGGTTATAGATATGATAATTTAGATTGTAAATATTAATTATAAAGCTAATAAGATTTAATAAATAATGATATTTTATTTATAATTTTTATAAATTAAATAATTTAATTTATTTATGACACAATGATGATGCAGTAATTACAATAATAGTGAAAAATTAAAATAATTGATATTATAAATACACAAATAAATATAATATGAGACTTTTTATGAAATAAACTAATTTTATAGGATAATATAACATGTTAGGAGTGATTTAATTATCTTTTTTCGAAGTAATAATTCTGTTATGAGTTTCACAAAAAATCAAATATTGAATAGTGTCAAAATTGGCATAAAAGAGTTTTTTAAAAAATTATTATATTATTAATTGATATTAAATTCCTAAAAATCTACGGTTCGACAAAGAGACTTATATCATGATTGGTGTATCATTAATGGACCACTTGGGGGTATCTTGGATGTATATAGTATGTTTATTAACTATATAATATAAAAATACAAAGTGACATGGTAAATCGAAAACTAATTAACTAAGAGATAAAACTAAACGATAAGGTTGATTTAATGACCCAAATATTTCTAAATTATATTGGTTGAGTGGGTTTTGACCCATACCAACCTTAAAATTTAAATAATACACTTTGGAGCTGTTATAAACTGAATATAAATTTATTATAAAATAATATTTCTAGCTTTTCAAAAGGTGCCCCTCACCCCTATTATAAAAGGGCACTCATCCTTCTCATTAATTCACACATTCAAAGCCTTTTGGTTCGGCCAAAACCAGCCCAAATACTATCTAAACATTCTTCACTAACACCTAGAGTCCTTAGTTTTATCAAAAATCCAACTAAAGGATCCCTTTTGATCAAATCAAAAGGAAGAACCCGAAGAAGAGGTAATGTTTTCACCACCCTTTTTCAAATTCATGTCTTCTTCCACTTATTCTATCTTTAATATTAACATTATTAAATAATGAATCAAGTATCTAATTTATAATTTAATATTATTATAAATATGGTACAACCATATTCAGTATTCTATCCGTCCTTCGAATGACATCTGACCATACGTGCGTACATACGGCTTACCGTCTCCACGTCGTGGCGTAATTGTTATTCAATATATTATTATTTGGATGGGTATAATAATGAGTTTTATTTCATGTAAATAATAAATATAACATGATAATGATTCTTTATATATGATATACCATCCAATTATATATTATTTTAATATCAAAAGAATGATATTGTCACTCGTACGTACGTACGAACTACCGTCTCCACGAACGCGATGAGATTCATTCTCCATCATATCAATTCAAGTATAATTCTCATTTTATGAATAAAAATAATGTTTAAGGACATTATATCATTAGGGATATGAATAATATACAATCTATCCATGAAAAAACATGGCTTACTAAAAGAAAACGAGTAAGTTAACATCCAAAACAACGATAATACTATGATATTATTAACAAATCAATGTTAAAAGATCATATATAACATCATATTAATGTATATAATTCTTGTATAATTTAATAACAATTACTTCACCATTATAAAAGAGTTTAACCTACCCACAACCAAGGAAAAGTATAAGGTAAGGGTTTATTTTTCAATCTCTTCATTATCCGAGGTTTTTTATACGTAATAATCTACTGGGATTTATTTATCATCCAATCCATGTTTCTTAAAAATGTATTTCAAAACATTTTTACTATTTACAAGAATATGGGTTAAAGTCATTTATACCCTTGGTTGACTTTTTATAAGAGGTTTATAAAGGAATGTTTCTGTCATTTTCCAAACAAGGTGCTTTTTAACCTTTTCGACAGAATTATGGTAAGAATGTTTTTTTAACTTATACGGTGGGTATGGCTATTTTCTGCCATTATAAAATCTTAGAAGTTTACCTTACAAGCTTAAAAGGACATTTCGAAAGAAAATGTTTTATTTTATAAATATATGACTCCTAAATGATTTCAAAATAGAAAGATATATTTCTCTAAAAAGAGTTTTGATTTCATCTATGTCAACATCCTTTGATGGATTTTACGCTTATTTGAAGTTGATTTATTATGATACAAAACTCCTATATTTTATTAAAGGTTTTTTGATATGTTTGTCTATGGATATGTAATTTTTATACCCTTCATGGTTTATGATGAAAGTATTGACATTTCGTATGCTAGTTTTAATACAAATGTTTTTGTTATGCTTAAACCTTTTCATATGGGAATACATTGGACTTAATATGTGATGGGTGGAGCCCGCTATAGCTCCTTGATGCATCGGTAGGTCTCATGTGACAAACTAGTGTTTTAGAACAATGCCTCGACAAAATCTTATTTGTAGTCTTGGCACGAGGCCTTGGCTATGCGGTTATGATGGTCTAGTATTATGAATTCCATTATTATGAAAGTGGTTATTGATATTGCATGTGATTATTTGATTAGAAGAATATCCATGTGAATAAGTAAATGGAATAATTTCATTTTATTTTTGGTATACTATGTTTATGTTCATGTTTAAAAGGATTTTGTTTTAGTTATACATTTCCTTAAATGTTTATTCTTATTTATGAATGTTTCCACTATATTGTTATCCTTACTGGGCATTTGAGCTCACCACTTTTCTATGTTTAATTTTTCCCAGGATGTCAAGAAGTAAATTATGAATGACCTGTAGGGATAGTATGAGGGGCTAAGAGTGTTGAATATGGAGACTATGTTGTTGTAGTTTTCATTTTTATGATGCAATGTAAAACATTATGAATATATCTAGTTATTCCAAGGCTACTAAACTAATAGGTCTTTTGAGATTTGTTATTTCTTGTGATCATGCCAATATTATTTAATAATGCACCGACTCTAGGTAACTGGGGTCGAGGAATTACAGTTGGTATTAGAGGACGTTTAGTACAAACCTTGGAAGTTTGATTTAGATAAACTCTGATTAGAGAACATAGACCCATGATGGACTTTGAGGATTAGTATATAAGAACATCCTAGAATTTTGGTATTGTAGAGATTTTGTGAGTTTTCGGAGCAATACATCCCTGTCTGGATAAGAGCAAGTAGAGGAGGCTCTGGCACAGATGTACCTAGGGGTAAAACCCGAAAACACCACTTTGAGCTAGACTCGAACGGGAACTGGTGCATGACAACGGGCCTTTCTACACTCTTGGTAATGACACTCCTGGGGGATATGCTTAGGATAACTCTCATTTTATTTATAAATCAATATGAATGGTTTATGAGTATATAATTACTCAATGAAAACATTTTTATGATTATGGATTATATCCATGAATAGTTCAATTTATGTTAAGTGTTTTATAAGTATATAATTATGAATTTTGATTCACAAACTGATCTAGTTTATGCCATTGTTTAGAAATGGTGCCTAGTGGAAGAAATGGAAACCATATCAATGCATGCACTACATGTAGGGATTGCACTCCTACTCAAGATAAGTATAGTAGAGATAGTGATGAAATTGTTGCCGATCAGCTAATCACCATACTGGGAAAACTCACTCACGTTATGAATAATAACCTTACCCATATGGAGGAACCTGATCCACAGTGTGGAGGATCAATGTTAGATCGCTTCATGAGGCAACAACCACCAATATTCAATGGGAGTAAAAAACCATTAGTAGCTGAGCAATCGATAAATTCCCTAGAGAAAATATATCAGGCTTTGGGAGTAGTGAAAGGGAAAAAGTTATCATGGAAGTTTACCGCCTCACTAGAGATGCTGATCAATAGTGGTCATTGAATCAAAACACGAAGGGAGATGATGATGTGTCAAATATGGAATGGAGGGAGTTCAATGATCTGTTTTTCATAAAATACTTTCCTCATGACCATCAAGCAGATATGGAAAGGCAATTTCTGAGTCTGAGACAAAAGGAGGATGAGAATGTCACAAAGTATGACGATAACTTTACAAGGTTAGAAAGATATGATGGAGATTATATACGTAACCCAATAAGTGAGATTGATCGTTTCATTGATGGGTTAAAACCATTTCTCTGTCAAGCATTAGTATCACAATCCTTCTTGTCGTACGAAGACATTGTCTCATCTACTATCTAGACCAAAAAGGAATTATCTATGTCTTATGACTTTAAAGCAAAGCAAGCGAAGAAGAGATCTGCTGGTCAATATGGGAATGGAAATAAAGGGAATAAGGTAAAGGTTGAATATCCATCCTGTGATAAATGTGGGAAGAAACACCCTAGTTCTTGCTTAAAAGGAACGAGAGTCTGTTACAATTGTGGTGAAAAAGGCCACCAAGCTCATGATTGCAAGGGGAAGAAGGAAGCTACTGATATCCAATGCTACAATTGTAGGGAGATGGGACATTATGAAAATGAATGTCCTAAACATCAGGGAAACTTACCTCAGAAAAGGCTAAGGGATCAAGGAAAAGCTTTTGCTATCACTACTGCTGAGGTAGAAGCTCCAAAAGATATGATGGCAGGTAATTTAATGGTTTCCTCAAGTTTAGAAAATGAATTATTTGATTCTAGATCATCACATTGTTTCATATCTTCCATGTTTGGTAAGAAAATAAGATATTTCCAATTTGATTTAACAAGGGAGTTGTCAGTTAAAACTCCTAAGGGATGTATCACTGCAACAAAGTTTTGTGAATCAGTCCCCATTAGAGCACATAAATGTTCTTTATCTGTTAATATCATTGTTATACCTATGAATGAGTTTGATATAATCCTCAATATGGACTTGCTTTTGGACTATGATGCAAAGCTTTATTGTAAGAAGAAAGAGGTTACAATTCTTGATGATGATGATAAATAACACCTTATCTTTAGAGAAGAATAGTCACCACCAAATTCTTATCTAGATCCACCCCTAGTAGCTCAACTAAATTCAATTATTGGGGAGGAAGATAATGAAATGACTATGTGTGAGTAAAGGAATGCTCAAATAGAGAATGTACCTGTTGTGAAAGAATATGTAGATGTGTTTCTGGAAGATTTACCTGGACATCCTCCAGAACGAGAAGTTGAGTTTTCCATTGATTTAATTCCTAGAACAAGGCCTATATCGAAGACCCATTAAAGAATGGCCATTGTGGAATTAGTCAAACTAAATAAAAAACTAGAGGAATTGAGTAATAAGGGATTTATTCACCCTAGTGTTTCCCAATGGGGAGCCCCTATTCTTTTTGTTAAAAAGAAAGATGGATCTATGAGGTTATGTATCGACTATAGGGAGATCAATGATATAATAATAAAGAACAAGTATCCCCTACCTCGCATTGATGATTTTCTTGACCAACTGCATGTATAGAAATACTTTTCAAAGATTTACCTTTGATCTGGATACCATCAGTTGTGTGTAAATAAGGAAGACATTCCGAAGACAGCATTTCGAACCATGTACGGGCATTACGAGTTCACAGTAATGCCCTTTGGATTGACTAATGCACCCTCTGTATTCATGGATCTGATGAATAGAGTTTTCAAGGAATATCTTGATGAATTTGTGGTGGTATTTATTGATGATATCTTGGTATACTCAAAAATCTATGAAGATCATAAAAATCACTTGCGCATTATCCTGAAGACTCTGAGAAGACATGAATTATATGGGAAGTTTAGAAAGTGTGAATTCTACCTTCAGGAGATTTATTTTCTTGGCCATATTGTCTCTAAAGATGGAATCTCTATTGATCCTTCTAAGACCAAGGCAATCCATGAATGTCCAGCATCGATGATTATAACTGAGGTACATAGTTTTATTGGTTTAGTAGGTTATTATCGACATTTCGTCCCGAATTTTTCCCGGTTGGCTAACCCATTAATAAAGCTCGCACATAAAGGGGTTAAATTTGTTTGGACAAAAGAGTGTGAAGAATGTTTCCAAGAACTGAAGAGGAGATTAGTCAATGCTCCTATATTGAATCTACCATCAGGGAATGATGGGTTCGTTATTTATAGCAATGCATCGAAGAAAGGACTTAGTTTTGTCCTTATGCAGAATGATAGGGTTATTGCCTATGCATCACGACAGTTAAAAATTCCTGAACAAAACTATTCCACTCATGATCTGATGTTAGCAACTGTGATCTTTGCTTTGAAGATATGGAGGCACTACCTCTATGGTAAAAAATGTGAGATTTATACTGATCACAAGTGTGTGAAGTATATTTTCTTACAAAAATAACTCAACATGAGGAAAAGGTGATGGCTTGAATTACTCAAGGATTATGATTGTACGATACACTACCACCCGAGGAAAGAAAACAAGGTAGTAGATGATTTGAGCAGAAAAGACCATGGAGTTTTGATCGTGATGAGAATTGAAAGGGATCCAATTTTCATAGATCTAGTGAAGATGGACATGGGAATAACCAAGGAAGGTGAAACATCAAAGCATTTTCAAATGGTTACCAAACCATCTTTACTAGAAAGGATTAAGAGTTCTCAGACTGATGATGAATAATTTCAAAAGAAGATTAAAGCAGTGAATGATGGGAGATTGAGAGACATTGTGTATGAAGAAGGAATTTTGAAATTCGGGAAGAGACTTTGTGTTCCCGATATACCTGATCTGAAAAGAGAATTGCTGGATGATGCTCATAGTTCCAATTTTTCGATACACCCTGGGAGACCCAAAATGTGTAGATATTTGAAGGAAAATTTTTGGTGGGACCAGATGAAGAGGGATATTGCCGATTTTGTGTCAAGATGTATGGTTTGTCAACAAGTGAAAGCTAGAAGGAAATAGCCTGGTGGAGTATTGCAACCTCTTCCCATACCAGAGTGGAAATGGGACAATATTACGATGGACTTTTTCATGGGGCTACAAAAGACTCCTTGAAGGAATGATGTAATATGGTTTATTATTGATCGTCTTACCAAGTCAGCACATTTTCTTTCTATAAGAGAAGATCTAGCATTATAACTACTAGAAACACTATATATTAATGAAGTTGCGAGACTTCATGGTGTACCCCTATCGATTGTTTCTGATCGTGATCCCTATTTTACTTCAAGATTCAGGAAGAGTCTTCAGAAATCCCTAGATACTGAACTTCATTTGATCACTGCCTACCACCCTCAGACAGACGGACAATCAGAATGGACTAATCAAACCTCAGAAGACATGTTGAGATCTTGCTCACATGACTTTCAGGGTATGTGAGGTCAATATTTACCTCTGGTAGAATTTTCCTATAATAATAGCTTTCATTAGAGTATTAAGATGGCACCATATAAAGAGTTATATGGAAAGAGATGTCACACACCAACCTATTGGGATGACGTTGGTGAAAGAAAACTTGTAGGTCCAGAACTGGTGGAGGAAACAATGGAAAAGGTGAAGGTAATCCCAAATCACATCAAAGCAGCTCAAAGTAGGTAGAAGAGCTATACTGATAATCGAAGGAAGGATTTAGATTTCCAAGTCAGTGATCATGTTTTCCTAAAGGTATATCCATGGATGGGAGTCATTTGTTTTGGTAAGAAAGGTAAATTGAGTCCCAGGTACATCGGACATTTCAAAATTCTAGAATGAATTAGGGCTACTACTTACCGATTGTCAATGCTGCCAAGTCTCTCCAAAGTTCACGATGTGTTCCAAGTATCTCTATTGAGGAAATAAATTCCTGAGCGAACGCATGTACTCACCTATGAGGAATTAGAACTGGAACCCGACCATTCTTATTGCGAAGAGCTCATCAGGATTCTTGATACAAGAGAACAAGTACTGAGAAACCGGACGACGCGTCTGGTAAAAGTTTTGTGGAGAAACCATAAGATATAGGAGGCAACGTGGGAACCCGAGGAACTTATGATGAAGAACCACCTAAGTCTTTTCATGCGGTAGTATTCTAGAAATTTCAAGGACGAAATTATTTGATGGAGGGGAGAATTTAACACCCCAAGATTCTACGGAACAGTTCTCTTTCAATAATGAGATACCATGTGTTGTACGCAACATCAAGTTCTAACACTCCACAACCAATCAAACAAGCCGTTATGAATAGTAATACATAATTTTTAAAATTTTATATATTTTATTATTCAAAATGGAATTCATTTTTGGATTCGGAATATCGAAATTAACTTAGGGTGAATTTTCGGTATTTTTCTGAAAAACATCATTTTTTGATGAATAGTGAAACTACTAAGTGGTACTTAAAAACTGAATTTTTCATAAAACATTATTTTACTGCTTCTGTGAATGGAATTTAGAAAATTCACGAGACACGTTTAATATCAAGTAGTAAAATTTGGTTCAATGAGATGAAAATAATTTTTGGTCAATAATAACATTTTACTTTTATTTACCACGATTAAAAGTAAATAGGGTAATTAAGGGTAAAAATGATATTAATATTACCTTAACACATGTCCTAATTCTATTGTAAAAGTTTATATCGACAAAAAACAACCTTAGGAATAAAATATTATTATTTAGTTCCACTTGGATTAGATTAGGACATTAATATTATTTAATTCAAAGAAGAGTTAAAAGAGCTAAAATCACAGTTTATTTACTAAAACATTTTTAATATATGGTTATACATAAACTAATTTCTATTGTAAATATTAATTAGAAATATAAAATTATTTCCTACATAATTATATTTTATTTATAATTTTTAGCCATTATATACTTTAATTTATTTATGACACAATGATGTTGCAGTAATTACCATAATAGTGAAAAATTAAAATAATTGATATTATAAATACCGAAATAAATATAATTTGAGACTTTTTATAAATTAAACTAATTTTCTATGATAATAGGACATGCTATTATTGATTTAATTAAATCTTTTCTAAGTAATCATTCTGTTATAATTTTCACAAAAATCACATATTGAATAGTGTCAAAATTGACATAAAAGAGTTTTGAAAACAAATATTATATTATTAATTGATATTAAATTCCAAAAAATATAAGGTTCGTCCAAGAGACTTATATCATGATTTTTGTATAATTATGGACCACTTGGGGGTCGTTTGGATGTATATAGTAAGTTTTTTACCTATATAATATAAAAATATAAAGTGACATGGTAAATGTCAAACTAATTAACTAAGATTTAAAACTAAAAGATAAGGTTAATATAATGACCCAAAAGTTTCTAAATTATATTGATTAGTGGTTTTTGACCCATCCCAACCTTAAAATTTAAATTATAAACTTTGGATCCATTAGAAACCAAATATGAATTTATTATAAAATAATATTTCTAGCTTTTCCAAAGGTGCCCCTCACCCCTCTTATAAATGGGCACTCCTCGTTCTCATTAATTCACACCTTCAAAGCCTTTTGGTTCAGTCAAAACCTGCCCAAATACTCTATAAACTTCCCTCAATATAACCTAGAGGCCTTAGTTTGATCAGAAATCCATCCTACGGAGCCCTTTTGGTCAAATCGAAAGGAAGAACCTGAAGAAGAGGTAATGTTTTCACCACCCTTTTTCAAATTCATTTCTTCTTCCACTTCTTCTTTCTTTGATATTACCATTATAAAATAATGAATCCAGTATCTCATATATATGATAATATTATTATAAATATGGTACAACCATATTCAGTATTCTATCCATCCTTTGAATGAAATGTCACCATACGTGCGTACGTACGGCTTACCGTCTCCACGTCATGGTGTAATTGTTATTCAATATATTATTATATGGATGGGTATAATAATGATTTTTAATTCATGTAAATAATAAATATAACAGGACAATGATTCTTTATATATGATATACTATACAATTATATATTATTTTAATATCAAAATAATTATATTGTCGCTCGTACGTACGTACGGACTACCGTCTCCATGAATGTGATGAGATTCATTCTCCATAATATCCATTCAAGTATAATTATCATTTTATGATTAAAAATAATTTTTAAGGACTTGATATCATTATGTATATGAATAAGATACAACCTATCCATGAAAAACATGGCTTACGTAACAAAACATATAAAAGAAAACGAGTAAGTTAACACCTGAAACAACAATAATACTTTGATATTATTAAAAAATCAATGTTAAAAGATAATATATGATATCATATTAATGTATATAATTCTTTTATAATTTAATAACAATTATTTCACCATTATACAGGAGGTTAACCTACCCCTAATCAATGAAAGGTAAAAGGTAAGGGTTTATTTTTCAATCTCTTCATTATTCGAGTTTGTTTATACGTAATAATCTACTGGGATTTCTTTGTCATCAACATCCATGATTCTTAAAAATTTAATTCAAAACATTTTTAATATTTACATGAATATGGGTTAAAGTCATTTATACCTTTGGTTGAATATTTATAAGAGGTTTATAAAGGAATCTTTCTGTCATTTTCCAAACAAGTTTCTTTTTAACCATTTCGACATAATTTAGGTAAGAATGTTTTTTTAACTTATACGGCGGGTACGAATATTTTCTACCATTATAAAATCGTCAAAGTTTCCCTTACAAGATTATAAGAATATTTTCAATGAAATGTTTTATTTTATAAATATATGACTCATAAATGATTTCAAAATAGAAAGATATATTTCTCTAAAAAGAGTTTTGATTTCATCTATGTCAACATCCTTTGATGGATTTTACACTTATTTGAAGTTGATTTATTATGATACAAAACTTCTATTTTGTATTGAAGGTTTTGTGATATGTTTGACTATGGAAATGTTATTTTTATACCTTTCACGGTTTATGAAGAAATTATTGACATTTCGTGTGATATTTTTAATATGAATGTTTATGTTATGTGTAAACCTTTTCATATGGGAATGCATTGGAATTAATATGTGATGGGTGGAGCCCGCAATAGCTTCTCGATGCATCGGTAGGTCTCATGAGACAAACTAGTGTCTTGGCACAAGGCCTTGACAAAATCTTATTTGTAGTCTTGGCATAATGCCTTGGCTATGTGGTTTTGATAGTCTAGCATTATGCATTCCATCATTATGAAAGTGGTTATTGATATTGCATTTGATTATTAGATTAGTAGAATATCCATGTGAATAAGTAAATGGAATTATTTCATTTTATTTTTTCCATACTATTTTTAAGTTCAAGTTTAAAAGGCTTTTGTTTTAGTTATACATTGCGTTAAATGTTTATTCTTATTTATTAAAGTTTCTGCTATATTGTTATCCTTACTGGGCATTTGAGATCACCACTTTTCTATGTTTTAGTTTTCTCAGGATGTAAAGTAGTAAATTATGAATGACCTATAGGGATAGTATGAGGGGATAAGAGTGTGGAATATGGAGACTATGTTGTTGTAGTTTTCATTTTTATTATGTAATATAAAACTTTATGAATATATCTAGTTATTCCAAGTCTACTAAACTAACCGGTCTCTCGAGATTTGATCTTTCTTGTGAACAATTCCAATGTTATGTAATAATGCACCGACTCTAGGTAACTTGGGTCGAGGGATTACATAGTGACAAGCTTCCATATAATAAATATTCTTAGAATGGGTTAGATGAAATCAGGTGTTGATATTCCATCGTGATTTCCTTTAATGGGTTATCACAAATTTTCTAGATTTAGATCACTTTAATATGGTATTGATTTATCTTTTCATTCAATATATATGAATTTTTTGATTCTTGATCACATGGGAATAAATATTCTTTTTCAAATCATGCTCATGATTTTATGAAAATTGTTTTGAATGTTAACATTAACTATAGTTATATTTAATAAGATATCTAAAAATTTATTATATGAATGGATATTCACTATACGTTTTAACTCTATTGGTTACAACCATTACAATATTTTTATTTGTTATTTATAAGGGGAAACATGTATAACATATCTATATTAGCACATGTTAATGGATGATTTCCTAATGGAAACCAATATGTTTTTTTAGTATAAGGAACTACCTTTTATTTTTAATTTTTCATTTCCCAATTTGAGTTTCTTACTTGGGTTGGTCTTTTCCAAATGCATATGGTAGTCTATTTTATGATGTTAGGTTGATCATGACCTTTTTAAATTTTGAATTTAGATGTTTGAGTCCCCAATATGTTTTATATTTAATGATATATCATTAATTGATGTAGTGAAATGTTGAAAATGTATCAATGTTAGTTTCCTCTGCAAATAGGTGTGAAAGTTTAAAGTTATTCTTTAAAGATAACTGGATTTAATTATTATCAATTATTAAAATCTTATGTAATTTTAGTTATTGGTTAGTTTACTCAAATTAAAGCATAAATGTTTCTATGTCGTAGTGTTTTCAATTTTCATAGTGTGCGAGTTCTTTTAAATGAGATAAAAAGGTTTTTAGAAGTTATGTTGTTGATAATATTGAGTCAGGATGACATTTTATAACAATAATATAAGAAACATGGGGTTTGGCTATGATATTTTAATGTTAAATAGTTTAAATGACCTATATTTGATTCATTTTTGTTCTTAAACCATCATGTACATTAGTGTTGATGATAAATAAATATGGTTTAATTTATCATATATAGTCTCATTTAAGTTCCACATAAAAATGGTTAGGGAATGCTTCTTAGTCATTTGAGAATTGATTACAAAGGCGCATACAATTTTACTAGAAATGTTCTAAATAATCAATGATAAAAAATAACAAAATACTAGTGATGGTTTAAAACATAATTAAACTAAGATGTTTATAACATAGTTGTGGTTAAAACCTCAACTAACTATTTATTATAGTAATTTTTATTCTATAAGTTCTACTAGAAAACGTCTTGTAAAATAAAACATTAAAAACTTATAATGATAATCGAAACACTAAGATATTTCAAATAAATTTAGTTTAATAACTATGATTCATCAATATATTATATATATATATATAATATTTAAAATATAATAGTACCATATAAAATCGTGTCAGCTGTATCAATTGAATAACAGTTAATGCCCCTGAACAACAATCATAATGTATAGGAGAATAAAATCAATAACTCAACTTTTTTATCTACACTAACCGTAGATTAAGGGTGGTATATACATCCATTCCTCTTACACGAATCAGACACATGCACACAATGTAATTAAGATCACATAAGAAAATCATAACATCAAAACAAGTTATATAAATAACATTATACCTTTATTAATAAAAAACTACTTATTCAATTTATAATATACTCCATCAAACAACTATAAAATATAATAATATAGACATAATTATAATTATAATTATGTTATGTTATTTTTCATTTGACATTATTTTATTTTAACAAAATTCATATATGAAACAGAATAATCAAAATTGTTAAAAATTACATATAGATATAGTATAACAAAACATATAAAATTATTGTGATAAGTAAGCCTGAGTTAATGAATTTTTGTTGTTGAAATGATTTAGTTAGGGTTTGAATATCATCATGTTTGATTCATTTTAATATTTAATATAATGACTCTAATAAACATTATAATATTGAGAATAGATTAAACAAAATATTACTAATGCGTAACTATATTCATTAATGTGTAAATTTCTTTTTGAGATTCACAATCCATATTAGATGTACTCAATACTATAGAAAATGATTATTTAAATGAATGTTTTTATTCTTATATAATCCCACAATTGGGAATGTCTATGACCCATAAACAAAAAAAATCAAATTATTGACATTTCCCAATAAAATTTAAAATAAAATTCCTTTATGATATCAATACTAACTTTGAAGGGTTAAAATTCTATGCACCCAGATGTTTTAATTAAAATTTACTTACTAAAATTATAAATTAGCATTATAAATTAAATATTAAATTTTCCTTTTTTAAACCTGGGTCATATACAGAATAATTCTCAATGTTGAAATTATTTTTTATGTGGAAATCATACAACATTTATCTCCGTTGAACAATACAGTTTAACTATATGGATTGTATTAAAGGAGACTATAAATAATATTTGTGAAAATTAAATTTCTAAATACTTATAAATTAACATCAAATGAAATATAATTTTTTGATTCTTAATCTATTAATATTTAATCTTTTCTACTCTAATGTATTTGTAGTTACATTCGTCCCTAAACTGATTGTAATTTTCAATGAACTACTTGTTAAAATGAATTTCATACTATTATAATGAAAAAGGTATGAAGAAATTAATATTTATAAAAATTAATTATATAAAATAACCTATATGATTCTTTGTTACTATTATAAACAAAAAACAACCATTAGTATCATGGGATTCCTTCAGGGGTCATTTCATCCATATACTACCCTATCAGAGAAGCGTCACTAAAATTTTCTCATAATCAAAACTTATCTCTCTATTTTTTTTATGTCAGGAAATATCTAAATTTATATTATGTGGGAGCTTTGTAAAACTCAATATATAGAATAAAAATAAATTATAATAACTTTAAAACCCATAAATACAATAGAAAAACTGTAAAAATATTATGAAAAGGGGTGATGCATAGATAACATGAAATTCGACCCAAGAATTGTTGAATAATTACTATCTTAAGAACCATAATTCATGATATATCAAAGAAGAGGATATTATGGTGTTAATTACTAGATTATAATGGGTTCTTATAACATTTAAACTGAAACTCAACAACCTATGAAATTTTCCCATCACTTGCTTTCTTATTATGGCATCAATGTTGATTACTGTTGTCACAAAAAAATTAGATATTCACATATAGATCAGCTTCACAGAAAACATATATCATGAAAAATAATCTTGAATATATATCATAAATCCAAAACATTAAACCAATATTATTCACAAATCATAATAAAAAATTAATCCAAAAAGTCAGAAAAACATTTTGAGACCGAAAAAACTTAAGCAACTGCAGAATTAATTAAAACAATTTTACCTAAAATGATTATCATATAGAGCCAAAAAATTATCATAGATTACATAATGATTATTTATATGAAATTAAACCATATTATTTAGCCCACCCATATACTATATCAACTCCTTAGGAGGATATTAGTGATCTAAAACACACACTATTATAATGGAATGTGTATCTGATTAAACCTTCTTAGAAGTTTCCCATTGAGTAGATTAGTGTAGAAGAACATAGATGACTATGTGATGGAATGTACATGATATAAGGGGGGGATGGGATTGTTTAATTTAAACCTTCAAGTATATAGTAATGAGAAAAACAAAAAAACCATCGATCCCAGGGGAAAATAGATCTAAAAAGATCAATTAGATATCAAATAGTGGAATGAAATCCACTAAGATGGATTTTCAAGGAAGTATATATACAATAATATAGTCCAAAACCACCATAAAAATTTTATACTAAACCAAAATGTGTTCTAGTACGGAGGTTAATTTATAAAGATAATAGGTATATGAAAAGGTTGATGGGGAATGAGATATTGTGTATCACCACCATCGTAATCCCAAACTATTAGGAAAAAATATAGTTAAAATGATAAGTTGATAAACAAAATGGTTTAGGATAAAAGTGTTTTGGTAGTAGTAGCTTTTTCCATGAATCAACAATGGATATCGCATTACTTAAAAAAAATGATTGGGTGAAAAATATATGAAGATATAAAAAGTATGTAAACTAAAGGTAAACTAAGTGAAAGATGATATAGAAATAGTAAATACATTCCTCTAAGATTGGATAAGACTAATTATAGAGGGATAAGTGTTGAAAACATAGACCATTCTCTATAAAATGGATTAATAAGATGAGGAAATAGGAATAACATGATCATTGAACATGAGATCATCAATTATGAAAGGGGTCATATCCACTCTTTATTATAACATCATCTAGGTATAAAATAATTCAATTAAACCCCATGATACATCAATTTTCATGCAAATAAAATTGAATTAAGAAATAAAAATAGAATACTTTTCTTGATAAAATTTATTAAATTCAATAAAATTTATAATTTATAATTAATAATATTATTTTTATAGTATTTGAAAAACAATTTGTATAGTTCCTTAATCTAGTTGGTAAATAATTTAGTCTTCAATGATAATATAGTAAAAAATATAATCTAATTAATGTATGGGGGGGAGTGGTGTCACCTCACATTCTAGTTTTCCTAAAATCCCATCATAAAGGAACAAAATATCATTGGTTGGTTTATAAAATTAGTTCAATAGAATTAAAATATTCATGTTAATAAAACACAAAAAATAATTATATATCATGTTTATCTTCATTATTATTATTATTATTTTTAAAAACTAATTAATTTAAGTAATTATATAATTATCTAAGGTATAAATTTTATCACAATGAAATACATAAAAATAATCGTGTTATTAAAGAAATCATATTGATAGAATAGTCACAACAAAATAACCAGAGGGATGTATCATTGACCATCCACAAAATATTGAAAAATTATCAGAGAAAGAAATACCTGAGGAATATGAGACAACATTAGATGAAAAAAGAATTGTATAAGAAGATTTCTCTTATGTAATTCAAGAGATTGGATGTGGAAATTCTTTCCATACTGATGTTTAAATTTTTAATAAGAATTATATTTATTTTGGGGTACTAAGTAATGTCATTGGGTTACTCAATGTTTCTACTAAGGTAATCATTAATTCAATTGATATACTCAGTTTTTATGCTTGTCTATTCTATAATTCCACTGGTAAACTCTATGATATCATGTGATTAAAATATTTAAAATTATTTTTCATTATTTTCCCTACAATAAAATGAATAAAATTATATAACTCATATCATAAATAAAAATATATAATAAAAAGGTAGAATTCAATTAATTATCAATGGAAATCGGTATAGGTAACTTTTAATAACTACCATTCATTAATTTAAACAAAATTCAACTGAACAATAAAGATAAATATAGACTTCCCATTTAGTTTTTAATAACAATGTATTATTCATATTATTTTTATATTAAAAAATATTAATAAAAACATTATATATAAAAATTTCAAGACATTATATTTATTTCCTTCAATTAACGTGTAACTAAATAAAAAAACACTTATATTTATATAATTGTAATTATTTATAATTGGAAATATAAATATCAAACTACATTGGTAAAATTACTTCACCTTTTTATTCCTTGTCACACTCACATTCAATACCCATTGTTTTAATATCACTATGATATGGAATTTAATGTTTTTATTGTCAACAAAGTTATAAAATACATCATATTCATCACCCATATAACAAATTTCACATAGTTTCATGTAGAAAAAATAATTTGATCATTCCTCTTCTATATCATGAACATAATATATTAATTTTTTGGGAAATTTAAGATATAGGGATATTCTTCTCTCTAATAACTAGTATATATCATATAATAAAATATGAAAAAGTTAAATTTCAAAAAATCCTTCTTTATCCCTCTATAAATATTAATCCACCTTCATTTGAGAAAATTTATAATTTTTCCTGATAATTTTACATAATAATGAAATAAAAAATTATAATATTCGGGGCATGTAATCATAAATATACCATAATATTTTTAAATCATATGTCATTATCATGTGAATAAAGTACACCAAAAAAACTATTTATATTGAATCACCTAGCATGTTTTGAAGGAACACAATTAAAATAATTCAAAAACATATTATAGTTTAACTAAATTTTGAAAAATCATTATCTATAAAATTAAGGATATAATATTATTAGTTTAATAATTAAATTATTGATCTATTATAAATATGTTTTTTATTATGAACATATATTATAATAAATGCATTAAATAATTTATATGTTGGAAACATTTTTTATCTCTGCCTCATTTCAAGTTTGAAACCAAAGATATATATTTTTCATACTAAATTCATTAATATAAAAATTAGTTATATTATTATTTAATTTAACACACACACACACACACATAGCTTCATTAACTATAAATATGATAAAGAAAATGATATAACTTTTTAAATTACTCGGTAAATTATTAAAAATATTACCATTTTACTAATATTTCAAGAATGAAATGAATTATCATCAAGACATCCAACTTGATTAAAACTTTTATCTTTCAAACCCAATTACCTCAAAAGAGGTTACAATGTATTCTATATTATAATAAATAGAAATAAACCCTTGTTAAGAAATTTTTATTTCATATAAGATATAAAATATCCATTATTCTAATTAATGAAATGTATGAAATTAAAATGATTAAATATTTTTATTATTAATTTAATAGAATATAAAAGATGATTAAAAAATAAAGATAAATAAATTCTCATGGTATCCATCCATTTATAATGTATAAGTCCTATAATATTATCATCCAATAAAAAATAATAATTCAAATAAATAATCATTGTTCAAATGATATGGGAAAGAATATATCCGAATAGAAAAGTGTCCTTAATATATTTTCCTAATGTTTTTGCTGATCAGTCGAGATTATGGTTTTATAACAATTTTCCAAACGAGTGTTTCAAAGTCCATTAATTTTATATATTTTCTATCAGGTTACAAATTATGAATTTTCAAATGTTTTACAACACCCCAATCCCATACCCTAATGTATGATGTTAATTTTATTTTTATTTTTTCACTAAAATATTTAACTTCGCTAAATAATATGCAATCCCCACATTCCCAAGAATATTTTTATTATAGATATTTTAAAATTTTCAACTCTAAAACATTCAAAATAAAAATTTCATATATAATAATCCAGGTCCACTCTTACTAATATGCAAAATTGTGACATATTTTCAGATTAACACCCAATTATTATAAATCGGTCTGAATCTTATTTTTAAATTAGGGGAATCAGGGTGACAAAAATGGTCAGTAAGGGTTTTAAAATCAAATTATCCATTTAAAAAAATTATTTGAAATTGGATTTTTGAATATGAAATAAATTTATTTTAATAAAACATTGTTTAAAAGTGAAATAATCTTTTCTTTAAAAATCCATAGGGCGTTTCGTGGAAATAAATTTAAAAAAAAAATTTGAACACTTTTTAAAATAATAAAAAGTCATTATTTAAAACTGTTCCTTTATAAAACCTAGAAATTATTCTACACAACTGTTAATAACACTTTTAAAATAATTAAAAATATTTCCTCACAAATGAATCATAAAATTGTTTTTATCTAAAAACACATTGCACGCTCTAAAAAACACGTCGGATAACATGAAACATTAAATACTATATTAGTCCAACAAATTACTTAGTGGAAAAACTATCTTCATGATTTTGTTTATTCAAAATTCATTTATATTTATAAATCTCTTTCTCAATATAGTAAGAAAATATTTTTTTGAAAATAATTTTTCATCACAAGATTTTTTTGGCATAACTTTATTTTTAAAACACTATGAATTGATATAAATAGTCACACACATAGACAAACATATTATTAAATAATTATAAGAAACATAAAACTCATGTTCATGAGTCCTTAGATTATGTTATGTATTTCAAACATATATGGAAAATTGATCATAATAAAATGTTGCATGGTTGTGAAATAATTTAAAAATAATCGATGCCCATGAAATTAAAATTTAATCATAATAAATCATAAATAAAAAAAATATATTAATTTGAGAGTTTTAATCTAGAAAAACTTCACACATAAAGTATTAATTTTTGAATGAGGGCTTATTTTTAAAATAAATCATTTTAAACCTCAAAGTATAATTTCAAAATACTTAAAATTTAAATTTTAAAATTAATTAAAAATAAATATATTTTTAATTATAAATAATATATATATATATATATTACATAAAATGATAATATTATGTTTAACACTATCTTGAAATAAATTAAAATTTTAAGAAATTTATTTAAGTGTTGATAATAAAAAATTTATATAAAATAATAATTTTGAATGAGTATTACCATTAAGTGTTGCTTCCAATCAGATATTGAGGATACTAATATATGACTTATATCAGAACCTGTATTTTGAATAATAAAACATAATATTCGAGTGCACTTCCCACCAAATGAAATATATGGATAAACATATATTCTTATTTATTGAACACATAGAAGAAAAATTCCCCATAAATAGACATTTTATATAGAAAATATACTTCATAGTTTCAATTATTTAATAGGTTGTTGATATAGAAATGAAATGAGTTATATAAAAGAGTATATATATATTATTGATGACCTAAGCATATCATGAATATAAAGTTATCTGCACCTAACTTCAGGTGATATATTTAATATTCAATTTTATTTAGCTTAGCTTTTTGTTCTCAATCATGGGGCCAACCATTATCCCCCAAATAGGTTCCCCTCATGTGCAACGCACAAGTTAGACACAATTTCTTATCAATTTCATTTAATTTTCTTTATTCTTTTAACTAATAAATCTGACCCCTTTTGATATTTATTGGTTTTATTTCTTATTATTGGGCTTGTCACCTTGACTCATGAAATACATAATATATATATATATATATTATTTGACATAAAAAATATATATTTATATTTTTTCTAAAATTGATTTGTATATTTTTATATTCAATTAATTATTTATTAATTTAAATTATCATTAAATTAAAACCCCTTTTATAAAAGTAATCAAGAATAGTATAATTAATTAATTATATATATACATATATATTATTATTATTGAAAATAATTTTTTGGTTTAATATATATATATATTGACATTTTCTCTAGATTATATGTATATAAATTTATATGAAATTATGAAAACGTATTTCTTTTTCAAATATATATATATATTTAATCAATTATATAATGTTATTTATATTTCTCATTGTATTAATGTAAAATAAACAGTCATTACACTATAATTATCATATTATCATTAAAATCCAGAAATATAGCTAAATATATATATTTTTTATATTTAATTGTCATAAATATATTAAATTCCAAATAATCCTTTAAATAATCCACTAAAATTTTAGTTTTTTAGATTTTTATTATTTGTATTATTATATAAATATTATACAACTTTCCTAATAAATAATTTTTATTAAGTATTTATATAGTTTTTCCAAAATTAGTAAAATTATATTTATATTCATTAAAAATTAATATTTAATTTATATCTACATTAATATTTAATAGGAAACATTAGATGACTAACAAAATTTACATTTATTATTATTAGATATAAAATATTTACAATTATTTTAATATATAACCCACAAGTTCTTGTTAAATTTTCTAATACCAATACTATCAGAGAAATAAAATTTTAATACTTCCAAATTAAATTATATTTTATAATATTAAATATATTATATAATTGATAATAAATTCAAAATAATATATATATATATATATTAAATACATGGTTAGCTAAAATCCCCCCCAACCCTAAATAAATTTTTTTATTGCAATTTTATTTATCATAGGTAAATTTTAATTTCTAATTAACTATATAACATAACAATATTTTATAGTTAAAATTAAATTGGGTTTGAGTATATAATAAAATTTTTTGTTATAAAAAATTGTAAGAAATTACGACAATAAATATTTTAGGAAACAAACACTCAACTGTTTCTTAAATCTAACACACTAAAAATATATAAGTTTATAGGGAATTATTACTTAGATTAGAAGTTTATATTTTATTTACAACGCATTAATTTTTTAAATATTATTATATTATAATCACTAAAAAATTAAAAATAATATTTCAATATTTCAAAAAATCCTTATACAAAATAATTATAATTTTAAATTTTATCTAAACATTTTCAATAATACGAACTATGTTTCCCTATACCCAAAATCTTATTTATAATGTTAAAAAAATTTATATTTTTTAAATGTAATATTTAGTATCACTGAATAATACAGAGCCCTTATAGTCCAACAAATTATTTATGTCTATACCATTGTAAAATTAGGTACTCTAACACAATAATAATAAAAATTTATCACATGTTAATATAGATCCACTATGGTTAATATTAATAATTTTAAATTGTTTCCAAAGTACATCCCAATCGTTTTAGACCTCCTCAACTTTTATTAAAACACGGGGTGGGAAAAGGGTTCATAAATGAGTTTAAAAAATAGAATTTAAAATCAGTGAAAAAATACTACAAATTATTTCATTTAGATTAGTTTCTTCAAAAAAAATATTTTATTTTAATATTTTTTTGAATGTAAACTTATATTACCCTCAAAAATTAATGAATTTTTATCAAAAAACATATTTAAGAACAAATTTCCTGAGACTTTTTTAAATAATACAAACATTTTGTTTAAAATAGAACCATTATAGATGCTGTATTTATTTTTTTCAAATATAAGTCATTGAATTAAAAATATAAAAAAATATTTATTAATGAATCCAGTGATTTTATTAAATAACAATAATTTTCATGCTTTGAAAACAAAAATGTGTATTGACTAAGTACATTGAAGTCTATATGAGGCTTGTATATAATTATAGGATTGGGTTCACATTGAAATCATAGGTGTTTAAAATTCTCTAACGAAATATTTTAATAAAACATTTTTCAACAATAAATTTTTTCTCAGTGGAGTTTCCTATAAAAATGATATTTTTTTAAATATTTAAAATGTAAATGTATATATATATAGATCCACCCAATTATAGATACATAGATATTTAATTTACAGACTTAGATACTAATAAATAATCATGTTAATGAATCATTAATTTGATATATGTTTCTATTTCATATATGTAACATCAATCATAATAATATATTTCATGACTATAAAATAATTTAAACATAACTAACACCTGGGTAATGAAGATTGTTTTAAAATAAATAATACATAAAATAAAATATAGGATTTTTAGAGTTTTTAGTTAGATATTTTCCATAAATGATTTTTTATTTTTTAAATATGGTATTCTTTATCAAATAAAAAAATTTATACATGAAATGAAAATGTTGAAACACTTTATATAATAACTTGTTAAATAAATAAAATTTAATTTGAATTTAATTTTTAACAATTTGAATAAATATTATTAGAATGGGTTCACTTTAAATAGAAATATTACCTATAGATCTTAATTGAAATTAAATTAACTTTTAAAAAAATATCATTTAAAGAAGGAAATAGAATATTTTATACAAAATTTAATTATGAAAGAGTTTTGTTCTTCATTTTTATTGTGAATTGGAACTTGTGGATACTAAATAAACACTTTTATTAGAACATAATAGTAAATAACATAACACAACAGTCAATTATAATTTGCACCAATAGAAATCTATTCTTACACACATAGTTTCTAATATTCTTACACACAACAGTCAATTATAATTTGCACCAATTATAATTTGCACCAATTTCATCATATCTAAACCATCACTATTTACAAAAAAATGCATAGTTTCTAATATTTAACAACCCATGTATAGTGACATGAACTAAATAATAAACAAGGGCATATTTTTCATAAAATTGACCATATGATAACCAACTCTAACAAATTATATACACCTATATACCAGAACCTCCATTTTTTAATTTTATAAAGTTTATTTAGCTTATTTATTTCTTCCCAATCATGGAGAGTTCCATTTTACCACAAACAGGGTCTCCTCTTATATGCCACATAGGCCATATCCTACATTGTTTTTTCAATTTCATTTTTTATTCATATGACCAATGAGCCTAATCCATTTTGGAAATTTATTTATTTATTTTCATTTATTTTATAGGGTTATCTATTTGTCTCATTGAAAAAATAGAAGATATATATATATTAATATTAATTTATATTCATACATAATCAATTAAAAAATTACTAATTTAAATTCTTATCCAATTCTTACCACTAATTTATAAAAAAAAGTATTCACTATAAATCATTATATAAATATATTATTTCTATTAAATTTATGTTTTTCAACAGTGATATATTAACAAATTATGGAAATTATATATTATATATTTACATTCACTTTTAAAAATTTATTTCATTTTATATATCTATATATCTATTAATAATTTTTTTATCATTATAAAAATCCCAAAATTAATTTTAATTTAATATTTGTTACAATATATGTACTATGTTACTTTTAATATATATAATTATAACTAAATATATTTATTTTTAAATTTATTTGTTATAAATATATTTAATTCAAGGTAATATTTTTTATATTACATTACAATTTTGATTTTTCAATATATAAATATAACAGAAACACTATAACTAATAATTATCATTATGTATTTATATTTTTACCAAAATTAAAAACTTGTAACTATATTTGTTTCAAAATAATTAAAAATATATATTTATAAAAAAATACACTGTTGATGTTAAATTAATAACACAATTTATATTTATTATTATCACAAGTTAAAAATCGGCAATTCACTTAATATTAGAGACGTTATTATTACATATTCTAATAATAATATAGAAAAAAACAAATTTGTATTAGATTTTTATTAAATTAAATTTTTATATAACCCTTATATTATCTCTTGGATAATAAATTCAAAATAATATATATATATATATATATTAAATAAATTTGATCTTTACAGGTATAAAGAACTTTATAAATATATATGATTCAAGGAATTGTAATCTATTTAAAATAAAATGTTTTAAGTCAACACATCTTGAGGCACCTCTTTAATAACAATATGGCACTTTATCATTTTTAATCTTCAAAGGAAAATAACTTTATCCTATTATTTGAACTCAATAATTACTGATGGTTACATCCCATTTTTATTTTTGAAATGATCTCACTAAATATAAATTTATATTATGTCTTAATAATAATAATAATTATATATTTATTTCCCTTATTGATTAAAAAATTTAAAATAACTCCATCACACACATTATTCTCTCTATGCAAGACATCATGATTATGACCTAGAATATAAAATTACCAATATTAAATTTTATAATATGTCATCCTTTTCAACAATTATTGATTTCCAATTACATATTATGTTTTAAAATTTTCCCCACAAAAATAAATTAAAAAATATTTTATAAACACCGCATCAACATTTGACAATTTTAAAAATATAAATTTTCATGAATGCCTAATTTTTTCCCTATAATCATTCCTTGTTTATCTAATATTTTTGAGATGTACCATGAAATCAATGATGAAAATTCAAAATAAATTTATTTTGTTGGGAGTTTTATAATATTCATAATCAAAATTACAAATTTAAAAACATTAATATGTGTCATTGTTATATCAAAACATATTTCGTTGTATAAAGAATCCACTAATCATCCTCATTAGTGCAATATAATTTAAAAAAATCATTATTGGATAATTAAACATTTCTACACCAAAAAACCATAACTATTTATGTTCTTGGATAAGATGATAAAAGTATAAATTAATGTCATTTATAAACATCTAGTTATCATGAATAATTATTGATCTAATATATAAGGTCTACTTCATAAAAATTCATGGAGGAGGATTATAATGAACTAGTAAAAATATTTCTATTATACAAATGTTACATATTTTATAATGGTTTGGAACCATTAATTTCTAATGATAAACATATATATATATATAGTATCTGAAGATAAAAATGAATATTATGAATCAATGGAATTATATATTTTTTTATTTGGGTTTTCCTTAACCCATAATATTTATCATTTAAATCATGTCACATTATATTCTTCCATGTCTTAGAGAAAATAAATATTCTTTGAAAATATGTTTTCAATTGAAATTAATATAAAATATTCATTGGATTTTTATATTTCTAAATCAAAGTGGTAATACATTTACATATTATAGAATCATTATTTTTTGACATCCATCTAGAAGAAAAATATATTTTTCACTATTCTCAATTTGAATATTCTTCATAATACATCATGTAATAAATGGGATAAGCATGTATCATTATATAAATGTGTCCAATAATTTTTAAAAAAAATTCTTCATCTCATAGTATATGTAACATTATGTGCCTTATAATTTTGATTAATTGATAGTTTTGGTGGTTGTAGGTGTTTGTGGGTCGTTATTGGAGTTTTAGGTGGAAGATGGAGGTGCGATATAGATTCTACAAGAATTAAATGTCATGTAATGGTTACTTTATGTGAAAGTTTGTTTCAATTATTGCCTAAGGATGGTTCATGAAGTTTATATTTATGGGTTAAAAAATAAAAATAAAACACATTTTTTAATTTATCCAACCTTTATGGTTACGTGACATTAAAGGGGATTACATTTCATGTAAATCCTTGATGTAGTATAGTTGTAAAGATATAGAGAGGTCATGTTCTCTTTAAACACAATGATATCTATAACATTAGATGATCTATGGTTCTCCCTTGAGGCATTTTGATATTCCTTTCAATGTGGATTGATTCGTGGCTTCCCTTTTTCAATCTATAGTGAGTTATCATCTTGTTTACGTATGTTTCCATCTGTTCTACCTAGGAATTTTTTTGGCGGTGATAGGCATTGGTTTGGGTTGTGTGTTTAGGATGTATTTTATGGTATTTGGGTGATGTATAGGTTGACTATTTGTTATTTTTTGGTATTATTTTTGTTGCAGACACTTCTTCTTGGCCTTGTACTGTGCAACATGTCAGCAAAGGTTCTTTGAGGTAGGGAATCCATTGTTTCACATTATTATATATCATGATGGATGGTTATAATCATTTTTATCTATGAGAGATATAATTTATGACTTAATTAAAGATTATTAATTTGGTAATTTTAAATTTAAGGGTAAATGGATTTGATTCACATACTTTTACGTCCTTGATATTATTGTGATATTGCGACTCTATGGGATTGATGCCCTGCTAAAAATTATTGTCATTCATGTATTTATTTTCACTAGTTGACATGTATTATGAATGTTATTTTTTTTGTTATTATTGTTTTTTAATAGAAGAATAGAAATTGTATAACCACTTATATTTGGTTAAAAAATGGGTTCCCTAGGATTATGGATTATGGGATAATGGCCCTAAAATAATGTGTAATGTGATTAAATCCCTTTGAAAAATCTATAAAATATTCTTGATGGATTGTGATGTGTGGTCATGCTTATGGGGAGGTGATATTCAGGGATGTGTGGTTTTGGAATTTGCGGTGTAGTGGTCCTTTTAGGCTTCAATTTTAGGGTAGTGAGGTGGTTTGATTGGTAATGATTTTGGGTCAGTGAAGAGGTGGTTTATTTGTGATAGATACTCGAGTAGTGATGAAAGAATAGATTTGAAAATATTTCAGGAAATAACATGGGTTAGTTTGGTTAATGGGGTTATAATATTCAATGAATATTTAAATGGTGGGTTTTCTGGTTAAATGTTGTTGATGCTAAATAATAAAAATAATGGGATGATTAAATGAAATTGGTTGGAAATGTGTGATGGGTCTTGGAACATATTATTATTTTTCTATGAGTTTAGAGTTGACAAAAATAATTGTATGTTGGTCAGATTTTGGTTGTGATCCCATATTTTGGGATTGTGTTTGAATATATATGTATATAATTGTATATTCTTTCTAATATCTATACGCACCCAACCCATGACGTGCACTATTTGATAACACCAACATTGTAATGATGGTGGTGTTTTTCCTAAAATTTTGTGATGAGGATGGATAGATGGGTAGCCAGTTGTTCTTATAATATCTTCATGGTGAGTTAGGTATTTCACAAGATATGTAAGCCAGTGGTATGTTAGTATATTAGATGGTGGTAGTGATAGCCCATGTATTTTCAATTGACATGGGCATGTGCTTATAGGGAGGTGACCTAGGTATTTTTAGGAGAGGTGTGATATGATCGTGATTGTGGGGAATCTTCTCGTAGGGGTCATTCATGGTAGTAAGAGTGTGGCATAAGTAGAATTTCATACATGTTGATGAAAACCTACTACTCTGGTTATGACAATGATGGGGTTGTGGACTAGGTGTTTACAGGTGATATGTGATGTGGCCATGCTTATGGGGTAGTGAGTTGAGGTTTTTTAGGGTGAGGGGTGTTGAGAATGTTATTGTGGGAAAGTGTGGTATATAGAATATAAGGGAGTGCTAAGACGTATGATGTTGGGCTGTAAGAGATGCATACCATCAAGAAAACAGTGTGGGTTCCATTATTGATGTGATTCTTATTAAATTATATTACATGGAATTCATTATTTGGTGAGAGTTCCTTGGTGATGGTGGGGAGATTTGTATACCTATATAGGTGATTCCTTGTTCTAATATGTTTCCCATTGGTGCATCAGTTTTCATGTGTCAAATGTGAAGGAGACACTTTGGTATTCATACAAATTATACTTGTATGTTCACCATACATTAAAAAAAATTATTTATGTTTTCATTAGGATTACGTGGACCATGGTGTAAATTTCTAGCTTGGACCTTTGGATAGTTGTGGTGTTGATGACTTATATTTTGTTTTGGGTATTTAGGTTTTGTGTATTTTACTTGTATCATTTTTATTTATACATGCATGTTGGATGGTTTTGTATTTATTTTATCTCATGCTCTGGTGTTGTTTGTGGATTATTCATCTTATCTACTAATAAAATCTACCTTGTAGAGTATAAGTTTTCATATTCAAGATATGTTTTATTCCCTCAGTGCTATTCAACAACCTAAGGCATACTGGATGAGGGAATTTAGGGTGGTGACATCTCTCTCCCCTCAAAATTGTATCTTTAGAGGAAGGAGGTCATGACATAGTTTTATCAAATGTGATGGTTTAAAGATAAGACATAGTTTATATATAATAATCTTATAGATATCATTGGTTAGTATTTAAATAGTTCCATTTGACCTTGGTGCATGACATTAGATATGGATATTGGGTAGGAAATGTGATTTAAGGGACCCATGCAATCCAGTGCATATACTATGAGTTTATTTAATAAACAAGTGAGGAAAACCTATTTGTAGGTTGGAGACCTAGGGGAGGTACATGAATCATAATGTATTGAGTTATTATTTGATTTTTTTTGTTTTAAGATGTTTGAAATGCATAAATTAATTAAAATGAATATTAATAAAACTATATATCATCGATCATAAGAAATATTTGGTTCTTCTTTTAACTATGCCTCATATTCATCATCTTAATGTATCTTAGGAAGTTGTGGTTCAGTCGACAGATCTAGTTGATCATCGTATAGTTGATCCAATAGGGGATGATGAAGCTCGTCAGAGGGAATTTGACACACTTCAGTTGTAAAATATGAGTGAATTACAATGCGAATGTTTTAGATGTGCAGACAAATAGCTAGCTAAAGGAGCTCAATATCTCTTTTTGTTAGATCTGGGCCCTAATAGAGTACTATGTTTCTTTGGTCTCTTAGTAGATGTGGGGAGTGACACGTCATTAGTGGACACTATATCTAGGGGAGAGTAAGGATGGATATGTTTTATGAGTAGAATTTCAGAATGAGTATCAGGAAGAGTTCCTTTTGTTGACCATGAAGGCAATGAAGAGGTAGTATATTCATTCCCTTCAACATGGGAGTTTTTAAGTGATAGAGTTGGGAATAAAGTTCAGGGACCTTATGTATTTTCACCAAACCCTTTTCCAGATGAATTTTCTAATGTGAGACATCTTAAGGAGGCTCTTCATCCATTTATCCAGTATGTATTTACTCTATTTATATTTCAAACATATCGTGAAGTTCAGAATAAGAAAATGGTGACCAAGAACATGTAATCATGAGGAGGTTTACCATGAGTGAGGAACTAGTATGGTTCTTTGTGGAGAAGAGTTATCAATGATTCATATCAATAATTATGATATTTATGGTATTGACCTTAAGGTATTTGATCTTAGTAGCTTCTTTTCAGGCATTATAAGATCCATAGATTTTAGGTTATTCTTGTGGATTTGTGCTAGTGTGTTTTAGATGTGGGGTTCATGAAAATCATCTAAAATAATACGTAGTTGTTCCCTAAGATAATTTTGGGTGAGGGGGATAAGTTCATCTCTATCCTTAGTAGCACTTTCTAGTGACACTATTTCAGCAACATGGGTAGCATGGTTATGCCCACCAAGGGGATATAGAGTAGGTAGAGGCTGGCCTCAGCATTTTCCAAATGATCAACAACCCAAAACCAACTGTGTTCATGGAGTCTTTCATTAAGAAAGATGTAGAGGAGATGTGCATGGTTAGTTGCATGTGATAAAGGTAGTACTTCCAAAGGGTCGATTGATCATTAGAGGTTCAATCAGTTGGATTAGTACCATTTTTTGTGTCTTGTTTTATTAAATAGCTTCACACTCTTTTGTTATACCCTCTCTATCCCATACTATGGGACTAGAGGTATAGAGGATTCACATTCCCAAGATGCTGACTTTGAAAGTTGAATTCCATACCAGAATGTTTGAATTGTGATGGGGGTATAGAATTATGATAATTCCATATCAGCCCCCTGTGGTCATTCCATGGTAGAGATGCATATATCTATATGATGTCATCCTCTACATAGACTGGTTTTATTCAATGCATATTAACATGAACTGGTTCTGGAGAAGCATCGTTTCCTCATATGTGTATTTAAATCATGTGGTTTTCATTGGCCATAGGGGTGTTTTGGTGGTAAGTCCACATGTGGAGACCATTATTTAATTTTTTGTCTAAGTTTTCAGTCAATAAATAGTGGATGGGACAACATAGGTTCCCATGGCCATTGGGGAGTTCCTAGATGTTTTCTTAGAGGAGGTTGTGATGCTACCCTCTAAACGTGATGTTGAGTTTAGAATAGACTGGTAGCACAATGTTTCTATGATTTCAATAGATTCTTATCATATGGAACCATATGAGTTGCAGGAGATCAGGATTGATATTGATGATCTAATGTAGAATGATTTTTTCTGGTCCAATGTATCATTATGGGGTGATTCAGTGTTGTTCTTCTAGAAGGGAGATTGTAGTATGAGATTGTTAATAGACTACCAAATGTTGAATTAGGTGACTGCCAAGAACATTTATCCCCTATGATGGATAGATGATCGTTTCAACCATCTGAGAGGGGTTATTTAGTTATAAAATATTGATCTTAGGTCCAAATATCACTTGTTGTGGGTGAAGGAGGGAGATATCCTAAAGACTACCTTCAAAAACTGGTAATGGAACATTAAATTTGTAGTCATTACAGTCAGTGTTCTGAACACATTGGATGTGTTCATGGGTATTATGAACTCCATGTTCTTTTGTAATGCCCCGACCCCAGTTACCCAGAGGTGGTGCATTATTACATAACATTGGAAAGATTACAAGAAAGATCAAATCTCAAAAGACTGATTAGTTTAGTACCCATGGAAGAACTAGATACATTAATAAAGTTTACAATACATCATAAAATGAAAACTACAACAATATAGTCTCCATAGTCCAAGCTCTTATCCCCTCATACTATCCCTATAGGTCATTCATAAATTACTTCTTCACATCCTGGGAAAATAAAACATCGAAAAAGGGGTGAGCTCAAATGCCTAGTAAGGATAACAATATAGAGAAAACCTTCATAAATAATAATAATGATTTAAGGCAATGTATAACTAAAAAAAAATCCTTTTAAACATGAACTTCAACATAGTATGGAAAAAAATAAAATGAAATAATTCAATTTACTTATTCACATGGATATTCTACTAATCAAATATTCACATGAAATATCAATAACCACTTTCATAATGATGGAATTCATAATGCCATACTATCATAACAACATAGCCAAGGCCTCGTGCCAAGACTACAAATAATTTTTTGTCAAGGCCTTATTTCAAGACACTAGTTTGTCTCATGAGACCTACCGATGCAATTTTTTTGAAGATACTTACATTTAAAATTGCTCAAATATACTCTAGTGTTTTTTTGAAAACATTATGCAAGATTATGAAAACAAGACAACTAATTCTGAGACTACTCGTCTAACTACATGCCATTATGGGTCCACGCCCAATCCCTTATTATCTACCACACTCGAGATTTGGGTTTTCTGAAAACATTTTTAAGCTTGTGTTAAATACGTATACATTTTCACTAGATTTTCATATATTTGAGTGAAATATATATTTTTGGAAATCATTTAAAATCACATAATTATAAAATAAAACCATTATTTTTAAAATATCCTTATAAGCGTGTAAGGTAAGCTTCAATGGTGTAATAATGGAGGAGAATAACCGCACCTGACATATAAGTTAAAAAAAGACATTCCTAACATAATTTTGTCGAAAAGGATAAAAAAGACCTTGTTTGGAAAACGACAAAAAGATTACTTTATAAACATATTACAAAAAGTCAAACAAGTGTATAAATTACTTAACACATAGTATGTAAAATAGTAAGAATGATTTGAAATAAATTTTTAAGAAACATGGATGCAGATGATAAAGAGGTCCCAATAGATAATTACAAATAAACAACCTCGGATAATGAAGAGATTGTGAAATAAACCATTTCCAATTTGGTAACTTATGATACATACACCCAATTAAAGAGTTTTCAAAAAATGAATATTTAAATACACATAAATTAAAGTTTATTACACAAATAATACAATTATGGGCATTACATACACCACACAAAAGGTAATAGTGGCAATATGGCATGAATCTCATGGGAATAAGGAGTGAGATGAAAACCCCTTACCTTGTACTTTTTTTTTGGTTGGGATAGGTTAAACTCTTGTATAATGGTGAAATAATTGTTATTATATTATACAAGAATCATATATATTAATATGATATCATATATTATCTCTTAACATTGATTTGTTAATAATATCTTAGTGTTATCATTAATTCAGTTGTTAACTTTCTCATTTTCTTTTATATGTTTTGTTACATTAGCCGTGTTTTTCATGGATAGGTTGTATATTAATAATATCCAGAATGATATGAAGTCCATAGATACTATTATTAATCATCAAATGAGAATTAGACTTGAATGGATACGATGGAGAATGAATCTCATCGCGTTCGTGGAGACGGTAGTCCTTACGTACGCATGAGCGACAATATCATTCTTTTGATATTAAAATAATATATAATTGGATGTTATATCATATATACAGAATCATTATCATTTTATATTTATTATTTACATGAATTAAACATCATTATTATATCCATCCAAATAATAATTTATTGAATAACAATTACACCACGACGTAGAGACGGTAAGCCGTACGTATGCACATATGGTGGCATGTTATTCAAAGGATGGATAGAATAATGAATAGGGTTGTACCATATTTATAATAACATTACAGTATATATAAGATACTGGAGTTATTATTTTTTCATGGGAAAGAAAGAATAAGTTGAATAAGAAAGGAACTTGAAAGAGGGTGGTGAAAACATTACCTCTTCTTCGGGTTCTTCCGTTTGATTTGGTCAAAAGGGCTCCTTAGGTTGGCTTTCTGACAAATGTAAGGCCTCTAAGATAAATTGAGGGATGTTGAGACAATATTTGGGCAGATTTTGGCCGATCCAAATGGATTTGAAGGTGTCAATTAATAATAAGGGGGAGTGCCCTTTTATAAGAGGGGTGAGGGGCACCTTTGGAAAAGCTAGAAATATTATTTTATAATAAATTCACATTTGGTTTATAATTGCTCTAAAGTAGATTATTTAAAGGTTAAGGTAGTTATTGGTCTAACACCACTCAAACAATAAGATTTAGACAGGTTTGGGTTAATATATTAACCTTATGTTTAAGTACTAACTCTTAGTTAATTAGTTTCACCTTTACAATGTCTCTTTGTATTATTATATTATATGGTTAATAAACATAAAATAAATGTCCAAAATACTCCCAAGTGGTCCCTTAATGATAACAATATCATGATATAAGTCTCTTGGACGAACTTTAGATTTTTAGGAATTTAATATCAATTAATAATATAATATTTGTTTTAAAAACTCTTTTATGTCAATTTTGACACTATTCAATAATTGATTTTTTAAAAAATAATAACAGAATGATTACTTCAAAAAAAATTAATTAAATCAATCCTAACATGTCATATTATCCTATAAAATTATTTTCATTTATAAACGTCTCAAATTACATTTATTTGGGTATTTATTATATCAATTATTCTTATTTTTCATTAATTATGTAATTACTGCATCACCATTGTGGCATAAATAAATTAAATTATATAATATCTAAAATTTATAAATAAAATAAAATTATGTATGAAATCATTCTATATTTATAATGAATATTTATAGTCGAAAATCCAACAAATATAACTCCATGTAAATTTTTTTTTGCGAAAAGATATATGCTTATGTAATTTTTGTAATTATTTTAACATAATTAAAATAAAGTGTCCCTATCACATACAAGTGGCTCCATGGGGTCACAAAATAGACCCAAAGAAGCCCATGGTCAGACATGTATCCACCAATAATGTTAGGAAACTTTTTAGGGTAATTTAGTATTATTATAAAATTATTTTTTTAATCCTTATTTTCTAGATTTACCCTTTAACCATGGTAAATAAAATATTTACCGCAGTATTTATTCAAAATGTATACAAATAAAAGATACCTCTTTACACAATTTGGAAATCCTGATTACAAATATGGAATCTATTTTTCCAAATTCAAAACACAGAAGTGGTAGAAATTAATTTAAAATTAATTCCCGCTGTCAAAACAAAAAGCATGTTTTTAAGATATAATAACTATCAAAAGATTGATACTTGTTTCTGTCCAGTTTAATTGTGAAATTATTTACAATGAACAACATTGTTTTAAATGGTTAAAATAAATTCTAAATATACTTTAAAACCACTAAAATTAATAATTTATTACTATTAATTATTTTGATTAAAAAAGTTGTTTTTAATAAAAATTTAGTAATTTTCACTATTCATCAAAATAATAATGTTATTCGGAAAGTACCAAAATTTCACCTTAGGCTAAATTTGACATTAGGAATCCAAAAATGAATTCCATTTTGAGAGATAAAACTTATAAAATTTTGAAAAGTAGGTATTACTATTCATAAAGGCTAGTTTGATTGGTTGTGGTGTGTGTTAGAACTCAATGTTGTGTACGACACACGCTGTTGCATTATTCAAAGAGAAGTGTACCATAGAAGCTTGGGGTGTTACATCCTCCTCTACTTAAAATAATCTTGTCCTCAAAATTTCTATAATTCTCCCGCATGAAAATACTCGGGAGGTTATTCATCATTAGTTCCTCGGGTTCCCACATTGCCTCTTCCATCTTGTGGTTTATCCACAAGATTCTTACCAGACGAGTCATCCGGTTTCTCAGTAGCAGTTATATCATATCAAGAATCTTGATGGGCTCTTCACAATAAGACAGATCGGGTTCCAGTTCTAATTCCTCATAGGTGAGTACATGCATTGGGTCAGGCATGTATTTCCTTAACAGAGATACGTGGAACACATCGTGAACTTTGGAGAGACTTCGCGGCATTGCAAATCGGTAAGCTACAACCCCAATTCGTTCGAGAACATCAAAAGTTTGATGTACCTAGAAATCAATTTACCTTTCTTACCAAAACATATGACTCCTTTCAAGGGAGATACCTTCAGGAAAACATGATCACCGTCTTGAAATTCCAAATCCTTCCTTCGATTATCGGCATAGCACTTCTGCCTACTTTGAGATTCTTTGATGTGGTTTTGGATTAACTTCACCTTTTCCATCATTTCCTCCACCAGTTCTGGGCCTACAAGTTTCACCAACCTCAACCCAATAGGTTGGTGTGTGACATCTATTTCCGTATAACGCTTCATATAGTGCCATCTGAATACTCAAATGAAAGCTATTGTTATAGGAAAATTATAACAGAGGTAAATATTGATCCCACATACCCTAAACGTTAAGTGACCATGATATCAAAATGTCTTCTAAGGTTTGAATAGTTCATTCTGATTGTCCATATGTTTGAGGGTGGTAGGCAGTGCTCAAATGAAGTTCAGTATCCAAGGCTTTCTGAAGACATTTCCAGAATCTTGAAGTAAAACGGGGATCACGATCAGAAACAATCAATAGGGGTACTCCATGAAGTCTCACAACTTCTTAAATATATAGTCTTTCAAGACGTTCTAGTTGTAGATCTTCTATTATAGCATGAAAATGTGCTGACTTTGTATGTCGATCAACAATATCCCATATTGCATTGTTCTTTCTAGGAGTCTTTGGTAGTCCCATGAAAAAAGTACATTGTGGTATTATCCCATTTACACTCAGGTATGGGATGAGGTTTCAATACTCCACCAGGCTATTGCCTTCCAGCATTCACTTGTTGAAAAACCATATATCTTGACACAAAATCGGAAATCTCCCTCTTCATGTTGTCCCACCAAAAATGTTCCTTCAAATCTCTATACATTTTGGTACTCCTAGGGTGTATAGAGAAATTGTAACTATGAGCATCATCCAGTAATTCCCTTTTTAGATTAGGTATATCAGGAACACAAAGTCTCTTCCTGAATTTTAAAATTCATTCTTTATACACAAAGTCTCTCAATCTCCCATCATTCACAGCTTTAATATTCTTTAGAAATTCTTCATCATCGGTCTGAGAACTCTTAATCCCTTGTAGTAAAGTTGGTTTGGCAACAATTTGAAAAAGCATTGATGTTTCACCTTCCCTGGTTATTCCCATGTTCATCTCCACTATATCTATGAAAATTGGATCCCTTTCAATTCTCATATTGTTCAAAACTCCATGGTCTTTTCTGCTCAAAGCATCTTCCCCCTTGTTTTCCTTTCTCGGGTGGTAGTGTATCATACAATCATAATCCTTGAGTAATTCAAGCCATATCCTTTTACACATGTTGAGTTCTTTTTGTGAGAAAATATACTCAAACTCTAGTGATTAGTATTAATATCACATTTTCACCATAGATGTAGTGCCTCTATATCTTCAAAGAAAATATAATAGCTACTAACTCAATATCATGAGTAGAATAGTTTTGTTCATGAATTTTAAACTGTCTTGATGCATAGGAAATAACACTATCATTCTGCATAAGGATACAACCAAGTTCTTTCTTTGATGAATCACTATAGATAACGAACCCATCATTCCCTAATGGTAGAGTCAATATAGGAGCATTAACTAATATTCTCTTCAGTTCTCTGAAACATTATGCACAATCTTTTGTCCAAACAAATTTAACCCCTTTACGTGTGAGCTTTGTTAATGGGTTAGCCAATTGGGAAAAATTCTAGACGAAACGTTAATAATAACCTGCTAAACCAATAAAACTATGTACCACAGTTATACTCATCAGTTCAGGCCATTTTTGGATTGCCTTGGTCTTAGAAGGATCAATAAAGATTCCATCTTTAGAGACAATATGGACAAGAAAAGAAATCTCCTAAATCCAGAATTCACACTTTCTAAACATCCCATATAATTCATGTCTTCTCAAAGTCATCAGGATAATACACAAGTGATTTTCCTGATCTTCGTAGCTTTTGTAGTATACCAAGATATCATCAATAAAAACCACTACAAATTCATCAAGATATTCCTTGAAAACTGTATTTATTAGATCCATAAACACAGAGGGTGCATTAATCAATCCAAAAGGCATTATTGTAAACTCGTAATGCCCGTACGTTGCTCGAAATGCTTTCTTCAGATTTTTTTCCTTCTTCACAGACAACTGATGGTATCCATATTGAAGGTCAATCTTTGAAAAGTATGGAGCTCCATGTAGTTGGTCTAATAAATCATCAATGCGAGGTAGGGGATAATTGTTCTTTATTGTTATAGCATTGATCTCCCTGTAGTCGATACATAACCTCATGGATCCATATTTCTTTTTAACAAAACAAATATGGGATCCCCATAAAGAAAAACTAGGGAGAATAAATCCCTTATTACTCAATTCCTCTAGTTGTTTCTTTAGTTCAACTAATTCTACAGTTGCCATTCTACAAGGGGTCTTCGATATAGGTCATGATCTAGGAATTAAATCAATAGAAAACTCAACATATCATTCTAGAGGATGTCCAGGTAAATCATTCGGAAACACATCTACATATTCTTTCACAACAGGTACATCCTCTATTTGAACATTCTTTTCCTCACCCATAGTCATTTCATCCTCTTCCTCCCCAATAATTTAATTTAGTTGAGCTACTGGGGGTGGATCTAGATAAGAATTAGGTGGTGACGATTTTTCTCTAAATATAAGGTGTTCCTTATCATCATCATCAAAAATCATAACCTTTTTATTTTTACAATAAATATTCTCATCATGGTCTGAAAGACAATCCATACCGAGGATTATATCAAACTCAATCATAGGTATGACGATGAGATCAGCAGATAAAGAACATTTATGTGCTCTAATGGGGACTGATTCACAAAACTTTTTTGCAATGATACTTCCCTCTAGAGTTTTAACTGACAACTCCCATGTTAAATCATATTGGAAATATCTAATTTTCTTATCAAACTGGGAAGATATGAAACAATGTGATGATCAAGAATCAAATAATGCATTTTCTAAACTTGAGGAAACCATTAAATTACCTACCACCACATTTTTCGGAGCTTCTACCTCAGCAGTAGTGATAGAATAAGATTGGCCTTGATCACTTGGACTTTTCTAAGGTAAGTTTCTCTGACGCGTAGGACATATATTTGCATAATGTCCCATCTCCCTGCAATTGTATCATTGGAAATCGGTCGCTTCCTTCTTCCCCTGACAATCGCGAGCTTGGTGGTCTTTTACAACACACTTGTAACAGACTCCCGTTCCTTTTAAGAAAGTACTGGGGTGTTTCTTCCCACATTTAATGTAGGAGGGATATTCAACTTTTTTCCTTCTTCCCTTTATTTCAATTTCCAGATTGATCAACAGATCTCTTCTTCTCATGATTTGAATTAAAGTCACATGACTTAGATAATTCTTTCTTTGTCTTGATAGCACATGAGGAAATGTCTTCGTATGATGAGAAGGATTGTGAGAGTAATGCTCAATAGAGAAATGGATTTAACCCATAAAAGAAATGATCAATATTACTTCTTGGGTTACGTATATAATCTCCAACATACCTTGGAATCCTTGTAATGTTAGCCTCATACATTGCGACATTCTCATCCTTCTTTTGTCTCAGACTCAGAAATTGTCTTTCCATATCTACATGATGGTCATTAGGAAAGTATTTTTTTAATAATAGATCTTTGAACTCACTCCATTCCATATTTTATACTTCATCATCTTCCTTCATGTTTTGAATCAATGACCACAATTGATCAGTATCTCCAGTGAGGAGGTAAACTGCCATGATAACTTTTTCCCATTCACTACTTCCCAAAGCCTAAAATATTCTCTCTAGGGAACTTATCCATTTCTCTTCTTCCAATGGATTTTTACTCCCTTTGAATGTTGGTGGTTTTTTCCTCATGAAGCGATCTAACATTGATCCTCCAAGATGTGGATCAAGGTGCTCCATACGGGGAAGGTTATTATTCATAACCTGAGTGAGTTGTCCCAGTATGGTGACTAGTTTATCATCACTAGTTGCATCACCAGCTCCACTATAATTATCTTGAGCAGGAGGGAAATCCCTACATAGAGTCAATGCATTGATACAGTTTCCATTTTTTCCACTAGGCGCCATTTCTAAACAATGGCATAAACTAGATCAGTTTATGAATCAAAATACATAATTCCATACTTATAAAACGCTTAACATAAATTGAAATATTTATGGATATAATCCATAATCATAAAAATGTTTTCTTTGAATAAGTATATACACATAAACCCTTCATAATAATTTTTAAAGAAAATTAGAGTTATCCTAAGCATATCCCCAGGGAGTGTTGTAACAAAGAGTACAATAAGTCCCGTTGTCGTGCACCAGTTCCCATTAGAGTCTAGTTCAAAGTGGTTTTTTTGTGTTTTTCCCTTAGGTACATCTGTTCCATAGCCGCCTCTACCTGATCGTATCCATATAGGGATGTATTGCTCAAAAAACTCACAAAATCTCTACAATACAAAAATTCTAGGAAGTTATTCTATACTAATCCTCAAAGCCCATCGTAAATTTATGTGCTCTAATCAGAGTTTATCTAAATCAAGATTCCATGGTTTGTACTAAACTTCTCTGATACCAACTATAATGCCCCGACCTCAGTTACCCATAGTCGATGCATTATTACATAACATTGGCATGATCACAAGAATGATCAAATCTCGAAAGAACGATTAGTTTATTTTCCTTGGAATAACTATATACATTAATAAAGTTTACATTACATCATAAAATGAAAAATACAAAAATATAGTCTCCACAGTCCACAATATTATCCCCTCATACTATCCCTGAAGGCCATTTATAAATTACATCTTCAAATACTTGGAAAATAAAACATAGAAAAGGGGTGAGCTCAAATGCCCAATAAGGATAACAATATAGCGGAAACTTTCATAAATAAGAATAAACATTTAAGGCAATGTATATTTAAAACAAAATCCTTTTAAACATGGACTTCAACATAGTATGGAAAAAATAAAAATGAAATAATTCCATTTACTTATTCACATGGATATTCTACTTATAAAATATTCACATGCAATATCAATAACCACTTTCATAACGATGGAATGCATAATACCAGACTATAATAACTACATAGCCAAGGCCTCGTGCCAAAAATAAAAATTAAATTTTGTCAAGGCATTTTGCCAAGACACTAGTTTGTCTCATGATACCTACAGATGGAATTTTTTTATAATATACTTATGTTTAAAATTGATCAAATATACTCCAGTGTTTTTCTAAAAACATTATACAAGCTTAGGAAAAGGAAAAAATAATTCTTAGACCGATCAACTAACTACAGGCCATGATGGGTCCACGACCAATCCCTTCTTGTCTACCACACTCGAGAGTTGTGTTTTCTGAAAAAAAAAATTTAAGCTTGCATTAAATACGTATACATTTGCACTGGATTTTCATATATTTGAGAGAAATATATCTTTTTTGAAATCATTTAAAAACCACATAATTATAAAAGAAAACCATTAATTTGAAAATATCATTATAAGCATGTAAGGGAAGCTTCAAAGGTGTAATAACGACGGAGAATGACCACACCTTCTGTATAAGTTAAAAAAAGACATTCCGAACATAATTTTGTCGAAAAGGTTAAAAAGGACCTTGTTTGGAAAATGACAGAAAGTTTCAATTATAAACTTATTATAAAAAGTCAAAAAAGTATATAAATGACATTAACACATAGTCTGTAAAATTTTATTAATGATTTGAAATAAATTTATAAGAAATATGGATGTGGATGATAAAGAGGTCCCAATAGATAATTACGTATACACAACCTCGGATAATGAATAGATTGGGAAATAAACCCTTACCAATTTGGTAACTTATGAAATATACACCCCATGAAAGAGGAATCATACAATGAATATGTAAATAAACATATATTAAAGTGTATTACACAAATAATACAATTATGGGAAGTACATACACCACATAAAAGGTAATAGTGGCAATATGGCATGAATCTCCTGTGAATAAGGAGTGAGATGAAAACCCCTTACCTTGTACTTTTCCTTTTTTTGGGTAGGTTAACCTCCTGTATAATGATGAAATAATTGTTATTAAATTATAAAATAATCATATATTTTAATATGATATAATATATGATCTCTTAACATTGATTTGTTAATAATATCTTAGTAGTATCATTGTTTGGGGTGTTAACTTACTCGTTTTGTTTTATATGTTTTGTTACATAAGCCGTATTTTTCATGGATAGGTTGTATCTCAATAATATCTAGAATTATATCAAGTCCTTATGTAATATTATTAATCAATAAACGAGAATTAGACTTGAATGGATACGATGGAGAATGAATCTCATCGCCTTCATGGATTCGGTAGTCTGTACGTACGAATGAGCGACAATATCATTTTTTTTGATATTAAAATAATATATAATTGGATGGTATATCATATATAAAGAATCATTATCATGTTATATTTATTATTTAAATGAATTACACATCATTATTATACCCATCCAAATAATAATTTATTGAAAAACAATTACACCACAACGTGGAGACGGTAAGACGTAAGTACACACGTATAGTGACATGTTATTCAAAGGATGAATAGAATACTGAATATGGTTGTACCATATTTATAATAACATCACAGAATATATAAGATACTGGAGTAATTATTTTATCATGGGAAAGAAAGAAGAAGTTGAAGAAGAATGGAACATGAAAGAGGGTGGTGAAAACATTACCTCTTTTTCGGGTTCTTCCATTTGATTTGATCAAAAGGGCTCTGTAGGTTGCATTGATGACTAAAGTAAGGCCTCTAGGATTAAGTGAGAGAATTTTTGAGAGTATTTGGGCAGAATTTGGCTAATCCAAAGGTATTTGAAGTTGTGAATTATTGAGAAGGGGGAGTGCCCTTTTATAAGAGGGGTGAGGGGACCTTTGGAAAAGCTAGAAATATTATTTTATCAAAAATTCATATTCTGTTTATAATGGCTCCAACATGGATTATTTAAAGATTAAGGTGGGGATGGGTCGAAAACCACTCAACCAAAAGGATTTAGATAGGTTTGGGTTAATATATTAACCTTATCTTTAAGTATTAACTATTAGTTAATTAGTATCACCTTTACAATATCTCAATGTATTTTTATATTATATGGTTAATAAACATACTATATACATCCAATAAACTCCTAATTTGTCCATTAATTATACAAATATCATAATATAAGTCACTTGGACGAACCGTATATTTTAAGTAATTTAATATCAATTAATAATATAATATTTGTTTTAAAAACTCTTTGATGTCAATTTTGACACTATTCAATAATTGATTTTTGTAAAAATCACAATAGAATGATTACTTCAAAAAAATTAATTAAATCAATAATAACATGTCATATTATCCTAAAAAATTATTTATATTTATAAAAAGTCTCAAATTACATTTATTTGGGTATTTATAATATCATTTATTCTAATGTTTCATTAATTAGGTAATTACTGCATCACCATTGTGTCATAAATAAATTACATTATCTAATGTATAAAAATTATAAATAAAAAATCATTATTTAGGAAATATTCTTATCTTTCTAATGAATATTAATAGTTTAAAATCCAACATATATTACCCCATGTAAAAACTATTTTTCTAATAGATAAATGCTTATGTAATTTTTGTATTTATTTTTACTTAATTAAAAATAAAGTGTCCCTATCACCTAAAAGTGGCACATTGGAGTCCCAAAATCGACCCAAAGATTCCCTTGGTCGGACATGTATCCACCAATAAGGTTAGGACACGTTTTAGGGTAATTTAGTGTTATTATAATATTATTTTTTAACCTTTATTTATCGGATTTACCCATTAACCATGGTAAATAAAATACTTACCAAAGTATTTATTCAAAATGTATAATTCTAAAATTTACCTATTTACACAATTTGGAAATCCTGATTCAAAATATAGAATCCATTTTTCCCAATTCAAAACATGGAAGTGGCAGAAATTAATTTAAAATTAATTTCCGCTGTCAAAACAAAAAGTGTGTTTTTAAGAGATAATAACTATCAAAAGATTGATACTTGTTTATTTCCGGTTTAATTTTGAAATTATGTACGATGAACAAAATTGTATTAAATGGTAAAAATATATTCTAAATATAATTTAAAACCACTCAAATTCATAATTTATCACTATTAGTTATTTTTATTAAAAATGTTTTTTTTAATTAAAATTTAGTAATTTTCACTATTCATCAAAATATTAAAGTTATCTGAAAAGTACCAAAATTTCACCTTAGGCTAAATTTGATACTAAAATTCCAAAAATGAAGTCCATTTTGAGAGATAAAATTTATAATTTTTTTAAAAGTAGGTATTACTATTCATAACAGCTAGTTTGATTGGTTGCGGTGTGTGTTAGAACTCGATGTTGCGTACAACACATGCTATTACATTATTCAAAGAGAAGTGTACCGTAGAAGTTTGGGGTGTTACATATATGATTTCATTTGATGGTTCATTTTTGTATTAATTAATGATATCTAGATCCACTTATGGTTAGAGGATGAGCATACCGAGTTTCTCATAACATTCTTACATCTTCTTCAACAACACGTTCTCTATGGAAATAAATCATAGTTTATTTTTGGGACACAAGTGGTGTATTTAATTCAGAATTTTGTGCCTTAGTAGGGTGTGGTAGAGAACCTTTTGATGGTTTAAGTAGCCAATTATTTGGTATCACCCTAGAACATGGAAGAGGTTCATTGGATTCTTGGTATTGGGTGATATTATCACAGGTTTGTTCCCAATTTTTATTGAGTTCATGTTTTTTATATCTTCTCATAGAAAGGAAAAATCATTTTTTTGGATATATAAGTCCTCATAATAATTTGGTTACCTGAAGGGGAATTTGTTTTGAGGTCTAATACTTTAGTTTCATGAGGAGGGGTGAATTTTGAGCTGTATTTTAAGGATTTCTACTGGGTCATGGGATGCTTGTTGATGCATCAGATGGTAGTGATATTTTATGGGTCTAGGATGTTACATCCCCATGAGAATAACTATTACAATCATGATTTTTATTTAGAAGTTTATGTGTTTTTTACTGAAGTTGTGGTGGAATTACTCCGTTGGGTAATGCTTTATGGTATTCACATATCACAAGATCCTGAGGTATATGTTTTATTAGTGTGATTTGAACTTTTGGAAGTGTAAGTGGATAGAGTGTTATGATGAATATTTTTTTGGGATCTACTGTACCTCAGGATTGGGAATTTTATTTGGCCAACGTATTGAGCATGAAGTAATGGAATAATGTTGTTTAGAATCTGGGGAAGTTTGGAGGGAAATGAAGGAGTTTGAATCCTTACAAATAGATGTGAGGGTGGATCATTATAGAGGTTAATATTTTAGATGAAAGTTCAGTATTATATGATGTATAACTTGGTGTAGTCTCAGTGGGGAAACTAAGAGGCAGAGGTGATGTGTGACAGTGTTGTCCAACGTGATTATCCATAGGGTTTCTCGGAGGATGGTAGAAACTAGATGTTATTCCATGGGAGGTTGTTTGTTCCATTAATGATACACATGTGATTCCATCATGAAATTCATAGATCAAAATTTGTGGTACAACTAAGAGTTTCTAATATCTATTATTCATTGAAGATTCATTTTTTTGGCCCACGAACAAATGGACACTAGTAGAGTTTGTGGAGTAGTGTGTGGTTTTAGAAAAGGTAAAGGTGGAGCTTTGCATTCCTAGTTTATTATTGCATCCATTAGATGTTCCTGAGTGAAAATGGGATGAAACATTAATGAATATTTTTTCATTGTTTTACCGATAGATTAGAGAGGTGTTGAGGATATCTGGGTGATCATGGATTCATTGCTGAAATCATCAAAATTATTAACGATCTAGTATATATGAATAGTGGAATCCTTGGATAAGATATTCGTGGATGAGTTGGTGCATTTTCATAGAGTTCTCAGGTCTATTGTATCAGATCTGGATGAAAATTTTACCTCATGATTGTGTAGGATATATTAGCATTCTTCTGGAAGACAGTAACACTTCATTAATTCTTTCCACCCTCTGATAGATGGGAATATTGAGGAAACTATCCATATTTTTGAGGATATGTTTCAGATGTGAATACTGGTCTTTTGGGAATCAAGTGTATGAAATCTACCTTTGATTGAGTTTTATTATAACAATAGCTATCACTATTCCATTTTCATGGCTCCATTTTAGGATTTTTATGGGATATCATGTCGGTCACAATTGTGTTGGATGAAATTGGGGAGGCATAATTTCATGGTCCTGACGTAGTGTTGAGAACAACATAAATGGAATAACTGGTTTTTGAGAGGTTGAAAGTAACATATGAGTAGAAGAATACTTATGATGATCATAGGAGGAGGCCATTAGAGTTTACATTCAGAGACCACCTATTATTGAAGGTTTTCCGTCAATGTGAGATGTATAGTTTTTTAAGGGGGAGGTAATTTTTATCCAAGGCTTGTTGGGACCTTTATAGTGTTGGGGTGAGATGGAGAGGTGGAATATTGGTTTCCATTTTCCCTGAGGATGGAGAGGATCTTGTAATTCATCCAAATATCTTATCTTTTTCAGTATCTTCACTACGATTCCAATGTAATTTAATTGGGTAAGATAGATATCAAAGATGGAGTGATGTTTGTAGAGAAGCTAATAGACATTATGTATTTCCAAGAGGAGGCACTATATAGATGGACCATTTCATTGGCTCATTTTAAATAAGGCTTGGTTACCTGGTAGAGAGTACTTGGGAGAGAGAGACAGAGATGTAGACCTAGTATATGGAGTTGTTTTAAGTTCTTATTTTATTTGTTTTTCTTTGTGAAGTGATGTTGGGACCTTATTTTATCTACTGAGTTGATTTATATGTTTTGTGATGTGTATTTCATGATGTGTGATAAATTACTAACATATGAAAAGGGGAGTTCTTGATTACTTATTTATAAACAATAAATATTATGTGATTAAAACCATACAGGAAAGTTTGTTCCTCCTCAAGAGGATAATATATTGACATGGTGTATTGAGTTCCCTAATTTCTGTATTCAGGGATGTACAGTTCATTGTTAGTGAGGTGGTTGTTGTGAAATGTGGTTGTGTGTGAAGAGATGGTTGTTTGTTTGTGTGATAGTTTAGGTTGTTTTTGTATGTTTGGTGATGAGATTGTGTGAGATGTTAGTGGCCATTTTGTTTGCTGTTTTTTGTAGGTGGCAGCATTGAGTTAATGATGATATCCAAGAGAGGTCTCTCACATGGACGTTGATAAAACCCATTTCCTTATAGGATAGTGTTTTTATTCATTAGGTGAATAATAAATTCATAGGTATCTTATGTAACATTTAATTCCTTCAATATCTATTAGTTTTTTAGTTTTGGTGGTTGGAGGTGTTTGGGGGAGGTTCTAGGAGGTTTTGATGGAAGCTAGAGGTGGAGTAAAGGTGATGCCAGAAATAAATGTAATCCAAAGTTTATACAACATTGAGATTGGTTTAATGGATTTTACCTATTCAATTAATGAAGTGTATATTTTGGGGGTTAAATAAAAAAAATCTGACACATTTTTTTTGGTAATACAGAACCCCTATTATTACAAAACTTTAAAGGGAATTACACGTCATATAGATCCCAAATGAAGTGTCTGAATAATTTTCATAGAACCCATGTTTTCCTTAAAAAATAAAATCTTTCTCATTCGAGGAGTATGATGGTGCTCCCTTGAGGTATTTTGTGGATCTATTTGATAGAGATTGATTCCCTGCATCCCTTGTTTGATCCATGATAAGTTTGTCTCTCGTTCTCATCGGTTTTCTTCTGTTCTTCATTGGGATTTTCCTATGGTGATGTGTTTTGGTTTGGTATGTGTGTTTGGGATATTCATATTGTTATTTGGTTGTATTGTAGGTTTATTCACAATTTGTCTATGCGGTTGTGGATATGGGTGCTATTTATTCACCTTGCGGTGTGCAATGAGTCAACAAAGATTCTTTGAGATATGGAATCCCTCATTTCTTTTTATTATGTATCATATGGGTTGGGTTTTCTCAGGTTTATAAATGGTAGATGGTTATTATTACATAATCAATGATAAATAATTTTGTGATTTGAAATTGAAGGGTAACAAGTTATTATTAACATAATTTTACATATTTTATATTTTTGTAATATTATGATTTTATAAGCTTGATACCCTATTAAAAATTATGGTGATTGGGGAATTTATATGTTCTGTTTGATATGTGTTGTGACTACTACTTTTTTTTGATTATTAAGGTATCACCCTAAAATGTAAATTGTCTAACCACTAATATTTGGTTAATAAAATGTTTTCTCAAGGATTATATATTATGTGATAAATCCACTAAAAAATGTGGAATGTGATAAATACCACTTGATAAGTCTATAAATGATATTTATGTGTTATGATGTGTGGTCATACTTACGGGGTGGTGATATTCAACTATGTGTGGTTGGGAAAAGTATGGAGAGGTGGGTTTATTGGATGCAAATTTAGGGTGGTGAGGTTAATTTGTTTCAATAGTTTTGAGGTGGAAAGGTGGTGGTTGATTTGTGAAAGATTCCTATGTAGTGATGGAATACATAATTGGTATATAGTTTTATAATTTAAATGGGTTAGTTTTGTTAATGGGGTGATAATGGTCAATGAAAAATTAAACTATGGTTTCTGTGGTTAAATGTGGTTGATACAAAAAAATGAAAATAAATGGATGAATAAATGAAATTCATTGGAAATGTGTGATGGGTCATGCGGCTTGGTGTTTTGTGTAATGTAATTAGATGTGGTAGAAAAATCCATGAGTTGGATGGAATTCGGTTGTGAACCCATAGGATGGGATTGTGTGTGGATATAAATACATTTATGTTGGTTATGATTTTTATATACACCCCACCCACTTCAACTACAATTTTCTTACACACGCATATTCATATGGGGGGTGTTTCTCTTGAATTCTATTGAGGAGGATGCTTGGATCGGTACCCACTCTTTCCCAATATCTCTTCCAAGAGAGGTAGTTATTGTATATGTCTTTATGTATGGAGGTATGTTAGTTCTTTAGATGGTGGTTGTGATAGATTACATTTTTTGGGAGAGATGTGACAATGCCTATAGGGTGGTAGACCAGATGTTTTTAGGTGAGGTGTGATATAACTGTTCTTGTGGGGATGCTTTTTTGGGGGTCATGCAAGTTAGGAGCGAACGATGTTTATGTACTACATGTTTTCGATACCCTATTTATATTGTTATGGATGTGGTTGTGTTGTGGCCCAAGTGTTTCTGGGTGAGTTGTAATGTCGTCACGCTTGTGTAGAAACCATATCAGGCGCCTTCAGGTGAGGTGTGTTGTGACCATGCTTGTTGGATGGTTTGGTATACAAAAGCGATGGGAGAGAAAGGACGTATGACATTGGAGAGTTAGATCACCATACCAGCAGGAAATCTATACAAGGTACCATTATCGATGTGAATATTATTATATTATAATACATGGGTTTCAATATTTGGTAAGAATTATATAGTGAGGTTAGGGTGTTTAGTATACCTATATATGTGTTGTTTAGTTCTTCTATTTTTATCATAGGTACATTATGATGATCAATTCATTTATTTGTGAGAGGAAATGGATTTCTTACTATGTATTCATGTATTCTCACCCTGCATATATAAATTATTTTTATGTTTTTAAGAGGATTACATGGAATTTATTGCACACTAATAGTCCGAACCATTTGATAGTTGAGGTTTTGTGTCCATATAATTTATTTGGGGTTTTTTAATTTTGAATAATTTTAATTTTATTAGTTTTATTTATACATGCATATGGGATGGTTTTTGATTAATTTTATATTAATCATTTGTGTTTTTTTGGATGATTCATCTTTTCACTCAACCCTATTTACATTATAGATGGTAATGCCTCCCATTAATGATATTTTTGATACCCTAGGTTATAGTCACTAGCATGGGGCCTAATAGAGGTAGGATTAAAGGTTTCATTATCTATCTCACCTCACTATGTTATAATTTTATAGAGCTGGTCATGATAGTATGATTCAGTTATTTTTGTTTTAAAAAAGCCATCATGAAACAATTCTAATATCATTAGGTTTTCGATACAACAAATTATACACTATAACATGATATGTTATAATTTTATCTAAAAACAAAATACTTTATACTTTTATAATCCTATATTTTGTTAAAGATTTACAACATAAACTGATTATAAAATGTATTTTTTTCTCAGATAAATTTTCCATCATACTTTTCTTTATTATATCATCTATTAATGTGTTATTATTACCATTAGGTTGTATATTGTTCCAAACATCATTAACTATCATTTCAAGCATTAATAAGAGGATTCTTTCATGTGTTTAGCTGTTTATTATATTGAAAAACAATTCCAAGTTCATTTTTTGAAAATATTAAAACTATTATACTATATTTTAAAATTTTTATATTCATGGAAATGATAGAAATTATTTAATAATCAATATTTAACGTTTGTTTACCCTTGTCAATTCATTTGAAAAAATTTACCAATAAACTATTTCAATATCATGTTCATAAATACATCATACCTCTTCAACCATTAGTTAATATTATAATTCAATAGTTTAGATGTTATTCATCTTTCCATAGAGTTATTTTGAATTAAAAAACCAAAACACATCTACTAGCCATTAAAATAAAGATGTGTATTCCAACATAAAGTAATATAATTTATATGTATACATAACTAATTTACCATAGTTTATGACAAAACTCCAAGATATATAAAAATATTTATGATTAAAATTCTATATTTTAGTTATAAATAAATGTAAATAGTATTATTTGTACATTTATTAAATATTTAAAAATAATTTTGTTATTCACAATCCTTTTTATTCATAATGAAAAATTAATTTTAAAGGGTTCATTTATATAAATTAGTATAATTGAAATGAATATGAAAATTATTTTATGAATTCAAATAGAAATTAAACCCTTTAAATTATTATACATAATAAATAAATTTAATATAAAAAATTAATTAGAGTCAAAATTCCATTTTAAATTAAAACATTACTTGGTGTGGGTATATAATAGAATGAGTACATGTTGTTTGACCATGATTCATATTTATAATTCTATCATTGATAACACCTATCCAATAAAATCATGTGTAATTAAACTAAATAACATATTTTGAAGAATAATTTTTTTGCAGATTTTAAATAACATCAAGAAGATAAATTATGTACATTATATATATATATATATATATATATGTTTTTACATTTACATAACATAATTATACTAAATGATTATAAAATATTTCAGTTGAATATAAAGAGAAATCATCAAACACAATCTCCTAATCATGTGATCACTTATCTTATTAGTATTAAATGTTTGAATAAAAAATTCAAATGGTAATAAAAACATATGTATACTTTCAAATGAATTTATTAATTCAAATAATGTGTCAACATGTTGAAAACAATTAGTGAAAAGATATTATATATTCACTTAAAAATATATAAAATTTGTTATTGATTTATGTAACCTGTAATATCATTTACCAACACATAATAAAATACATAAAACAATGAATTATTATATAATATGTATTCAGAACATGTTTTTAGTAATAAATTATTAATAAAAGTTATAAAAAAGTTGTTTATGCAGGTTTCATATAATTATATATTTTGAATAAACTACTTAAAACTAGTTTATAAACATATTATATGAATATTCATCAGAATAAAACATAATAAACACATCATCAATTGAATTATAAATTATATTGTATTATCCTTAATAAAGTATAATAATGAATGATGTTCACAGTGAAATGGTCTAATATTCATTATTAAATTTATATGGAGGAAAATATTTGGTACATAAATAGTTGTAGCATGCCATTATACAGTGATACACTAATAACACTGATAGTAGTTGAGTAAAAATTGAAAATGTGGTAGTTGGTAGTCAGTGGTGGGAGGATGGTGTTCTATGTCTACAGAACATGTTAAACGTGGCTATTGAATTAAGAATTGGAATATAAGAGTAAGATTTTAGTTTTATCCTTAATAAATACCTATATAGTTTGGGATCAAAATCAAAGTGTCTATCGACTAGAGTGGGAGGAGGGGATGATGTTTGGGTTTACTAATAGGGAAGAGGGGATGTTGGTTTGAAGTGTTTTTTTGATAAATGATTGTATATATTTTTCTAAAATAACTGTTAATTCGTTATTACAAATATTTTTATTTTTTTTATGATGTATTAATGTAACTTCATTTAATTGTATTTTTTTCACTATTAGAATAATGTATTAAAAATGACTGCTAATAAATTTTATTTATAACTTAATATCTATGACATGAATTATAATAGGAATGATTTGATAAAGGAGAAATGCATTTTTTGTAATTGTAAGAAATATTTTATATTATTGGTTACGATTCTGTGTGGTGAAATAAAAAATATCGACTAATAAGTCATTGGTCTTGTGAGACTATATGATTATTTTATTTCCTTCATGATATGGGTGTAGAGTTGAATATCTCAGTGTTAGAAATTAAAAATGTTATAAAAGATCATTGATTTATTATTTTTTACATTATGTATTGAAGAAATTAATGGATGAGGTTTTTTTGTAAACAAAATCCTATAATAGAAAATTATATATTATATTTAGTGATTTGTAATTACATTATATAATTGTGGATTATATATTCTTACGTGTATATGTTTTGTAAATAATTTTTTTACTAAATTATGATTGATTATTTCGAATGTGTGTCTTATTAGAATGTTTAGGTGGAGGATTAAAAATTAAAAATAGGTTGTGGTATATAGGTAGTGATGATATATTTAAAACTTTTTTACTTATAAATATATTTGAGGATGTATCTATTGAAAAAGATCAAGAAATTTAGTTTTGTATTTTGATAGTTTTAATTAGAATTTCTTAAATTTCTCTTATATGGGTAAAATTAATATATTAACCTACTAGATAACCGAAAAATGGTTCAACAATTTATTAAATATGTTTAAATCGATATTGTTTTCATTTTTTGTTTATTATAATCAATTAATTTCTTACGGAATTTGATAATTTAAGGAATTAACTATTGAAAATGCCTTGTGAATATTCCAATGTTTTAGGGGAAATGGTTAATTAAAAAAATAATATAACTTTTTAAAAATTTTAGACTATACCCATGATCATGGATTGTAATGTTGACATTAGTGTTTATGATTTTCTTCATTCAAAGATACATGAATTTTTTAGATTTTTTTGTTAATTAATTTCAATGAGATGTGTATATATTTAATTTATCAATATATATCTTGTATTATAATTATATTTAATGAATTACACTTGGGACAAAATATTTCATTTTATTCCAGTGTTAACTGATTTTAGGATCTTTTCTATACATAGGCTCAATTTCAGTTCTTTTTTATAAATTAGATTCAAGGAACAGATTTCCGTATTTTAATAAAGCTTTAGAAGAGAGGAGAATAAGAATTGTCACATAAGAAAAGGGTGAAAAACAACAGTAATATTAAGACAAACTCATTTATTTAATTAGTGATGTTTAATTAATTAAAAAATTCTATATAATTTTTATTTACTGAAATATTGGAGTTATATTAAAAAAAATTACAATTCTTATATATTGTTTATCTCCAAGCTAAACATATTGGATATCCCAATGGATGAACCCTATCCTATATCATTTTTTATTTCATGGAAGGATTTCATGACGTCCTTAATCTCCATTTTATTATATGACATGTTATTTCTTAATATAGAGAGCTCTTTTGCCTAACATAGTTGTGGTAGGTAAACTAGGATTCTAAGAGATGTATATTCAAGGAATTAAGGTTCCTATTGGATATGGGGTCACATAAAGAGAGTTTGTACATATAATAGAATTAGTGACCAATTTTATTGCTTCCCATCACATAGAAAGTGATATTAAGCATCAATGATATTAAATATTGGGAGACCCATTTGGTGTTATGTCAGATTCAGTAAAATGATGAATTAGATGGGGTATAAGATGTTTCTAAGAGAAGATCAAAATAGAATTAAAATAAATAATAATGTTGAGGGGGATTTTATCACATGTGTATTAATGGGTGGATTAATATTAAATATCAAAATTTTATAATAATAATAATAATCATCATCACCATATATAGATAGTATATTGAATATATAAAATGAAAAAGACACTTACAAAAGTTCTAGTGTAATGAACCAACTCAGGTTGACCTAACACGTCACCAAAGCTAGCTTTCCACTAGGCCGGGATTGCATTCCCAATCACCACATGATATTGATAAGCTCCTAGGTATTGACAAACATAAACATGGATTGAATTTCACACTAAAATCACCAAATTGTTTTTCATATATTAAAAATATAATGATAATAAATCATAGTATATCATGGAATAAGAGAGACATAGACACGATAGAAAAAATCAAGAATGATAATAAACAAAAAATAAAACCAAAAATCATCTTCTATGTGATTTTCTATCACCCATATCCCAAAAATCAATATCATGAAACTGATTAAGATTATTATTTAAGCTACATGAGACCCACACTTTTATCTATATCCTAAAAAACCATACCTGCATATACCTAAAGAGATATATAGTGAGTGAGAAAATCACTAGGTAGGATTCCACAACAAGCCTATATATTGTTTTCCACCATGAAACTGTCAGTTCAATCTTTAAAAAGAACCATGTTTCATAAAATATCTCCTAGATTCCATTAAATCATCCCATATTCATGAAATACCAAAATATGATGAATATATATGATAGTTAAATGGAGTAAAATGATAAAAAAACATCCATGGAAAATAATTAGAATAACATGTGAACATTATTGAACAAAACATAACCATTTGAATAATATAAAGCACAAATTTACTCAAGATTAACGGAATACAGATCTATGAAATGAGAGGAACACTAGATAATACATCATTGAATCATAATGATATATATTTCTACCATGTTCTTTTGGTGTCACATCCTTAAATCCTAGTTGTGGACATATCTAAAAGCTATTTATATGTCTATAACTTGATTCACCGAAGGTTACAGTGTTCTATGTTCCTCAAAAACATTCAATTAAATCATTTTAAAAATTATATATTAAATTTACATAAGTAAATATTTAATTCTCCTATTTTATAAAATTCATCTTAAATTCAAACCAACTTTTGAGACATTTCATCAAACACATAAAGAGCGAAGACTATTTTAAAAAAATACCATATATATAATAATATTTTATTCAAGAAAAAAGGATTCAATAAAAAATAGACTTGATATAAAATTAATAAACCATTTTCTTAAACCAAACTAAAGGACAAAGAAATAAATATAAAGAGATACACGAGCCAGGACCATTGTATAGAAAAACATATCTCCCAAATTGAGTAAAATTAGTCATCTTTGAAAAAAGTAATAAGAAATTGATAGATCATGTCATATAAAGCACAAATCCCTAAACCAAACAACAATTCCACGTAGAAACCCCTATATCCATCAATCACATCCCTTATCATATTGAAAAATGGGAGGAGAAGATAAATTTATGAGAGATGTAGAAAGAGGAGAATAAAATATTGGCAATCAAAACATACCTCAATGAGACCCACCTTGATCGGAGGAGAATCTCCAATGTAACATATGGATACTATCCTATATATTATTGTAAAGGATAGGTAAAGATAATTGTAGATTATATTGAGATTCTTGTTTAAAATTATCATCGGTGTTGAGGTAATTTTCAATTTTTAAGATCATCATATGGGTCCCATTTTAGAATGAATGGTTAGACATGTTATGCACTAAACATTAGTCTCTAACAATAATTGAAAACTAAAGAGCACAGTTGTCGAGGAATAACCATATGGTTAGAAAAAATATATGATATCTTTTAAACAACCTCTAGATCCAAAAATATTTATGTGCAAGGTTATCCTAGGACTCTCACACATTTATATCAACTGTGATCAAACCAAGGGAAACATAACAAGAGTTGATAGATGAATATTTCAAGGATACCACATATTTACTATCAACAATTCAGATATCATATACCTATGAGGTTATTCCTATAATTCAAAGTTATAGACCCCTAACTTTTTAAAACCAATAGAACATCAAGGGAGACCGAAAACCTAAAATAAATGTAATTTTTACCCATTTCGTTCCAAAATTCTCTACATTATGCCACATTCTACCACCAAAAATAACATGGGATTTTGGACTTACTAAGTGATAAGGACACTTATATAACATGATAACATGAAGCTCAAATATCTCAATGCTATCACCTATATAATACCACATCACAAAGAATATAGAAATTAGTTTTCCACACATCACATTATTCTAATGATCCCTAATCCACACTAAATACCCAACTAACAAGGTTTTGATATCAAGATTCATTTAATCCCATTGTAACACATGAGAAGGGCCTGGTTGATACCATCATAGTAGGGAAACTAGAATCCTGGTGTTAAATATTATTAATCAAGATGCTAATTCCATGTATTGTTTAATTATTCCAAGATGTTAAATGATCATGGAAGATCCACAAACCCACAAAATACAACTTATAGTGTTTTACCAAATATTGATATCCAAAACAAGGTGATACCTTTAGATAAAGCACATCACCTACCATAAACATCAAAAAGTGATGATGATGGTATGCATAATATTTTTGGGGATTTATAGTTTCCATTAACAACTTTTTGATCAGTATAACATACTCCATAACCACTTGAAATAGAATTGGTCCAACCACAAAAATCTCCCCCAAATCCTCCCATCATAATTAATATCTATATAGATTTCCATATAAATCTTAAAAAAGATATATTTTAATCAAATAATGATAACTATTGTTATTGAATAAATAAACCAACAAAAAACTCTTTTTCCCATGAACCACAAAATCAAGAACGCATGATGAAAGTGTATCCTTTATAATTTTAATATAACACATAGATAATACATCTATATAAGGGTGATAATCCACATATCTTCAATTGAGAAAACATTTCCACTTGTAAATGATTCCAAAAACAATATGTAAAATTTGGATCTATTTTAGTAACAGCAGTATAATTTACTATAAAATGCTTGAAGACCTATCATTCTAATAGGGTCCATAGAGTTTATAACTTTGTTTAATCCTAATATAAATGAAATAATATTATTCAATGAGCAGTGAAATGATCATACAAATCAAAACATTCAAAATATCAGTTTTTTGGTTACAAAATATGGATTTAAATTTATATTTTATTCTATATGCATACAAAAATGGTTAAGTATTAAATAAACTAGGAGGCCTCTGTTTCTCCTTCTAATCATTTAAATAATAAGGCATCCAAATATGATGTTCACAATACAATGCTTCATCATCATCCACCAATAACAATGTCTCAAATCATGATAAATCTTGGTTTTCAGAGGGTTCACATAATAATTGGACCAATGTACTATTCTCATTATGTCCACCCCAAGTTATTGGAATGATGAGTCTACCGTGGAATGAAAAAAAACCACTAGGAGACCAAGACCAATCACTATAGATTTACACACGTCAAAGGATTTCACTAAAACACTAATATTCGATGTTTGTTTCTAGTAAAAGATAAATCTAATCATTAAATAATGAATCAAATTTCACAAAATCTAAGCACACCTTCACATTATTTTCCTCCTCACTGAAGAAAATATCAATAGATATACACTTCAATGAACATTCTTTAACTGATTCATTTGAGTCATGATCCAATAACTTTCTACACAATTCATCAATAACCAAATTACTTTTTCCTAATTTGTATGAAAAAAATAATTATTCTCAACACAACATATATTTAATAGGTTTTCCCTATAATTTGAAATACAATTTATTTATTATTATCTCAATATATAGTAAATCCACAGGAAAATAGATATAAGCCCCACATCTTGAGAGAATTCATCAAAACTGACAATATAATATCATGGATATGATAAATCATCTTATAAGAATTAAATTGGTGAGAAATATAGGCCAACACATTGTTTCCTTGATTCAAAACAAATAATCCTATACCATAGGCATCACAAAAAATTTCATAATTGAAAGTTGGAACAAGAAGAATCAATACTTAAGATAAAGTCTACCACACCTTCAGTTTCTAAAATAATGATTGAAACAAATTATTTCATTCAAAAATAACACCCTTATGGGTCAAATCTATTACCATAGATGTAATATTGGAAAAATACATTACAATATTCTATTAATAACAACTAAAACCAAAGAAACACTAAATATATAACATGTTATTATGTTTCTTCCATGAAACCACTTCTTCAGATCCACTATGATTCACTTTTAAGATATAGTGTTTCCAAAAAACAAAAATTCTTGGAACCAAAATTGACATTGGGAAATATTAACCCATATAATATGTTAATTATGATTTCATAAATAAAATATCAAGATGATCCTTTTGTTCTACCATCATATTGGATTGAAAAACAATTATTATCCACAAGAAAGCCATGAAAGTGTGTATGAACCAAAGAAATACACTCCTTATCAAATCCAAAAACACCGTAGGATTGTTAGTAATATTTAACGACATAACTAAATAATCATAAAGTATATACATTCTATTATATTCTATCATAGTAATATCCTCCACTAAAACTATTTGTATGTGTTATCTAATCACATATCAATCTTAAAAAATGATAAATATATCCTAATTTGCTCAAACATTTATCGAATCATCAAAAAAAATACTTAATATTGATAGTGAGATAATTATTATTTTGGTAATAATTATGAATATAAAGTACTACATATCAATCCAATATGAATATAACAAATTATTCCCCAGGATACATGATTAGATGAATAAATATCGTGACCTAAATATCCTCAATCCAAACATTAATATCCATAAACTCAATAGGTTACTTATGATAATATGAAAAGAGATATAAATATTTTATTAGAGGAAATAAAAAAGAAAATGTGACCATCCTCTAGGGTGGTAAAATATAAAAGTAATTAATAAATACATCAAGGTTCTCATTCACCAGGGTAGGAAGCTGACCATTTAAATAATAGTCAACGATATCATGAAACATCCCAAAAAATTACAATTAGATCATTCTAGACTAAGGAACAACTATCCCCAATTTACTAGATCTAGTATTTCATGCACCGTGATTGATATTATTTACTCTATCCGGGGATATAAACTAAAAATGATGATGATGAAAATTAATCTAGCCCATAAAACCAACCTTACAATCTATTCTAATTAGGAGGTCAAATATATCATGATCAAGAATATGGAAAACATATAACTTCCTTTAAGGTCATAGAATATATAAATTCAAAATCCTATAATAGATTACTCTAGTGTATTAAAAACTAGAAAATATATTCTATTTACTAAATTCATTATTAGAGTTTTTAGGTTAATTTTTCACCATGGATGATTAGTGTATTTTGTTCAGTAAAATTTGATGTATGATCAAGCACTAATTTATATCACCCACTTTTTCTATGGATTAAATATTCTAAATTACAATTTCCACTATTGTTATGTAGAGGGTTTACTAGTTTAACATTCCATAAAGGTCTAACCCTATAATTCTAGGAGATCCTTTTAGTATAATTCATCTATTAAATATAAGAGATAATATGTAATTATGATGGGAATACATTTCTAAATCAAAAGAAAAACAAAAATAATCCATATTATTGACATTGTAAACACATATAATAACAAGTAAAGTTATATCTAAGTAAAACCAAAATCCAGATCAAAGGCTAGATGAGAAATCCATAAACAAACATAGTTTCTCAAAGATTGATATGGAACTGGTCGGTCCATGTAGAATTCCTGAGTTACCACCAGAGTTATGATGGTACTATCATTGTTCTAACAACCACCACTAGTCCTATAAACTAAAATTGATACCATTTTGTAATGAACTAACCTGAGTGGAAAAGCCTCATTATATTTATTGTCACTCAATAAGGACTAAAAAACATCTCGATCACCATGGGTTAGTGATCAAAAAAGGTTATCAAAATAAATAAAAATGGAAAACAAATTTGACATGAAATAAAAATTCAACATGAATAATGTCAACAAGATATAAAAAAATCAAAGTTCATCAAGGATGAAAATTTTCATACCTGTGAGACATAATATACCAAATAAAAAAAGGATATACCCAAACAATAACCAAAACCACAACCAATCCTCCATGATACCTTCTGTCACAACCATCCCAAATGACCATGAAGATAAATCGACCATGCAACATCTCTAGGACACATCAAACCCTTCACATTACCAATATTTTTCAAAAAAAAGTCTGTATATACCGAAAGACATATACATGATGTGATTAAAATTCAAAATAAGATACCACCATGAATATTTAAAATGTTTTCACCATAAAACCATAACTTCTAGCATTAAATAACATCTTTTCCTAATTAAATTTCATTTGAAATATGTTTTTTATAAAAATTCTCATGTTTTCCTTTAAAACATTCCACATTAAAATAAACCAAAAATATTAATAATTTTAATGAATTATATATTGGGGTAAATGATCAAAGCTATCCATGGAGAATCAAAACAAAAACATTTGATCATGAAATAATAAAATATAACCATTATGACTAACCCCAAGAAAATATGGGATCTGGCATATGAAAGTAATCTAATAAAAAAGAAAGGAACACTAGCCAACATAGATGTGTATTCAAAACAAATAAAGTCATTACACATTATATTAGTATCATAAAAATAACCCATAATGTTTCCAAAATCAGTATGGTTTCCATATTTTCATATCCTTACACACCCCTAGATACCATATATTATGTATTATAAAATTAATCATGTAAAATAATTCTATAATTTAACAAAAAAGATCAAAAAAAAAATTGTTACTAGTACTATGATTAAAAACAAATTTATAGTAAAACCATCTTTGAGGCATTTCAAAAAACATATGATGTTTGGAAATGAATAGATTGGATGATCCCATGACTTGATCCATAATAGAAATCACCAATCCCCCATGACATCGTCTAGATCTATTTATTAAAAACATAAATGGTTTTAACACATAAATTAGAAGGTATATCAGTTATAGATCTATATGTTTGAGGAGGAAATGGGTGGAAATCAGAACATACCACAAATATATCTAGTATAACCAAAAAATAATCAACTAAAGGCCAATGGGATAACCTCTTAGAGTTTCATGGAATGTATGGTTCACACTAATGAGAGATTAGGGTGAAATTTGGAATAAAAATGAGTATGGTTTTTAAGGTAATATCCGATTTTTATGATTATTGTATTGGTCATATTGTTAAGCTTCATGATTAGAAAAACCTTGCATTATCCATATGGTCCATACTACTCCTTGAAATCTAATCTTCATGACTACCTTATCATAAATTCATGGTTAGACAAACTATTCACTATTCATGCAAACACATCGGAACAAAAGATATCCACATATACAATTAAAATGGGAATCTCACACAGCTAGATAAATTGTTATAAAACCATGTAAGACTTTTTTTATTTTAATAGATCCATGTCACAACGTTATAACTACCATATGAAGACCATGCGCCCACGATGTTTCTCCCAAAAACATTAATCTCAACTATAAAAACCCTTTAGAATCTCAACAGAGAAAAAATCATAAAATAAAACATAACATTGACATAGAGGGTGGAAGATATAAAATTTTTACGGTTACACCATTCCTCTATAGTTAACCTACATTGTAACATCCCAGGTAAAAAAAGAATAAATAATTTTTATATTTATTAATATTTACGAATTAAATATTAATTTTAATTAAAAGGGGTTTCTACGTTCGATAGCGTACTCGGTACGCAACGATGAGTTTCTTTCAAAACTTACGTTGCACACAAGTAATAAAATAATATTATTTTAAATGTTAGTTAACGAGTAGCTGTTGTACTGGCGAGAATGGATAGAAATAAATAAAATATGATTATATATATTTTTAAATGTTTTTACATTTACCCAATAAAAGATAAAGGCTTAAAATACGGAAAGAGTTCAATTTTAGGCATTTATACCCTAATTTTCATGAAAGGTCCACTTATCACCTTTTGATGGAGAACCATCATTAAATATATATTTTATCGATCTTATAAATTCTATTGGACCAAATATTACCCTTCTTTAGAATCGGGACATCAAAATTTACTTTGTGTAAATTTTTGGTACCTTTCTGATAAAGTTCATTTTTTATGAATAGTGTCAAATGTTGTATTTTAATTCAAAACCTCTTTTTAATCTAATTTATTTATATGATTAGATTATCTTTTTAATTGTTTTTAATGTGAAATTAGAAAATATTTTTACCATTAAATCCTATAGTGGTCTTTGGAATTAATTTCACTTTGAAATCGGACTTAAACTAGTGTCAATCTTTTGATACTTATTGTTCCATAAAAACACGCTATTTGCTCTGACAGCGGGAATTAATTATTAAATTAATTAATGTGACTTATATGTTTTGAATTTTGTAAAATAGACTTCATTTTTGAATTCTTAATATCAAATATAGCTTAGGGTGAATTTTTGGTTATTTTCTGAAAAACTTCAATTTTTGATGAATAGTGAAACCACTAAGTGGTACTTATAAAGACTGATTTTCCGTTTAAATGAAATTTTTCCATCATTGTGTTTTGAATTTCAAAAATCCGAAATACATGGTTGTCATTAAGAAGTAAAATGTGGTTCAATGAAATTAAAATAATTTTTTGGTGAATAGTAACTTATTAAGTTTTTAATCGCGATTAGTGGTAATTAGTGTAGTTTAAGGTAAAAATAAGGCTTTAATAAAATAAGATGACCTTGACACATGTCCTACCCTTATTTTTTGTGTCATGGCCGACCAAGAAAAGCCATGGGTCAACTTGGGGACCCCATGGAGACACTTTGGTTGGGAAATGACATAAATAATTTTTTATTTAATGTAAAAGTAAAAATGACACAAACATGATATGTTTTACTAAAACAATTTTTAAATGGGGTTATACAAGTCAGATTTTTTATTATAAATAGTAATTGGAACGATAAAAAGATTCCCTACATAATAGTATTTGTTTTATAATATTTATACTTTAAATAAATTAATTTATTTATGACATCATGATGATGAAGCAATGACCTCATTATTTAACGATTTAAATAAAATGGAAAGATAATGTAAAATATATGAACTAAAAATGTCCAAAACTTATTGGATGGGTGTATTTCAAACCCTTATCACCTTATCCACGAATTATATCAATGTGGGACCTTTTAAAACTGAAACACATTTTCAAATAAAGTAATATCTCTTTACTTTCCAAAAGTGCCCCTCCTCTCCTCTTATAAAAGGCCCCCACCTCTACCACCTTACACACACTCCTCAAGCCTTTGGCTCGGCCAACACCTGCCCATTTACTCTCTCCACATCCCTCTGCTCATCCTAGAGGATTCCCTTTGGACAGAATCCTTTCAAAGGAAGCCTTTAGGCTCAAATCAAAAGGGAGTTACACTTTTAAAGGTAATTCATTCTCTCTTGTTCATTTGTTTTATTTTTCTTCTCCAACCCTCTAAACTATTTTTATTTACTTCTTTTGTAACAAAAAAAGTATCTTCAATATACTAAGATGTTGTTATAAGATTTATTCAAGCTACACTCTCACACAACTACATCAAATGGTTAAAGAACATACGGTTTCCATGGATGGTGAAATTCTGCCTCCCGAAACGATGATTGTTCAATACTCATTTAACACCATCAAAGGTGTCCATTAAGATGTCACTATATTTATATATGATATATAATATGTTTATGTTTTCTTTATGCTTCTGTATTTTTCATTTTGGGCATACCTTTATGGTTTCCTTTATGGGTAAACACGATATCTTCATTTAAGGAAGTGAGGACTACCGCCCCCTCAAAGTGATGTGATTCGTTAATGCCATATGTGGGACGTGTAAAGGATGGATTTAAAGTTATTATATATGATTTTATACTGGAATTATAATATACCTCTATATCGTTATTATTTCATTCCATTAAAGTATGAGATAGAAATGAAAGTAGCGTTCATGCGTACGCACGGCTTACCGTCTCCATGAACGGTGCATTTCATTTCTTATCCCCAAATGTAATTTACTATTAAAAGTACATGTATATAATGGATATATATAATTAATGATATATCTAAATGATCAATATAAATATGGAATTAAAATATACATACCTCATTTAGTTTTAATTCCATTAATATGACAAAGAATTGAAAGTAGCGTTCATGCGTACGTACGGCTTACTGTCTCCATGAATGGTGCATTTCATTTCTTACCTCTAAATGATTATGTAATATTATAAATACATGTATATTCTGGATATATATGATACATATTATATCCAAATTGGGAATTTCATTCTGGATATAAAGAACTTTTGACCACACGAACAACATGTAATTGTAAGAAGTCCACTTTCGACTTAAGAACCAAATATTGACAAAAAAAATATTATTAACTTAAATGGTTACATAATGTTTATAACATGGGAATAAGTGATATAAAAAGAATAATGAACTTTAAAAAGGTTCTTAATCAAGTATAAATTAACTCAAGTTTATTATTCAGGACGTTAATGAACGATCGAGTCAAGTTGGACCCGAGGTAAGGGACTTCGTCTCAATCTCCTTTAACTGAGGCATATTTCGTTTTATACACAACTTTATTTTATACGGTGTATAAACCCATTTGAAATTTACTTTTATAAAAAATGAATCTCTTTCTACTAAGCGTTTTACTAAACAACAAAAAGGAATGTTTTTTTAAACGTACGCGGTGACAACGACCTTTTCTGCCACCGTGAGTATTATTTGGTCTTTGGATTTCTCAAAAAGCCGTAATGTTTTTAGAATAAAATAAATACCATATACTCTATTATGTATTTTGGTATTGAAAATGGGTTTGAAAAAGGATTCTATTATGTCAATATATTTATGATATATTGTGATTGAAATGTGGAAATGTTATCATTCCTTTATATTGGTTTTATGTTTTATGATTTTATATTGGTACTTGGACATTTTAACGGGTGGTTACGTTATAAACCATATGACGGGTGTTGCCGGGAATACCAGGACGGGTGGTTACGTTATAACCTCCAATGCATTGGTTATGGAAGTCGGCCGTATGGATATTCCATTAAGTATGTATGGAAATTGGCCGTATGGCGATTCCATTAAGTGATATGTGTGGAAGTCGATCGTATGGTTATTCCACTTAAGTATGTTTATGTCCCAAGTTACCTTTATATATGTTATGTGTTCTTTTTATGGGTTTTATGGTAATCCTTTAGTTACAAAAAGGTAAGTAATGATACTTTATTCAGTGAAGAGTTTTTATTACTTCATGAAGGTGAAGGTATTACTTTGATAGAGTATATATGGTTTACTTGATGTTTGAAAAACTAACAGTTTTCATTATTTCTGTATCCCTTACTGTGCTTTTTATGCTCACAACAAGTTTTTTTTGTAATGTTTTCACAGGACTTAATGTGCAATAAGGTCAAGGATGGGATCAAGGGAATGTCATCCTATATAAAACATGGAACTAGACACGTTTCTTTTTAAGAGTTTTTATTATTATTATGGAATCTTAGTAGAAGTGACTACTTTGTAATCTTTTGAGATGTAATAGTTATGTTCTAATTCTCTAAAACTCTAAACCTGAAAATATCCTCAACGTGAATTATTCATTTAATTCAATATTAAGTAAGGTTTAAGGTCGGGGCTTTATAGTTGGTATCAGAGGTCGGTTTAGACAACTTTAGGAGTTAGAAAAGTGTTAAATTATAATATGATTGAAATGATATTTCATTTACAGATTACCATGTTGCTTCGCCTAAGATATTTCTGTGTTCAGAATGGTTTTCTGCAGAGGAAACAAAGCAGCTATGTTGGGATGACATCAGGAGGAAGATAACCTTCCAAATCAGCAACCTGAGATTGTCGGAATTGGAACTGAACAGTTTTTTACAGTAATGGCGCAGTTGATGCAAGAGATAAATGGTGGTGGTATCCATGCACGAGATCAGCTAGATCAACCGCAGAGGAACATGTCAGTGGTGGAACATTTCATGAGGCAACATCCCCCATCATTCAGAGGATCATCTGACCCTGTGCTAGCTGAAGGGTGGATTAAAGCACTGGAGAAGATTTCTGATGTCATGGGGTGTTCAGAACATCAAAAGGTTAGTCTTGCTGTTTACCGTTTTGATGGTGAAGCTGATCAGTGGTGGTCGATGGTGAAAAATATAAGGGATAGTGATGATATTGAGGATCTTCACTGGGACGAATTCAAAGGTTTGTTTCTTGAGAAATATTTTCCTAAGGTGGTTCGTCTTAGGATGGAAAAACAGTTCCTAGAATTGAGGCAGGAGGATGATTCAGTGTCTGCTTATGAAGAAAAGTTCACTTGATTGGCAAGGTATGCTCCAAACTTCATACGAGATCTTGATAGTAAAATAAACCGTTTTTACTCAGGGTTAAAGCCAAAGTATCGAAGTTCTTTAGCTTCTCATGAGTTCAAAAGTTATGAAAAACTTGTTCGATGTGCGGAGAAGGTGGAAATGGAGTTTTCCGATGATCGGGTGTTCTATGAAAAACAACAGAATAAGAGGTCTAGTTGGTAGGCAAAGGGGAAGAATTCATCAAAAAAGCAAGGAGGTAAGAAAAGCAAATATCCATCCTGTGAGAAGTGTGGTAAAATGCATCCTGGAGAATGTTTATCCAAGTCTTGTAAGTGCTTTCGGTGTGGTGAGTCTGGTCATATTTATCGTAACTGTAAGGAAGTTGATCAAGCAGGAAATGAAAAGCCAACGGTAAGATGTTTTAAGTGTAATGAAATGGGTCATTATGCAAACGAGTGTCCAACAAAGAACTCAACTGGGGGAATGCAGCCAGACTACAAGCAGAAATGGGTGGTGAAATCCTTTGCAACAACTTCAGCAGATGTTGGGCCATCAAATGAAGTGGTATCAGCTCCAGGGAGCTCAGTATTTTTCGATGATTGACTTGAGGTCGGGGTACCATCAGTTGAAAGTAAAAGAAGTAGACGTTTCGAAGACTGCGTTCTGTACTAGATATGGCCATTATGAATTTGTAGTTATGCCTTTTGGGTTAACCAATGCACCTGCTGTATTCATGGACCTTATGAATAAAATTTTCCATGAGTTCTTGGATAAGATTGTGTTTGTGTTTTGAGGTTTGGGAAGAGGTTATGTGTGCCTTGTGATTCACAGTTGAAGAATGAGTTGTTATGTGAGGCTCATAGTTCTCCGTTTTCAGTTCATCCTGGCAGTACTAAGATGTACAGAGATCTGCGAGAGTATTACTGGTGGGATGGAATGAAAAGAGATATTGCTGATTTTACTGTGAAGTTTTTGACATGTCAACAGGTTAAAGAAGAGCGACAGTTACCGAAAGTGATGCTTCAGCGTTTACCAGTTCCAGAGTGGAAATGGGAGAATATATCCATGGACTTTGTTGTTGGATTACCGAAGACATCTCGAGGTAATAATGCAATCTGGGTTATTGTTGATCGCTTGACCAAGTCTGCTCATTTCCTTGCTATACGAGATACTTTCTCTCTTGATCAAATTTCCCGTTTGTATCTTAAAGAGATAGTCAGGTTACATGGAGTTTCCCTCTCCATTGTATCAGATCGTGATCCCGGGTTTACTTCTAACATTTGGAAAGGCCTTCAGAAGTCACCGGGTACTGAATTAAATTTTAGTACATCTTTTCATCCTCAATCAGATGGGTAGTCAGAACGAACAATTCAGACATTGGAGGATATGCTATGAGCTTGTTCTATAGATTATCAGGTAGGTTGGGACCAACATCTTTCTTTGGTTGAGTTTTCTTATAATAACAGTTTTCATTTTAGTATACAGATGGCACCATTTGAGGCATTAAATGGGAAGCGGTGTCGAACTCCATCTTTCTGGGATGAAGTGGGTGAAAGGAAGCTGATGGGAACAGAATTGGTAGAAGATATGGCATAAAAAGTTCAGTTGATTCAGAAGCACATGAGAACGGCTCAGAGCAGGCAGAAGAGTTATGCGGATAACCTGAAGAAGGATCTATCTTTCGAGGTAGGAGATCATGTTTCTCTCAAGGTTTCTCCATGGAAAAGTGTGATGAGATTTGGTTGGAAAGGAAAGTTGAGTCCAAGGTTCGTTAAACCATATGAAATTCTGGAAAGAGTTGGATCAGTTGCTTACCGAGTGGCTTTACCTCCGAGTTTATCTTAGGTACACAATGTTTTTCATGTTTCAATGTTGAGGAAGTATATGCCAGATCCGTCTCATGTTTTGAGTCCAGAGGTAGTTCAGCTGGAAGAGAACCTATCTTATGAAGAACAACCAGTCCAGATTCTTGACCACAAGGAGCAGGTGTTAAGGAATAAGGTGATTCATCATGTAAAGTTTTTGTGGAAGAACCATATGATTGAAGAGGCAACGTGGGAATCTGAAAATTCTATGAGGGATAAATACCCCCACTTATTTTGATAAGTGAATAAAATTGCGAGGACGCAATTCCCAAAAGGGGGGAAGGATGTAACATCCCAGGTAAATAAAGAATAAAGAATTTTCATATTTGTTAATATTTATGAATTAAATATTAATTTTAATTAAAAGGGGTTTCTACGTTCGATAGCGTACTCGGTACGCAACGACGAGTTTCTTTGAAAACTTACGTTGCATACAAGTAATAAAATAATATTATTTTAAATGTTACTTAACTAGTAGCCGTTGTACTGGTGGGAATGGATAGAAATAACTAAAATATTATTATATATGTTTTTAAATGTTTTTAAATTTTCCCAATAAAAGATAAAGGCTTAAAATACGGAAAGAGTTCAATTTTAGGCATTTATACCCTAATTTTCACGAAAGGTCCATTTATCACCTTTTGATGGAGAACTGTCATTAAATATAGTTTTGATCGATCTTATAAATTCTATTGGACCAAATATAACTCTTCTTTAGAATCGGGACATCAAAATTTACTTTGTGTAAATTTTTGGTACCTTTCTGATAAAGTTCATTTTTTATGAATAGTGTAAAATGTTGTATTTTAATTCAAAACCTCTTTTTAATCTAATTTATTTATATGATTAGATTATCTTTTGAATTGGTTTTAAAGTGAAATTAGAAAATATTTTTACCATTAAATCCAATAGTGGTCGTTGGAAGTAATTTCACTTTGAAATCAGACTTAAAGTAGTGTCAATCTTTTGATACTTATTGTTCCATAAAAACACGCTATTTGCTCTGACAGTGGGAATTAATTATTAAATTAATTAATGTGACTTATATGTTTTTAATTTTGTAAAATAAACTTCATTTTTGAATTCATAATATCAAATATAGCTTTGGGTGAATTTTTGGTAATTTTCTGAAAAACTTCAATTTTTGATGAATAGTGAAACCACAAAGTTGTACTTATAAAGACTGATTTTCCGTTTAAATGAAATTTTTCCATCATTGTGTTTTGAATTTCAAAAATCCGACATACATGGTTGTCATTAAGAAGTAAAATGTGGTTCAATGAGATTAAAATAATTTTTTGGTAAATAGTAACTTATTAAGTTTTTAATCGTGATTAGTGGTAATTAGTGTAGTTTAAGGTAAAAATAATGCTTTAATAAAATAAGATGAGCTTGACACATGTCCTACCCTTATTTGTTGTGTCATGGCCGACCAAGACAAGCCATGGGTCAACTTGGGGACCCCATGGAGACACTTTGGTTGGGAAATAACATAAATAACTTTTTATTTACTGTAAAAGTAAAAATGACACAAACATGATATGTTTTACTAGAACAATTTTTAAATGGGGTTATACAAGTCAGATTTTTGATTATAAATATTCATTGGAATGCTAAAACGATTTCACACATCATAGTTTTTGTTTTATAATTTTTACACATTAAATAAATTAATTTATTTATGACATCATGATGATGCAGCGATGACCTCATTATTTAATGATTTAAATAAAATGGAAAGATAATGTAAAATCTATGAACTACACATGTAAAAAACTTATTGGATGGGTGGATTTCGAACCCTTATCACCTTATCCACGAATTATATCAATGTGTTACCTTTTAAAACTGAAACACATTTTCAAATAAAGTAATATCTCTTTACTTTCCAAAAGTGCCCCTCCTCTCCTCTTATAAAAGGCCCCCACCTCTACCACCTTACACACACTCCTCAAGCCTTTGGCTCGGCAAAACCCTACCCATTTACTCTCTCCACATCCCTCTCCTCATCCAAGAGGATTCCCTTTGGGCAGAATCTTTTCAAAGGAATCCTTTAGGCTCAAATCAAAAGGGAGTTACACTTTTAAAGGTAATTCATTCTCTCTTGTTCATTTGTTTTATTTTGCTTCTCCAACCCTCTAAACTCTTTTTATTTACTTCTTTTGTAACAACACCAGTATCTTCAATATACTAGGATGTTGTTATAATATTTATTCGAGCTACACTCTCACACAACTACATCAAATGGTTAAATAACATACGGTTTCTGTGGATGGAGAAATTCTGTCTCACGAAACGATGATTGTTCAATACTCATTTAACACCTTCAATGGTGGCCATTAATATGTCACTATATTTATATATGATATATAATATGTTTATGTTTTGTTTAAGCTTCTGTATTTTCCATTTTGGGCATACCTTTATGATTTCCATTATGGGTAAACACGATATCTTCATTTAAGGAAGTGCGGACTACCGCCCCCTCAAAGTGATGTGATTCGTTAATGCCATATGTGGGACGAATAAAGGATGGATTTAAAGTTATTATATATGATGTTATACTGGAATTATAATATACCTCTATATCATTATTATTTCATTCCATTAAAGTATGAGATATAAATGAAAGTAGCGTTCATGCGTACGTACGGCTTACCGTCTCCATGAACGGTGCATTTCATTTCTTATCCCCAAATGTAATTTACTATTAAAAGTACATGTATATAATGGATATATATAATTAATGATATATATAAACGATGAATATAATTCTGGAATGAAAATATACATACCTCTCATTTAGTTTTAATTCCATTAATATGACAAAGAAATGAAAGTAGCGTTCATGCGTACGTACGGCTTACCGTCTCCATGAACGATGAATTTCATTTCTTACCTATAAATGATTATGTAATATTATAAATACATGTATATTCTGGATATATATGATAAATATTATATCAAAATCTGGAATTTCATTCTCGATATAAAGAACCTTTGACCACACGAACAACATGTAATTGTAAGAAGTCCACTTTCGACTTAAGAACCAAATATTGACAAAACAAACATTATTAACTTAAATGGTTACATAATGTTTATAACAAGGAAATAAGTGATATAAAAGGAATAATTAATTTAAAAAGGTTCTTAATCAAGTATAAATTAACTCATGTTTATTATTCAGGACGTTAAAGAACGATCGAGTCAAGTCGGACCCGAGGTAAGGGACTTCGTCTCAATCTCCTTTCATTGAGGAATATTTTGTTTCATACACAACATTATTTTATACGGTATATAAACCCCTTTGACTTATACTTTTATACAAAAGGAATCTTTTTCTACGAAGAGTTTTACTAAACAACAAAAAGGAATGTTTTTTTTAACGTATGCGGTGACAACGACCTTTTCCGCCGCCGCGAGTATTATTTGGTCTTTGGCTTTCTCAACAAGCCGTAATGTTTTTAGAATAAAATAAATACCATATACTCTTTTATGTATTTTGGTATTGAAAATGGTTTTGAAAAAGGATTCTATTATGTCAATATATTTATGATATATTGTGATTGAAATGTGGAAATGTTATCATTCCATTATATTGGTTTTATGTTTTATGATTTTATATTGGTACATGGACATTTTAACGGGTGGTTACGTTATAAACCATATGACGGGTGGTGCCGTGAATACCAGGACGGGTGGTTACGTTATAACCTCCAATTCATTGGGTATGGAAGTTGGCCGTATGGCTATTCCATTAAGTATGTATGGATATTGGTTGTATGGCTATTCCATTAAGTGATATGTATGGAAGTCGACCGTATGGTTATTCCACTTAGGTATGTTTATGTCCCAAGTTACCTTTATATTTGTTATGTGTTCTTTTTATGGGTTTTATGGTAATCCTTTGGTTACAAAAAGGTAAGTAATGATACTTTATTCAGTGAAGAGTTTTTATTACTTCATGAAGGTGAAGGTATTACTTTGATAGAGTATATATGGTTTACATGATGTTTGAAAAACTAACCGTTTTCATTCTTTCTGTATCCCTTACTGTGCTTTTTATTCTCACCCCAAGTTTTTTTGAAATGTTTTCACAGGACTTAATGTGGAATAAGGTCAAGGATGGGATCAAGGGAATGTCATCCTATATAAAACATGGAACTAGACACATTTCTTTTTAAGTGTTTTTTTATTATGGAAACTTAGTAGAAATGACTACTTTGTAATCTTTTGAGATGTAATAGTTATGTCCTTATTCTCTAAAACTCTAAACCTGAAAAGATCCTCAACGTGAATTATTCATTTAATTCAATATTAAGTAAGGTTTAAGGCCGCGGCCTTATAGTTGGTATCAGAGGTCGGTTTAGACAACTTTAGGAGTTAGAAAAGTGTTAAATTATAATATGATTGAAATGATATAGCATTTATGGATTACCATGTTGCTTCGCCTAAGATATTTCTGTGTTCAGAATGGTTTTCCGCAGAGGGAACAAAGCAGCTATGTTGGGACGACATCAGGAGGAAGATAACCTTCCAAATCAGCAACCTGAGATGGTCGGAATTGGAACTGAATATTTTTTTTCAGTAATGGCGTAGTTGACTCAAGTGATAAATGGTGGTGGTATCCATGCATGAGATCAGCCAGATCAACCGCAGAGGAACGTGTCAGTGGTGGAACATTTCATGAGGCAACATCCCCCATCATTCAGAGGATCATCTGACCCTGTGCTAGCTGAATGGTGGATTAAAGCACATGAGAAGATTTTTGATGTCATGGGGTGTTCAGAACATCAAAAAGTTAGTCTTGTTGTTTACCGTTTTGAAGGTGAAGCTGATCAGTGGTGGTCGATGGTGAAAAATATAAGGGATAGTGATGAGATTGATGATCTTCACTGGGACGAATTCAAAGGTATGTTTCTTGAGAAATATTTTCCTAAGGTGGTTCGTCTTAGGATGGAAAATCAGTTCCTATAATTGAGGCAGGAGGATGATTCAGTGGCTGCTTATGAAGAAAAGTTCACTCGATTGGCAAGGTATGTTCCAAACTTCATACGAGATCTTGATAGTAAAATAAACCGTTTTTACTCAGGGTTAAAGCCAAAGTATCGAAGGGCTTTATCTTCTCGTGAGTTCAAAAGTTATGAAAAACTTGTTCGATGTGCGGAGAAGGTGGAAATGGAGTTTGCCGATGATCAAGTGTTCTATGACAAACAACATAATAAGAGGTCTAGTTGGCAGGCAAAGGGGAAGAATTCATCAAAGAAGCAAGGAGGTAAGAAAACCAAATATCAATCCTGTGAGAAGTGTGGTAAAATGCATCCTGGAGAATGTTTATCGAAGTCTGGTAAGTGCTTTCAGTGTGGTAAGTCTGGTCATATTGCTCGTAACTGTAAGGAATATGATCAAGAAGGAAATGAAAAGCCAACTGTAAGATGTTTTTAGTGTAATGAAATGGGTCATTATGAAAACGAGTGTCCAACGAAGAACTCAACTGGGGGAATGCAGCCAGACTACAAGCAGAAATGGGTGGTGAAATACTTTGCAACAACTTCAATAGATTTTGGGCCATCGAATGAAGTGGTATCAGCTCCAGGGAGCTCAGTATTTTTCGAAGATTGACTCAAGGTCGGGGTACCATCAGTTGAAAGTAAAAGATGTAGACATTCTGAAGACTGCGTTCCGTACTACATATGGCCATTATGAATTTGTAGTTATGCCTTTTGGGTTAACCAATGCACCTGCTGTATTCAAGGACCTTATGAATAAAATTTTCCATGAGTTCTTGGATAAGTTTGTGTTTGTGTTTTGAGGTTTGGGAAGAGGTTATGTGTGCCTTGTGATTCACAGTTGAAGAATGAGTTGTTATGTGAGGCTCATAGTTCTCCATTTTCAGTTCATCCTGGCAGTACTAAGATGTATAGAGATCTGCGGGAGTATTACTGGTGGGATGGAATGAAAAGAGATATTGCTGATTTTACTATGATGTGTTTGACATGTCAACAGGTTAAAGTAGAGCGGCAGTTACCGAAAGTGTTGATTCAGCCTTTACCAGTGCCAGAGTGGAAATGGGAGAATATATTCATGGACTTTGTTGTGGGATTACTGAAGACATCTCAAGGTAATAATGCAATCTGGGTTATTGTTGATCGCTTGACCAAGTCTGCTCATTTCCTTGCTATACGAAATACTTTCTCTCTTGATCAACTTTCCCGTTTGTATCTTAAAGAGATAGTCAGGTTACATGGAGTTCCTCTCTCCATTGTATCGGATCGTGATCCTAGGTTTACTTTTAAATTTTGGAAAGGCCTTCATAAGTCGTTGGGTACTGAATTAAATTTTAGTACAGCTTTTCATCCTCAATCAGATGGGCTGTCAAAACGAACAATTCAGACATTGGAGGATATGCTACGAGCTTGTTCTATGGATTATCAGGGAAGTTGGGACCAACATCTTTCTTTGGTTGAGTTTTCTTATAAAAACATGTTTCATTCTAGTATACAGATGGCACCATTTGAGGCATTATATGGGAAGTGGTGTCGAACTCCAGCTTTCTGGGATGAAGTGGGTGAAAGGAAGCTGATGGGACCAGAATTGGTAGAAGAGATGGCAGAAAAAGTTCAGTTGATTCAGAAGCACATGAGAACAGCTCAGAGCAGGCAGAAGAGTTATGCGGATAACCGAAGGAAGGATCTATCTTTCGAGGTAGGTGATCATGTTTTTATCAAGGTTTTTCCTTGGACAAGTGTGATGAGATTTGGTAGGAAAGGAAAGTTGAGTCCAAGGTTCGTTGGACCATACGAAATTCTGGAAAGAGTTGGATCAGTTGCTTACCGAGTGTCTTTACCTCCAAGTTTATCTCAGGTACACAATGTTTTTCATGTTTCAATGTTGAGGAAGTATATGCCAGATCCATCTCATGTTTTGAGTCTAGAGGTAGTTCAGCTGGAAGAGAACCTATCTTATGAAGAACAACCAGTCCAGATTCTTGACCACAGGGAGAAGGTGTTACGGAATAAGGTGATTCATCAGGTAATGTTTTTGTGGAAAAACCATGTGATTGAAGAGGCAACGTGGGAATCTGAAAATGCTATGAGGGATAAATACCCCCACTTATTTTGAGAAGTGAATAAAATTGCAAGGACGCAATTCCCAAAAGGGGGGAAGGATGTAACATCCCAGGTTAATAAAGAATAAAGAATTTTCATATTTATTAATATCTACGAATTAAATATTAATTTTAATTAAAAGGGGTTTCTACGTTCGATAGCGTACTCGGTACGCAACGATGAGTTTCTTTGAAAACTTACGTTGTACACAAGTAATAAAATAATATTATTTTAAATGTTAGTTAACTAGTAGCCGTTGTTCTGGAGGGAATGGATAGAAATAACTAAAATATGATTATATATGTTTTTAAATGTTTTTACATTTACCCAATAAAAGATAAAGGCTTAAAATACGGAAAGAGTTCAATTTTAGGCATTTATACCCTAATTTTCACGAAAGGTCCACTTATCACCTTTCGACGGAGAACCGTCATTAAATATAGTTTTGATCGATCTTATAAATTCTGTTGGACCAAATATAACTCTTCTTTAGAATCGGTACATCAAAATTTACTTTGTGTAAATTTTTGGTACCTTTCTGATAAAGTTCATTTTTTAATGAATAGTGTAAAATGATGTATTTTAATTCAAAACCTCTTTTTAATCTAATTTATTTATATGATTAGATTATCTTTTGAATTGGTTTTTAAAAATTTAGAAATAACAGAAATTTTAAGAACTTTAAAATACAACTAAAATCACAGTTGAAAACAGAGTAATTTAGAAGGTATTAATAAACCCATTGATACCAAATGTTGGTCGGAGTGGACACTCAAGAGGGGGGTGAATTGAGTTCCAATTAAAATTTCTGCTAAAAACATTTTTTTATTAAAATCCCCTAATTTCAAAAATAGATTAAACTGTAGTGAATTTATACATATTATAAAGGTTCAATTAGTTTCTCAAAGATTGATTAGTTCTCAGTTAACTTACTCTAATGATTAATTTAACTTTTGAAACTAACTTACTGGTTTACAATAAATATAAACACTTGCGAGTTTAACTATCAAAGTAGCTTTGAAGATAAATTATATTTCAAAGTAATAGCAGCGGAATATTAAATAAAAGTATTGTATGGATATAAACTTTAACTAAAAACACAGAGTAGTTAACCAAGAGGTTCAGTCTCAAGCCGAGACTTAGTCCTCTCAAAAGTTTTATATAAGGATGATCCTCACCCTGGATCAGGGTTCAAAAGTTTACAACTGTCCAGGTCCAAGACCTCTACCACTGTTATTCATGGGAAACAAAACAACAAGAACCAGCTGTCCAGGTCACACATGACCTCTAACACTATCCACAGTGGGAAAAGGAATGAAAAGATAATGAGTGAGGATTTACAAATCCTCCAGTTAAGGTTGAAGAGACAGTGTGTGTGTAAAATAAAACAGATAACACACACTGCTCATAATGTTAAAAGTAAATCATAGAGATAAAGATTTAGAGATTAGAAATGGATCTAGTGATCTTCGTGCAGCTCTTGAGTTCTTTTATTGATTATAATTCCTTCTGAGTCTTCTTCTGGTTTTTGTCTGGAAAACAGAGTACCATCTGCTTCCTTGACTTCGAAGTTCAGCTTGCTTATCGGCTCAAAATAATGATGAGTGTTGTGAGGTTCTTCTTTAACATAGATTGCTCGATGTATGCTCTATGTTCTGGAGGCTGGTAGTAGTAGTCTCGTGAGTGCAAGTTCTTCAGTTGATCTTGGCACTCTTTGAGCTTGATCGCCAATGTGTTCTATGTGCTTGATCTCTCTTTGTTTCCTTTTTAACACCCTGCCTTTGATACATACATAATGTCCTCTTTATACCCTTTTTATTTTTCTGACAAAGAAGGAATGATTATGCTTTTTGATCGTACTTGGTACGGTTTCCTGAAATGGCAACATAAATCATTTAATAACATTAAATGCATCAAAAGTAACAAATGTAACCGTTATTATAATAAACAAATAGTGTCGAGGATATAGGATTTGACTCCACAGTTCATTATAGGTAGCAGTTTTTTGTAGACGTGTACAGTTGACTCGGTATTGGAATCTTCCATCGGTAGCTCTTCAAATCGGTAGCTCTGTGTGCATCGGTAGCTCTGTGTGCATCAGTAGCTCTGTGTGCATCGGTAGCTCTGTGTGCATCGGTAGATCTGTGTGCATCGGTAGCTCTGTGTGCATCGGTAGCTCTGTGTGCATCGGTAGCTCTGTGTGCATCGGTAGCTCTGTGTGCATCGGTAGCTCTGTGTGCATCGGTAGCTCTGTGTGCGTCGGTAGCTCTGACTATCGGTAGCTCTGGCTATCGGTAGCTCTGGCTATCGGTAGCTCTGGCTATCGGTATCTCTGGCTATCGGTAGCTCTGGCTATCGGTAGCTCTGGCTATCGGTAGCTCTGGCTATCGGTAGCTCTGGCTATCGGTAGCTCTGGCTATCGGTAGCTCTGGCTAACCAAATCTAATTGACTTAGAATTGTTTCAAAGCAAAACAAGGATAGTCGAGATTAACATATATCAGAGATTATTTAAACATTATTATTAACTTGATCAGCGACTTGAAAGAATTAAAATGTAGATCATCAGTAATTGAGAGTAGCATAATATATGAACACATAATTGGGATTATCAAAACAGGTGAGGTCAACAATCTCCCCCTTTTTGATAATCACAACTTATGATATGACCAAAAAAATGAGAATATAGTATAAGAATAGCAGCAAGGGCTCAAAATTTCTCTCTATATTTTCGCCCCCTTTATACCCCATTTATAATTTTCGCCCCCTTTATAAACCCATTTATAATTTTCTCCCCCTTTGTGATAATCAAAAAGTGGGAAAGCAGACAGAGAAAACTGAGAAACAGAGATAGTGGAAAGAAAAGAATTTGTATTAGACCAGAAAAAACTTACCTAAACAGAATAGAAGGGAAAGAGAAAACAAAAGTAATTCCTATCAAACAGCCTGGCCACTTCAGCAATCCGGATCTTCAACGTGAGATTTGCCCTTTGGATCAGAAGAGGAGGCAGGAGGTGAGGATGTGAGTGAGGGCTTTGGAATCCTAGAAATGATCACAGGAGGCTGAGCCACTGATACATTGTCTGGCCTGTATGGGGAAGTTTGGTGAGTGATCATAGGTGTGAGGCTTCAGATGGCTTGAGCAGGAGTCATCTAAAGTGGAGACTCAGTAGAGGCAGAGGCAGGCAAGGCAGGAGGGACAATAATAGGTCTGGCATCAACATGCAAGAAGGGCAGCAACAGATTTATGAAATCCATAATGATTCCTCCTCCTCTTTCAATAGAAGATATAAAATCATCTTTGTTCTCCATAAATTTTTCTAAGGCAGGAGTCAGCTCTCTTAGCTTGCTCACTTGTTCTCGGAAGGCTTGAGTTACAGGGGGTAACATCATGTTTTCCAACATCATCTTGAAATGGTGGGTGAGTTGTTGCTTGGTAAAAATCCTTTGGAAATAATAATCTACCTTGTTCTTGATTTCCTCCTGAGAGGTAGAGGCCTCTTTCATAGTGTCATGGACAATTTTCATTATTTCCCTTACTGAATCTCTTGTAGAAAGCAATACTCGGATTAGATCGGATGAGTCCCCAGATCCACTGGTTGAAATAGAACCAAGCTCCTCCTTCATCATAGCTCGTATTTGATTCAAATAAAGTGCGGGTTTTGAAGCTATAGGACCAACCGAGAAGGATATAGTTTCTTTGAAACTTTTGGTCAAGCCACTAATCAGAGTTTGCAGTTGAGAGTCCTGATTTTTAACATGATCCTTTATAGAAGATTTGAAATCTTCAAATACTGAGACCATTTGGCTTAAAACACTCTTCACATAGGCTAAATCCTTATCAGCTTTAGGCTTTGAACTCATGTAAGAATCTAAAGCAGTAACAGACTTCTGTAAGGCTTCAAGATCTGCCTCTGTTCGAGAAGATTGGGTCTGGCACTCTTTAATTTCTTCCATCATCTCACCCATAAAAGTTGACAGATTGAAACCAAGAGAAAGCTCAAGAGATTGTTCCAACAACTTCATTTCTTCACGAAAACAGTTCTTCATCTCAGTAACTGAGTCAGTGAAGGATTCTTTCAGCTCATGCTTCAGGGATTCAAGATCAGACTTTGTAACAAAATCAGTAGGTGCAACTGTAGTAGATACTCGTGCAGAAGCTAAGCTGACTACCGAATCATTCATGACTGATTGAATCGAGGAAACTAAAAAAGATTCCATTTTCTTTAATTCTTCTACAAAACTGACTTTGAGATTTTCTTTCAGCACATCTAAATCATGTACTCGGACCCCATCATCAGGCAATAACTCAGAATTGATGTCATAGCTGATCTTTGGTCTATTCAAGGATACTTCATTATCCGAATCAGGATAATCCAAACCACAGACTATGAAACCTGGGTCCTCTACCCAGTCTTCAATATCAACAGCCACTGTAAAATTTCCAAGATTGGAATGATGTTCCCCCTCAATGGGTGAATTCCTATGTACAACAACGACATTTTCTGCTGGTCTTTCTTCATCAGAGTCTTCCACAACAGCTTCTATCTCAGCAGCAGTAAGGAGATTTTCTGAAACAGGTACAACTTCTTCTCTTTCTTTTTCTACTTCATCAGTAGGAACAACTGAGTTTTCAATAAATGGACTCAGACTCAACCTAGCAGAATCAGATGATTCAGATATATTCTCTTTTCCTCCTTCTTGCTGAGGAACTGGCTGGTCTTCCTCATGAGTAGATAACACTTCCTCTACCTTTCCTTTTCTTGAGTATACAAACTCAGTAACAGGAATTGGGGGCAAGTCTGGATCTCCTCCAATATCCATAGGAGTTTCTTCTTCTTCTTCTTCTTCTTCTTCTTCTTCTTCTTCTGACTCATCACTATACTCGGGTTCCTCTTCATCAGATACTAAACCTGGATCTCTTTTATCCTTTGGCCTTGAAGGATAATCCACAGGATTAAACTTATCATACACCCTCTGGTCATCACTGACCCATTCTCCATTCCATGGGTTCCAATTGATTTTCATGTACTTACAACTGTAGTAGTGATACCGAAGTTATTCTTAACTGCAACTGTCTCCTCCTGAGAGTCAGCTATCCCTTTCACTTTTATCATCACAGAGATCATTTTGGAAAAGAATAAAGAATTAGTCTTTGATTTTGGCCTAATCATATCATCCATTTGATTCAACAGCAGTCTGCACAGATTAACTTTCACACCATGTCTTAACAGATGTAGAAGATAAATATCTTGATATCTCAGATTAGAAAAGTCTCCTCTCCTCGGTATCAAAACATGTTGAACAAATTTGAAAAGCAGCCTGTTCTCTCCATCCAATTCAGTATCAACCACTTGCCTTTGACTTCCATTACCCGTTAGCTCTTTTAAAGCGGTCTCATAGTCAAAGATGTTACTGGTAGGTGGAATTTCTCTTGAGACATACCCGGATACACCTTCATGTGGGACATTGAGACATTTTGCCCACTCTACTGAAGAAAACGACATTTCTTTTCCATTTAAAAAAAAACATACCCAATTCTCATTTTCAGACTTCTCGAAGCTTACGAATTCGTAGAACTGTTTCACTAACTTCGGGTAGTAAGGAACATTGTTATTTGAAAAACAATCTACCCATCTCTGATCTTCCAGAATTGCAAGCACCAATGACTTTCTTCGTAGCAACCAATCTACGCATAGTTCCTTTTCAAACACAATATCTCTATTCTGCAAATGAGGGTTTACTGGTCGCTTTCCCGACCTAGTTCTGACATTACTTCCACGAGCTGCTTGCTGCACTTTCTGCTTCTTTGTTTTAATCTCTACATTGTCATCTCTGCTGGTAGGAATCTTGGTTTTTTCCATCACGGATTTAGGGTTCTCAGTCGATTAGGGAGCTAGGATTCAAAGGTGAAAGGTTTTGGGTCCGGTGGAGTGAGAAGCGGTTTAGGATTAGTTTTATCATGTAGGAATCATAAATAAACGAATAAAGTAAAATAACAAAAAAAAACGAATCATATTCTTGGCGGCAGACAAAAGTTTTTTTTAAAAAAAAGAATCGATGAGAAATTCAACATCGGTGAGAATTTCAACATCGGTGAGAATTTCAACATCGGTGAGAATTTTACATCGGTGAGAATTTCAACATCGGTGAGAATTGATCATCTGTGAGAATTGATCATCGGTGAGAATTGATCATCCCCAGATCGTGCCTAATGTAACTTAACCTATCAGAACTTAAAGGTTTAGTGAAAATATCGGCCAATTGATGTTTAGTGTCAATAAATTCAAGAGTAATATCACCTTTTTGATAATGATCTCTCAGAAAATGATGTCTTACATCTATGTGTTTGGTTATAGAGTGAGATACAAGGTTCTTAGATATGTTTATTGCACTAGTGTTGTCACAGTTGATTGAAAAATGTTTAAACTCAAATCCATAGTCCAATAAAGTGTGTTTCATCCACAGAATTTGTGCACAGCAACTACCAGCAGCTATATACTCTGCTTCGGCAGTAGACAATGCAACTAAGTTCTGTTTCTTACTACACCATGACACTAGGGATTTACCAAGTAAATGAAATGTTCCAGATGTGCTCTTCCGTTCTAACTTACATCCAGAAAAGTCAGCATCTGAATAGCTAGTTAGGTCAAATGATTGTCCTTTTGGATAAAATAAACCTAAGTTTACAGTATGCTTAAGATATTTACAAATCCTTTTAACAGCCAGTAAGTGTGATTCTTTTGGATTAGCTTTAAATCTAGCACACATACATACACTGAACATAATGTCTGGTCGACTAGCAGTAAGATAAAGTAAACTACCAATCATACCTCTGTAATTGGTTTGATCCACCGGTTTCCCAGTTTCATCTGTATCCAATTTACAGATTGTACTCATAGGAGTTTCACTTTCCTTAATAATGTCCAAACCAAAACGTTTTAAAATATCTTTGGTATATTTACTTTGATTTAAAATAATTCCATCTCTAGTTTGAAAAATTTGAAAACCAAGAAAATACTTAAGCTCTCCCATTAAGCTCATTTCAAATTCATTTTGCATACTTTTTGAAAAATCAGTACATAGAGAGTGTTTAGAAGATCCAAATATAATATCATCAACATAGATTTGTAAAACTAAAACATCTTTAGAAATTATTTTAATAAAAAGAGTTGGATCAGTGATCCCTTTAGTAAAACCTTTTGAAATAAGAAAATTGCTGAGTCTATCATACCAAGCTCTTGGAGCTTGTTTTAAACCATATGAAGCTTTAGAAAGTTTAAAAACTTGATTTGGAAAATGAGGGTTTGTAAATCCAGGTGGTTGTTCCACAAAAACATCTTCAATTATAAAACCATTTAGAAATGCACTTTTGACATCCATTTGATATAACTTGAAATTCAAATGTGATGCATATGCAAGTAAGATCCCAATAGCTTCTAGTCAAGCTACAGGTGCAAAAGTTTCTCCATAGTCTATACCCTCTTCTTGACTATATCCCTATGCAACTAGTCTAGATTTGTTTCTAACTATGTTTCCTGATTCATCAACTTTATTTCTAAAAACCCATGTTGTGGCTATTGTCAAGGTGTCCTTGGGTCTGTCAACTAATTCCTAGACTTTGTTTCTTTCAAATTGATTCAACTCTTCTTGCATGGCTATTACCCAGAATTCATCATTGATAGCATCATTGATATTTTTGGGTTCTAGATGTGACAGAAAAGCTTGATGTTCAACCTGTTTCCTTAGAGAAGCTCTAGTTTGTGTTCCTCTATCAAAATTACCAACAACATCATCTAAAGGATGATTCTGTAGAATCTTAGTCGATTTGGTAAAGGTTGGACTAGAAACTTCAGGTTCATCTATAGGTTCGGGTTCAATAGAAGCAGATTCTGGAGAAAGTCCAGAACTGGATGTTTTTATAACAGGTTCTTTAGATTTATCATTAAGGTCCAGAATAGAAAAATCTTTTTCAAGATTCTCAAGAGAGGTTTTAGGCTCATGTGGATCAGTTTCATCGAATTTGATGTGAACAGATTCTTCCACACATTTGGTTCTCTTATTGAAAACTCTATAAGCTTTACTTGAAATAGAATAGCCCAGAAAAATTCCTTCATCGCTTTTGGGAGCAAACTTATCCAGATTATCTTTAGTATTAAGTACAAAGACTTTGCAACCAAAAACTCTGAAGTAATTAACCTTAGGCTTTCTATTGTTCCATAATTCATATGGGGTTTTCTTAAGAACAGGTCTGATCAAGACTCTATTAATGACATAGCAAGCTGTATTAACAGCTTCAGACCTAAAGTAAATAGGCAGTTCATATTCATTAAGCATAGTTCTAGCTATTTCTTGAAGGTTTTGGTTTCTCCTTTCTACTACACCATTTTGTTGGGGTGTCCTAGGGGCAGAGAAATTGTGACTATAGCCATTGTGTGAGCAATAAGATTCAAACTCATGATTTTCAAACTCACGACCATGATCACTTCTCAGGGTCTTAATCTTAAGTCCACTAAGGTTATCTACAAACTTGGAATATTTAATAAAGTAAGAACAAGCTTCACTTTTGTGAGCTAGAAAGTATTCCCAAGTATATCTAGAAAAGTCATCTACAAGAACATAGACATAATGCTTCCCACTTAAACTAGAAACTCTTGATGGTCCAAACATATCCATGTGAACCAACTCAAGCGGTTGAGAAGTTGGGACTTATTTCTTTGATTTAAAAGAAACTTTGTGTTGTTTTCCCTTTTGACAGGGATTACACACTTTGTCATTTGGGAATTCTAACTTTGGTAAGTCTCTAACTAAGTTCTTCCTAGAAAGTTTTCTAAGTGAGTGAATGTTGCAGTGTCCTAATCTTCTGTGCCATATCCAAGACTCTTTATGAAAAGCATTTAAACAATAAAAATTTTGTTTAGCTAAAGAGTTTAAATCAACAGCATAAACATTTTCATTCCTTAGAGCAGAAAATACTAAAGAATTTTTAGAGTCAAAAACATCACACGAGTCATTTTCAAACTTGACATTGAAACCATCGTCACATAATTGAGATATACTAAGAAAGTTATATTTAAGTCCATCAACAAATAAAACTTTAGAAATCAATACTGAGTCAGTGTTACCAATCTGGCCTAGGCCGATGATTTTTCCTTTAGAGTTGTCACTAAAGGTGACATGACCTCCATTAACCTTTATTAAGCTATTGAAGCAAGAATAATCTCCAGTCATGTGTCTTGAGCATCCACTGTCTAAACACCATATCTTCTTGTGACAGCTCTTCAAGCAGGTATCCTCAGAAGTATTTGTCATGAAACACATGTTGGCTCGATTCCTTTCAGAGTCCGAAGATTCTGCTTCACTAGTGCTGCCTTTTGAAGCACTCCAGGTAGCCTTCATGGATTTGTTGTACTTCTTGTCTTTGTAATCATATTTCCTTTTGAATTTTAACTTTGGACAGTCTGCTTTGATATGTCCTTTTCTCTTGCATTCATAGCAGACAACTTCATCAGTCCTGTCAGCCTTCTTCCAATCCTTTTTCTATTTGCCTTGTTGATCATACATTCCCTTGTAATTTGGTTTCCTAAAGAATTTCTTTTTCCTATAAAACTTTTTGAATCTCCTGGCTATTTGAGCCATCTCGGCATCACTGTCAGATTTTGAATTTTCACTCATTGAACTCTCAGTCTCCATTTGTAGTTTATCCTTGTCTTTACTCTTAAAGGCAGTAGTTTTAAATGCTACAGATTTTCTTTTGGGTTCCTCATCTTCTTCTTTATTTACATTAAGCTCTTCTTCATACATCATCAGCTTACCAACTAACTCCTTGACTGGAAGTGTTCCAATGTCACAAGATTCTCTAATTGAAACGGATGTACCTCTCCATCTATCTGGTAAACATCTCAGTATTCTCATAATTTGTTCTTTTGCAGGAACAATCTTTCCGAGTGAGCTCATTGTGTTCACTATCTCATTGAACCTGAGATAAATGTCAGAAATAGGTTCATCAGCCTTAATTTTGAAATTATCATATTTAATAGTATAAGTGTTTAATCTCATTTCTTTAACATTGGTTGTTCCTTCATGAGAAACAGCCAAGGTATCCCAAATTTCAAAAGCAGTTTTACAGGCAGAAATTCTATTAAATTCTTCATCTCCTAGAGCACAGTACAGAGCATTCATAGCTTTACAATTATTATTGTAAGCAGTCTTTGTAGGTTCATCCCAAGTAGATCTATCAGTAGTGGGAACTTTATATTTAGATTCAATAGCAGTCCAAATATCAAAACTCATGCTTTCTAGATGAATTTTCATTTTACGTTTCCACTGAGCATAGTTATTTCCATTAAAGAAAGGTGGCCGGTTAGTAGCAGCACCCTCAAGTCTATTATCCATTGTAAACAAAATTTAAAGAGATAAAAAATTAGAAATAATAGAAATTTGAAGAACTTTAAAATACAACTAAAATCATAGTTGAAAACAGAGTAATTTAGAAGGTATTAATAAACCCTTTGATACCAAATGTTGGTCGGAGTGGACACTCAAGAGGGGGGTGAATTGAGTTCCAATTAAAATTTCTGCTAAAAACAATTTTTATTAAAATCCCCCAATTTCAAAAACAGATTAAACTATAGTGAATTTATACAGATTATAAAGGTTCAATTAGTTTCTCAAAGATTGATTAGTTCTCAGTTATCTTAATCTAATGATTAATTTAACTTTTGAAACTAACTTACTGGTTTACAATAAATATAAACACTTGCGAGTTTAACTATCAAAGTAGCTTTGAAGATAAATTATATTTCAAAGTAATAGCAGCGAAATATGAAATAAAAGTATTATATGGATATAAAATTTAACTAAAAACACAGAGTAGTTAACCAAGAGGTTCAGTCTCAAGCCGAGACTTAGTCCTCTCAAAAGTTTTATATAAGGATGATCCACACCCTGGATCGGGGTTCAACAGTTTACAACTGTCCAGGTCCAAGACCTCTACCACTGTTAGTCGTGGGAAACAAAACAACAGCAACCAGCTGTCCAGGACACACAGGACCTCTACCACTATCCACAATGGGAAAAGGAATGAAAATATAATGAATGAGGATTTACAAATCCTCCAGTTAAGGTTGAGGAGACAGTGTGTGTGTAAAATACAACAGATAACACACACTGCTCGTAATGTAAAAAGTAAATCACAGAGATAAAGATTTAGAGATTAGAAATGGCTCTAGTGATCTTCATGCAACTCTTGACTTCTTTTGTTGATTAGAATTCCTCTTGAGTCTTCTTCTGGTTTTTGTATGGAAAACAGAGTACCATCTGCTTCCTTGACTTCGAAGTTCAGCTTGCTTATCAGCTCAAAAGAATGATGAGTTTTGTGAGGTTATTCTTTAACATAGATTGCTCGATGTATGCTCTATGTTCTGGAGGCTGGTAGTAGTAGTCTCGTGAGTGAAAGTTCTCCAGTTGATCTTGGCACGCTTTGAGCTTGATCGCCAATGTGTTCTGTGTGCTTGATCTCTCTTTGTTTCCTTTTTCACACCCTGCCTTTGATACATACATAATGTCCTATTTATACCCTTTTTGTTTTTCTGACAAAGAAGGAATGATTATGCTTTTTGATCGTACTTGATACGGTTTCCTGAAATGGAAACATAAATCATTTAATAACATTAAATGCATAAAAAGTATCAAATGTAACCGTTAGTATAATAAACAAATAGTGTCGAGGATATAGGATTTTACTCCACAGTTCATTATAGGTAGCCGTTTGTTTGTAGATGTGTACAGTTGACTCGGTATAGGAATCTTCCATCGGTAGCTCTTCAAATCGGTAGCTCTGTGTGCATCGGTAGCTCTGTGTGCATCGGTAGCTCTGTGTGCATCGGTAGCTCTGTGTGCATCGGTAGCTCTGTGTGCATCGGTAGCTCTGTGTGCATCGGTAGCTCTGTGTGCATCGGTAGCTCTGTGTGCATCGGTAGCTCGGTGTGCATCGGTAGCTCTGTGTGCATCGGTAGCTCTGTGTGCATCGGTAGCTCTGTGTGCACCGGTAGCTCTGGCTATCGGTAGCTCTGGCTATCGGTAGCTCTGGCTATCGGTAGCTCTGGCTATCGGTAGCTCTGGCTATCCGTAGCTCTGACTATCGGTAGCTCTGGCTATCGGTAGCTCTGGCTATCAGTAGCTCTGGCAATCGGTAGCTCTGGCTATCGGTAGCTCTGGCTAACCAAATCTAATTGACTTAGAATTGTTTCAAAGAAAAACAGGGATAGTCGAGATTAACATAAATCAGAGATTATTTAAATATTATTATTAACTTGATCAACGACTTGAAAGAATTAAAATGTAGATCATCAGTAATTGAGAGTAGCATAATATATGAACACATAATTGGGATTATCAAAACAGGTGAGGTCAACCGTTTTAAAGTGAAATTAGAAAATATTTTTACCATTAAATCCAATAGTGGTCGTTGGAATTAATTTCACTTTGAAATCAGACTTAAAATAGTGTCAATCTTTTTGATACTTATTGTTCCATAAAAACACGCTATTTGCTCTGACAGCGGGAATTAATTATTAAATTAATTAATGTGACTTATATGTTTTGAATTTTGTAAAATAGACTTCATTTTTTAATTAGTAATATCAAATATAGCTTAGGGTGAATTTTTGGTAATTTTTTGAAAAACTTCAATTTTTGATGAATAGTGAAACCACTAAGTGGTACTTATAAAGACTGATTTTCCGTTTAAATGAAATTTTTCCATCATTGTGTTTTGAATTTCAAAAATCCGACATACATGGTTGTCATTAAGAAGTAAAATGTGGTTCAATGAGATTAAAATAATTTTTTGGTGAATAGTAACTTATTGAGTTTTTAATCGCGATTAGTGGTAATTAGTGTAGTTTAAGGTAAAAATAATGATTTAATAAAATAAGATGAGCTTGACACATGTCCTACCCTTATTTGTTGTGTCATGGCCGACCAAGACAAGTCATGGGTCAACTTGGGGACCCCATGGAGACACATTGGTTGGGAAATGACATAAATAACTTTTTATTTAATGTAAAAGTAAAAATGACACAAACATGATATGTTTTACTAAAACAATTTTTAAATGGGGTTATACAAGTCAGATTTTTGATTATAAATAGTCATTGGAAATCTTAAAAGATTTCCTACATCATAGTATTTGTGTTATAATTTTTAGACTTTAAATAAATTAATTTATTTATGACATCATGATGATGCAGCGATGACCTCATTATTTAACGATTTAAATAAAATGGAAAGATAATGTAAAATATATGAACTACACATGTCCAAAACTTATTGTATGGGTGGATTTCGAACCCTTATCACCTTATCCACTAATTATATCAATTTGGTACCTCTTAGAACAGAAACACATTTTCAAATAAAGTAATATCTCTTTACTTTCCAAAAGTGCCCCTCCTCTCCTCTTATAAAAGGCCCCCACCTCTACCACCTTACACACACTCCTCAAGACTTTGGCTCGGCCAACCCCTGCCCATTTACTCTCTACACATCCATATACTCATCCTAGAGGATTCCCTTTGGGAAGAATCCTTTCAAAGGAAGCCTTTAGGCTCAAATCAAAAGGGAGTTACACTTTTAAAGGTAATCCATTCTCTCTTGTTCATTTGTTTTATTTTGCTTCTCCAACCCTCTAAACTCTTTTTATTTACTTCTTTTGTAACAACACCAGTATCTTCATTGTACTAGGATGTTGTTATAAGATTTATTCGAGCTACACTCTCACACAACTACATCAAATGGTTAAAGAACATACGGTTTCCATGGATGGAGAAATTCTGCCTCTCGAAATGATGATTGTTCAATACTCATTTAACACCTTCAAAGGTGGCCATTAAGATGTCACTATATTTATATATGATATATAATATGTTTATGTTTTCTTTAAGATTCTGTATTTTTCATTTTGGGCAAACCTTTATGGTTTCCATTATGGGCAAACACGATATCTTCATTTAAGGAAGTGCAGACTACCGCCCTCTCAAAGTGATGTGATTCATTAATGCCATATGTGGGACGTGTAAAGGATGGATTTAAAGTTATTATATATGATGTTATACTGTAATTATAATATACCTCTATATCATTTTTATTTCTTTCTATTAAAGTATGAGATAGAAATGAATGTAGCGTTCATGCGTACGTACGGCTTACCGTCTCCATGAACGGTGCATTTCATTTCTTATCCCCAAATGTAATTTACTATTAAAAGTACATGTATATAATGGATATATATAATTAATGATATATCTAAACGATGAATATAATTCTAGAGTTAAAATATACATACCTCTCATTTAGTTTTAATTCCACTAATATGACAAAGAAATGAAAGTAGCGTTCATGCGTACGTACGACTTACCGTCTCCATGAACGATGCATTTCATTTCTTACCTCTAAATGATTATGTAATATTATAAATACATGTATATGCTGGATATATATGATACATATTATATCCAAATCGGGAATTTCATTCTGGATATAAAGAACCTTTGACTACATGAACAACATGTAATTGTAAGAAGTCCACTTTCGAGTTAAGAACCAAATATTGACAAAACAAACATTATTAACTTAAATGGTTACATAATGTTTATAACATGGCAATAAGTGATTTAAAAGGAATAATGAAATTTAAAAAGGTCATTAATCAAGTGTAAATTAACTCAAGTTTATTATTCAGGACGTTAAAGAACGATCGAGTCAAGTCAGACCCGAGGTAAGGGACTTCGTCTCAATCTCCTTTCATTGAGGCATATTTTGTTTTATACAAAACTTTATTTTATACGGTGTATAATCCCCTTTGACTTTTACTTTTATACAAAAGGAATATTATTCTACGAAGCGTTTTACTAAACAACAAAAAGGAATGTTTTTTAATGTACGCGGTGATAACGACCTTTTCTGCCGCCGCGAGTATTATTTGGTCTTTGGCTTTCTCAATAAGCCGTAATGTTTTTAGAATAAAATAAATACCATATACGCTTTTATGTATTTTGGTATTGAAAATGGTTTTGAAAAAGGATTCTATTATGTCAATATATTTATGATATATTGTGATTGAAATGTGGAAATGTTATCATTCCTTTATATTGGTTTTATGTTTAATGATTTTATATTGGTACTTGGACATTTTAACGGGTGGTTACGTTATAAACCATATGACGGGTGGTCCCGTGAATACCAGGATGGGTGGTTACATTATAACCTCCAATGCATTGGGTATGGAAGTCATCCGTATGGATAATCCATTAAGTATGTATGGAAATTGGTCGTATGGCTATTCCATTAAGTGATATGTGTGGAAGTCGACCGTATGGTTATTCCACTTAAGTATGTTTATGTCCCAAGTTACCTTTATATATGTTATGTGTTCTTTTTATGGGTTTTATGGTAATCCTTTGGTTACAAAAAGGTAAGTAATGATACTTTATTCAGTGAAGAGTTTTTATTACTTCATGAATGTGAAGGTATTACTTTGATAGAGTATATATGGTTTACTTGATGTTTGAAAAACTAACAGTTTTCATTCTTTCTGTATCCCTTACTGAGCTTTTTATGCTCACCCCAAGTTTTTTTGAAATGTTTTCACAGGACTTAATGTGGAATAAGGTCAAGGATGGGATCAAGGGAATGTCATCCTATATAAAACATGGAACTAGACACGTTTCTTTTTAAGAGTTTTTTTATTATGGAAACTTAGTAGAAGTGACTACTTTGTAATCTTTTGAGATGTAATAGTTATGTTCTAATTCTCTAAAACTCTAAACCTGAAAAGATACTCAATGTGAATTATTCATTTAATTCAATATTAAGTAAGGTTTAAGGCGGGGCCTTATAAACATAATAGATAGACCCCTATATTTTTACAGGAATGTTTGGTAACCACTCTTCCACAGAAAGATGTCCCATATGCTATAATAACTATGCATAACATACCTATATATTTGTATTATTTTCCAAGTAATACAATAATCTCAAAAAAACTATTAATGGAATTTCCTACATCAGGATTAGAAAATATATTATAATAATTATGATTATTATATAATTACAAATGTATTTTTAAATAATGATTGTTATTATAACATTTTATGATGCATCATCTAAATAAAAAACAATATGTATAGAAAAATAATTACGCATAAATTTAAAAGGAGTGAGGATAAGAAAGATCATAATAAATATATATTTATATATTATATTAATATAAATACATTTTATAATAACAATAATAATAATAAAAACAATAAACATAATAAAAATATTGATAATAATAAAAATAATAATCACAAACATCAATAATTAGGTAATTCCAAACCCACGTTGTGGAATAAAAAACTAAATTACATGCCCTCGATAAAGGTTCATCTAAATTGTTTCAATAAAAAAACCATATATATTATCAATAAATATTGTCACTATAGATAAAATAATTACTTAGAAATAACTTTTTAAAAATTCCAAATCCAACCATGTTAACTTTCTACGTATTTTATTATAGTATTCTTTATAGAATTACGGTGTTTTATGAACTATACACAATTATTCTTTATTTTACAAGGAACATTCTCAAAATACTTAGAGGGATATTTCACTATTGTGCTCGATATGAATTCAATCCAAAGATGATAATTGATTAGATGCTTAATATACATAATTTCTTGTATAAATATATAATGGACAACTTGAAAGGGATTTTTCTTTCTATCATAATTGAAGAATAACTTCATCACCTACCCATCATGGATATCTGTTACACCTCTACATCTTTATTATCTTGAAAAACATTCATCGATCCATCAATATTGACTATCAACCATCAATGATGCAGATAGATTCACTAAATATAAAAGGATTAAATGTAATTCTTGAATTTAACATTCATACCCACTTTTCTAAACACTAATAATTCATAGAGACAATTGATACCTAATAAGAGGTCAATTATCATTATTTCTAGATCCAAAAATAATTTAAATGGAAACCCATTTCTCTTCAATATTTTTCCCTGTTAAAATGAATCTGAAGGATGTTAACTATAATGACATCATAAAATGATTAAGGTGAGTATATCCTAATAACATACTATATGATTTTATTATTTTTGTCAAAGGGATAGGATAAAAGTTTTTGGAACAAAAAATATCACATATAATTTTCTATGTAGCATGTGTAAATCTATATTTGAGAAAAATATGTTTAATTTCATTAGGGTAAACTATTTAAACATCACACCTAAAACATAAGGAAATGAAAAAATGTTTATTATTGTTATGAGGTGGAATTATCCATTGATAAATTCTACATATATCTAAAAAATTTATTTCCATAAAAATAACACACACTTTTTCAACAAGAAAACATTATCAATATAATCCTATGAGATAAAATTATAGAAATTACTATTTATGGGCTAACCATTTCAATCGAAAATACATAAAAGGATATCCATATATAGTGTAAAGGTAAAATATTTTTGGAAACTCTATAGATTTATTATACACTCTAACAAATTGAAATAAATCATGTCATTGAATGAGATTAAAATATATGGTGAAGAAGATTTATATTTAACAAAAATCCTATCTTATACACTAATTTTCCTATCAAAAAATAAAATTAGATTACCTATATGAAAGCTATTGATATGTAGACATAATAGTTAAATTAGTGTGTTGGGATGACTAAATAAAAGAATACTTATTAAGAATATATAATTTCCTTAATCTATTAAGTGTCACAACTTTCAATATTGATAAATTTAGTTCCTTTATTCTATTCTATAGAAGACCCTATATAATTTTTTTTAGATATTTGTTTATATTTTCCATATTCTCCAATCTATATCACACTTTCTCCACTATCTTTCAGCATTCCCATGGTGTTATTCAAAAATTTATTCTCACTCATATATTACTAAAATTGAAGAAGTTTTTAATAGCATCATTTATATTATTTAATAACTCATTATGAAATTAATATATTATAAAATATGAAACATGTTTTTGAGGAGATGACTTAGTTTATCATGAAGACTCTACCAGGGAAGGAATGACTAATTCAATTCAGAATATATTTTTTCTCCCTGATATATCACATAAATAAATGAATAGTATTCAGCTATTAGTTTTTGAAAATAATGTAAAACTATAACATTAGAAATTAAATCACCCAATAATAATTATAATTTCAATATACGTTTTATTAACTTTTTATGTAGATGTCTTCTACTAATGAATAAAATATATTTATTCCAACTAGTTTTATTCCTATCCTCTATCTCATAGTGTTTTCAGGTCTCTTAAATTTAATCAATTAACAATTAGAAGAAAAATAAAAATCAGAATCATTCTATTAGTATAGAATAGTTTTTTTGAATAAACTAAGTCCCTTAATACATTAATTCTACAAAAATTAGATCTATGCTAAGGTAATTTTGAAACTTCAAAATTAGATATATGCTAAGGCAATCTTATAAAATGTCAATGATGATAGAATATAAAATATCTCTTTGATGAAACCCTCTAGATAACATGAGAAGCCCTATTTTGATGCATTAAATATAGAAGAAATTATAGGAGATAGAAAATTATTTTCATCATATTATTAAAAATATTATATCAATTAAAATAATTGATAATATTAAAGAATATATATTATTTAAGTACATAAATGTAATCTTAAATTTCTAGTTTAGAATAAAAATTTTGTCCATTTTCTCTATTTTATAATATTAATTAAATATATGGTAGTTTTATAGAAATAATGAAGTATTTAACATTTTATGAATATATATAATGAAGGTAAAAAATTATTATATAGATTACCCAATCTAGAGTCATGGATCTCACATATAAGGTTAGAGAAGTTTTTAAGATATTGACCTATAATTTTATATTTGACCCATATTTTATCACTTGGGAACGAATATAACAAAAACTGATTACTACCATGGGGAATTTAAACTTGATTAGAAAAATGAATTAATAGACCGTGTGATATGTTTGTTTATGATACTCCAGTATTTTTTAGTTAACATATTTGTAAACCCATCCATTCCCAACAATAACTTATATTAAAATTCTAAAAATTATTTCTAAACATTCTATTTATTAGGACCATTATGGAATAAAATATTTTTCGTATCACCAATGCATTTTGAAAGTAAAGTGTGGTGTTTATAATTTTCATAATCCATCCCGTTGATATGGTTTATGTAATAATATATGATAAAACATTTCCATTAAATTTTATTGTAAAAAATTTTCTCTCCATACATATGGTGGGATATGGTCCTTCAACTTGTCATTTTTTCAAGAGGTTATGAAATATGGTAGATTTTTTATCACATTAATCTAACCATATAACATTTTTATAAGATCTTTATCCTTATATTCTATGAGTTCATTTGATACATAAAAAAAATTATTATTCTCCGTTATATATAGACTAGAAGAACCAATGTTTCATATACTTATTTGGAATGTTAAAGAACTCATTATCAACATTATTTTTAGAGAATATGAATTTATTATGTAAATTATAAACCTCACATTATTTTCAATATAGATTATTTGGTGATGATAATTTTAATATGAACACATGTAAGTATAAAATATTTTTCAATATAGTATAGCATTGAACATATATCTTATTAGAAACACAACCCATTAATATTTCTAAATAAAGTTTTGACTCATTTTCATTTTTATATCAAAATGATATATTCCATTGAGTATTTTGAAACATCGAATAATAATATATTTCTAAAATAATAATCATACAAGAATCAACACTTATAAAATGAATTTGAGTAAAACGATTATGATATATGATGATAATTTTTTGACCTAAAACCATTAGTGTTATTTTACTCTCACATATCGATAATATATTTAACAAAATTAAGGGTTTTAAATATGAAATTCATAATGGTTAGGGGAAATGAACAATTAGAAAATATATTTTTTTATAAAACATTTTATAGTAATTCAGCTGAATAATGTGGTTATGGAAATGTTTTATGAATTAGTACATATATTCATAATTTATTATAAATTTACACACCCTTGGAATTTTAATTGATATATATTTAGTGAGTTGTATGATGTCTTTATGTTGACAATGATCAATTATGATATGATGTGATTGACATATTTTAGGTGCTCAAATATTTTATTAGGATTTGGTATTTTGTGTTATTATTATTTTTAAAATTTTTAAATATAGTGACCTATGATTTTCATACATAGATATTACATATTTTTAGATGAAGATTCAGTGCATTACAAAACACACATATGGGGACTATAATAATTTAGTGCCCTTGGAGACTAGGTAAAAAATATTCCAATTTTTGGAAAGATCTTCAATGTCTCCCATAAATATCTCCCCATTTATTATTTTTAATAACCACACAATCACATAAAACCTTTCTTCATAACCTATGGAAAATAAATACAAGAATTAGTGAGCTTAGATGCTGATTAAGGTTAAAAATTGAAATACGTAAATGTAACATGAGCATAAGGTAATGATTACTTGAGCACAACATTAAAAGATCATATAGAACACATTAAATAACACAACATTGATTCATGGAATAAATATGAGGAGTTTATTAGGCATGAATCATACATAAATCATATAAAATGAGCTATTAGAGAATGACATTTTCATAAGACATATATTTTTTTGTGTACACATACGCAGAAAAAATATTATTTTAGTGTTACCCAAAAATAAATCTATATCATTATATAATCAGGAAAACCACTAGCATACCTACATTAGTTTTTGGATGACCTATCATGTACCCTCTTTTGGGATTTGGATAACCTCTTGTGTAATTTCTTTCAGGTTAGGGATAACATCTAATGAACCCTTTGTTCTCCTATAACATTAATCCTTACCCAATGAATTGGAGGGAGTTATAGGTACCACCCATAACATTTGTCATTCTTTTATTTACCATAAGATCATAAAACATTCACCATATCAGAACCCATGAATATAAATGGGTCACAAAAAACATTTCATTGTATAATAACTTGCAGAAAATACATGTTTTATAATCAATTAATCATATAATCAAATCAACACACATGAAAAAATATGAGTTTCATAAATAATAATCATCATATAATAACATGTGGAAAAAATAAAATTTTCATAATTTTTTCATCATCTCATCAAATCATAAAAATAAATTGGTTTCATAAGCATATTTTTTTGGTTGATATTCATGGTATAACTTATTTTTCATCGAAGGATGTCTTTATAGATAGATTTTTTTTAGAAAGATATATCACATGGAATTTTTCATTAGGAAGATAACTTTATTTTGATTATATCTTTTTAAAACATAAAACCTTTTTAAATAATATTCATTGAAAATAAACATGAAAACTTATAAAGGAAGTTTTAAAAATCACTAAAAACATTTATTGGGGAAAATATTATTTCACTTTGATAAGTATTTATACAACATGAAATATTTTCAAAATCCATTACCTTGAAAATAAATTTGAAAAATTATAATATAAACTTCAATAAAAATTGTGTCAATGATGTTTGTAAGTCGCATTCATAAGATACACAAATATCCCATCCTCATTTTTATTAAATTAAAAATGTTAATTTTTTTAAAAACAACATGAATATTAATATTATTTTTTAAAAAAATTCAAACATCAGTAAAAGTTTGTCCTATAAATTATTTTTAAAAAATGTTAAAAATATTTTTCCAATTTTTTTTTAAAACATGGTTTTTGATGAAAAACTGTTTTTGATTAAAAATATGATATTTTTTTAAAATATTTCTTTTTGAACACAAAAATATATAAAGCGAGGAAAATTATGGAGAAAATGTAATCCTATGAAATAACCAGAGTATAAGAAAATTAATGTGTTTTTTATGATATGTATTTTAATAACCTAGTTATATATGAGGTAAAAATCATTAGTTTTCTATATTTTATTTGTTTTAATAATAAAATATGACCTTATGATGATTCTAGTTGAGTTTATGGAAGGTTTTGGGGTGTCTGGGGATCATTGGAATCCTAGAACCCAACTGTTGGATAGTTTTGGGCCTATCTCATGGGTAGGAGAAACCGTGCTGGGTAGGCCACATATTTAATCGAACTGTGTGAGATGGGGGAAGTGGAGGTAATAACTTCCACACAGTTTCCCAAAACTATACGAAACGTATAAAGAACAATATACTCTTGATATAGTGTTTTACATAGTTAACACACAATTAAATATTCCATTCATTGTAACTATGAGAGTGCCCCTATATTTTATAGGATGTTGTGAATGGTTTCAACATGGATAAAAAAATAGTTCGCAAAAACTATGTGACCTAGATAATTTTGGTAAAACGACTATTTTCCACCTATAATGTTTTAAAGTAAATATTTCTCCTCCTATTTCACTTCCCAGTAATGGGGAACCTGGGAAGAGCCTCCTGGGACCCGGTTCTCCCTATTCATATCCTCTATCCATCCAACCTCTAAATCATGTGCTATTTGTCTCCTTGGATATGCAACCATAATGCCTCAATTCCTTTTCAGACATTCTCGATTAATATGTATATCTATTTCACTATTTTTAAGGATCATATTCCCTAATAACCCATTATTCATCCATTCTTCATATTACTCAAAAATCACGATGAATCAGATCATGATATCGGATGTCCTATGTAGAACAAGTATAAGGTAGGTGGTATCGTTCACTTTACTATTTTTTAAGTTGTTTATATATGCTAGGGTTCCACACACCCATTTTTAGGGTTTCCACTTGAGTAATAAATTGAACCTATTATTGTCTATTGTTGTTTAGGTAATTAATGAGGTGTTTTATATCATGTATTAGGTTGTATACCTACAATAGGGGCCACCCCTTGACTGAGTTCCCTTAAATGTCCAATTATGACCGTTTGGACTAGGATTCCTATGAGGAATTCCTTTGCTTCCCATTTCAGTTTTTTTAAATGGATTTGATTATTGAATGGAATTTTAATATAGTAAAATTATAATTTAATTACCTATGGTTTTTTTATTAGGGATTTCCCATTTCCCCATGTTATGCCTATGCATGTTTAAGCTTGTATAGAATGTCTTTCCCCAATTATGAACCTTACCATGTAAGTTAGGTTATGATAAAGCCTTTTAATTTTTTCTATTACATCATTGGATTATTATATGAATAATTCCCATGGGATTAAGGTTAAGTCATTCTTTATAGGTTGTTCTTATTTTATACACACCTTAGTGGTGGGATGTATGTTGGATGCTTTGGATGATGACCCTAGAATGTCATATGATTTTTTAACTTGAACCTTCTATGATGAAATTGTAATTATCCTTAGGTGAACCCTATAATCAGATTGGAAAGCCATGGATGGTCTTATGTAACTATCATACCATGTTCCTAGAGTAAACCTTAGATTCAACTATGGCTTCCTTGGATTAGAAGAAAGGGGTTTTTTATAATTAATCCATGAGTTATACATGGACGCTATGGAAATTCTCCTTGTGGGTATGGGATAAATACTATGTAGTTCATGGATCCTTATAGGAAGCCACATAAACGATCAAGAGGCATGGATATGTCATGGGTGATAATTGGGGCTCCCTATAAGATAACCATGGATGGGCTCAGTTGACATGGGAATACCATACCTCGACTGATACCGAGCTCCAAGGAGGTTTGTTGGGATGGTCTTTTAGTGTTTGTTTTGTATTTTAACCTAGAGTGATACTTGAATTCAAGGATAGGAATGACAAGATAGGATCAGGTTATATTGTATATTGAAATGGTTTATCAAATGTTTTCCAAGTCAAATCACAAGATTGGTTTCAGTAATTAGTTATTCTAGCTTAGATTTCCTTATAAGGCATTTGTTGTTCTTACTAATAGATAGAGGATGCCAGGATTATGAAAGATCTTGATACCTAAGACATTCAATGTAATTGAACTATTAATTAAATGAAATTAAATTAAAATGAAATCCAATTATTGTATGCCGATTTAATTTTGAGTGACTCCTAGATTATTGTGTTTAATTTTGTACACAACCTGTTATATATATCACAAACAGATTAGAATAGGCCTTGGGTGGTTTCCTACTGGGATTTTGTCTCACACCTTGTTTGGGTCTTGATTTGTGCCCAAACAGATTATATGATTGGAGGTGTTGATATGTAAATTTTCACTCCAATAGGTAATTGATATAATTATTTGGAGCAAGAGAGCATGAGACAATGATGATTCTTGTGATGCTTCTTAGATTCATTTTTCCAATTTTTACATTTTGTACTTGAATTATAAATGAATGTAGGGGAACATGTTTTGAGTATTTTCTTAAACAAGTAACATGTGACATATCTTTGTGCATGATATGAATTTTGGTTATATATATTATCATTATTATAATATTTACTACTATTTTATGATATAAAATCTTCTGCTATTGATTTTTATTGTTTCCTCTATGCTACACTTTTCTAATGAGGTAATAGTCTTCATACTATCTCACCTATGTAATAACCAAAATTTTTATTAATAAGAATGCCTCTTGATCTAAATAAATGTATTATTATATAAAAGGGTTATATAAAACATATGCACTTCATTGTTTTTATGTTTTTTGGATTTTGAAATACCATTATGAATTTTACCGTTGCTAATATAGTCGTTGAATAGTGACCAAATGATTAGTATAAATATAGGACATTCCCAAATAAAATTTACTCAGACAAAGTGATAGACTCAACAAGGAATGTTTCCCCATTCAAGGACCATTTTTCAAAAATTGTAAAGGGGGTAGCATCCCTTGGATTCATGCTTGACTAAACCCATGCCAATCTTCAACACATTAAGATTGAGCAGAACCGCCTATGGGAGAAGTGTAAGTTAATAGTAATTTCCTCCCAAGAGATGTTATATATGTCTCCCCAAGAGTCTATCACCATTGCAATCCTTACCCTTCAGTCTTACACAGGTTTTAAGGGGTTATGTATCATGACCTTAGCACTATTATAATGTGCATTTTTTTATCTAGAGAATATACGTTCATTTTATTATTGTTACTTTTTAAAAAGTTTTAAATGAAGAAATATTAATTTTTAGTTAATTTTTAGTTAAGAAATACATTTTGATAAATTAATTGTTATTTGAATTAAATAATATTGTAATAAAATATTATTACTAAATTACTTTTAATTAAATACAAATGATCTTATAATTTTTATGATTATAATTATAAATTTAATTATGGGTTGGAATCTCTATTTGTCAAAACCCATTAATATTTTATATCTATTCGTTTTTATTTTAAAATTAAAATTTCAAATATAGATAAAATTATTTAGATATAATTAAAATTATTTTTGGAATTGGGGCATCGAATAATCTAACAGTAAAATTTTCATAATTTTTCGAGACAATCACATTATTGGATAAAAATTAAATACCATTTCAATATATAATTTTTTTATAACATCATAATGAACAAATAGTGATGTAATAAAATACTATAAAAGAGATTCATGGCCAATATTTAATATTCATTTAATGAAAATTTTATTTTAGATTTTTTTGATTTATTTTAAAACACCTTAGTGGACCATCCATGACCTAAAAAAATCTTATCATTTTTAAATGATTTCCTTAAGAGTGTGACTCACCTATACATAATAATGCCTAATATTTTAAAAATTTCAGCCATTGGCATTAGAAAATAATTTTTTTCCAATCTCCTTTACTAATAACCATTGTAAGAAACATGGGTTGGTTTGTGGTTTAGATTAGTTTAATGTTTGGTGTCCCAAACCTATATAATAAATAATTCCATATCTTTTCCTATATAAACCCACACAAGATCTCACTTACATTTACAAAAAAACACTTGTAGAACGTCCCATACCTTCCCTACTCTCTCTAAAATCATCCCAAGGAGCCCCAATCTACCAGGAAGCCTCTATCAATCCCCTCCCATGCCTTCGAGATCACAGTTCCATGTAATGGATTTCTTCCTTTCCCATTTTGTCTAAATTTAATTATGTTGTTATGATCTTTTATTACAAATAAATATTTTTGGATTACTATTTATCACCTCCCCTATACATCCACACTTATGTTTTAATGATGAGAGACCCATTTCTCTCTCATTGATGCCTCCCATGTACACCCGTTACCTTGCCAAAATTGCCTAAGGGATTTCTTCCTCTCTCATTTTTGTCCATATTTTTTATGTTTCTATACCCTTCTCTTTTCAATTACAAATGTCTGGGTATGATTTTAAACATCTTATATAATACCATACTTATGATTGAATGATTAGACACATCTTTGTCTCTCATTAATTCGTCTTATGTACACCTATTACTATGCCGAAATTCTGTAAGGGATTTTTATCTCTTCATTTACATTCAAGAAACTCTTTTGTTTTATGAATATAAATTCAATTACATATGTTGCGACATGTATTTATATGACCCCATTAATTTTTATTTCATTAAATGTGGTGTCACACCCCTTTTTCTCTCATCAACCATTTTTATGAATTCTTATGCCACGTCATTATGCTACAGAAATTGCACAATGATTTTCCAAGCCAAAATGATTATGTACTGAATATGATGCCCATTACTATATCAAGGGTTTAATAACATTAAGAACATTTACATGTTTATAATATATTTTCATTTTTTAATTATATATTCCATTATCGTGGAATACATGATGATTTTTAATGAATCCATGTTATATGATTCATGTGGAACACTTATGTATGAAATGAAATGATTAAGAAGGGTGCTCCATGACAGCACTCCAATGCATTGGGTAAATATTAGTATCATGATATGTCATGTAAAATAAGGGTTTAATCATTCCCATTCAAGTGAAATGAGGGTTTACTCGTGCTCCAAGTGCAATGATTCTTTTCTCATGCTAATATCATGTTAAATGTTGATTGCAGATTTCCATGTCATGATAATCATGATGTATCGTTCCTTTGTGTTCATTTTTCTCTTAATCTCCATTTATATAAATATTGACTTACATGTACTAAATTCTTCATGTTATTCCTTTTTTACTCCCTTACTGTGTTTTATAGCTCACCCTTTTTTTATTCATGTCTTGAGTTTATCCCAATCAATGCAATTTAGGAAATAATGTTTTGGCCATTAAAATAATATTCAATAAAGATGTTTTGATTAATGTTCTATGTTTTCATGTAATGTTACTGAGCCCCAAATATAATATACCTCTTGATATTATATGTTTTATCATGTGAATGTTTTTTGTAATAAATCATTCTTATGTGTGTAATAAATAGGAGAATTTTTATTGTTGGTATCAGAGTATGGGAATAGTTATTTTTGATATTAGGATTACAAAACCCTACTGAAACCCTTAGGGATAAGACAAAGTATAATAAAAACATCCCCATATTTTTGAGAGTACTGAGTAATTGGTTAATTAATAAAATACATCCCTAACTAGATATGATTATGTAGAGGCGGCTCTGACACAAATGTATCTAGGGGTAAAACATGAAAACACCGCCTTGAGATAGACTCGAACAGGAACATGTGCTCTACAACGGGTCCTTCAACACACTTGGTTATGAAACTCCTAGGGGATATTATTTTGTAAATTAATGATCTTAGTAAGAACCATTTTAAGTGAAAAAAATCCTCCCTAAGAATATATGTTGGGAAGTAGATCATAGATATCATAGACTGAATTCTTGAAATTCATAAGTCAAGGAAAGAAATGTAATTTATATGTTATCATTTTTTTCATTGGATTCCCCTTTTTGTGTTACACATAAAATTAATTTTATTCTAGGAAATGGATAGTAATAGGAGGACTCGAGCTAACAAAAGATGTGAAGAACAATGTGACGTCTATTCTAATGAGATTCCCAATCCAATGGGTGTGGGAATTGCAAACCTTTTCATGATACTCTCTTAGTTAACCCATATTTTGAATAGAATAAATGGGTCAAGAGAAATGTTCAACCCCACTTATGAATGAACAAATCACAATAGAGAGCTTCAAGTGAAAAAGGCCTTATACTTTTAATAGATCATCTAGTCCCTCTATTTTTGAAGAATGGATCAACTCCATTGAAAATATATTCTCCATCCATCAATGTTACGAACAAGAGAAGGTACTTCTGGAAGCTTATCATATGATGATTAATGTTGAAAAATTGTGGAAATTGATCAAAAAAAAATTTGAATAGGATATCGATGCGTTGAAATGGAAGGATTTCCGGAAAATGTTTTTCAATAAATATTTTCCTCGCACCCTCTGACTTAATATGAAAATGGACTTCCTTTCCATCAAGAAAAAAGGCGACGAATCCATCAGAGTGTGTGAGGAAAACATCAAATGTCTTGCACAATACACCTCCTATTTTTTCATTACCCCTAATTAATAGTTGACCACTTATTTGGCGGGATACAATCATAACCTACAAAAATCCCTAGAGATCCATGACATTGAGAGCTAGGAAGAAATTGTCCGTTGTGCCATCAAGGTTGAAATGGAGATCAGAAAATATTAGTGGTATCATGGGGATAATAAGAATAATGTGGAATTTAATTCTCTAGGACTGATGGATAAATCCAATTATTCTACGAAATTCTATCACCCCACAAGCCAAAGGTGCGGAATGAAGCACCTTAGAAATTTCTTGAAGAGGATGAGGAAATACTTTAGTTGTGAAAGAGAATGGCACCTAGCTATTAACCGTCAGCAAGAAAAACCGAAAACTATGATAGAGGAGAGAAATGATTCGTTTGACCCTCAATGAAATGCTCATTGCTTCAAATACAAATAACCAGGGCAAATTGAAAACCAGTTACCTAAGATAAGAGTTTTCATAGGTAACCAACAACCACCAAGGCATTAAGGTAGAGATTTTTTGATCACAACCGTCAAAGTGAGCCCCAATAATTATTTGATGATAGGTTTGCTAGTTATTCATTAAAAATATTTAATGTAATTTTCTATTCTAGTTCTATGCATTATTTTATATCCCAAAGGTTTAGTAGAATAGTCACAACACCTCCAAAACTCATGGTTGTATTGATGTCGGTGAGAACAAAAAATGGGGAAATCATTTTAACCCATTAATATAACTACACCTATATCAAAATTTGTGTATTGAACTTTCTACATAACCTCTTCATACATCCCTAGGTGGGGATTTATGAAATATTGGCATGGATTGGATTTCTCTATATAAATCCGACATAAATTTCTATGAGAGTGAATTCATTCTATATACGGTGAATCGACCCCCGATTATATACAAGTGAAAGGAGGATAATGAATATTCTTTAGCACAAACTACTAAATAATTGATATTAATTCCCTATGATAATATATATCTTTCCTAGATTATTATTTCCCAGGAGGAAACCATCCTTGAATAAATGCCTATTATGAGGTATTTTTCATATGTATTTCCCGAGGAATTTTCTAGTCTTCCTCCTATAAGAGATGTTGAATTATCAATTTATCTTATACTTGGATAATTTCTAATATCTGAGACTCCATATAGAATGGCTGTTGTGGAGCTTGAGGATCTGAAGAAATAACAATAAGAGAATTTGGATAAAGGGTTCATATTCCCAAGTGCTTCACCATGGGGTGCATCAGTCTTCTTTGTCAAGAAGATGGATGGGTCAATGTGCCTTTGAATTTATTATCATGAGATCAAAAAATTTATAATAAAGAACAAGTATCCTCTACCCTGAATTTGGGGCTTGTTCGATCAGCTACGTGGATCACAGTACTTTTCCAAGGTTGATCTCCAGTCAGGATAGTACCAAGTAAGGGTGAAGAAGAAGGAGATCTCTAAGAATACATTCCATACAAGATACGAGCAATATGTATTCATAGTAACGCATTTTGAACTCACTAATCTTCCAAAAATTATCTTGGACTTGATGAATAATGTATATAGAGATTACCTAAAAACATTTTTGGTAGTCTTTATATATGATATTCAAATGTACTCCAAAACCAAGGAGGAGCATGAGGAGCGTCTAAGCACTGTACTAGAGATCTTTTTAAAGGAGAAGCTCTATGAAAAGTACAATAATTGTGAGTTCTAGTGAAAGAAGTCTCATTAATGGGTCATATAATCTCAAGAAATTGGATATATGTGGATCCCTCTAATACAGTAGCAATTGAGGGATGGACGAGGCCAATGTCATTGAAAGATATATGGAAATTATTGGTGTTATCTTAATATTATCACCAATTTTTTGAGAAATTTATCACGATTTTCAAACCCTATTACTAAGCTAACTCAGAAGTTCATTAAGTATTCCTGGAGTAATGAATGTCAAGAGATCATCAAGGAGTTGAAAAAGAGGCTTATCACACAACCCATACTCACACTACCCACCAATGGAGAACATTTTTTGGTATTTAGTGATGCATAGAAGAAGGCACTTGGATCTGTGTTAATGAAAAATGAAAAAGTCATTTCCTATGATTTATCACAATTGAATGTTCATGAGAAAAAATTTCCCACACATGATTTGGTGTTGGAATCAATAATACTCTATTTGAAAATTTGGCGTTATTACCTATTTGGGGAGATGTGTGAAATATATACACATTTAAAAGCATATATTATATATTCCCACAAAAAGTGTTGAATATGCGCCAACGAAGATGGTTAGAGCTGATCAAAGTCTATTACTACTCAATCTATTACCACCCTAGGAAAGCGAACAAGGTGGAAGACGCTCTAATTAGAAAGGACCCATTGATTCTATCATAGTTAAGAATTTAAAAGGAACAAATCTTCTTATATTTTATTAATATGGACATGGAAATCATAAAGAAGGTAACATCGTCAATCCTTTCACAAATGATTGCTCAACCATCTCTTTTAGAAAGGATAATGGATCCTCAAAATGATGATGTGGGGATTTAGATGAAAGTAGAAACAATCTAAAATAGGAAATACATATAGTTCCATGTTAATGAAGAAGGAATTGTGATATTTGGTTCAAGGCTATGTGGTCCCTCAAATCCAGAGTTAAATAATGATCATTTAGATGATGCACATAGTTCGAATTTCTCCATTCACCCAGGAAGCTCAAAGATGAATCGAGATATCTGAGAGAATTATTGGTGGAATTACATGAATAAGGAGATCGTTTAGAATAAAAGAGCCTAGTATTTAGAAAGTGAAGGCCAATAGGAAAAAGTATAATGGGTTGATATGACCATTACCCATACCTGCACAAAAATGGGGGAAAATCACCATGGACTTTGCCCCAGGACTTCTGAAAAAATACAAAGGATACAATGCTATCGAGGTTATTTTGGTTCATTTTACAATTACTACACACATCATTGAAATTCAAGAGGATTTATAAATGGATCAACTGAAACATATATATATATATATATATATATATATATTAGAGAAGTGGTAAGGCTTCATGGAGTACCATTATCTATTTTATTTGATCGAGATCCAAGATTTACCTTTATGTTCTGGATGAGTCTTCAACATGCTCTGAATACTAATCTAAACATCAGTATGAATTATCATCCTCAAATTGATGGGAGATGTGAGTGAACTATACAAAAAATTGAGGAAATGTTAAGATCATGCTCAATAGACAAAAAAGTGGATGATATCAACATATTCCGTTGGTTGTATTCTATTACAATAATAGTTTCCACTGAAGCATCAAAATTTCCCTTTATGAATCCCTTTATGAGATGAGGTTTAGAACACTGGCATGTTGAGATGATGTTCGTGACCGAAAACTTCAAGGTCTCAAAATGGTCTATGAAATGGAGGACAAGGTTCAGATGGTCTAAAACCACATTAAAGCTACTCGGAGTTAAAAAAAGATCTATGCTAATAATCATTGACAAGACCTAGAGTTTGATGTTGGAGACATGGTATTTCTTTTCATATCACTGTGGAAGAGAGTTATGATATTTGGGAAGAAGGCAAAGCTTAGTCCAAGGTACATTGTGTAATTCCCTGACCCCAGTTACCCAGAGTTGGTGTATTATTACAAAAAATTGGCATGATCCCAAGAAAAATCAAGTCGTGAAAGTCCGATAAGTTTAGTAGTCTTGAAAACACTAGATATATTCATAAGTCATACATTACATCATAAACTCAAAAATAAATACAACAACATGTTTTCTTCATATACCATCATACTTTCCCTACAGGTCATTCATAAATTACCTCTTCATATCCTGGAAAAAATAAAACATTGAATGGGGTAATCCCATATGCTCAGTAAGGGTAACAATATAGCAGAAACATTCATAAATAAGCATAAATATTAAAGGAAATGTACAACTAAAACAAAAGCCTTTTAAACTTGAACTTCAGAATAATATGGAAAATATAAAATGAAATAATTCCATTTACTTATTGACATGGATATTCTACTAGTTGAAAAATCACATGAAATATCAATAACCACTTTCATAATGATGGAATTCATAATGCTAGACTATCATAACTACATATCCAAGGCCTCGTGCCAAGACTAAAAATAAGATTTTGTCAAGGCCTTGTGCCAAGACACTAGTTTTTCTTATGATACATATCGATGCATCGAGGAGCTATAGTGGGATCCACCCATCACTTATTATGTCCAATTCATTCCCCATATGAATAGGTTTAAACATAACATAAACATTCGTATTAAAACTAGCATACGCAATGTCAATAATTTCTTCATAAACCATGAAGGGTAATAAATAACACCTCCAAAGCCAAACATATTACAAAACCATCAATACAATATGGATGTTTTTTTATCATAATAAACCAACTCCTAATAAACTTAAAATCCATCAAAGGATGTTGACATAGATGAAATCAAAACTCTTTTTAGAGAAATATCTCTTTCTATTTTGAAATCATTTAAGATTAATATATTTATAAAATAAAACATTTTCTTTGAAAATATTCTTATATGGTTGTAAGTTAAGCTTTATGGATTTTATAACGGTGGAAAATATCCACACCCACTGTATAAGTTAAAAAAACATTCTTACCTTTATTCTATCTAAAAGGTTAAAAAAGACATTGATTGGAAAATGACAGAAAGATTCCATAATAGAATTATTATAAAAATTAAGAAAGGGTTTAAATGAATTTATCCCATTGTTTATAAAATAGTATGAATGATTTTTAAAACATTTTTAAGAATCATAGATGTGGATGATAATGAGGCCCCAGTAGATAATTGCGTATAAACAACCATGGATAATGAAGAGATTGTGAAATAATCCCTTACCTTGTAAATTTTATTTTTTGAGGGCAGGTTAACATCTTATATAATGGTGAAATAATTTTTATTAAATTATACATGAATCATATACATTAATAAGATATCATATATGATCTTTAAACATTTATTTGTTAATAATATCTTAGTATTATCGTTGTTTCGGGTGTTAACTTACTCGTTTTATTTTATATGTTTTGTTACGTAAGCTGTGTTTTTCATGGATAGGTTTTATGTTATTCATATCTAGAATGATATAAAGTCCTTAAACATTATTTTTAAATCATCAAATGATAATTATACTTAAATGGATACGATGGAGCATGAATCTCATCGCGTTCGTGGAGACGGTAGTCCGTACGTATGCACAAGAGACAATATCATACTTTTGTTATTAAAATAATATATAATTGAATGGTATATCATATATACAGAATTATTATCATGTTATATTTATTATTTAAATGAATTAAACATCATTATTATACCCATAAAATTATTAATTTATTGAATAACAATTACACTACGACGTGGAGACGGTAAGCCGTACGTACGCACGTATGGTGACATGTCATTCAGAGGATGAATAAAATACTGAATATGGTTGTAACATATTTATAATAACATCACAGTACATATAATACACTGGAGTTATTATTTTATAATGTGAATAACAATTAATGATGAAGTTGAAGAAGAAAGGAACTTGAAAAAGGATGGTGAAAACATTACCTCTTCTTCGGGTTCTTCATTTTTATTTGATCAAAAGGGCTCCATAGTATGTCTTTATGATCAAACTATGGCCTCTAAGTTGAAGTGATGGAATTTTAGAGAGTATTGTGGTAGTGTTTGGCCGATCCAAAAGGCTTTTAATGTGTGAATTAGTGAGAATGAAGAGTTCCCTTTTATATGAGGGGTGAGGGGCACCTTTGGAAAAGATAGAAATATTATTTTATAATAAATTCTAATTCAGTTTTTAATGGATAAAAAGTGGATTATTTAAAGTTTAAGGTGGTTATGGGTCTAAAACCAACCAACCAATAGAATTTAGACAGCTTTGGGTCACTATATTAATCTTATATTTTAGTTTTAACTCGTAGTTAATTAGTTTGACATTTACCATGTCACTTTGTATTTTTGTAATATATAGTTAATAAACATAATATATACCTCCAAGATACACCCAAGTGATCCAATAATGATACACCTATCATTATATAAGTCTCTTTTCCAATCCTCAGATTTTTAGAAATTGAATATAAATTAATAATATATTATTTGTTTTAAAAACTCATTTTAGTCAATTTTGACACTATTGGGTATTTTGTTTTTGATAAATTCATAAAAGAAATATTACTTTGAAAAAAATTTATATAATCAATAGAAATATGTCGTATTAACCTAGAAAATTAGTTTAATTCATGAAATATCTAAATTCACATTTATTTAGATATTTATAATATCAATTATTTTAATATTTTATTAATTAGGTAATCACTGTATCACCACTGTATCATAAATAAATTAAATTATTTAATGTCTATAATTATAATAAAAATACCATTACGTAGGAAATATATTTATCTTTCTAATTAATATTTACAATCTAATTTATCTTATGTTTAACTCTTTATTAAAAATGTTTTAGTAAATAAACTTTGATTTCAACTCTTTGAACTCTTCTTTGAATTAAATAATAATAAATGTCCTAATCCAATCCAAGTGGACCTAATTGATAATATTTTATTTCTAAGGTTTTTTTGGTCTATATACACTTGTCCAATATAATTAGGACATGTTTTATGGTAATATTAATATCATTTTTACCCTTAATTACCCTATTTACTTTTAACCGTGGTAAATAAAGGTAAACAAGTTACTATTCACCAAAAATTATTTTCATCTCAATGAACCACATTTTACTCCTTGATGTTAACCATGTCTCTTGGATTTTTTAAATTCCACTCATAGAAGTGGTAACATTATGTTTTATGTAAATTTCCAAATTCTCCTACGATGTGGGTAAAAGACGGTGAAAAGTTCAATAAAATTTTCATATATCTAAAATTATTCTAAAATAAATCCAATGAATTACATTGAACATATATAGGTATTATGTATATATTTTTAACTTAATTAAATTTAAATAAAATAAATAATTATTTAAATAAAAATTTGGTTTTAAACTATAACTTAGTGTTTTTTCACTATTCATCAAAAATTGAAAGTTTTCAGAAAAATACCAAATTTTTTCCCTAGACTAATTTCGATATTACAAATTCCAAAATGAAGTCCATTTTGAAAGATAAAATGAATAAAATTTCAAAAAGTGGGTATTACTATTCATAATGGCTAGTTTGATTGGTTGTGGTGTGTGTGTTAGAACTAGAAGTTGCGTATAACACAAGCTACTGTATTATTCAAATGAAATCGTACCGTGGAAGCTTGGGGTGTTACATTCTACCCTCCTTCAAATAATTTCTTCCTCAAAATTTCTAGAATACTACCGCATGAAAAGACTTGAGTGGTTCTTCATCATAAGTTTCCCAGGTTCCCATGTTGCCTCTTCCATCTTATGGTTTCTCCACAAAACTTTTACCAGACGAGTTGTCTTGTTTCTCAGTACTTGTTCTCTTGTATCAAGAATCCTGACAGGATCTTCGTAATAAGACAGATCGGGTTCCAGTTCTAATTCCTCATAGGTGTGTACATGCATTGGGTAAGGCATTTATTTCCTCAACAGTGATATATGGAACACATCATGAACTTTGGAGAGACTTGGAAGCATTGCCAAACGGTAAGCTACAACCCCAATTCATTATAGAATTTCAAAAGGTCTAATGTACCTAGGACTTAATTTACCCTTCTTACCGAAATGTATAACTCCCTTCCATGTAGATACCTTCACGAAAACATGATCTCCTACCTGAAATTACAAATCCTTACTTCAGTTATCAGCATAGATCTTCTGACTACTTTGAGCTGCTTTGATGTGGTTTTGGATTACCTTTACCTCTTCCATTGTTTCCTCCACCAGTTCTGGGACTAAAAGTTTTCATTCACCAACGTCATTCCAACAGGTTGGTGTGCGAAATCTCTTTCTGTATAACGCTTCATATGGTGACATCTGAATACTCGAATGTAAGCTATTGTTATAGGAAAATTCTACCAGAGGTAAATGTTGATCCCACATACCCTGAAAATCAAGCGAGTAGGATATCAACATGTCTTCTAAGGTTTGAATAGTCCATTCTGATTGTCCATCTATTTGTGGGTGGTAGGTAGTGCTCAATTGAAGTTCAATATCCATGGGTTTTCTGAAGACTCTTCCAAAATCTTGATGTAAAACGGGGATCACGATCAGAACCAATCGATAAGGGTACTCCATGAAGTCTCATCACATCATTAATATATTGTCTTGCTTGACGTTCCAGTGGTAAAGCTTCTCTTATAGCAAGAAAATGTGCTGACTTGGTCATATGATCAATAATAACCCATATTGCATCGTTCCTTCTAAGAGTCTTTGGTAGTCCCATGACAATGGCCATCGTAATATTGTCCCATTTCCACTACGACATGGGAAGAGGTTTCATGACTCCTCCAGGTTGTTCCCTTCTAGCTTTCACTTATTGACAAACTATACATCTTGACACAAAATCAGCAATCTCCCTCTTCATGTTGTCCCACCAAAAATGTTCTTTCAAGTCTCTATACATTTTAGTGATCGAAAGGTTTATAGAGAAATTGGAGCTATGAGAATAGTCTAGAAATTCCCTTTTTAGATCAGGTATATTGGGAACACAAAGTCTCTTCCCAAATTTCAAAATTCCATCTTCATACCCAAAGTCATTCAATCTCCCATCATTCACAGATTTAATCTTTTTTTGAAACACTTCATCACCAGTCTATGAACTCTTTATCCTTTCTAGTAAATATGGTCTGACAACCATTTGAAAAAGTGTCAATGTCTCACCTTCCATGGTTATTCCCATGTCATTCATCACTAGATCCCTGAAAATAGGATCCCTTTCAATTCTCATCATCTTCCAAACTCCATGATATTTTATTATCAAATCATCCGTCACCTTATTTGCCTTCCCCGGGTGGTAGTGTATCATACAATCATAATCCTTGAGTAATTCAAGCCATATCCTTTGCCTCATATTGAGTTATTTTTGTGAGAAAATATACTTCAATCTCTTATCATCATTATAAATCTCACATTTTTCACCATAGAGGTAGTGCCTTCATATCTTCAAAGCAAAGATCACAGATGCTAGTTCGAGATCATCAGTAGGATAGTTTTTGTATTGAATTTTCAACTGTCGTGATGCATAGGCAATAACCCTATCATTATGCATAAGGACATAACCAATTCCTTTCTTGGATGCATCACTATAAATAACGAACCCATCATTCCCTGATGGTAGATTCAATATAAGAGCATTGACTAATATTCTCTTCAATTCTTTAAAAAATTCTTAACACTCTTTTGTCCAAATAAATTTATCCCCTTTACGTGCGAGCTCCGTTAATGGGTTAGCCAACCGGGAAAAATTTTGGACGAAACGTCGATAATAACCTGCTAAACCAATAAAACTGCGTAACATAGTTCTACTCATAGGTGCGGGCCATTCTTGGACTGCCTTGGTATTAGAAGGATCAACATAGATTCCATCTTTAGAGATAATATGGAAAAGAAAAGAAATCTCCTGAAGCCAGAATTCAATCTTTCCAAACTTCCCATATAATTCATGTCTTCTCAGAGTCTTTAGGATAATGCACATGTGATTTTGATGATCTTTGTAACTTTTGGAGTATACCAAGATATCATAAATAAATACCACCAAAAAATCATTGACATATTCCTTGAAAACTCTATTCATTAGATCCATGAATACAGAGGGTGCATTAGTCATCCCAAAAGGCATTACCATAAACTCGTAATGCCCATACCTTGTTCGAAATGCTATCATCGGAATGTCTTCCTTCTTCCCACAAAACTGATGGTATCTAGATCGAAGGTCAATCTTTGAAAAGTATTGAGCTCCATGAAGTTTGTCAAATAAATCATCAATTCGAGGTAGGGGATACTTGTTATTTATTGTTATATCATTGATCTCCCTGTAGTTGATACATAACCTCATAGATCCATCTTTCTTTTTAACAAAAAGAACAGTGGATCCCCATGGAGAAACACTAGGGAAAATAAATACCTTATTACTCAATTCCTATAGTTGTATCTTTAGTTCAACTAATTCCGTAGTGTCCATTCTATAAGGGGTCTTCATATACAGGCCTTGATCCAGGGATTAAATCAATTTAATACAGAATTTCTCATTCTAGAGGATGTCCATGTAAATCATCTGAAAGCACATCTACATATTCTTTCACAATAGGTACATCCTTTATTTGAAAATTCCTTTTCTCACCTCAATCATTTCATTCTCTTCCTCCCCAATAATTGAATTTAGTTGAGCTACTGGGGGTGGATCTAGATAAGAATTAGGCGGTGATGATTCTACTCTAAAGATAAGGTGTTCCTTATCATCATCATAAAAAATTGTAACCTCTTTCTTCGTATAATAAATCTTCGCATCATGGTCTGAAATAAAATACATACTGAGGATTATATCAAACTCAATCATAGGTATGACGATGAGATCAGTGGATAAAGAACATTTATGTGCTCTAATGGGGACTGATTCACAAAACTTTGTTACAGTGATACTTCCCTTAGTATTTTTAAATGACAACTCCCTTGTTAAATGAAATTGGAAATATCTAATTTTTAGAGAAAATTAGTAAGATATTAAACAATGTGATGATCCTGAATCAAATAATGCATTTTCTAAACTTGAGAAAACCATTAAATTAACTACCCCCACATCTTTCGGAGCTTCTACCTCAACAGTAGTGATAGAATAAGCTTGGCCTTGATCCCTTGGCCTTTCCTGAGGTAAGATCCCCTAACACATAGAACATTCATTTTCATAATTTCCCATCTCTTTGCAATTGTATCATTCAACATTGGTAGCTTTCTTTTTCCCCTTACATTCACGAGCTTGGTGCCCTTTTTTCACCACACTTGTAACAGACTCCCATTCCTTTTAAGCATGTACCGAGGTGTTTCTTCCAATATTTACTAGAGGATGGATATTCCAATTTTCCCTTATTCCCCTTATTTCCATTCCCAGATCGATCAGCAGATCTCTTCTTCTCTTTCTTTGCTTTAAAGTCATAAGACATAGAGAATTCCTTTTCTGTCTTGATAGCACATGAGACAATGTTTTCGTACGATGAGAAGGATTGTGAGACTAATGCTCAACGGAGAAATAGTTTTAACCCATAAAAGAAACTATCAATCATAATTATTGGGTTGCACATATAATCTCCAGCATACCTTGCTAACCTCATAAAGATAGCCTCATACTTTTTGACATTCTCATCCTCCTTTTGTCTCAGACTCAAAAATTGACTTTCCGTATCTGCTCGATGGTCAAAAACAAAGTATTTTTCAAAAAAAATATCTTTTAACCCCCTCTATTCCATATTTAATACCTCATAAGCTTCCTTCATGTTTTGAATCAATGAACACCATTGATCGGCATCTCTAGTGAGGTGATAAACTTCCATGACAACCGTTTCCCTTTCACTACTCCCTAAAGCCTGAAATATTTTCTCTAGGGAACTTATCCATTGCTCAGCTACTAAGGGATTTTTAATCCCATTTAATGTTGGTGGTTGTCACCTCATGAAGTGATCTATCATTGATCCTCCATGCTGTGGATTAGGGTGCTCCATACGGGTAAGGTTATTATTTATAACCTGAGTGCGTTGTCCCAGTATAGTGATTAGTTGATCAGCACCAATTGCATCACCAGCTCCACTATAATTATCTTGAGACGGAGGGAAATCCCTACATGAAGTGCATGCATTTATATAGTTTCTATTTCTTCCACTAGGTTCCATTTCTAAACAATGGCATAAACTAGATCAGTTGATGAATCAAAATACATAATTCCATACTTATAAAATAGTTAACATATATTGAAATATTTATGGATGTAATCCATAATCAAAAAATGTTTTCATTGAGGACGTATATACTCATAAACCCTTCATAATGATTTGTAATAAAAATGAGAGTTATCCTAAGCATATCCCCCGGGAGTTTCATAACCAAGAGTGCAGCAAGGCGCATTGTCATGCACCAGTTCTTGTTCGAGTCTAGCTCAAAGCGGTGTTTTCAGGTTTTACCCCGAGTTACATTTGTGCCAGAGCCACCTCTACCTGCTCGTATCCAGATAGGGATGTATGGCTAAAACTCACAAAATCTATACAATATTAAATTCTAGGAAGTTCTTCTATACTAATCCGCAAATTACATCTTAAATCTATGTGCTATAGTTAGAGTTTATCTAAATCTAGCTTCCATGGTTTGTAATAAACATCCTATGATAAAAAATTTAATGCCCCGAACCTAGTTACCCAGAGTCGATGCATTATTACATAACATTGGCATGATCACAAGAAATATCAAGCCTCAAAAGACCAATTACCTTAGTAGTCTTGGAAACAATAGATATATTCATAAGTCTTACATTATATCATAAACTCAACAAAACTACAAAAAACTATTTTCCTCATAACCCATCATACTATCCCTATAGGTAATTCATAAATTACTTCTTCACATCCAGGGAAAAATAAAACATTGAAAGGGGTGAGCTGGGATGCTCAGTAAGGATAACAATATAGCAGAAACTTTCTTATATAAGCATAAAAATTTAAGGTAATGTATAACTAAAACAAAAGCCTTTTAAACATGAACTTCAGCATAATATGGAAAATATAAAATGATATATTTCCATTTACTTATTCACATGGATATTTTACTAGTCGAATAATCAAATGCAATATCAATAACCACTTTCATAATGATGCAATGCATAATGCCAGACTGTCATAACCACATAGGCAAGGCCTTGTGCCAAGGATACAAATAAAATCTTGTCAAGGCCTTATGCCAAGACACCAATTTGTCTCATGAAACCTACTGATTCATCGAGAAGCTATAGCGGGATCCACCCGTCATTTATTAAGTCCAATGTGTTCCCCATATGAACAGGTTTAAACATAACATAAACATTCGTATTAAAACTACCATAAGAAATGTCAATACATTCTTTCTAAACCATGAAGGGTATAAAAATAACACATCCACAGTTGAACATATTATAAAACCATCAATACAATATGGAAGTTTTGTATCATAATAAACAAACTCCAAATAAAATTAAAATCTATCAAAGGATGTTGACATAGATGAAATGAAAACACTTTTTAGATAAATATATCTTTCTATTTTGAAATCATTTAAGAGTCATATATTAATAAAATAAAACATTTTTTTTGAAAATATTCTTATAAGAATGTAACGAAAGATTTGACGACTTTATAATGGTGGAAAATAGCCGCACCCGCCATATATGTTAAAAAAACATTCTTAACTTAATTCTGTCGAAAAGGTTTAAAAGGACCTTGTTTGGAAAAAAACAGAAATATTCCTTAATAAACTTGTTATAAAAAGTCTACAAGGGTATAAATTAATTTATCCTATAGTTTTGAAAATAGTAAGAATGATTTGTAAAACATTTTTATGAATCATGGATGTGGATGATAAAGAGGTCCCAGTAGATAATTATGTATAAACAACCTCGGATATTGAAGAGATTCTGAAATAAACCCTTACCTTGTACTTTTACTTTGTTGAGGTTAGGTTAACCTCCTTTATAATGGTGAAATAATTTTTATTAAATTATACAATAATCATACACATTAATATGATATCATATATGATCTTTTAACATTGATTTGTTAATAATATCTTAGTATTATCGTTGTTTCGGGTGTTAACTTACACATTTTCTTTTATATGTTTTGTTACGTAAACTGTGTTTTTCCGGGATAGGTTGTATCTTATTCATATCCATAATGATATCAAGTCCTTAAACATTATTTTTAAATCATCAAATGATAATTATACTTGAATGGATACGATGGAGAATGAATCTCATCGTGTTCGTGGAGACGGTAGTAGTACGTACGCACGAGTGACAATATCATTCTTTTGATATTAAAATAATATATAATTGGATGCTATATCATATATACAGAATCATTATCATGTTATATTTATTATTTACAGGAATTACGCATCATTATTATACCCATCCAAATAATAATTTATTGAATAACAATTACACCCCGACGTGGTGACGGTAAGCCGTACGTACGCACATATGGTGACATGTCATTCAAAAGATGGATAGAATACTGAAAATGGTTGTAAAATATTTATAATAAAATCACATTATATATAAGATACTAGAGTTTTTATTTTTTAATGGTAATAATAAATAAAGTAGAATTTGAAGAAGAAAGGAAGTTGAAAAAGGGTGGTGGAAACATTACCTCTTCTTCAGGTTGTTCTTTTTGATTTGATCAAAAGGGCTCCATAGGTTGGATTTCCGATCAAAATAAGGCCTCTAGGTTGCAGTGAGGGAAGTTGATAGAGTATTTTGGAAGGGATTGGCCGATCCAAAAGGCTTTGAATGTGTGAATTAGTGAGAAGGTGGAGTTTCCTTTTATAAGAGGGGTGAGAGGAACCTTTGGAAAAGCTAGAAATATTATTTTATAATAAATTTATATTCATTTGATAATGGCTCAAAAGTGGATTATTTAAAGGTTAAAGTGGGTATGGGTCGAACACCACTCAACCAATATAATTTAGACAGGTTTGGGTCATTATATTAATCTTATCGTTTAGTTATAACTCTTAGTTAATTAGTTTGACACTTACCATGTCACTTTGTATTTTTGATATAATATAGTTAATAAACATACTATATAACTCCAAGAAACCCCCAAGTGGTCCATTAATGATACAAATATTATTATATAAGTCTCTTTCTAGAACCATATATTTTTAGGAATGGAATATAAATTAATAATATAATATTTGTTTTAAAAACTCTTTTATTACAATTTTGACACTATTGGGTATTTTGTTTTTGATAAATTCATAACAAAATTATTACTTCGAAAAAAATTTATATAATCAATCCTAATATTTCATATAAACCTATAAAATTATTTTAATTCATTAAAAGTCTCAATGTACATTTATTTTGATATTTATAATATCAAGTAATTTAATATTTAATTAATTTATTAATTACTACATCAACATTGTGTCATAAATAAATTAAATTATTTAAAGTCTAAAAATTATAAATTAAATTTGATTATGTATGAAATCTTTTAATATTTCTAATTAATAATTACAATGTAATTTATCTTATGTATAACCCTATATTAAAAATGTTTTAATAAATAAACATTGATTTTAAATCTTTTAACTCTTATTTGAATTAAATAATAATAAATGTCCTAATCTATTCCAAGTGGACCAAAATGATAATATTTTGTTCCTAATGTTGTTTTTCGTCTATATACACTTGTATAATAGAATTAGGACATGTGTTAGGGTAATATTAATATCATTTTTACAGTTAATTACCCTATTTATTTTTAACCGTGGTAAATAAATGAAAAACGTTACTATTCACCAAAAATTATTTTCATCTCAATGAACCAAATTTTACCCCTTTATATTAACCGTGTCTCTCGGATTTTTGAAATTACACTCACAGAAGCTGTAAAATTAAGTTTTATGTGAATTTCCAAATTCTCCTAGGAGGTGGGTAAAAGACGGTTAAAAGATCAATAAAATTTTTATATATCAAAAATTATTCTAAAAAAACTCCAATGAATTACATTGAAAATATATAGGTATTATGTATATATTTTTACCTTAATTAAATTTAAATAAAATAAAAAATTATTTAAATAAAAATTCGGTTTTAAACTATTACTCAATATTTTTTCTCTATTTATCAAATTTTTTTTGTTTTCAGAAAAATACCAAAATTTCACCCTAGGATAATTTCAATATTCCGAATCAAAATATGAGGTCCATTTTGAAAGATAAAATTTATAAAATTTTAAAAAGTGGGTATTACTATTCTTAATGGCTAGTTTGATTGGTTGTGGTGTGTGCGTTAGAACTCGAAGTTGCGTACAACACACGCTACAGTATTATTCAATGGAAAGCATACTGTGAAAGCTTGGGGTGTTACACATTTTCCCTTTTAAGATCCTTAATCACATTGGAGTAGTGGCCTATCGACTAGAACTCCCACCAATCCTATCTCAAGTACATTATGTATTTTATATATCACTATTGAGGAAGTATATACATGACCCATTACAAGTACTCAGTCCTGAGGTTGTACCATTGGAGAATGAACACTCATATGAAGAGAAGCTAGTGAAAATCAATGATTTTAGGGAAAACGCTGTACAAAAAAGTCAACGACCCTTGAAAATTTGTTGTGGTGTTACCAAAAGATTGAAGAAGAAACATGAGAATTAGAAGAAGTCATGAAGTAGAGTTACCCTCATATTTTTAGTGTGGGAAACAGATATTTCAAGGGAAAAATTTCTTAAGGGGGGAATATTGTTATGACCAAAACTTTTGTTAAGGAAAATTCATCTTGATCTAATTAAATGTATTATTATGTAAAATTGTTATATAACACATATTCACCTCCTTGGTTCTATTTTTTTGGATCCTAAAATACCATTAAGAACTACTACCATTTCTAATATAGTCGTTGAATAGTTCCCACATGATTTGAATAAATATAGGGCTTTAACAAATATAGTATACTCATACATAGAAAGCGATGTCCTCACCCAAGAAAAATTAATCCATACGAAGGCCACTTGTCAGAGCATGAAAATGAGGTAGCATCACTCATCTTTTCTCTTGACCAAGCCCAAGCCAATCTTGAATAGGTTATGCAAGAGCAGAACTGCTTATGGGATAAGTGAATGTTAATAGAGATTACCACCTGAGCGATGTTATCTGATCCTCCCCAAGAGTCTGTCACCATAGTAGACCTTACCCTTTTGACTTATATGACTATTTTAAGGGGTTATGTAATATGTCCTTAGCACTATGATTTTTTGCATTATTTTTGTATAAAGAATATACATTCATTTTATTATTATTAAATTGTAAATAGTTATTAAAGAAAAAATAGTATTTTTGTTAGTTATGATTCAATTAACAAATATATTTTAATAAATTAATGTACTTTTTAATATAAGAATATTTTAATATAATATTATTTCTAAATTACTTCTTATTAAATCTAAATGATCTTATTATTTTTATGAATACAATTGTGATTTTTATTAAGGTTTGGAAGCTATTTTTTGTCAAAACAAATTAATTTTTGAAAATGTTAGTTTATATTTTAAAAGTAAAAATTTACATATTTAGAATACTATTTAGATAAAACAAATATTATTTTTTGAATAAGGATTTTGAAATTATCCAACTATCTATTTTTCATAATCTTCTGTGAAATTCAATTTTTTGGGTAAAAATTAAATACGATTTAAATATATAATGTGATTTATGACTTCATAATGACCCAAAAGTGATGTAATAAAATACTATAAAAGGTTTATTGGGCCAATATATTTTTTTTCATTTAAAGAAAATGTGATTTTAGATTTTTTGGGTTTATTTTCAAAAACATACTAGACCCTCCAAGACATATAAAACATCTTATCATTTTAAAATGATATACTTGAGTGTGTGACTCATCTCAAAATTGGTAAGAAAAATATTTTAATAATTTCTGAAATTGGACATATAAAATAATTTTTTTCCAAATTAAATTGGAAAAAACCATAAGAATCCCAATGGGTCAGGTTGTGGTTTTGATTAGTTTAATGTGTTGTGTCCAAAATGTAAATAATAATGAATCCCCCCTCTTTCTTATATAAACCCACATAATATCCCACTTCTGTTCACAAAACACCCTTGGATCACGTCTCTATGCATCCCACCTCCCTCTTAAATCCTTCGAAGGATCCCAAATCTCCAATTAAGCCTCTCTCATTCCCCTCCCAAACCTTTTGTTTCACACTTCCATGTATGGGATTTCATTCTTTCTCATTTTTTCTAAATTTATTTATGTTGTTATTCCCAATTATTTCCAATTAGAAATTTTGGGGTATGATTTTTAACCTCCCCTATACTTCCCTCCATATGATTGAATGATTTTATACTCATTTATCTCTCATTAATACCTCCCATGTACAGCCGTTACCATACTAGAAATTTTATAAGGGATTTCTTCCTCTAATTTTTCCATGTTTCCTTATATTTTTATACCATTATATTATTAATTACAAATGTTGTGGTATGATTTCAAAACAACTCTATACTTACCTAGTTATGTTTTAATGATGTGATATCACTTTTAATATTATTAACTCCTCCCATGTACACCTGTTACAATGCCAAAATTACTTAAGTGATTTATCTCTCCTCCTTTACATTCTAGAGACTATTTTGTTTTATGAATCTAAATTACCTTACATATATTGTGACATTAATTTATTTGACCCCCTTAATATTCATTTCATGGAAATATTATGAGACACCTTTCTCTATAATCAATGATTTTTATGAATTATTACATCACATCATTATGTTGCTGAAGTTGCACTGCAATTTTCCAAGACAAAATCGTCGTGTAGTGAATACCATTCCAATTTTTCTATCAAGAGTATTCACCTTTATGAAAATTTACATATTTATTATAGTGTTTCATATATGAATTTTTCATTAATTTATTGTGGAATAAATGATAATGTTAAATAATCCATTTTATATGATCAATCCGGCCCACTTATTCATTAAATGAAATAATTAAGAAGGGTGTGCCCTGATAGGACTCCAATGCCTTGGGTAAAGATTAGTACCATGTTAAATCATGTAAAATGATGGTTTACTCATGATAATTGAATTTAAATGAGGGTTTCTGCATGATTAATGTGAAATGAGCCTTGAATCATGCTAATATTATGTTAAATGTTGTTGCCACATTTCCATATCATGATAATCATGCTATATCGTGAATTGTTTTTTCATGTTTCTATTATGATCCATTGATATTCCTATTATCTATGATTTACCTTATTCATCATGTTATTCTATTTTTACTCCATTACTGGACTTTAAATCTCACCTTTTTCTTATGCATTTTGTCAGGTTATCCCAGGGAATGCTAAGTACAAAGGAATGTTATGGTCATGTAAAATAATTTCTCAATAAATATGTTGTGTTATTTGTTCTAAGTTGTTATGGAATGTTCGTAATCCCCAAAGACACTTGACCTCTCGATCTTTTATTTTGTATCAATGGAAACTTTTATATATTAAATCATGTTTAAGTGTGTATTAAAGAGCTAGGTTGTTATAACCTATCCCCTCAATGCTAGTCGAAAGCCTCCAGAATTTTGGGAGACACGCTTGAGGTTATGTGGCCATCTAGACATAGAGCACTATTAGGTGGATTTTGGGATGAAGACGGTAAAATGTGATAACATAGGAATTTACTTTTCTAGATCTATTTAATATTTTTATACAATATAAAGATGTAGAAATGTAATTGTATTTGGTAATAATATGTTCCCAAGATTAGAAACACCACGTTTAGGGAAAAGCCAAATTGCCTCGAATTGAATGGTGATTTTTGGATTTTGATCTCTCAAAGTTATTTCAATTTAACCATTTGGTGATTCCCTTGTATGTTATTATTATTATTGATAATATTTTGGTTATATTAAGTTATAAAACAATGAAACAAGGGAATACCATCTCATGCATCATATAATAACTTCCTAGAATGACATTCTATACATTCTTTCCATGAAATTTTGGATCATTACTAATTTCATGTTTTTGTGAAAGGTACCATGATAGATAGTCCTACTATTGTGATTGATTTATTGGTATACGGTATGGTTTGATTTAGATGGAAGGGAATATTTGTTCCCTAAGGTGTATGGTTCCTCTTGAATAGGAATTTAGTGGATCATGCTTCAACCTTATATCGTACAGTGATAATATTTCCTCTATATGGATGCCAAGATTTTATTCGTAGGGGTTATAGGCCCCCATGGATCAAAAATTATAACACTATTGGGATACCCTTTAATAAGGTATTGTGATAAATTATAAATTAGTTTCAATTCTAGATATGATTGTGAACTCAGTTAAATTTAAAATTAATGTGGAATGAAAGTTGTATTGAAATTTCATTGGTAGTGAACTTGAATAGATCTAAACATAGTAGTGAAATTTTTGGTAGTATCATTCACTATTCTAGACATAGACATATCCCATGGTTTAGGATTTGGGGTAATAGTTATAGGGTGATTTTGGAATATCCTTTTTGTTTTACACTTTTGAGTGGTGACCTTGAGATTGATATTAAATTTAGGTTTATGAAAGAATTTGTAGAGTCGTTCCACCATAAAGACCTCTAAATTTATTCCAAGATGTTGGGGATGATCACTCCCCAGAGTTGGTAGGAAATGGGATACCAGTGGATCCTCTTGTTGTGCTAGTTGTGGCACCAACTGTTATATCATACGTAGATGTTGATTCACAATTCCATGAAGGCTTTATGAGATTTATGCAAACCTTCTAGAGAGCACCATATCCTGTCACATCTATCGATGAGCTGATATTAGTGTTCCCAAAATAGTATACACTGAAATTATTTGGTGACAGAAGACCACAAGAAGCATATTCTTAGCAAGAGGGCATGATTTCGATCATCGAGCATCTAGATATTCCTCTTGAAAGGATGGTAGAGCTTGTGACCTATATACTGCATGATTGTGCAATGAGATGGAGGGACATGGTTACTTAGTAATGGATTCATTGTGATGAGGAATGGGGAGACTTTTAGGAAGTCCTATATGACTATTCCTATATCGAGATGCTGAGGGATGATAATGATAAGGATTTTATGCATCTGGATCAGGAATTTTTTTTGTGATGGACTACTCAAACCATTTTACTGAGATCCAGTGGTTCACACCTATTCTTATGGGTGATGATTTACCGAAGTCTAGGTGGTTTAAGGATGGTATCAATTATAACATCCAATAATAGGTGAATTCATTTAGGATGACTACCATTCCTACTATGATTAATCAGACACTGATCACAAAACAAAACATGTGTGAGTTCAGAGGTGCGACTTAGGGTGGTTTAGCACCTAGATCTAGCACTGTCTCATCTAGTAGTAGGAATCATAATCTAGAGAATTCTTGTGGGGATAATAATAGTCATAACTTATTTTTAGGTAGTTAGGTGAGCTGATACTAGTGTGGTAGGATTGGTAATATGAATTCATAGTGTCCTAAAGACCTACACGAGTGAGGATATTGTAGAAAGATGGTCCATCTTCATTATTTTATAGAACATTTCTACCAGAATCTAGAGAGATAGGGTGTGCACTATCTCTACATTCATGAGGATGGTCAACATATTTTTACCAATCATGGAACTAGAATGCATCGGGCCATTCAGGCTAAGGTGGTGGTCATGGCCATGGCTGCAAGACCCCATGTTCTTAGAGACAGTTGGTTAGATTAGCTCAGGGTATCTAGGAAGTGTTTATGGGTCATGATAATGGCAAAAAATATGCATTAAAATAGAACCAGATAGAGAATAAATCAAAACCATCTTCTATAAGAGGTACAATTATCATAGCCTCCATTTTAGCTTCTGCATTTTTTTGATACAATGGATTCTTATATTTCATTATTTTTCCGGATGTAGTGAACCTTGAGCTCAGTTGTTTTATTTATAATGATGTTATTATTCTAGTTACATCATTAGGGATTAGAACAATAGTTGTGAGTATGTCCACAGAATCCCCCTTGAGATCTTTGGGTGTCACGTCGTATGGGACCTCTTTGTCTTGGAGTTGTCTAGATTCAATGTCATTCCCCAGATGTACTATTTTGTTCCCTTTTGAGCCTTTTTTTACTATCACTGCATAGTGAGTTCTATGTCACCAGAAGGGATATCGTTTATGCACAAGGGTGAATGGAATGTGCAGGAAAGATGAGAAGGACCCAAGCATCATGGGTTAGGTATGATGATAGCCCAGATTGTGAGGTTTTGTCTTTATGAACCTGGTAAATGTCAGATGGATTTTCCTCCAGTAGTGTATCGTTTAAGGAATGTTTTCCTAGAAAACATCACAGATTTACCTTCAGTGATTGAGGTGGAATTCTTTATCATGATAATACTAGGAGATGCACTGGTATCCATCCCTTTACACAGGATGGATATGACATAGTTGCAAGAGCTCAAGAGGCAGTTAGTGGATGTGGAATCTAAGTGTTTCATCTGACCCCGTACTTCTCTATGGGGTTCACCATCCCTTTTGGAAAAATATTAGATTGTACCCTCAAGATATGGGTGTATTATCTTAAATTGATCCATTTTACAGTTAACTACTAGTATCCCTTACTATTAATAGATTATATCATCGACTATCTCTATAGATATTTTTTATTCTCAACGATTGACATGTGATCTAGTTATCATCAGGTGCATGTAAGATCATCATACATACCTCAAAAAACCTTTTGGAACTTGTACAGTTTGTATGAGTATATTGATATTCCACTTGGTCTCACGAACGTGACAAAAATTTTCTTGGAATTGATGGTCCATATGTTCTATTATTGTCTTCATTAATTTTAATTGGGTTTCTGGAAGATATATATATTTTTTGTATTCTCATAATCAAAATGACCATGCCACACATCTTGAGATCCTTTTGAGTATTGTGATACAGAAGGCGTTATATGATCAACTCACAAAGTGACACTTCTGGATGGATCATATTAACTTCCTAGGATGAATCATCTCCTAGGAGGATGTATCTGTGGATCCAGAGAAGAAGAGAGAAGTATTTTCTTAGGATCATCCCAATAACGTCTTAGAGGTGTAGATTTCCTGAGGGATTAATGGTTACTACTGGTGGTGCATACACGTAATCTCATGTTTAGCATCACCATTGACCATATTTTCTAAAAATGTTGTGATGTATGTTTGGTTATATTCATGTGAGATGTCCTTTCAGAAGTTGAAATGGAGATTGAATTCAGTGTTGAAACTGATTTTCTGAAAGTCAGAAATGAGTTACCCTATGTATTGTGATGCATCGATTATTGGTATTGGAGAAGTTCCTTTATAGGGTCATTGATTCATCTTGTATATATATTGGTAGTTGTGGTCACATGAGAGAAATTACTCAAAAAACAATATTTAATTGTTTTCATTTGTTTACACATTACAATATTGGAGACGTTACTTACTGGGAGAGTGTTTTTGTGTTTCACACAGACTACAAAAGCCTCACAGATATTTTTACTCAGTTTTATTTTAATCTTATACAAAAAAGGTTGGTGGAATACCTTCATTATTTCAACATTGAGATAGCCTATGTTCCTGGAAATGGATAGGAAGTGTCTGATGCATTGAGCTTGAAGACTCAGTTTCATGCATTGTAGCAGGACAATAGCGATTGGAATCTTATAAAGATGTTCTCTGAGATTCATTTAATTGTGAATGATATTTAGGGATAGAAGTTTCATTCCTAATTAGATGTTACCTATACCCTACTGGATAATGTGAGGATGAGGAAGCTTTCAGATTCCAATGGCCTAGTTCTACGAGAGAGTGTGGAAGGTGAGGACCCTCTTTGTTGTTGAACCATAAGAAAGGATGGAGTTCTGGGATTACATGGTCTTTTGTGGGTTTTAGTATACATTATAGAGGACCTAATGAAGGATTTTCAAGCCTCTTAATGGGAAACACATTCTGGTTTCAACAAGATGTATCATGATTTACATCATTAGTATTGGTGTCTAGGTATGAATAGAAATGTATATTGCTTTCCCTTGAATAGTTCTACCAATCACTAGGTGAAGGAATAACACCAACGAACATCTGGTCATTTTAAAGTAGAAACCCATTCCTTAGTGTAAGTGGAATTTTGTTGTGATGGATTTCATGACGGGTTTACAGATGTCACCTTAAGGTAATGATGTCGTTCGGGTTTTCATTTATAGTCTCATGAGGGTTGCACATTTATTATTGACCATGGAATCCTTTAGTGTTGATAATATTTGGAGGTTGTACTTCCATGAGATGTCGCATTTTCATGGGGTCCCACATTCTATCATTTCAGATTGGAAAGCCTGATTTACATCATTTTTTAGGCAAGGGCTACACAGGGCACTGGGTACACGGGTGATTCTGAGAATGAATTTCCACCCATAGAGAGATTGTCAGTAAGAGTGCATGATTCAGATTCTTGAGGAAATTCGTTAGGATTGAATCCTAGATTTTAGGGGTTCTTTGGAGAGGGATATAACTACATTAGAGTATGATTATAATAATAGTTTCTCAGATACCATTCAGATGAAACATTATGTGGTTTTGTATAGTAGGCCATACCAATAACCCCTATGTTGAATGGAGGCAGGAGAGGAAGCTGTGATGGGATCTCATCTTTTCTAGGAGACCGCTGAACATGTTTAGTTGATTTAGAAGTGGACGGTTATTGTGTAGTCTCACAAAAAATCGTACTATAATCACTACAGATGACCATTGGTCTTCATGGTTGGGAATATGGTATTTCTATGTGTTTCACAGAGGTTGGGACATAAGAGGATCAAGAGATAGGGTGGCATTTCACCAAGATATTTCGGGCAGTTTGAAATTCTTGAAAGGGTCGGGGCAGTTGAAAATCAGTGGATGTTACCTCAGTGGTACTAGGTTATTCATGATATCTTTAATGTCTTTCAGTTATGGTTATACTATTCATTATAATCTTAGGATTTTTTTCCCATGGAGTTTGATTTATAAGAAAAATCGTACTTTGAAGAGCATCCTATAAGAATTATGGATCGTAGCATAAAGGTTCTCTATGGCTGGTATGTTTCTTTAGTACAGATGATATGAAAGCATGGTTGAGTAAAATATGAGACAGGGAGAGGGAGGTTGATGTCCGATCAAAGTGGCCATAATAGTTCCTAGATATTCTTCCACCACCCTTGGAATAGAAATTTAGGGGTGAGTTTATTTAAGGGGGTGAGTTTGTAAGAACCCAGTTCTTCTTGGAGGTACAAAAGTCATGTTTTCTATAATTTTCTTACTTAAATGATTACATATTACTTTATAATGATGCCTGATAAGGTCATGGAAGGGTCAAGGGTGTTTAGGGCCTGTTGGAAGCCCAGAATCCAACTCTATGAGAGTTTTGAGCTTGCCTCATGATTAGGAGAGACAGTGTGGGCCATCCCGCATGGTTAATCTAATTGTGTAAGAGGGGGCTGTAGCTTCCACACAGTTTTTGGGAACTGTGTGGTAGAAGTTTCATGCTTGTGCATGAAGTATGAAAAACTAATGTCTCTTGATTGAGAGTTCAGTATAGTTATGATTCAATTATACATATCATGCGTAGTAACCGTGTGTGTGACCATGTATCTTAAAGGAATTTGTGTATGGTTTTTTCACAGTTAGATAAACCATGTGCAACAACTATGCACCTAGATATTTTGGGTAAAATAATGATTTCCCATATTATATTTTAAAATTAAAATTTATTCCCCACATTCATAACACAATAGAGAGGAACTGAGGGAGATCCTCCTTAGAACCTATTCCCCATTTTCAGATCCCCACTCTATCTGAACTCATAATAGATCATCGTTCGTCTCCTTAGATTCACAATGGAAACGACTCAATTATTTTTTTATCCTTTCTTGATTCTTCTAGATTTAAATTGATCAATTTTTATTTAATTTAATATGCTATAACATACCATTATACATCCATTCTGCAGATTTCTCCCAAACCAGGGTGAATTAGATATTGATACTAGATGAGTTATCTAGCACAAGTCTATGGTAGGTGGTCTCATTCCTTTTACTAATTGTCAAGATGTTTATATATTACAGGGTTTCGCACACCCATTTTTTGGTTGTCACAATGAATTATAAATTGAAATTATTGTTTCTTATTGTTTTTTTGGTAATTAATGAGGTGTTTCAAAGTAGGTATTATGTTGTATACTTAGAATAGGGGCCGCCCCATGGGTGATTTCCCTTGGATGACTTGTTATGGCCATTTGGACTAAAATTTTTATAACAAATTCCTTGATTCATATTTTTAGGTTGTTAAAAATTATTTTTATTATTAATTAGAATTTTAATCATCTTAAATTATTACTATATTACCTATGGGTTTGAGATTAATGATTTGTTTGTATCCCCTTGTTATGTATGTAAAATCTTAAGCATGTTTGGAATTTGTTTCTCCAATTCTTAACCTTCCCACATAAGTTAGGTTTTGTTAATGCGTTGTAATGGTTTAGATTACATGTTTGGCCTGTGATATGAAATATTTCCATGTGAGTAAGGTTAGGCCATGCCTTAGAGGTTAGTCCTAGTTGAGACTCACCTTAGTGGTGAGACGTATGTTGGATGCTTCTGGTGATGACCCTAGCATGTCTAATTAATTGTTAACTTGAACCTATTATGATGAAATAGTAATTAGCCTTGTTTTAACCATGAAATTAGATTATAATTCGATGGAAAATTTAATGTAAATAATGTTCCATGTTCCTTGAGTGAACTTTGGATTCAATTTAGAATGGCTCGGATGAGCTCAATGTTTTTTTATAATTAATATATGAGGGAACTATGGACCCCATGAATGGGCTCATAGAGGATATAAACTAAATTCTGAGTGCATCATGGATCCTAATAGGATTCCATGGATGAGTTAAAGTGGTAGGGAAATGTCTTGAGTGATATATGGGGCTCCCTTTAGGATTGCCACAGATAGGCTTAGTTGATATTGACTTAACACAACTAGAGTTATACTGGGATCCTATAAATTTTCAAGAATAGGCTTGTATGGTGTTGTTGAATTTTCACCTCCAGTGATACTTGAATTACATCTCATGAATTTCAAGGACAGGATTAGGATATATTGTATATTGAAATGGTTTATTATGCATATGTAAATCCAAAGAACAAGCATGCATTTGTTGTGATTACTGCTATACTGGGGATGCTGGGATTAGGCCGGATATGGAAACATAAGAATTTATATGTAATTGAGCTGTCAATTAAATGAAATGGAATGGAAATTGAAACTAGTTATTGTAGAACCATTTTCTTTTGATGACTCCATGTTTACATTTTTCACTTTTGTAAAATTATTATTATATATATTCAATGATAGTATGGCATAGAACATGGGTGGTTACCTACATGGATTTTGTCTCACACCTTATTTGGGTCAGGCTTGGGGCCCAAACAGATTATATGATTACAGGTGTCGATAATTGAATGTGACCACATATAGGTATTTGATATGTTATTTAGGTGTAAGAGAGCATATTACCAAGCCGAGGCTTGTGATTATTTTGATATTCTATTACCCGATTTTTTTAAATTTGGTACAAGTATTGTAAATGACTATAGTGTGAACTATTTTGGATATTTTCTAGAACATGTAACATGTAACATCATATTGTTCATGATATGACATATGGTAATATATACTGCAAGTACATAGAGGTTTACTATTAATGTTTGATATTCCTACTTCTTATATTGAGATGTTATTGTTTCCATTGTGTTACACTCTGCTAATGAGTTAATAGTATCCCTAATATCACACATAAGACCTCGCTACTAGTTGCTAGCCACAGGAATTTGGGGAGATATTCTTATGTGGATGTGGCGAACCAGACAGAGATAAATATTGTGTGGCTTCTGAGTTCGGGATGACACATTGACCACAATATTATTTCATCATAAATATAATCATAAACATTACCCCTAAATTATGAGATTACAAAATAAAATATTTAAGTCTTTACCATTTTGGTAACTTTTAAATCCATTTCCCATGAATAAATATAAATAAATATAATTTAAAAAAAATGATTACAAATAAATTAATTTTGTTTCATGTAAAATGTTATTTATATAATATTTGTAAAAAAAGATAGGTGAATAACTTAATGTTATCTTTTAAAGAAGGGTAATTGAGACACTATCAAGTACTGATTTGGAAAATTTTGAACAGTAAACCCTATGAAAGAGAGATCATAAAATTGATATTTCAATAAAAATAATTTTAAGTATATGTGTCATAAAATAAGTTCATGGTACGTACATAAACAACATAAAATTAACACATGGTGAATTTGACATGTGTCTCATAGAAAAGTAAAAGAGAGATGAAAAACACCTATCATAAGTCTCAACTTCCTTAATATTCATTTGAAACTCTTGTATAATAAAAATATGTTCATTATAATAATTTTATAGAAATAAAATTCAATTTATCATAAAATATATTATTTAATTTTGTCAATTTATTACCCATTTATTACCAATTCTATGTTAAAGAACTTTTTTGGTAACAATTGCTTTATTTTCAATTTGTGTTTTGATTTTATATTTTTGGCCCTATTACTTTTATATTATTTTAAAAATAACCAATAAAATAATGAAATAAAAATAATATATATATATATAAATTTTAATTTTAAAAATAGTAATTAATGATGATTTTTGAAAAATTTCGTATGTTATGATCATAGAGATGGTAGGATGTACGTACGTGCGTGTAACATTTCCATTTTTAATGATCATTATGGAAGTGTTGTACATAATATATTATATTTAAATAATTATAATTATATCATAAACACTATTTTATTTATTTAAATATACATATACATATCATCCAAATGGTATTATAATGAAAAGTGAGTCACATCAATATGTGAAGGTGATAGTCCACACAAACACGAATGATGTTATCATCTTTCATTCAATGAAAAAGTAAAAAATAAAATGAAATATCATAATTTATGAATGATAAAAATGTTATTAATATCATATTTATTAAATTTATATCATATATATATATATATATGAAATTTATCGTTATTATCTTCCATGTTAATCGTTAGTGAAAATAAATCACATCATTTCATGAGGCAGTAGTCCATCATACACACGAGCGTTGTTATCACATCCCTTTAGAATGGAATGTAAAATAGTATATATGATATGATAAATATATATGTATATTTCTTTTTTAAATATCATATATAAACTTTCTATTTATCAGCATACACAACTGGGATAGGCGGTAATTGGAAAAAGAATGACATCAGTTGGCGAGGTGGTAGTCATCCGTACACACAAATGATTATTTCGTAACCCATTTTATGAAATTTGATATTATTATAGGTAATTAAATTAATATAACAAAATATAATTATTTTTAATATAGTAAGGTTATTATATTATCATTTCTAACAAGAATTCCAGGGCGTGGAGGAACAAATAAAATAAAATCCTCTTTGAATAACAGTACTTCTACTTTAGGAAACCTATATAGGTTTGCACCAAAAGAATTCCTAAGTGGGGTTTCATAAAAAAAGGACTCTAGGATGAGGGTATGTATGTTTGGATGATATTTTATTATTTATTATATTAACCAAAATGGTTTTATGGGGTAAATGATAGAGGATAGTGGGTGTCCTTTTATATGCAGGTGAGTGAAACACTTTTAATTATTTAAATGAAAAAGTTGTAATAATCATTCCCCAAAGATAAAAAATGGTGTATTATCATTAATTATACATTAAGGGGTATAAATATTTCCATAAAATTGTTTTTATATATTATTTTATACCATTTAAAACATTTTTATTTAGGTTTAACCCCATGTAATCTAAATTGTACCTTAAAAAAATTATTTTTATTTATTTCCATTAATCAATTTGGTTGAAAAATTATGTTTACCTTATTAAATAAAATGAATTATCTTGATTAAAAATACAATATCTATTTTTCTAAATTCAAATAAAAAAAATGGAAAATGCTTTTTAGAAACTAATACTGCATACTCGATGTGAATGTGTGGTTTCAAATAGAAAATGTTCAAATGTTTACAAATCTTTTATATCAAATTTCAATATTAAATTGACTATAGTTATCTAAAATGGATTAATACACACAATGACAGATATATATAAATATATATATTTGAGCTAAAATTAAATTATAAAAAATTATAATATAATTTAACATCTTAAATAATTTAAATGAAAATATATTTTTCAATTGAAATTGTGTAATTTTCACTATTCATAATTTGTTTTCCAAAAAATCTATAGTATTAATCCTAATGTAATTTTAAGATTATTATTTTAAAAATGAAATTTATTTCATGAAATAATTTTATTTTTATGTTTCAAAAATTAATTTTAAAATAAGTTCACAAAAAGGTGACAAAACTTCCTATAAAAAATATAAAGGTTTAAGAAAAAAGTAGATTTATTATTATATATTGAATAGAAAATATATTATATGAATGATAAATATTTTATTGAAAATATTATATTCATATTTCAATAAAATAATTCATCATTTATTTTAAATTCATTGACATAAAATTGGGTTTTAATGAAAATAGTTCTTTAGAAAAATATTTCTTTTATTTTGTCATATTTTTTATTTTTATTTGTAATTACTCGTTCAGTAAATAATTATTATTAAATATATATGTATAACATATAATTCTATTATTTAGTAAATAATATTCATACTACAATTCCAACAACTAGGTGATAAGTATCATTTAATAATATTATAATAATTGGACACATATCATTAAAATTCATGGTTGCGTATAAAACAAGCAAAAATTGGTATTAGATTTAATTAAAAGAAAATAAAATCATAATTTATTTTGAATAGAATATTCCCAAAAAATACCGGGGAGTTAATTTATAACCCCTTTAGAATTTTATTTTTTCTAAAAACCTATGACATCGGTACCATAAACTGAGGATATATCTTCCCCATTATGTCATCTGGTTCCCATAAAGATTCCTTAAGACGTTTCTTTAACCAAAAAAAAATTGACTAGGGGATTGGTATTGTTTCATATAACTCAATTTATTCAAAATTAAATCTCTACAACTAGTTCCTCATAAAAACATATCATGATATAATAGCATGAACTCTGGTTTTAGTACATATGATTGATCAGGTATGTACTTCCTCTGGATTGATACATGGATCTCATCATGAACCTGAGTGATATTTTGTGGTGGAGAGAACTAATGAGATACTATCCCAATATTATGAAGTATTTTAATAGGTCTCATATACCTAATTATTAGTTTCCACTTCTTTATTCCATGGATAAAATCATAGAAATCTCTTCTCAACAAATTAAAATTCTTGATGACATCAATAATTATCAGCATATCAATTCTATCAACATTATACACTAATTACATGTTACTAAATGAATCTAACCATATATACCATATTATTAGATATATGAGGTCCCAATAGCTTTGATTCAGAAACTTCATTCAAGTATATTGGAGTTCTAGAATTATTTCCAAAAAACCCTTCATAAGGATCCATATTATATATAAAGTTAAATGCATTGTTTCAAAAGATCCCATCTTAAAAAAGGTGTTGATCACAGTAACCATTCAAATCCATAGAACATGATCTTAGAATATCCTCAACGGATAAAATTATTCAATTATATTGACCAACTTTCTCAGGATAATAAATAGTGTTGAAACTCAACACTACATCAACGTATTTCTGAAGTCTTTGAAAAAACATCGATGTAATATTTGGATTTGGATAAGACAAAATATAATGTTGTATTCAATGAAATCTTTAACACATCGTTAATATATACCACGTAAATGTTATCCAACAATAAACCATATCAGATAAAGATAATGTGTGTCGAATTTATATTAATATCAATGTTAACCCATATAGAATTATTGAATTTCGATTTTTTTGGGGGAGTCTAATGAAAAAACACAATATTATTTCATACCATTTATTTTATAGTTTTGATAATGGACATATAATTATTTCTAATCTATTTCTATTAGACATGAATTTATGAAATACAAATCACAGAGATAAATAAATATAAATAATAGTATTTATATATTCCTCGAAAAATAGACATTCATGTAGGCCATTGGAATGATTTAAACCTTTCTCACCCTTTAGTTCTGGGTTCAAGCCCCATGGCCTTGTCAGAAGCAATAACTTGTCTCCCATCTTGTGAATAATCTTTTCTATATAACTATATGAAAAATAGTTTTGAAATTTAAAAAAATCATAATTCTAATAACATCAACAATAATATTAACCCCAAAGGATACCAATACATTTAATTATATCTCCATAAAAGGAATTCCTCCTAAAATATAATTTTTTAGCATTTCCATAAATATCTCTTAAAATATCCCTGATATTGATAACCTCCCAACACATAAAATCTAAAAAATTGTTTTTAATACTTTAAACTTATGATCAACCTAAAACACATAACCCCAGGATGGAATCCATAAACCATAAGTTATTATTATATAGAGACATAAATGACTTCGAGAATAATTAAATACTTAGTTGTTTCCAAATTATTATAACTAAAATAGGATATTTAAAATACCCCAACAACAAAATTCTTGAATCAAAATACTTAAATAATTTATTCCTTTTCATTTAATGTTTTGCATGAAATATGTCCAGACATGTTATAGAATTTAATTATTGGGATAGAGCATTGACATGGATAACTAACCTTTTCCCAACACATAGGACATTAAACACATAAAAAATTTGTCACTCTATAACTTTATTTTCCATAAATATAACATATTCCCATGAATATGAAATATTCTTCTAGGTTTTTATTCCTAAATTATTAAAATGTATGAAGATAAATATTATATCCTCTATGTTTAACACTACATGAAATTTAATATATGTTCATATTTCACTTAATTTAATCTTTAAGAATATCACCGAGGTTCACATTGTTAGTCATATATCGTGATACATGATTACACAGGATCAAAATAACTATCTCTCCAACTGTAATCCAATTTTATTTCTCATAGTCACTGAATTATTGATCAAATTTAGTTTTAACAAAAAAAATATGGTTTCATTCTTTGAATAAATCCAAAAACCACAATGTGAGAAAAAAATTCATAAGGGGAAACAACCTAATAAATTAAAATCAATTATAGGAAATCTAAATCATGAAAACTTATTTTTAGTCTATTAATTCTTAGTTTTATCCTAAGATATTTATTTTCATTATATATTTAAATATTTAATGTTTTTTTATAAATAGTTTTTGAATTTATAAATAATGACCCTTAGGAGTGTCAAACCAGGTGCATAGAAAATACCATTGTCATGAATCAGGTGATGATCATGTTAATCTCAATGCACCATTTTCACAGTTACTAGACCTATGAACATTTGTTATAGTGCCACATACAATTATAATATCTAGGAAGGGATTTACTTTTTTGGAAACCATTTTCTCTATCATTTACTAAAATTATAGTATATTTTCCTATAACATAACACCTTCTTTGAATTATCCACAGATATATCACTAAAAATATTCTTATAAATATCCATAGGGTTATAAATAAAGGTTTTTCTTCCTACATTCCAATGTTTAAATAATTATTTCATTTAAACCCATCAATAAAAAAAATAGAATTTTCTTACCCAAAGGTAAAATCATTTTAGATTAATATTAAATACATCCCACAAGACAATCCTTAGTACCATAATAACTTAGCTTCTTTGGATACTAGGTAAAAAATATTATATTTTGGAAAATCATCATAAATATCTACCATAATTATCTTCAATTTTATTAATATTCACAAACATACTCTGCATAAAACATTTCTTTACAACTTAGGGAATTGAAACATTATTAAGGGTAATCATAGATTCATAGTAAGGATAAAAAATATAAATACATAAACATAACATGAGAATAAGTTTATGATAACATGAGCATAAAATATTAAAACCATACCCTATATATCAAAGATCAAAATATTGAATCATTGAATAATGATTTATAGTTTATAAGATATGAATAATAAGGAAATCAATGAACATGATCCATGAGGGCATAAAATTTTCATAAGACTTAAATCTTTGACATGCATATAAGAATATAAAATCTTATGTCAAGACTAACCATTAGTAAACTCATAAAATTTTAATTTTGGGATAATCACCCATATACCTACTTTGGTCTAGGGATTACCACCCAAGTAACCTTTTTTAGACATGGGATAACTTCACATGTACCCTATTTCGGGATTTGGATAACCTCCTTTGTAACCATGGAGATCATACACAATTAATTAGAGGGATATATAGGTCCCACCAATCACATAATCCCAAAATATAAGTGCTAAATATCTTAAAACATTAATTATATCATAACCCATGAAAATATTTGGTTTTCAAAAAACATGTCTTCATATCATAAATTATGGAAATGAACTGGGTTTTATAATCATTTCACCATTTAATCAGAACATAACCCAGGTAAAAGATATGGGTTTAAAAGACATTTCATCATATCAAAACTTATAGAAAGGAACAGTTTTTATAATCATTTCATTACATGATAAAATAATAATGGCTGAAAAAACAAATAGATTTCATAATTATTTTTTCATGGTTTCACTCATGGAAGAGAAATGCTTTTCATAAACATATTGTCATCGCAAATAATTAATATAAATAATAAGAACAATATAATTGTTTTATATCACTGATAAATCAAAATTTATATCAATGGTTTCCTAGATAGAAAATAATTTTGAATGATAAATCATCTGGAATGGTTCTTGAGGAACACAACTCTTTTATGAAAATAACTTTTAAAAACATAGTTGTTTATGGAAATTGTTTTCTTTGAATATAAAATTTATAACTTATAATGGAATCCTTAAAATAATTTATAACATTTCTTAAGGAAAATATCCTTTCGAGTTTGAAAATATTTTTCAAAATATAAATCATTTTGAAAATAATTTCCATTGAAAATAAACTTGAAGAATTACCAAAGAAGAATCATGTAGAATAGTGGCAATGATGGAATGATATCCCATTCATGTTGTACACAAATATTCCTTTAAAATTTTTGTTAAAATACATACATGAATTGTTTTTTAAAATGACTTGAAGTTTATGTTTTAATTTATTTTTTTAAAAATTTTAATTTCTGTAAAAATTTAATTAATATACAATTTTATAAATTTTATAGAAAACGTTTTTGAAATAATTTTTAGAAAACACGGTTTTGGAAGAAAAATGGTTTTTGACTGAAAATAAATTTTTTATTAATAAAATATTTTTTAACTATTTAATTTATAATGAGAATAAAATAATTATAAAATATTTATTCTCATGAATTAACCAATATAGAATAATATTAATGACCTTATTGAGAGATGGTTTATAACATTCTATCATCCTAAACATAATCTTAATTATTTCCAATAAATGATGAGACTATGACATAATATCTTTACGAATTTGGTAACATTGATATATAATCACCATGAGTAATATCAATAAATTTAATAGAAAATATTATTAGGGACAAATTAATTCATGATATTAACTGTAAAATAGGTTGTATATACATATTGTACATAATGACAGGTGAAAAACATTATCATATATCTAAAAGAAAAAAATTGAGATCGAAATCCATTAATGATTTGATATTTTTTGAACCATAAATCCTTTGAAATAGAGATAAAAAATGGATGTAAATAAAAATAAATTTATGTATTTTCATCATAAAATAAGTTCATTGGTAGTTTAAAAAAAACGTATAAGAAACATGTCATGAATTTAGAATGTGCCTCAGAGAAACAAAAAGTTTGACGTAAATCCAATATCATATTTCTTATCTTCCTTCATACTCATTCAATCTTACTAAATAATAAATATATTTTTATTATAAATATATTAATGAAGAAAACATAAACACATCATAGTATTTTTTTAAATTCATTTTACCCATCAATTAATAATTCCATGTTAAAATCATGTTTCGTGTAATAACATATTTTTTTTCATATATGTTTTGATTTTTATCTATTAAATCCTTTTACTATGATCTTTTTTCCATAATATACATAATAAAAATTATGAAATAATTATAATATTTCTATATAAATTACTCTTTTTATAACAATCATGAAATATGTTTTTGTGAAATGAAAAATGTTAAGATCATGGAGATGATAGGTCATTTGTACACATGAGTAACGATTCCTTTTTTCAACGATAATTATAAAAATGAAGCAAGTAATATTTTATCCTTAAAAAATTTAATAATATCTTAAATAACATGTTATTTATTTAAATATAAATATACATTTCATCCAAGTGGTGTGGTGATGAAAAGAGAGTAACATCGCTTTATGAAGGTTGTAGTCCACACATTAATGAATGATGTCATAATATTTTAGTGAGAGAAATGTTAAGAGATAAAATGTTATTTTCTATTTTTATAATTATTAATATTTAATTAATATAAACATTTGGTCATTTATTTAAAATAATTCCATTTAATGTTTTTTATTTTCTTCCTTGTAACATGTTAGCAAAAACGAATCGCATCACTTCGTGAGGTGGTGGTCCTCTTTACACACAAGTGATGTTATTGTGTCCCCTAAACAAAGTATATTAAAAAAGGTATATTTCATATAATGAATATATATATATATATATAAACATATCATAAATATAATATATATACTCTATATACGTCATAATACCAAACCGTGAAAGGTTGTAATAAAAAAATGAATGGCATCAGTTCATGAGGCATCAGTCCGCGTTACACGTGAATGATGATTTACTATCCCATTTGATGAAAAAACAGATAAGTTTAGGTAAACAACACTAAATAAAAATATATCAGTATATTAAATATAATTATGGGATTATATCATCATTTTTGAATAATTATTAAGTGATGTAGAGTATGAAATAAAATAAATAATCTCATTGAATAGCACTAATGATTCTTTGGGTAACCTCTTTAGGATTGCACCAAAATCATTAATAGATTTGTTTTATAACCAAAAAATTATTATAATATTATAACATGTAATTTAAAATGTGATTTTTTTTATTTATTTAACAAAAAAATATTTTTTTAATGTGTGAATAAGGAGAAGAGGGGTGATATACTTTTATTAGTGGGGTAAATGAATCACTTGTAAATTTTGAAAACAAAAAGGTTTTCCCAAATTTTTGTCCAGATAAAAGGATAAAAAATAGATTATTATATAGTATAAGACATTATAGGGTATAAATATTTCCATAAAAAATATATTTTAAAAAAATTATGTTAATTTAATCCTTATCGTATTAGTTTAACCCCAATTAAACCCACTTTTTACCTTTACCTTGGTAAATAATTTTTAAGGATGTCATAATTAATTTTGGTTAAAAAATTAATTTTACCTTATTTGATAATATCAATTATGATGATTCTGAATATTTAATGTTATTTTTTCAAATAAAATTCATATAAGAGAAATATTTTCTATTTAAAATTAAAATAATAAATTTGATTAAAGAGTGGGCATTGAGAGAGAAAATGTCAAAAGATTACAATGCCATTATGTTCAACTTCTATAAGAAATTGATTATAATGTTGTAAATTTGATTAATATATATATAATTGAAATTATTTTATGTTAAATATAATTTAAAATATTTATTATCTTTATAAAAAATTTAAATGAAATGCTTGTTTTTAGTTAAAATTAACGTGTTTTCGCAATTCATCCAAAAATAAAACTTTTCAAAACATTATCAAAAATTTACCGTATAATATTCTGGATATAATGATTTAAATAATAAAATTTATTTTTAAAAATTTATTTTATGAATGATTGAAATATTATTATTAAAATATGTTCAAAAAAATCCATCAAAACTTCTTTTTAGAAAAATATAGCTTTTAGCGTAAAATTTGATTTATTCATATATATTGTATAAAATACACATAAGATGGATTTTTAATATTTTCTTGAATACATACTATATAAATTTAATTTTAATAATTCAACAAAACTTTTTTTAGTATATTGAGGAAAAACATAATTTTTTTCATAAAAATAGATCTTTTAGAAAAATATTTCCATTATTTTCAAATATTTTTTACATTCATATTTAATTTATTGGACACTAAAGTGTTAATATTTAATATGTATGAAAACCATATATTTTCATAATCTAGTAATCCATATTCATACACAACATTACAATGACTACGTGATAAGTATCATATAATAATATTTTAATAATATGATATATTTGTAAACTCCATGTTTTGTGTAATGCGAGTTAACCTTAGTTTTACATGTATAAAAAACATAAAAAATATTAAATTTACTTTAAAAAATATATTTAAAAAAATCTCATGGTGTTATAATATATATATAGATATATGTATATATTGTGTGAGTGTAATATATTTATTTTTTTCTCCAACATGGGATAATGAATTTATCCAATTGTTTGTATCATAACCATGATTTAATGATTCGCTTTGGAAAAATATTTATTATCATGGAATTTTTATGTTTTATAAATAATTTAAGATTAAAATTTTTTATACCTAATGATTTAACTATAAGGATGATTAAATACATGCAATAACTCTATGTATAGTATTCTCTTTATTGGGTTCATTCTTGGTGAGGGTATAATTGTTATTATTGATATGATTATATTGAACATGAAAAATTATTGAGTTTTCAATATATAATGATATTTATAGTGAAATGATGAATCTAATCAATTTATTTTATATTTATTTTTATAATTATATATCATAGAACATTTTTGTAATTAACTAGATTATGTGTACATTAATATGTACGATTTTTCTTATTTTTTGATGTGGTATTAATGATAAGAGTATAAATCAATATGAGAAATCTAATAAAGGGTAGTTTTACGAGGTACCGCCAACACACACACACACAGTGAGGGCGACGATGTGACAGATAACCTAAATATTAAATCCCCACCCCAAATATAGATTTGGTAATGATATGGATGTATGATTAAGATGGTCTTTAGGATTATGGCAAGAGGTTGATGTACATTATAATGAATTCTTATTTTTAATGTGGTCATGAGGATGAATGGATGGGGATGATATCCTTTATAACATGAGATGTAGGGGTATCCATGTATTGGTTGGTTTTAGTTTGTTTTCTATATACTTTCCATATATTGATAGAATATATTATTCTATAAATAATTAGTTATTTGGTGAGGCTTGTTTGTGGTGATTTTGGGAATGTTATATCGTGACAACCTAAATTTATTTATATTGATGGGTAGATTCATAAATTTTAAAAGAAAAAAAAATATTATAAAATGAGACAGTGGTTAACATAATTTAATTTTTAAATATTGACCATATTTACAAAATGATAATTTTTGATTGTTAGGGATATAGGTATGTATTAATTTTTAAATTATTTTATTTTTATTGGTTAATGGAATAAAATTAGATGTTCATCCTTAGGTAATTTTCTTATGAGTACATTTATATGCTCTCCCCTAATTTTATATATATTCTTACATGATGATGTTGGTGGAATTATGATGCAGTTCTTGATTCATAAATCAAGTGGATAGTTAGAGTGTAATTTTTGGGAGATTATTTCATGTAAAAGTATTCTATACATTTCATAATGTTTTTATTGTTTTATTTATATTGAGTGAATTTTTTAAATATTTATATCTCAATATAATTTTTTTGTATCAAAATAATTTTAATAAATAAGCATTTTTTAAAATAGTATTTGATATTGGACTATTTCTTATTCATGGTTAGATGGAATGAATTTTATTTCTATATTATTTTCTCCATCATAGAGAGAAATCTATCCCATTTGTGAGATTTATATGATTATAAATACTCTCCAACTCATTAATTATATTACATAAAATTATAGGGTCATTTATGGTTTCAATTATTAATTAGTCAATATTTTAAGGTAATTAGGTCATAAAATTATTTATTCCACATTACTATTTTATAAATGAATGATCTATTTTGCACTCATTTTTTCAATTTAGTTCATCTTTATTTAGAGTAGGATTAATGTTAAATTAGTCAATATCATCTATTATAAATAATTTTTTGTGTAAATTTTATTTTAAAGATATCTTATTGGGCCATATTCCTTTAAAAATACATGTCGATATGAAAAATGTGAGGGTGAATTATTATTTCATTATAAATGGATTGAGTTATTCTCTCTATTATTTTAACATCATTAGGAAAATTAATTTATCGTATAAGAGATTTTTTCATAACTATTTGATCTGTGAAAATTATTTATGAGATTTTCTATATGATATATTAGGTATTTGAGAAACAAATATGGATATGTTTTATTATTTTAGATAATATAACTATAACTTTCATGATTTATAAAAATTGGGTATATATTGTATAAAACATGGTAGTGTGACATGACTCAACCCTACTCGCCACCCTCTATGGTTGGAGGTGAACCAAAAAATCCACCTGATGTGCACATATAATAGGATAAGGGCTAGTGACAAGCACAATGAAGTCATTTAAAAAATTATGGACTTATCCAATATTAATTTCAAATAAAAATATAACCAACAAAATATAACATGAGATCCCTATTGAAATATATAAATGAGGGTACATGAGTGGCCCTCCCAATCCCATAAAAAAGGGTACACAGGTGGTCCACCCAAACCAGCAAAGGAGAGTATATTAATGGACATCCTATGCTTGTAAAAAATGGTACATGGGTGGTCATCCCACAAATGAAAAAGTAATATTGGTGTTAATGAAAACACTAATAAGTTATGAATTTATTGGTGTGTAGCCTTGACATATGATGTTCCATTATTCTGTATATGCCATAAATCTATGTCTTATGACAATGTATTGTTCTCGTGAATTATATTATTTGATTTAATTTGGAATAATGCCTTATAAACTACCAATATTTATGTCGGGATTCATGTTTATGATAATTGATATGCAGGGTATTATTTTAAATGTTAATCTCATGTTTTCATACCCTTATACTAACCTCATTCTTACATATCATCCTGTTTTTCCAATATTAACTTTTTGAGCTCATCCATTCCTGAGTTTACTTAACCCATGTTATGAAAACTGTTTTTTATTTATGGTATGTATACAAATATTACTAAATGATAATATCATTAGTGGATATAATGAATATCATTCACTATATTGGATTATTGTGTTTTGAGTTTCCAATGACACTAAACTATTATGACACACACACATGTTTTTATGTTATGTAATAAATATTCATAAAAAATGATGTAATATCCCTGAATGATAAGACCATGTCACTATAGTTGGTTTATAAAATATGTTTTAGTTAATATTTGGATACATGGATGAGATAATGATATCAAGATACCATAGGATATTAATACTCGTATTTCTAGGAATATTCCTAAGGACAATTCAATGGAAGAGTTTAAGATTAAGAATATGTCCTTGAATTTTATAAAAGGATTTAAATTTTAGTTCCAAGTAATTAAATATTTATCTAGATAATAAATGTTGATGTGGCTCTGGAACAGATGTAACAAGGGGAAACGACCCCAAAAAACCTATATTTAGCTAGACTTGATGAAAAACTGTTGGATGATAATGGGAATTACGACACACCTCATTTGACAGTCTTATGGGGTATGATTTAGATTTTCCCAAACAAATTAAGAACCATCATAGGGAATTTAATTAGAATATAAATATTAATAAACTATAATAAACCTAATGTGTCATATATTAAATAAGAAGTCGTGACATAGAAATTATATATGTTATTTTCATGATTATGTGGTTTCCCACTATGATTAATATTTTTGAAACCATGCTTTTCTATTTTTTTCAATGGATGGAACCTAATATAACCACATTAATGATGAGTGAAATAGATAATGTAAGAATTTATTCCAAAGAATCTAAATGTTTTGGGAGATGGATGAAAAAACATATAGTTATAATAACATAGATTTCTCAATCTATGAATTATTATAAACATACAAATGAGAAAAGGGTAGAACAGTACTATATCGAGTCCTTATAGAAGAAACTTCCACCTTTATTCACTAGGTCTTCAAATTTACCAGTTTCTGAACAATATATTGATACTAGCAAAAAATATAATCTCCATTCTCCATTGTTCAGAATATGATAATGATGTTTTGATTATTTACCATTTAGAAGGTAAAATGGATGAATAAGAGTCTCTTGTCATGAATATGAGGCATCCTGATGAATTTGAATCCATTGATTGGGTTGAGTTTAAGAACATATTATTCAATAATTAATCTCTTCTTTTTCTTCATTCAAATATGTATATTAATTTCTCTGAGATAATGAAAATGGATGATGAATATTTTTGTAGCTATGAGGAAAATAGTGCAAGACCTCTGAGGTATAATTCTATTATAATCCTCCATCCAAAATTTATGGTAAACTAATTCCTTTGCATCCTTAAACCAAGTCTATGAAAGGTGTTATCGATAAGAGACATCATTATGTGTGAGAAATTTTTCAATGTTCAATCATGGTTGAAATACTGGTCAAAATTAAGTATCAACCTCATATATTTGACATGATATAAAAGATAGTTTTCAAATGAAAATATAAGAACCGTGGAGGTAAAATATGAGATTTACTTTATTAATAAATTTTTAAATGAAACAAGAAGGTAATTTTTTAAGTAGAATACTAAATGTTTTAAGTGTGGAAAGGGATTTCATCAAGTGGTTGAATGCAAACGTGATTGGAAAAAAGATAAATAATGGTGTGAACAAATAAAAATGACACAAAAATTAAATTCGATGAATTCAGGGTTCAAATTATAATGAGTTTATGTATTATGCTAATAACCTACCTAATCCAATGACTAATGCCAATAATAAGCCACAGAAACCAGTAATAACAAATGAAAACAAGAAATCTTATTATATAATAATTGATTTAGTGAACCATTATAATTATAGAATACTTATAATACTATCATTAGTTTGGAATTTCATGTTTGATTTTGTATGAATTGTCCCAATTGAAATATTTTTGATAATACTTTAGTGAATTTTCATGTGATTACCTACAAATATTCTAGAAAAATGAAATTATATATTTTATCTATATAATGACAAACCCAAAATTCTAATGAAATTTATTTTTTATAATATAAGACCTTATATAAGGGAAGAATAATCTTGTATGTTTTCAATAGGGCTTTATGATAATTCTTGGATATTACCATGTTTCAAGATAATACCTGATGAAGGTATTCACATGTCTTGTATGTGATCATAAAGGGTTACTTTATGATGTATGTGGGGTAAATGTAGTTTTTTTTGATAAATTTAGTGACATTTTATATAGTTTTTTATTATTATCTTTTATAGGGGTATTATGAATTACTATTTCTAAAATGGTTTATATAGAACATTGAATTAAGTTTCTATATATTTTTTTCCTATATAATGGTTTATGAATATCATAAGACATGGGAATAAATTTTTTTGATAACTAAATATATAAGGAACTACTTATCACCATATGTTTGGATCTTATATCTTTTTAGTGCTTACATCATAACTAATTCCCATTCTTTTAATAGAGTATAAGATAAAGTGGAAACTGATAAAGGCAAAACGAAATGAATATATTGTGATTATGAAATGAAATAAATTCTTGTAAGTATATATTCTCATGGAAATTATTTAACTTTAGGCAAAGGGTCTTAGAATAAAATTTTATCCTTTTATCATCATTATTGATTATATCAATTACCTTTTTCACTCATCTTTTTCTTATGCTGTTATGATCACTAAAATTTTATGGATCACACACTATCTTGATCAGGGGTTTCCATCAAACTCTATAAAAATTTTATGCTTTTATTCCAATTCAATGTTTTTTCTTCCAACCTATGTTCTCTTGGTAGAAACCTAGTTATGATCTTCCTAGGGTAACCATTATGTTACCAACATTAACATTTTAAAATAAGCTTTTGTATTCATTTTTAGGATGTGTGTTTCAATGAAATTAATTTTAAATAATTAAAAAATTTATGACCCATATGAATTTTGAGGATAAAATTAATTTTAAGGGGCTATAATGAAAAACCCTAAGCTTTTTTAAATTCATATTTTTTTTGAATATATTAAATTATTTGATGGATTGTGTTATTGATTCACCATGTTATTATTTATTTGTATAAAAACTCATGTTTATATTATGCTACATGGAAAATAAGTTTGTCTTGTTATACGCAAAACACTATGTTTTTATTATGTTATATATAATACTAAGTATCATCGATAGTTTCCCTAACTCACAAGACTAGGTTTTAATAAAATATAATACAATATTAATATCATTATTTACCATGATAGTTATCAGCTAGACATTGGAATGATGGGTATTAATAGTATTAACTAAATAATTAAAATATGGTTTAAAAATATTTATATCTTTTTTGGAGAAGAACTAATTTTAAATGAAAATAAAATCATTTGGAAAATAAAATAAATTATTTTTTGAATTTTTTTATTCGAAAAAATGTTTTTTATATCCATAAATGAACCATATCACTTTTTTTATGATATTAATAAAATTTTTATATTATATAATCAATTAGATTTTCCCAATTAATTTTTTATGTGTTTTATAAATGAGATAAGAATAAATCCAATTTTATATCTAAAAAAATATATTTATCAAAAAAGATATTAAGTCTCTATTCTATTGAGCAGTTATTATAGCATTGAAATTTATATGTAGATGTTCAATTATAAGAGGTGGTCTATTGTAGGTTTAAAAAGATTCATTTTTATCCTTAATAAAACATACATTTAACAAAGTTAAACAAGTTAGATTCAAAAACCCTCTTTAGTTCTTAATTATGAAGCTAACTTGCTTGGGATCTGAGAAGATGGATTTGATTAAGAAACATAAGACAGGTTTATATAGGTAAATATTCTACAATAATTCATATAAAATCTTATTTATAATAGAGTATACAACTATAATAAATTATAATGAAGTTATACTTTCCTTATTTAACAAAATGTAGTAGAAATAAAACATGTAACAATAATAGGTAAACATGTATATAAAATATTTTATCCTAAATATAAGGGTATCCAACTACCTTGGATAAATGTACCTTGATTTATACATTCAATAATGTCTTTATTACCCACATAAGGGTAATACCTTGAAAATAAAATCCACATTTGTCTTGTTATCACCTCAAGCCCTCAATCTCTATGGTGATTAGAACCTCTATCTTCATATCCCGAAAATCCCTCTATTATATAATGATACAATCAGAGTTACACTAATCTGGTTGAGCAAGTAGTTCTTCATCTTGAAAAAGTTTATCAAAAATTCTCCCAAGCCATGTTTGAGCTGATCTCTCACAGAGTATCAGCACATCTAGCCCTTTTTAAAGTTCATAGAACTCTTCGAATGGATAATATTTTTACAGGAAAAAATAAAAACGGTCATATCCTCCTATAACATTCATATTTTTCCATAAATTTTATAGGTACATATAAAATTTTACTGAGCCAAAATTAGGATAAAAACATATTGTATAACATTATTTCTTTTAATAAAACTTGAGATAAATTATCATGATTACGAATCATTAATAAGTAAGAAAATAATTTTTATATGTAAAAAACGTAAGAATAAAAAGATTTGATAAAATTGGAACAATATGTTAAGAAAGAAAATGAAAATTAACAAATATGAATAAAAAGATTCTCTAAATAATAGAGAATAAAAGACATATTTTTTATGAATTAGAATTTTATTTCTGATGAAATCGATGTATGATTTGAGAATAAATAGTGAAATGGTTTCAGGAGAAATTACTCACTTATTTATAAAGAAATTAGAGTCTGAAGATAGAATAAATAAAATTCGGATTTAAAAAGAAATCAGAGTCTCATTTCAGAAGAAATTGGGGTTTATTTTAGGAGAAATCTTAGTGTGATTTAAGGAGGAATCGATTTCTGATTTCAGAAGAAATTGGAGTCATATTTTTGAAGACATTGTAGTCTAATTTCAGAAAAAATCGGAGTCTGATTTCATAGAAAATATAACAATGTTTTTGAAGGAATTGGGGTATGATTTTAAGAGAAATTGGGTTTTGATTTCATGAGAAATCAGGGTCTGATTTCAGAAGAAACCAAAATCTGATTTCAGAAGAAATTGATGTCTGATTTTAGAAAAATTTGGAGTATGATTTCAGATAAAACCATATTAAAAAATTATAGGGAAATCAAATTCTATGGAACTATATCTATCTAGGTTAGATAAGAATCCAAATATACTTTTATTATCTATTGTATATCCACCAATGTAAACATTCTGATTTTTTAAAACAAAATCATTTCTAGATGAATAGAAAATTCTGAAATCTATGGTAATCTGTAAATATTAAAAAAATCCATTTCAATTATTTTAAATGATATTCTTTTGGATTAGATTGATATATTTCATATAATAGTACTGAAAAAATTCTGTATGGATGACTAGATATTATGTATAAATAACTTCAAATAATACCTCTAAAAGATGTTTGATTTATTGGTTTCCCAACATTATCAAGATTAAGTTTGTTTTACGTACCGATTGTAGAACATATTCTTTTAGCATGGTGATATAAATACTTCTTATAAAGATCTTTAATATAATTATGTTGATATATATATGTTCCTTCTAGTTTTTGAGAAATTTTAAAACTTTGGAAATATGTTAACTCACCCATCATACTCATTTCAAACATAGATTTCATAAGATTATCAAATGAATCATTCAAATATTGGTGAGTTAATCTGAATATAATTTCATCAACATAGATTTGAGCAATCAAAACATTTTTATTATCTTTCTTTATAAAATGGTAGGATCATGAGTTCCCTTAACATAATTGTTTTGTAAGAAAAACCATGAAATTTGGTCATAACAGGATCTATGGACTTATTTAATTCCTTATAAAGATTTCTTATGTTTGTAAACATGTTTAGGATATTTTGTGTCTTCAAAACCTGATGTTTTTTCAACATAATGTTCCTCTTGGACATATCTGTTAAAGAAAGCACACTTCACATCCCTTCAAAAAAGTATGAAATTAATGAATGGTGTAACAACTAGTAGAATTAGAATACATTTATGTGTAGAAAAAAAGGGTAGTTTTCTTCATATTCTAATATTTATTATCAATTAAATCCTTTAGTAACTAATATTTTCTTATTTCTTACAATGATTCCATTTTCATCACATTTATTTCTGAAGACCAACTTTACACCAATTATACATTGCTAGCTCTCTAGATGCAATGTTTCTTAATTTTAAAAATGGGAGACATGGATTCTATTAAGATATGTGATTTATTAATTAAGAATTTATTAGTTAGTCTATATAATATAAACCTCATCATGTAAATTCTCTTGATAATCAGTAACATAAAAAATAGAACCATCAAGTCTCATGACATTATTTACCCTTCGATCTTGTCCAAGATCATTTTCATGTTCCTAGAATCATTAAAAATATCTTGCACCTCAATGGATAATGATTTCAAGATAATTTTGTTAATTGATGATACTAGGAGAAGGAATAATATTGGTTTTAGTGTAAACACATGTGAGTTATTCAAACTTCCTGATAATGATGATTAAGTTGAATGTAAGAAAAATGAAGTTGGAGAAAGTTCCAAGAAAACTCTAAATAAATTTAAATGAAAAAGAACTGGAACTGAAAGAGAAAGCACCAGTACTTGAAACTGTATCTAATCCACCCTAGAAAATGAGAGAAAATAAATTATTTGATGAATTCATATAAAAATAGAGAGAGAATAAGAAGAAAAATAAGAATGAAGATTCAATTTTTGGGTTGGACCCTGCTGAGGCTATAGATTTGACGATTCAAGCTGCTGATGAGATTGAGAAGAGAGCTAAAGAGAAGAAGTTAAAGAAGAAACAATTAGAATTCGATATTTTCCATGCTTTTCTTAGAGAAATAGAGAGTTCATATGATCATGTTCAGGTACTAGAATCTTTCTTACAATAATTAGTGACAGGTCAATCTCTAATTGCTAATAAAATAAAGAAAGAAAATTTAATTATGGAAGCAATTATTGAAGAGGAGGAGGAAGAAGAAGCATAAGATGCAAGTTATTATATGATAACGATGGTGGAATAATATCAAGAGAATGATATCAATTTTGAAAAGTTGTCAATCAGAACATCCGAAGCAGAATTCACTAAGATTATTTCAGAAGGAAAATTAGTTCTAAAAAATGATGATGCTCAGGATGAGGTTGATAAATCATTAGATAATGAATGTAGTAATCATTATTTTATTCATCCTAACAATAATAATTACTTTTGGGAAAAATTTTCCGATACAAAATTTGATGATGATGATAAAATAGTTAAATTTTTTGATATAGATCATAAGACTAAGATAGGTAAGATAACAATCATTATAGTAGAGAAAGGTAAGAATGTGGTTTTTGATTCACCAAATATAGCCATAGTTTCAATATCCAAGAAGGAATTTTTTGTTAGAACATATAAGAAAAAGTAATATGATCAAGATAAAGATCCATCACTAATATTGGAATCTTCTTCAGAATATTCATCTTACATAGGACATGATTTTGTTATATAATCCTTTAAGAAGCTTGGGAATACCATTCCCTTATTTACAAGTGTTAATTCCAGGTGCTGGATACCTCAAAAAATAATCTATCAAAAGTCATATTCAACAATAATTATGATAGAAAATTTTATAAAACATGAAGAATATTTTATGACTTTTCAAATCGTTTATGATGCTCATAAAAGATCATGGAAAGAGATAACCATGTTCCCTAAGTTAGTGGTTGATGATCGGAAAATTATGGATGATTTAAATGAATCTATCAAGGATTCCTTTAATAGGTACAATTAAACAATAAATAACCTTTTAAAAAGTCCTTCAGAGAAGTTGAACCATGAAAATGTTTCCTGGAACCAAGAGGATAAAGATTGGAATTGAAATCTGAATTCTATTGCTTTAAATTTGAAAAAGTAAAGGCAACTCATAGAAGAAATGGATAAAAAATTCAATGAGAAAAAAGTTATAAAGTATCAATGTGAAATTATTAATTCTTGGTATGAATGAATCATTCTTCTCGAAAAGATAAATCATGATCTGGATTAGTTGATAAAGAAATAAGAATATGATCATTAAGATCTGAATAAGCTAAAGGAAACATGAAAAAATATGATGCCAAAGGAGAACAGGGATGAATTCATATTTTAAATTGTAATCTTTTATTTTATTTTTCTATTATAAAAAAATTATTCATTATAATGAAATTTTTTATCCTTCCATTGTTTTTCTTTTTATATTACTCACATTAGAGGTACAATTTTTTTAATTCCATTCATTTTTTGAAAATCACAAAGGGGGAGAAAAGAATGATCAAATAGAATATTAAGAAAGATATTTCTTAAGTAACGGTGAGATTACATAAAGATTAAACTCCAATGTAATAAAGAGTAATTTATCTAATAAAGACAAGGATATGATCCTAAGGGATGTTAAAACATATGGGATAGGTAATCACATTCATCTTGGACCATAAAGAAAAGGATATAATAATTTTTTTAGCTTAAAAAGAAAACCATAAACCATTATATTCTTCTACGAAAATTTGATTGAACTTTCCAAACATGGGGATATTTTTGAGTCAATAATTTTCCTTATGAAATTTTCATTCTATTATGTTTTTAATATTGAAAACACAATTTCTTAATGAATATTATATTTCATTCAGAAACATTTTCTTGAAGAATTTATTGTTTTTCTAAAAACGTTTTTGACTTTACATATGATTTTAATTTTCTTATCTAGTGTTTTCCTAAAACAAAAGTCACCATTTCTTCATATTTAACACTGCATATCTCATCATTATAGATTCATTTTGTAAAAGTGTCTTCAATAACTCATCAAGAGTGATTTTTGAAACTTTTAAATTCTCATAAATTACTATTCTTTTAGATTCCAACTAATTTTGTATATTATATATTATCTTATCCACAAGAATCTCATCCTCCAGTCCTTTCTCATCCATATGTTGAAGTCTATTGAAAATATTCATAATCCTTTTTTGAATATTGAATTCAGGTTCTCCTTAATGAACCATAAAACAATGATATTCATCTCTATGAATATCTATTCTCTTTTCTAACACTTTTTATGTTCCAAAGAATGTAACTTCATGTTTTATCTAGATACTATTGGACGCTTCACAATAAGATGTATAGATTTAGATATTCCTAGTCATAGAATATAACAAGAGTATTGCATACCTTGTAGTTTAGTTGATGTTTAAATTTTTCCCTATTATTGAATTGTTTGATTTCATTGTAAGGAATATTGTAGTTTCAATTTTACATAACAATTTTTTACACACTATTATTGATGATAAAAGTATTAATACTATATCACTAGTAATAATAATCATTTCCATAAAATATTGGGGGTATGTTAAGATTTAGGTTATCTATAGAACAAATATTCATTCTTAACATTCCATATAAAAAATACAAAATATAATTTCCAAAAAACATGTTAGTAGTAAATGTTTATAAACAATTAAAATCATTAAAAAAATTAACTAGTAATCTTATGCAATAAAAGTTGAGCAAGAAAAACATATATGTAAGGATAAGTATTTCATAGACCCACTCTGATATAAATTTTAGTATTTAAATGTATATGAAGATGCACAATTGCAAGATGGGGGGTGAATTTTAATTTAAAAAACAATTATTAATATCCTTAATAAAATACATGTTTAATAATGTAAAAAAAGATGGATTTGAAAAACCACTTTAGTTCTTAATTAAGAAACTAACTTGCTTTGAATCTGATAATATGGATCTGAAAAAGAAACACACGGCAAGTTTCATAGGGAATGATTCTACATTAAAGCATGTATAATGTTATATATAATAGACTATATAAGTATAATAATGTATACGAAAGATATAAATTTTTTCTTTATGAAAATTAAGTTGAAATAAATCTTGTAATAATTAAAAATAAACCAGAATAAGAAATCTTTTAACCACAAGAGAAGGTATCTAAAAACCTTGGATAAAGGTCCATTTATTTATACTTTCAAGAACATATATCTTACCCCCAAAAGGTTAATCCCTAGATAAGAATATAAAAATATTTCATTCTATCCCCATAATCCTTTGATATATAAGGTGATTGAAACCGATTCCTTCAGATCCCCAGAATCCCTCAATTGTATACACCAACAACCGAAGTCGAACTAAGCAAGTTTGGCAAAGTTTCTCTTATGCTTGAACAAGTTGCTCACCAAAATCTTACAATGAAAGTTTGAGAAGATCTATTGTAGAGTATCAAAACATCAAACACTTTTTAATGTGTATCAAACACATCTAATAGATGAGGGTATTTATTATAAAAAATTTTCATTTTTCATCTCATCCTCAAATATTCAAATTTTTTTGGAAATTATTAGAGGGTCCTATACACAGGTCACTCAACCAACAGTTTTTAAAAAATAGATTGTATGAAATTTTTTATTACAAGAAAACAGGATAAACATTAGCATGCTTAAGAAACATTTATATGAAAGAAAAACTAGATTATAATTTAGAAACATATGAATAATAAGATCTGATAAACATATAATAATATGTTAAGAAAAAAAAGTATCTTTAAAAAATATGAATAATTTGATTCATGGAATAATAGAGAATTAGAGTAAAAAATATAGAAAATTAGATTATGAAATAATATATAATCAAAGAAATGATTTTTATGAATTATGAATCTAATTTCATGAGAAATCAGAGTCCAATTTCAAAAGAAATCAGAGCCTGATTTCCGAAGATGTTGGAATGATATTTCAGGAGAAATAATTGTATGTTTTCAGATGAAATAAGAGTATTATTTTAGAAGAAATCTTAGTATGATTCTTATATAAATCGGTGTTTGATTTATAATAAAATAAGAGTCTAATTTGATGGGACATCAATGTATGATTTAAGGATAAATCGAATTTTGATTTCAGAAGAAATCAGAGTCTTATTTCAAAAGAAATCAGAGTTATATTTCAGAAGAAATCGGATTTGGTTTTCCAGAGAATTAAGAATATTGTTTTTGGAGAAATTAGAGTATGATTTGAGGAGAAATCGATGTATGATTTTAGAAGAAATCAGATTTTATATTTAGAAGAAATTATAGTAATTTTCTTAGTGGAAATCAGATTCACAATTCGAGGGAAATATGACTCTAAAAAACTGTGAAATTCTAGGTGAGATTAAGATTCAATATTTTGAAATAAGATAAAGATGGTTAGTTTTGTTTTAGTAAAACACTAGATAAGACAATGAAAACCCTAGGGAAATACAAAAACGTTTTTATAGAAATAAAATTTTCCATCTGATAACTTTCTTAGAGAAAGATAATTTTCCTTAAGAAATGTTGTTTGTGATTTTTAAAACATAAAATAATGGAAAATTCATAAATAATATTGTTGACTCGAAACTTATTTTAAAAAATTTTTTAATTTTTTTTTAAATTTATGGAAGGAAAGAACCCCAATTTTTGTAATTCGTATATTAATATTATATTTGGGTAAAGTTTTAGCATATTTCTAAAATTTTTCGTTTTTTGATGAATAGTGTAAAATACAGAATTCTAATTGAAGACTGTCTTTTTGTCCAAATTAATTGTATAGTTAAATTATATTTTTAATTTGTTTTAATGAATATTTAGTTCAAATATTACTCTATTAATCAAATTAAGATCATTTTATGCAATTTTATATGGAAATTTGATATAAATCATTATAAATTTTTGATCCTTTTCACTTTAAAAACATTCTTTCTCGATATGTTTCTCGTATTATGATTAATTTTTTTTCACATATATGAAATTTCAATAACGAAAATTAATGCCATATTTTTTAAATTTGATAAATTATAATTTATAATAAGAATAAAATAAGTTTTTAGAAAAGTTATTAACGAAATATATTAAAATTATTTACAATTATTAAGTTAAAAATAAGATTACGTGGTTGTTAAAAATAAAAAATAAATTGTAAAAAAGACCAAAAACTCATCTAAATATATATTTATTTCCATATTATGACCTTATAAAATTGTAGGTTTTAATTTTATATATTTTGTAAAAAAATTTTACTTATATGAAACATGGGTGTGATTCTATCATTTGAAAATTAAAAGTTTTCTACTTACCTGCCTCATAAAAGGCCACCTGTCTAACCCCCCATTAACACATATAAATTACATTGGATCAGCCAATACCAGTAAAATCGTCTTATCAAAACCCCTTAATGGATCATTTAATCGTTACTTTGGGATTAAATCCAACCATGGATGGAATTTGGGGAAAACCGTATGGTGATACCTGAATAAGAGGTAATGTTCATGGACATACATTTAATTTTTTTCTCCCTAAAACTCCATAAATTATTTCAATATAATTATTATATAATAAAATAATTATATTAAATATAATTATATACTTTTATGTTGAGATTATTACAAACAAAAAACACAATTTCATAATATGGATTACAAAATCATCATTCCTGTGTACGACAGACTACCACCTCATGACTTGATTTTTTTTTTCCAGTACCATCATTCAAGGCTTGTTATAATGATTGAAACACTATTAATATATTATATATATATATTGTTTATATTATTTATTTATTCTTCTTAATTATTATATATCACAAACCTTCATGATTTCCATTTTTTGAATATGATAACTTCGTTCTTGTGTACGGTGAACTACCACCTCATGAAGTGTTGCGATTCATTCACAATTTACATAGAATGTATTAAGGATTGGTTTAATATAAATTTTTGATATATATTAAGTAAAAAATTATACTTAAATTATAACATATATAAATTAGTTAATTTAATTTTTTTCAACACAACAAGAAAATGAAAAACCGTTCATGGGTACATGTGGCCTACCATCTCCATGAATAGTGTTTTTCATTATCTATGACTGAAATTTATAGATTTAAATATATATATATATATATATATATAATGAATATATTTTATATTTTTATCATTTTTACAATTATTTATATTATTATACCATTCCCTATATAAATGAAACAATAAAAAAAATCAAAACATGTAAGGAAAACAAAGTTGTTTTTCCCAAAATATGACATTAACATGGATTTTTTAATAAATAGGTAATATAAAGTCACAATTAAATAATATATAATTAAATATATATATATATATATATGAATATGTTTATATTATATATTTATATTAAAATTATATTTACTATATATGAGTTTTGAAGGAGTACGACATGATTAAGTACTTTAGGTAAATGATTTATCTCTCACTTTTTACCCCCATGTGACACATGTCATATTCAGCACCTTTTTAATTTAAGTGATTTATTTAATCCCATTTAATGTATTTTATTATTTTTATACTTAATATTTTTATTAATTAAATTCCTATTTTAGGATCTCCCATTCATGGGGTTTACGAGTCAAAGGTTACCAAATCGGTAAGTGATTTTTGTCTCAATTTGCATTCCTTGATATGAAAGTTATGTTATAAACCAATATTTTTCTTACAAGGATTATACAAAACCCCTTTATGAACATAATATAATTAATTTATTCATATTCATGATATTTTTGGTTTCATTTAATATTATTAATTCATGTTTTATAGGATTCAAGGTTATGAATGTGGAAAGTGCTTTTTGTTACAATCTCACCGTTATCGAGATTTTATGTGATTAAGTCTTAAATGATGAAATATCATGATTTATACCTCAATAATAATCATTAATTTTATTTTAATATGGTTATTGATGTAATATTCAAGTGATGGTTCATTTTCCCACTATTTGGTAAATAACAGAATTAAGAAAATGTTTTAATGGAAATCCACCTTTATTTCTCTCATTGTTCAGAAATATGTTTTATTCTAAAGACAAGTTATCAAAAAACGTTTTCAAAAATTAATTTAAATGATATATCAAGATTAAATTCAATAAAATTATTTTTTTATGTATTTATTAATATGTTTTCATTTTTTATTTTCAAATTAAATTATTTTAATTATTTCTAAAGCATACAATGAATGTTTTCATAGATTATTTTCAATTAATAGGATTTTAGTGACCACGAAAAATAATATTTATTCTTTTAAATGGTTTTTTAAATTAAAATATTTTAAAATAATTTTCAAAAATAAGTTTTATGTTTTAAATATTAATTTCATATAAAACAAGCTTTCAAAAATGTTTTTTGAATTAAAAAGTGTTTTTTCTGTAGAAATGATATTTTCCTCAATAAATGTTTTCAATTTTCCTTCAAAATAAGTTTCCATTTAAGATGAAATCGGTTGGTGCTACCCATGTATAATTTTTGATTTGAGGTAAAGAAACCAATATTTTTACTTCTCTCAATGGTTTATATTTTGATTGTATGATGTTTGTGAAACAGTTTTCTCTTCCATGGGTTATACCTTGATATAAACTTTATAAAATCCACTGATTTTCATAGTTTATGTTATGATTTATATATTGTGACACCTATCAATTTTTAATAGGTTATGATGTGATGGATTTTTTATTATACCCACATTAATTCAATGGGGTATTATATAATAAATGATTATGATATTATTGAAAACATAAATATAGTTTTAATTTAATGGTGGGTGGGACTTATATCTTCCTCCAATGAATTAGATAATTATATAGGTAATATGAGCATATTTGTTACATAGGTGATCATCCCATGCTCATAAATGAGGGTACATAGATGGTCTCCCAATCCCATAATGAAGGGTACATGGGTGGTCATCCCAATCCCCTAAATGAGTGTACATGGGTAGTCATTCCAAGACTATAAATGATGGTACATAGGTGGTCATCCCAATACTATAAATGAGGGTGCACTGGTTGTCAGCCTATGTTTGAAGTAGGTACATGGGTGGTCATCCCAATCCTAACATTATATGAATATATTTTTGGGTAGGCTTGACAAATGATTTTATATGTTTTTGTGTATACCATAATTCTATTTATTAGACAAATGTTATCCCCTAGTTACTTGTGATTATTTTTTTCACTTATGATTCATGTCTTATGAAATATAAATATTTAATCCATTATTTATTTTTATGATCATTGATATGCATCATATGTTTTTCCAATGTTATTCTCATTTACTCATACCCTTATTCTCTTTTAATTCATACATATATTCCTAGTTTACCATAACTGAGAATTTGATCTTAAAATTTGTTATTTTTTATTTTTCTAGGTTATGAATAAATTTTTACTGTATATAACGTCTATGAAGAGTAATATATATGAAGATATTTATGGAAAAAATTGGTGATATTTCAACATATTAAAAGATTATGTTTTGAGTTTTTAGAGGCACTATACTATTACAGTCCCCAAGTGTGTGTTGTTGAAATGTAATTAATATTAATAAGAAAATCATGTAATATCCATGTCTGAGAATCATGGGTCACTATTGTAATTATGTTTTCTCATTTATGAATTGTGAATATACTTTTTTATTCTGGTTCTAGACATTAAATTTTAGATTCCATGTTCTATAAAAATGTTCAATAGCCACTTCCAAAAATGGGGGTTGAGCTATCATTGAGATAATAAAAAAAAGATATAGTTGTATAATGAGAATATAAATAATCCAAAGTCAATATTTGTGGTCTTAATATTCAAAAAATATTATCTTAATTAATTTATGGGAGTTTGAATATATTTTTGTCATAAATTGGATATCTATATATAAATTTTACATCAACTTTCGAGATTGGATGACCACTCTTCATGTAACAAGAAATTCATTGATTCTATACAATTTGATGGAGGAGGATGAATCTACACTATAATGTTCTATTCATGGATGGATATTATCACATTGTGAATGTTAATGTCTATCCTAAAGAGAGAATCATACATGAAGTCATTCCTAATGTGAGGGATTATAATGATGTATTTGTAGAGGAGTTATGTAGTTTTACTTCTTATTAAGAGGATCTTTTTATTAATTGATCATATCTTTTAATCTATACCCTTATCCAAGAATCGTTATAGAATGATTACAATTGGGTTGGAATAACGAGAGAATAATTTACATCAAAATACCTAAAATGTGTTAAAATGAGTGAGTTCTTCCTCATAGGGTGAATTGGTCTTCTTCATATAGAAGAAAGATGGGTCAATGCACCACTGCATTGATTGTCATCAATTAATAAAATTATGATAATTAAAAATTATCCTATATGATTGATAGACTAATTTTTTTATTAAATACATGGTGCTAAATATTTCTCTAAGGTGTACCTTCATTCAGGATATCACCACTTAATGGTGAAGAACAATGATATTACAAAAAGTGCGTTTTGAACATGGTATATATCTTATGAGTTCATAGTGAATCTTATTTTTATCACTAATTATCCAATAAATATTATGGAATTGATTAATAGTGACTTTATAGATTAGGTTGAGAATATTCTAGTAGAATTTATAGTTGATATTTTGATATAATCTAAGAGCATATAGGTGAATGAAGAGCATTTGAATACAATACTAAGGGATTACAGAAAGAATAATCTATATTAAGAGTATATTAAATTTGATATCTAGATAAATGAATTATCATTTATAGGGAATAATACCACTTGTAAGGTTATTTATGCATACCCTTCTTAGAAAATGAAAATCGAGGACTGTCCAAGACCAGTACCTATAATTTTTATTTATAGTTTCCATGGATGAGTTGTGTATTATCAATTTTTTTTAAAAAAAATCGGAATTGAAAAACCCACATACAACAATATCATAAAATAGAGTATTGTTTTACTTGGCCCCTGAATTTGAAGAGTGATTTATGTAGTTGAAAAAGAGGCTTATCAAAAAACCAGTACTTACACTACCTTTATGTGGGGAATGTTTTTTGTTTTATAGTGATTCTTCAAAGAATTATTTGGGATATATAGTCATGTATAATGATAAATTGATAAAATATGGTTCAAGATAGTAGAAATTTAATAATTATAACTATTACATTCATGAACTAGTATTTATTGTAGAAATATTTTTATTAATGACATGGTGACATTATCTCTCTGGGGAGATGTGCGAAATATTTATGGATCAGAAGAGCATCAAATGTATTTCCAAATAAAAAGAGGATAAAATGAACCAATGAAGATGGTTATAGCTGATCAAGGACTATGACTCCTCAATCCATTACCATCTTAGGAAAGAAAAGAAATTAGAAGATTCTATAAGTAGAAAAGATCTATATATAACATTAATGATGATAATTGAGAAGGATCCGATCTTATTATATTTTTAATATATGGATATGATAATATTAAATTATTATTCATCCTATATTAATAGAATAATAGCTCTAACATACATCCCTATTAGAATCATGGATTTCTAAAAATATTATGATGTTTTATAGGAAAAGGTAGTGAATATTACAATGTTCAAATTTACTGCGGATGGATTTATAAGGTTTGGAAACTGATATATGTGTTTGATCAAAACCTGAGATGGAGGGGGAGATTTTGGAAGATTTTAATATATTTTATTCCTCTATTAACATAGAATGAAAAAGGTTGTATTGAAATTTAATGAAAATTTTCTATGGGGATAACATGGAGAGTCTAATTGTGGATTTTTATCTCAATAATTGGTATGCCATCTAGGAAATATCGAATGATATAACTCTAAGGGTATGATGAATCTATTTCCCATAAAAGTATGGAAATTATAAAGCATAACCATTTATTTCATAGTAGGACTCCTCGAGACATTTAAAGGCAATAATTCAATCTAGGTGGTTAGTGATCGCCTCAAAAAGTCAACACATTGAATTTCTATTATGGAATATTTATCTCTTTACCAACACTATAAGATATACATAATTTGATTGGTAATATTTCATATATATCCAGTCTATATTGTATGTGATATATGTTTGAGTTTTATATCACGGTTTTGGAGGATCATTTATCAAGCATTTGATAGGGAACACTATTTCAGCACTAGTTATCACACTCAAATTGATGGTTAATCAAAGTGAACCATACAAACTAGAGATGATATAATGAGGTCCTTTTCAATGGATTTATAAGGATTTTGGGATCAACATATTCTCCAAGTAGAGTCTCATATAAAAATATTTTCTATTATAGTATTCAAATATCACCTTATGAGGCTTTGTATGGTAAGGGGTGTTGGATGCCGACATATTGGGAGGAATTTGGAGAAAAAAAGATGACGAGATCTTATAATTCCCATGAAATGATATATAAAGTTCAAAACCGTAATCATCACATGCAATCCTTGAAAATCAAAAAAAAATCTTTAGAAACAACCATCAATGAGACCTGGAGTTTGATTTTATAGATAAGGTGTTCCTATATATTTCTCCATGGAAGAATGTAATGAGGTTCATGATTAAGGGAAATATTAGTCCCAGATACACCATCCCCTTTCTTATCTACTATCATGAAGTATTGGTGGAATACCAACATGAACACCTTCCAAATCTATCTCAAATACATGATACAAAAACTTAATATTTATTTATATGAAACACTAGGTTAATCATACACTACATGAAACACTATATTTATCTTATGGTTCACAAAACACTAATTTCTTATTATGTTATACACAATACTGAGTTCCTTTGACAACATTCATTACACGCAAGACTAAGCTTCACTAAACAATAATATAATATTAATACTTCTATTTAATATGATAGTTATCAACTAGTCGATGGAAGGGATGACATTAATATAATTAAAAAAAATTAAAATACGGTTACCCATGTTTATATAATTATTTAGTGAATAATTAATTAGAAATGAAAATAAAACCCTTTTGAAAACAAAAGGATATTTTCTTTGGAAAATAATTTTTTATGCACAAAAGACTTTTTAATAAATAAATTAACCAAATAACACATTATTAATGATTTCAAATAAATTTATATATTTTATATTCAATTAAATGTTTAAAATTCACTTATATTATATCGATATAATATATAATAATAAATCTAATCTTACGCTTTAAAACAATATTTTTCTAAAATTTTTTTTATTGCCTTTTTAGCATAATAATTTTAAAACAAATTTATTAATTTTTTATAAACATTATGTGAAAAAATCACCTAATTTTTTATATATTAATATAGAAATTATAAAAGGGTGATTTTTTGGTATTTTTATGAAAATATTATTTATTTTATTAATAGTGAAAAATGATTTTAATTGAGAATAACCTTTTTGTTAGAATTATATATATTGTTAAATGAAATTTTAATTTTGTTTTAAAGGATAATTAGTTCAATTATATAAATATTAATATAATTTAAGTTATTTTATTTAATTTTTTATTAAAATTGGATATAAAAACATTGTAAACATTCAAACATTTTTACCTTAACAATCCACGTTATTGACATATCTGTACGATTAATTTTAAATTCATTTTCCCACTAATGAGAATTTAATTTGGAAATGTGGAATACTATTTTAAATAATAATAATATATAATTTATAATTATGTAAAATTATATTTTCAACAAAGTGATTAAGGAGAAAACATAAAATTAATTACACTGATTAAGGTTAAAACAAGTTTACATAGTGGTTAAAATCATAAATAAGGTATGAAATTTACCCAAATCTTGTCCAAAAAAAACATTTTATAACCATTTTTATATATTATAATTTATAATGTATAACTTTTTTAATTTGTAAAATTTTTCCATATAAAAAATGTCGGTGGAAATCTCTATTTCAAAACATTACATGTTTCCCACACACCTCCCTTATAAATATTCACCCCACATCTAATCACTTCACACTTATAAATCCCATTGAATAATCCAATTATTAATAAAATATATCCCAAAATACCTCCATTAATCCTAGAATCATTAGTTTATTCATAAATCCAATCATAGAATGCATTTGGTGCAAACCAAAGGGAGACACCCGAAGAATTGGTACCGGTCAACAACAATCATTTTTTTTGTATCTTCATAAAACCCCATTAATTGTATTTATATAATGACTATTTAACAACATAAATATATTAAATATATTTTAATTTTTATATTTTATGCTAATAAAAAAGAAAAATACAAAATTCAATCAAATGAGTTAGAAAATCATCATTTGTGTGTACGACAGACTACCGCCTCACCTACCGATGCCATTCGTTTTTCTACAGTCACCATAAAAATTTGGGAATAATTATTGACATACAATTAATATATTATATATATTTTATTTATAATTCTTTTATTCTTATATAATTATTTTATAACACATACCTTTATACCTCACATTTTGTGGGAATACGATAATGTCATTCATGTGTACGTCAGAATATCCCCTTGTGAAGGGATGTGATTCATCCAAACAATCCATAGAAGTTGTTAAGTAAGGGTTTAATATAAATACGTGATATAAATTAAATTATGTTGGTACATAAAATAATATATATATATATATATATATCATTTATATTTTGTAAATATGATATGAAAATGGAAAAGCGTTAATGGTTACATATGGCCTACTGTCTCCATAAACAATGTATTTTGTTTTCTATCACTAATATTTTTGTATTATTATAAATAAATATATAATGAATATATATGATATTTATCTCATTGTTATAATTCAGTATATGAAAAAATCAGGATCTATGTAAGATAACTAATAATAACAAGTCAAAACAAGTAAGAAAAACATAATGGTTATTAAACAAAATATAACATTTACTCCCATGTGACACATGTCATATTAACTACCTATTTATTTTATATGGTTTATATGCTTCCCTTTAATGTAATTTATAATTCGTACATATAATATTATTGGTATTTAAATATCTATTTAAGTATATCTCTTTCATGGGGTTTATAGTTCAAATGTTACTGAATAGTTAGGATATGTTTTTTCTCAATTTTACATTATTGATATTTATGTTACGTTATACACATATATTCATTAAAGAGTAATATTTACTGACCCATTGAAATATAATATAATTAATTAATTCATACTCATAATATTTTAAAATTAAATTTCTATTATTATTTAATGGGGTTTACGATTCAAGGTTAACAAAGTGGTCGTATTATTATACATGATATATTATAGTGATGGTACCATTATTACACTCTTTGGTACTAATGATAATTTATAAAATATATTAAATGAAAATAAAATTTATTTCACACATTGTTCATAAATTTGTTTTTATAATTACATGTTTTGTAAATATAATTTCAAAATTACTTTTGAATGATAATTAATCATTATTTTCAATGAATCATATTCCAATGATATTCACATTGTCCTTTATATGTTTTCAAATTTTATTTTGATATAAAATGATTTCATTGATTTTCAAAGAATCCTTTATAAGTATTCAAATTTTATTTTAAATAATTAGTAATTCAATAATCAAGAATATTTTTTATATATTTTCAGGGATATTTTCAATGAATTTTTTAAAAATTCTTTTAAATTTTCTTAAAGATATATTAAAAGAAAAATGGGTTTTTAAAATGTTTTATGATTATTTTTTTCAATGAGGAAAAGTTTTGTTCTCTAATAAGTGTTTTAAATAATACTTTAAAATTAATTTCCATCTAATATGTCATCCATTTTGGTTAACCTTGAATTACATGTGATATGATCTAAAGATACAATTCAAATTCTTTCTCTGAGTGGTTTCTGTTTTGAATGCATGACATTTATGAAACCTGTTTCTATTCCCCAGGTTTTAACATGATATGATTCTTATAAAGTCCACATTTTATCACGGGATATTTTTTGATAAAATGATTATGAAATCATTCTCTTTTACATTGGTTATGATATGATCAAATCTGTATGATACCCTTTTTCATTATATGATTTACAAAATGATGAATGATTATAATCCTATGGAACACATAAATATGGTTTTTATTATGTGACAGGTGGGAACTATGTCCCCATAAAATTAATTGTGTAATGAAATATGTTATAATAGATTATAGGATAGATGTAACATCCCATGTAAATAAAGAATAATACATTTTCAAATTTATTAATATTTGCAAATTAAATATTAATTTCACATTAAAGGTTTTTCTATGTTCTATAGCATACCTGATACGCAACAACGAGTTTCTTTGAAATCTTACGTTGCATACTAGTAATATAATAATATTATTTTAAATGGTAGATAACACATAGCCGTTTTATTAGCGGGAATGAATGGAAATAACTAAAATATGATTATATATGTTTGTTAAATGTTTTTACATTTATCAAATAAAAGATAAATACTTAAAATAAGAAATGAATTCAATTTTAGGCATAAATACTCTAATATTTACTAAAAGGTCGAATTATCACCATTTGATGGAGAACCCACATTAAATATTGTTTTAGTTACTCATATACATTCTATTAGACCAAATAAAAGTCTTCTTTAGATTAGGGAAATCAAAATTTACTTTGTGTAAATTTTTGGTATTTTTTCGATAAAGATCATTTTTTTAATTAATAGTGAAAAATGATGTATTATTATTCAAAACTTATTTATAATATAATTTATTTATATGATTAGATTATATTTTTAATTGGTTTTAATGTGCAATTAGAATATATTATTACTATTTAATCCAATGGTGGTCATTGGAATTAATTTCAGTATTAATGTTAAGAGCCGTAAATTTCATGATTTTTTTTCTTAATTTCTTTGGAATTTTATGAGTCTGTGGCTCTTGACAACACCTGATTCCGAGGCCCGGTGTGCCTGGAATTAATTTTCAAAGTTTAGATCGGGTACGTTCAGTGAACAAGCAAGCGAGATTTTCTATATTTCAAACCAGTGCTTGGAATTGAAATCTGAGGGCACCGATGAACTCGCAACACTAGTAATTGCTTAAGGGGACCTTTATCGCAGTTGCGTTTTAAATGGGTTGAGATTTAATAATTGGGATCATAGCTTTAAATAAATAAAATTTTTGTGTATAATTTTATTTGTATCTTTGGAAGTTATATCCAACAAAGGGGGTTAAGGGTGGGACTTGTAACCACCTAACGTCCCAAGTGAGGATGTTTGAGAGGTGGGGTCCAAACAAACCCAAACTTCTCATCTCCCTAACCTTCCCTAAACCTCCAATTAATCTCCCCCTATTTTAATACGGTAACTCCTCATTAACTTGTGTAAGTATTCTTACATTAAGTAGCCTCTCCACCTTCCTCTCCTTCATTAAAGCTAGCATACTCACAAAATTAATGAGTTGATTCTTGAATTAATTTGAAAAGGGTGTCTTGTCTATAAATGGGAGAAGGCTAATGAACTATTTGTTTGGAAAATAATATGTTGGGGGATCCTCTGAAGAAATAAGAGAAGATTTTTTCTCTAACTCTCTAACGAAGAATGAGAACGTGCCATCTTTACTTCCCTTGGCGATAATAGGGGGAAGTCACATCTTTGGGAACACACTGAAGATGACGGGCATTCGAAGACCTTCGATGAAAAATGATCCCTGGATCCCCATCAAGGGAGGAGACACCGCCACAGGAAATTCACAAACGACGATGTCACCTTCCGACATCAATGAGCTGACTTCCACCCTCTCGCGATATCGTCGTTGAACGACGAACCTTGAGGTAGGGGTTAAATTCTTTTCTAGTGAATTTAAGATTGTGATTTGGATTATTTATATTATTTTCATCCAAATGTTACCGACGTAACCAGAGGAGATCGAACCGCACAAACATGGCTGATTCCCCTCCCTGTTTCCTTTTTTATCAACATCGGATTTCAAAGTGATGGCGGCGCGATGTCGTATCAACACGTAGGGATGAATAGAACTGCGGAAGGAGCTGGCCGTGATGATGGTGCGCGACACAGTAATGTCGCGCTGGTGAATCCAAAGGAACCATGGCCGGAGCGGGCCGCAGAGGAGGTGGAGCATGGCACTGTTGCACTGCGCCAGAGAACCCGAAGTAGGCCGCTGCCGGGGAGGGATGTGGCAGTGGGGCGCGACGTTGTCATGCTGCGGCGTTCGGACAGGAGCCACAGCCTAAGGTCACAGCGGTTTTGGAGAAGGCGACCGGAATTGGCCTATCGCTGGCACACCATGGGGTGGAACCCCTGGGGTCCCGCGACAGCCACACCGGCCGGCCCTAAAGGCCTGCCATTTCCGGAAATACCGGGGGGTTGAAACCCCTAGTCAGCCAGCTAGGCTGGACCCCACTGGATGGGGTCTCCGTTTGAAAACAGAGGGGGGACACTCCCCCCCCCCACCACTTTCACACCCGTGGTCGGCTTTCGATCCGGGCCGCGCCTGATTGGGCCGAACTCGGACCTGGGTCTGGTCGACCCGATTTGGGCTGACATAGGGGGTATTGGGACGGGTCGGATTGGGCCCAAACCCCCTATTTTCGAATGAGGTTCATTCAATCACCTACAACATGGGCTAAAAACATCTGATCGATACACCGTCAGTAGCGTAGGGATCCTTGGATTGAGATGGTCGCTTCTTTATATTACACTCAAGCTTTGGGTGAAGTTTGTGTACATTCCGGTTGGTTTGAACTCAAAAACAATCGGGCCCTTGGAGCCAAAATGCTTATAACTTGACCTCCATGAGTCCAATTGATGTGTCGTCGACTTTTTTGGATTCCTCATGATGAGACAGATCTTTTGGAATACATTACCTATGGTTATAATGCGGTTCGAGTAAGGCCATGTTGGATTGTACCCGAAATCTAATTGGGCCCCTAGAACGGAAAAGATGATAACATTCAGACCATAATTAAGTTTGAAGATCCATCAGCGACATTGGTAATAACGTGGGGAAATGATCCCTATGAGTATACCCTTTGATATTTAGGGGTACATTTGAGATACGGTCGGGTTGGTTCATACACGAAACCAACCGGGCCCCCGGGAGGAAAAGGCTAGTAACTCCCAGATCAGGAGTCCGATTGATGTGCCGTCTATTGCATTGAGACCCCTGTGAAGAGGAGGTCTGTTGTGATACTTCTTGGTGGGTCTTTATGATACATGGAGTATAAACCAGTAGCTCATGGAGTGGATCCTCCCAGAGATGAGCGTACGGAGTACGAAGACCTTATAGCTGGCATATACTGATGACTGCTTGTCCGATTCAATTCAGAGTGACTTGACTAGCCCAGTGGGGAGCACTACAGTGTTTGGGAGGCAGACCCACGACAGGGGGCACTATTGTGTTTGGGTGGTAGACCCACAGTACTCAACAAAAGGAGTACCTCTGCAGGCCATTAGGGGGAGCACTACTATGTTTGGGTGGCATACCCACGGTGGGGAGTACTACTGTGATTGGGTGGCAGACCCACGATACTCGATAGGAGGTGTAACTCAGCAGTCTAAGGTTAGTGAGTAGCACCTCGGAGTCATGACATGGCTATTTTACTCGACAGAGGAGGAGTTCTCCAGTAGTTGTGGTTTCTATATCTATTATGAAAATCCGAGTTTGAGGTGAGTCAATGACCTTTGTGTTTACCTCATGATTGAGATCGGTCCCTTGATAACTTTGATATACGTATGAGCATATACCTATGTATTGGTTATCCGTTGATTTCTTAACCTTTGTGTTTCCTCATGATTGAGATGGGTTACTTGATAACATAGGTATAAGTATAGGCTTATACCTAAGTAAGGGTTATCTATTGAGATCCTTCTTTTGGTTATCCTTGTTGGTTTTAGTGTGACCTTGAGGGTCTCGGGGTCCCTACTGAGTATCGTTATACTCACCCCAGCACGGGCTATGCCCACACCTCGTTGTGTTAGATGCAGATGACGGATAGCGCTGACAGGGACCGAGTGTATGAGGACTGGATGGTACCCAGAGGTGGACCTCACGATGAGTCAGTACTCGGAGGTGGACATCACAACGAGTCAGTACTAAAAGGTGGACTTCACAACATGATGGTACTCAGAGGAGGTTGGTAGGTGAGAATTTTGAGGAGGCTATCTGTACCTACCCTTCAAGTAGAATCCGAGGTGGATGACCCAGGAGCAACTTGTCACCTTCCAGTTGTTTTTTATTTTTCCTTGTACTTTATAGTGGGGCTTGTATTTCCGGACCCCTTTACATTCAGCACTTCTTTGTATTCATTTTTACTTAGTTTTTACTTCCTCTTGTACTCTGGTTGAATATGTTTATGTTTTATAAAGGTAATGCCAACCCAGTTATCAGGATTCACGCCTTTGGTGCTAGTTGCCAGCCACTGGCCTATGGAAGGTGGGCTTGGGGTAGTCATGGAACGGGCCCCGAGGAAGAGTCGTGACATATTGGTATCAGAGGAGTCAGTTCTACCGCATAACTCATGAATCTTATCATTCCTTTCTGATAAGCAATAGTGTTAAGGGTACAGAGTGTGGTCATTAGTTCAGGGAGTCCAGTGTTGGTTCGGTGGCTGACATATCAATACACAAGGACCCTAACTACTGATTTTTGAATTAGTGCCTATAAAAACTTATTGTGTGTGTGTTTCTACAAGTTTTCCTTATGACAGCTCAAAACAGGTCAGCTCACCAGGTTTAAATTGTTGACCGTGTTGCATCTGTTCATGATGCCTCCACGCAGACAGTTAGTTGGAGTTCCAAGATGTTTCACGATGACGGCCCACCGAGCGATGATACTCTTGTGCATGTCCCTTTTTATATGTTGGCACCTTCGGGTGGTGTACCAGCAGCACCACCACCTGTTAGGTGCCAAATGTCACCAGCCGTACTAGTGGACGGTGCACGCTGACAGAGCATGTTGCACGAGTTCTAGCAGCTCAGGCCTTTGAGGTTATGAGGCGAGTAAGATTTCCAGACAGTAGAGGACAGGTAGGAGGTGATTATGAGAAATTTACACCTAGTTGGGACACTACTAGAGAAGATGGTGGACTTGGATTCTAGTGTTTTCTAGTGAGTGACCATGTGAATGGTCCTCATAGTGATAAGGCTTCGGTACGCGGACTGATGCCTGAGATAGTACCTTTGTGTAGTGTGTCATCTATACATCACTACATGTTGTCCAGAAGTTACAACTGAATGTACTGGTTGGTGAAAAATGTAGTATTACTACCTTACACGTGTTCCAAAATCAGATACCCTCATGTTCCGAGGCGAGCCTAACTCTCAGGCGGCTTACAGATGGCTTGAGGAGGTGGCTGAGAGTTTCCTAGAACCTATACAGCTTCGGTAGGATGACGTGTCGGTAGCTGAGTATTCATCAAGGCATACCAATCATTCTGGGTACTCGATGAATACGATTCGATCAATGATATAGAGCTCAGACCACTAAGAGTGGTGTGTTTAAGGATATCTGAGCCAACACCTTATCATCTATACATTCCTACCAATGTTAGGATGCTATAGAAAACCATTGTAGTTGAATGTTCTTTGGCTAAACGGATATAGCTAGATAATGTTAAGAGTGTAAGAGCATGGATGTGGCGCCAGTCTCAGAGACATGGGCGTGCGAATGTTTCAAGAAGAGGAAATGTTGAGGACCAATAAATCTACAGAGCAGCAGTCATGGAAGCAGAGCTAGGAGTGCAGCATGAGGTGGTGTACATTTCGACATGTTATAATCAACCGCCTATGTAGTCCCCTCCAGGCTCAGGGGGCTGGAGGGAAGGAGAAGGGAATAGATGCATGCTGTCAAGGAGTGTGACCTAAGGGCTCTATGAATGATTTGAGGTACCATCTATGTCTTCAACTAGATGTCGTATCAATAGACATAGGTACCAATCCTTCCTACCTTCCATGAATCTTTTCCCATGCATAGAGTTTCTGGTTAAACCCTTGACTTGAACCTCACATCTGGACAAACCTTTGGGAGGAAAGTCGATAATCACGCTTATGCCAGTGGTGTGATCTGACCTTTGAGGTGAGAGTTTTGGTTGGAACCTCTTGGTGGAAGTGTCAAGGTCTTATGACGTTAGTTTGGGTATGGACTGGGCAACCAAATTTCATATACGGATTGACGGTATTAGGCAAAAAGGATGTGGATTATCTACAATGTTGGGTTGGGGTTTTTGTTGGTTGGGAAAAAGGAAAACCCAGGCAGCACAGGATGGAATCATGCATAAGAGGGTGTATTCGATCACTTAGGAGATGGAAAAACATACCTTTCTTCCAAAATTCTCCAGAATTGCGGCACCACTTCTAGTAGAGCTTTTAAGAGCCAAGGTAGAAGTTGACTAGTGCGCCCTACGTGAGGGCGTTGGTTACATAGTTCACTGCGACGCATCAGGGACCAGACTCAGGTGTGTCCTGATGTAGGAGTCAACAGTGATCGCCTATGGATCACGACAAATGAGACGTTATAGAGCTGACAAGAGACCACTAGAGTTTTAGGATAGCGACCACGTCTTCTTATAGGTCTCACCTCGACGAGGTATAAGGAGATTTTTCTGAGGTGAATGTTTTTTTTTCAAGGTTCATTAGACCCTTATAGGTCCTTAGCAGGGTTTGCAATGTGGTTTACCGCTTGACCTTTTCACCGTAGTTGCACTGGGTGCATGAAATCTTCCACTTATCTCAACTGAGGAGATGTATGCACGACTTAACCATCATCATCGACCACATGGAGCTGAATATCGATGACGGGTCAACTTTCGCAGAGGTCCAGTAGGGACCGAGGATCGATGGGAGTAGGTCCTGTGTTGATGATCGATTCCTTGGGTGTGCATTCGCTGGCAGTACAAGAACCTCCAGGAGAGCACATGGGAGCATGAGGCTCAGATGCATGCTCGGTACCTCCTTTAGTTTCCCTAGTTTTTTTTGTAGCTTTATGGGGACATAAATCCCTGTGGTGGGAGTAATGTAAAGAACCAGAAATTTCAAGGAATTTTTTTTCTTAATTTCTTTGGAATTTTATGAGTCTGTGGCTTCTGACGACACCTGATTTTGAGGCCCGGTGTTCCAGTAATAAATTTCCAATGTTTATCTTGGGTACATTCAGTGAACGAGAGAGTGGGGTTTTCTATCTTTTGAATTGGTGCTTGGAATTGAAGTCTGAGGGAACCGATGAACTTACAGCGCCAGTAATTGCTAAAGGGAACCTTTACCGCAGTTGCGTTTTAAACAGGTTGAGATTTAATAATTGGGAATTTAGCTTGAAATAAATAAAATTGGTGTGTACAATTTTATTTGTATCTTAGGTATTTATGTCCTACAAAGGGGGTTAAGGGTGGGACCCATAACCTCCTAACTTCCCAAGTGAGGATGTTTGAGAGGTGGGCTCCACACGAACCCCAACCTCTCATCTCCCTTATCCTTCCCTAAACCCCCCATTAATCTCCCCTTCTTTTAATAAGATAACTCCTATTTAACTTGTGTAACTATTCTTCCATTAAGTAGCATTTCCATCTTCCTCTCCTTCATTAAATATAGCCTACTCACATAATTAATGAGTTGATTCTTGAATTAATTTGAAAAGGGTGGCTTGTCTTATAATGGGAGAATGCTAATGCATTATTTGTTTGGAAAATAATATGGTGGGGGAACCTCTGAAGAAATAAGAGAATATTTGATCTCCAACTCTCCGACGAAGAACGAGAATATGCCATGTTTACTTCTCTTCATGATAAGAGGGGGATGTCACATCTTTTGGAACACTCCAGCGATGACGGGACTTTCAAGTCCTTTGATGAAGAATGCTTCTCGGATCTCCATCAAGGGAGGAGACACCGTTGTAGGGAATTCGCAAACGACAATGTCACCTTGCAACGTCAACGAGTCGATGTCCACCCTCTAATGATATCATCGTTGAACGACGAGCCTTGAGGTAGGTGTTAAATTATATTCTAGTGAATATAATATTATGCTTTGGAATATTTATATTATTTTTGGCCAAATGTTACCGACGTATCAAGAGGAGATCAGACCGCACGAACATGGCCGATTCCCCTCCCCATTTCCCTGTTTATCAACATTGGCTTTCATTGTGAAGGCGACACGTTTCCGTAGTACTGTGTGTGGATGAATAGAACCACGTCCGAGGCAGGCCGTAGTGGTGGTGCGCAGTGTTTTCATGCCGCGCTGGTGAACCCGAAGGAACTGCGACTAGAGTGGGTTGCGGAGGAGTTGGTGTGTGGTGTCGTTGCGCTGCGCTGGAGAACTCGAAGGAGGCCGCAGCCGGGGTGGGATGCGGTGAGGGGGCGTGGTGCCGTCGCGCCACCCCGGTCAGACAGGAGATGCGGCCTAAGGCAACCACAGTTTCGGAGGAGGCGGCCAGACTTAGTCGGCCACAGGAACACCATGGGGCGGGACCCCAGGGGTCCCGTGGTAGCCAGACCGGCTGATCATGAAGGCTGGCCATTTCCCGAAATACCGGGGGGTGAAACCCCCGGTCAGCCGGCTAGGGCGGACCCCACCGGATGGGGGCACTGTTTCAAACTATATCCCCCACCCTTCGCACCCATGGCCGGATTCCGAGCCGGGCCCAAACCCCCTATTTTCGGATCAGGTTCGTTCAAACACCTATAACTTGGGATACGTACCTCTGATTGATGCACCTTCAGTTGCCTATGGATCCATGGATTGATACCATCGATTCGGTATATTACAGTCAAGATTTTGGCAAAGATTGAGTACATTTGGGTTGGTTCGAACTTGAAACCATCCGGGCCCTGGGAGCCGAAACACTTATAACTTGAGCTCCGGATGTCTAATTGACGTGCCATCAACATTGTTGGATTTCTCATGATGAGACAGATATTTTAGCATACTTCACCATAGTTTTGGTCACAGTTGGAGTAAGGCCGGGTTGATTGTACCTGAAATCCAACCAGGCCCCTAGAACGGAAAAACTGATAACTTTCAGATCGAACGTCTGTTTGACGAACTGTCAGCGGCGTTGGTAATCACGTTGAAAAACGGTCCCTATGATTATACACTATGAGAGTTCGGGGTAAATTTGAGATACGGTCGGGTTGGTTCATACATGAAACCAACCGGGCTCCTGGTACGAAAAGGCTAATAACTCACAGGAAGGGCATCTGATTGACACACCGTCTGTTGCGTTGAGACCCCTGTGACGAGGCGGTCCCTTGTGATACTTCTTTTTGGGAATTTGTGATACTTGGAGTATTGAACTGTAGCTCATGGAGCATATCCTCTTGGAGATGAGCGTACGAAGTACGGAGACCTTGTGTCTTGCTAAAACCTGATGACTTCTTGTCCGATTCGAGTCGGAGTGACTTGACTAGACCATTGGGTAGCACTATTTTGTTTGGGTGGCAGACCCACAGCAGGGAGCACTATTTGTTTGGGTGGAAGACCCATGGTACTCAACAGAAGGAGTACCTCTGCAGGCTATTAGGGGGATCCCTACTTTGTTTGGGTGGCAGACCCATGACATGGAGAACTATTGTGTTTGGGTGGAAGACCCACGGTACTCGACAGGAGGGGTACCACATTAGTCTAAGGTTAGTGAGTAACGCCTCGAAGTCGTGATAGGGATACTGTAATCGACAGAGGAGGAGTTCTCCAGTAGTTGTGGTTTCGATATCTTTAATGAAAATCTAGGTTTGATCTGAGTCAATGTCCTTTGTGTTTACCTCAAGATTGAGATGGGTCACTTGATAACTTAGGTATATGTATGTGCATATACCTAAGTAGTGGTTATCCATTGATTTCTTAACCTTTGTGCTTCCTCATGATTGAGATGGGTTACGTGATAACTTAGATATAAGTATAGGATTATACCTATGTAAGGGTAATTTATTGAGATCCTTTTTTGTTGTTATCCTTGTTTGTTTTAGAAAGTCCTGAGGGTCTCGAGGTTCCTACTGAGTATCATTAACTCACCCTTGCATGGGCTATGCCTGCACATCATTGTGTTGGATGTAGACGACAGACAATGCTGACAGAGATCGAGTGTAAGGGGACTGGACGGTACCCGGAGGTGGACCTCATAATGAGTTAGTACCCGGAGGTGGAAATTACAACGAGTCAGTACCCGAAGGTGGACTTCACGATATGACGGTACTCAGATGACTTTGGCAGATGCGAGTGTTGTGGAGGCTATCTATACCTACCCTTCAGGTAGGATCTGAGGTGGACAATCCAGGAGCTGCTTGTCCCCTTCCACCTATTTTTTCCTTTTCCTTGTACATTACAGTTGGGCTTGTATTTCCGGCCCATTTTACTTTCAGCACTGATTTGTATTCAGTTTTACTTAGTGTTTACATCCTCTTGTACTCTAGTTGAATTTTTTTTGTTTAATAAAGGCAATGCCTTCCCCAGTTATCGGGATTTACACATTTGGTTATAGTCGTCAGCCCCTGGCCTATGGAAGGCGGGCTTTGGGTAGTCACGACATGGGCCCCGAGGATGGGTCGTGACAATGAAATTGGACTTAAACTAGTGTCAATTTTTGATATTATTGTTTCATAAAAACACACTATTCATTTTTACAACGAGAATTAATTATTAAATTAAATAATGCAACTTATATGTTTTGAATTTGGTAAAATAGACATAATTTTTGAATTCGGAATATCAAATATAGCTCAGGGTAAATTTTTGGTATTTTTCTAAAAAACATCAATTTTTGATGAATAGTGAAACCACTAAGTGGTAGTTAAAAAAACTGATTTTTCATTTAAATGAAACATTACCACTTTTTTTAATTGAATTTGAAAAATCCAACATACATGGTTTTAATTATGATTTAAAATGTTGTTCAATGGGATGAAAATAATTTTTGGTTAATAGTAGCTTTTAAGTTTTATTAATCGCAATTAAAGGTAATTAGTGTAATTTAAGGTAAAAATAATGTTATAAAAATATGAAATTACCTTGAAACATGTCCTAACCTTGTTGTATGAGTCATGGACGACCAATAAAATCCATGGGTCAACTTGGGGACCCCATGGAGCCACATGGGTAAGAAAATGACATTAATAAATTTTTATTTAAAGTTAAAATAAAAATGACACAAACATGTATTTTTTAGTAAAACAATTTTTACATGGGGTTATACAGGTCATATTTATGACTATAAATATTCATTATAAATATAAATAGAGTTCCAACATCATGATTATTTTTATAATTTTTAGACATTAAATAAATTAAATTATATATTACACCATGATGATGTAGTGATTACCTTATTAATTAATGATTTAAATAAAATGAAATGATAATTTAAAAACTAAGATGTATAATTTTCAAAAACCTACTGGATGGGTTGATTTAGAACTATTATCACCTTATACTTTAAATATAAAATTTTGGGACCTTAAAAATCTGAAACGCATTGTATAATAAAGTAAGATTTCTTGATTTTCCAAGAGTGCCCCTCCTCCCTCTTATAAAAGACCCCCACCTCTACCACCTTAACCACACCTATGAAGCAATTTGATCAGAAAATATATGATATTTTTATCTTTAAAAATCCCTCTATCCATCATATAAGCCTTACCTTAGGTAGAAAACACTAAAAGAAACCATTTTGGATCAAACCAAGAGGAGTTACCCGATTTAAAGGTAATGTTTTCACTTGTGATCTTTTGTTTTATTTAACTTCTCCAAACCCCTAAACTCTTTTTATTACTTTATTTTGTAACAAAACCAGTATATTAAATATTGTATGATGTTTTTATGAGAAGTATTTTATTTACACTTACACACACCTCCATATAATGGTTAAAGAACATACTATTTTTGTGGTTGGAAAATTTCTGTCTCACGAAACGATGATTGTTCAATCTTATTTTAACACCTTTCATGGTTTCCATTAAAATGTAACTATATTTATATATGATATATATTATGTTTATTTTTTCCTTATGCTACTGTATTTTTAATTTATGGCATACCTTTATGGTTTCAATTATAAGTAAATTCTATAATTTCATTTTAGGAAGTGTGGACTACCGCCCCCTCAAAATGATTTGATTCGTTAATGCCATATGTGAGATGTATAAAAGATGAAATTAATGATATTATATATTATATTATACTTGAATTATAATATACCTTTATATCATTATCATTTCACTCCATTAAATAAAAAATAGAACTGAAAGTAGAGTTCATGCGTACGTACGGCTTACCGTCTCCACGAACGGTGCATTACATTTATTACCTATAAATGTTATATACTATTATAAAAACAAGTATTTGCTGGATATAGAATATATATTTGATATCCAAATCATGAATATAATTCTGGATATAATGCACCATTGACCACATGAACAACATTTAATTGTAAGAAGTCCATTTTTAACTTAAGTTCCATATATCAACAAAACGAACCTTATTAAATTAAATGATTACATAATATTTATAACATGAAAATAAGTGATATAAAATGAATAAAAAGCTTGATAGTGGTTCTTAAGAATGTATAAATTAACACTAGTTTATTATTCAGGAGATTAAAGAGTGATCGAGTCAAGTCGGACATGAGGTAAGGGACATCGTCTCAATCTCCTTTCATTGAGGCATGTTTTGCTCTAATACATGACTTTCTTTTATATACTGTATAAAACACCTTTTACTTTTCATTTCATTATATGGGAATCTTTTTCTATGAATCATTTTTCTAAACGAAAAAAATGAAGGTTTATTTTAACGTACGCGGTGACAATGACCTTTTCCTCCGCCATGAGTATTATTTGGTCTTTGGCTTCCTCAACGATCCGTAATGTTTTTAAAATGAAATAAATACCATATACTCTTTTATGTATTTTGGTATTGAAAATAGTTTTTATAATGGATTTGTTTTGTCAATATATTTAAATGATATATTGTGATTGAAATGTGGAAATGTTTTCTTTCCATTATATTTGTATTATGTCTTATGAATTTATAATGGTACTTGGAAATTTGATGGGTGGTTATGTGATAAACCATATGACGGGTGGTGCCGTGAATACCCAGATGGTTGGTTACGTTATAACCTCCAATGCATTGGGAATGGAAGTCGGCTGTATGGCCATTCCATTTAGTGATATGTGTGGAAGTCGACCATATGTTTATTCCATTTAGGTATGTTTATGTCCCAAGTTACCTTTATATTTTATGTGTTCTTTATATGGGGTTTATGGTAATCTTTTTGTTACAAAAGTGTATGTAATGATATTTTATTCAGTGAAGAGTATTTTCTACTTCATAAAGGTGAAAAGTGTTACTTTGATAAAGTATTCATATTTTACTTGATGTTTTGAAAAACTAACAGTTTTCCTTCTTTGTGTATCCCTTAATAAGCTTTTTATGCTCATCCCAAGTTTTTTTGAAATGTTTTTCATATGACATAATGTGGAATAGGGTCAAGGATGTGATCAAGGATAAGTCATGCTGTCTTAAATATGGAACTATAAATGACTCTTTTTTAAGAGTTAATGTTTTTTTTAAAAAGTTAACTCTGTAGAAGTGTCTAATGTGTAATATTTTGAGATTTAATAGTTATGATCTAATTCTCTAAAAATATAAACCTAAAAAGATCCTCAATGTCAATTATTCATTTCATTCAATATTAATTAATGTTTAAGGATGGGGCCTTATAGTATGTATCAAAGGTCGGTTTATACAACTTTAGGAGTTAGAAAATTGTTAAATTTATAAATTAATTTATGGTATCATTGAAATGATATAGAATTTATAGATTACCATGTTGCTTGGCCTACGATATTTCTGTGTTCAGCATGGTTTTCCGCAGAGGAAACAAGGAAGCTATGCTAGGACGACATCGGGAGAAAGACAACCTTCCAAATTAGCAACATGAGATGGTCAGAATTAGAACTGAATAGATTGTTACAGTGATGGAATAGTTGACTCAGGCTATAAATGGTGGTGGTATCCATGCATGAGATCAGCCAGATCAACAACAGAGGAACATGTCAATGGTAGAATATTTCATGAGGCAACATCCCCCATCATTCATATGATCATATGACCTTGTGCTAGTAGAAGGGTGTATTAAAGCACTAGAGAATATTTTTGATGTCATGGGGTGTTCAGAACATCAAAAGGTTAGTCTTGATAATTATCATTTTGAAGGTAAATCTAATTAGTGGATGTCGATGATGAAAAATATAAGGGATAGTGATGAGATTTATGATCTTCACTTGGATGAATTCAAAGGTTTGTTTCTTGATAAATATTTTCCTAAGGTGGTTCGTCTTAGGTTGGAAAAACTATTCCTAGAATTGAGGCCGGAGGATGACTCAGTGGCTGCTTATGAAGCAAAGTTCACTCGACTGGCATGATATGGTACAAATTTCTTACGAGATCTTGATAGTAAAATCAACTATTTTTACTCAGGGTTAATGCCAATGTATCTAAGGTCTTTAGCTTCTCGTGAGTTCAAATGTTATGAAAAACTTGTTCGATGTGTGGTGAAGGTGGAAATGGATTTTTCCGATGATCAGGTGTTCTTTGACAAACAACAAAATAAGAGGTCTAGTTGGTAAAAAAAAGGGAATAATTCATTGAAGAGTCAAGGAGGTAAGAAAACCAAATATCCATCCTATGAAAAGTGTGGTAAAATGCATCCCAGAGAATATTTATCAATGTCTGGAAAGTGCTTTCAGTGTGGTATGTCTGGTCATATTGCTTGTAATTGTAAGGAAGAAGATCAAGAAGGAAATGAAAATCCAACAGTAAGATGTTTTAAGTGTAATGAAATGGTTCATTATGAAAATGAGTGTCTAACGAAGAACTCAATTGGGGGAAATCATCCAAAATACAAGTACAAAGGGGTGCTGAAATCCTTTGAAACTACTTCAGCAGATGTTCGGCCATCAAATGAAGTAGTATCAGGTACACTGTTTGTTTGTTCAGATTCTTCCAATGTGTTGTTTGATTTAGGGTCTACACATTCATTAATTTCCAAAAAAAAATTCTAGTAAATTGGGAATTCCATCTCAATATATGAATCCTGAACTTATGGTAAAAACACCCAGGGGGAATGTTGAGACAAAAAGAAATTATAAGAACCTCCCTATATTTTTTGTGTGGAAAGAATCTACTTATTAACCTAATTGTTTTGCCTCTAGTAGAGTTCGATGTTATTTTGGGCATGGATTGGATTTCTGTTTATCATGCTAAGATTGACTGCAGAGCTAAAGAGGTTTCTTTTCAGAATGATTTTCAGTTTGTGTTCATGAATGAACCCTTACTTTAGATAAAATATCAGGAAGTTGAGAAACTAGTAAAATAGGGAAATGAATGTTACCTTGCACATATTGTTGAAAATAAATGAACTGTTCAGATTAATGATGTTCTAGTGGTAAATGAGTATATTGACGTATTTCCTGATGAGTTACCTAGTATTATTCATGATCGGGAATTTGAATTTAATATTGACTTAGTTTCTGATTCTAATCCAATTTCAAATCCCCCTTATCGGATGGCTCAATTTGAAATTTTAGAGTTAAAGAAGGAATTACAAGAGTTATTAGATAAAGGATTCATTCGACCTAGAACATCACCATGTGATGCTCCTGTCTTGTCTGTTAAAAATAATTATGGTTCAATGAGACATTACATTGATTATAGAGCCCTGAATAACATCCCTATTAAGAACAAGTATCCTTTGCCTCATATCGATGATTTGTTTGATCAGCTCTAGGGAGCTTAGTATTTTTTGATTATTGACTTGAGGTCGGGGTACCATCAGTTGAAAGTAAAAGAAGCAAACATTTCAAAGACTACGTTTCGTACTAGATATGGCCATTATGAATTTGTAGTTATACCTTTTCGGTTAGCCAATGCACCTTCTGTATTCATGGACCTTATAAATAGAATTTTTCATGAGTTCATGGATAATTTTGTGGTGGTTTTCATTGATGATATTTTGGTGTTTTTTAAAAGTAAAGAGGAGCATGAAAGCCATTTAAGTGTTATCTTGAAAACCGTAAAAGAAAAGAATCTGTATGGAAAATTTAGCAAGTGTGAGTTTTGGTTAAAATAAATTTCTTTCCTTGGTCACATTCTTTCAAAAAATGGAATAACTATTCATCCTGCTAAAACAAAAGTTGTTGAAGAATGGCCAAGACCCACAAATTTAACCGACATCTGATGTTTTCTTGGTTTGGAAGGTTACTACAGAAGGATTGTTGATTTGTTTTCACAGCTATCTAGTCCAATGACGAAGCAAACTCGGAAGGGTGTTAAGTTTATCTGGACAAAAGAATGTGATGATTGTTTTCAGGAATTGAAAATAATATTGGTGAATGATCCAATTTTGGCACTTCCTTCTAGGAATGGTGAGTTTGTTATCTACAGTAATGCTTCATTGAAGGGACTTGGTTGTGTCCTTATGAAGAATCATCAGGTAATTTATTATGCTTCACATCAGTTGAAAACTCAAGAGTTAAATTACCCTACACATGATTTGGAATAATCTGATGTTGTTTCTACATTAAAAAATTATAGGCATAATTTTAATGGAGTAAAGTGTGAAATATATACTGATCACGAAAGATTAATGTATATATTCACTCAGAAAGAATTGAACATGAGACAGAGGAGATGGCGAGAATTAATCCAGGATTATGATTGTACAATTCATTACCATCCTGGGAAATCAAATAAAGTGGCTGATGCTTTGAGTCAAAAAAGTAATGCTTCATTAACAATGCTACGTTTGGAACTAGATACTTTTCTTTTTTATTTGACGAAATTTTGAATCGAATTTTTAGGTGCAGTAAGTTCTTCTGTTTTGTTTCAGGTGTCAGTGAGATCATCTCTATTAGACAGAATTAATCAATCGCAGAAGAAAGATAGTGGGTTGCATTAAAAGGTAGAGCTGATTCAAAAGGGCAATTTGCCTGAATTTAACATTGATAATGATTGTGTTTTGAGTTTGGGAGGAGGTTATGTGTGCCTTGTGATTCATAGTTGAAGAATGATTTGTTATGTGAGACTCATAGTTCCCCGTTTTCAGTTCATCCTGGTAGTACTATGATGTACAGATATCTATGGGAGTATTACTTGTGGGATGGAATAAAAAGAGATATTACTGATTTTACTGTGATGTGTTTGAATTTTCAGCAGGTTAAAGCAGAGCGAAAGTTATCGAAAGAGATGCTGCAGTCATTACCGGTGACAGAGTGGAAATGGGAAAATATATCCATGGACATAGTTGTGGGATTACCAAAGACATCTCGAGGTAATAATACAATATGGGTTAAATTTGATAGATTGTATAAATCTGCTCATTTCCTTCTTATTCGAGATAATTTTACTCCAGACCTACTTTCTCAATTGTATGTTAAATATATAGTCATGATGCATGGAGTTCCCCTCTCCATTGTATCTGATTGTGATCCCAGGTTCACTTCTAACTATTGGAAAGGTCTTCAGAAGTTGTTTGGTACTGAATTAAATTTTAGTACAGCTTTTTATCCGCAATCCGATTGGGAGTCAGAAAGAACAATTCAGACCTTGGAGGATATGCTACATGCTTGCTCGATAGATTATCAGGGAAGTTGGGACCAATATATTTATTTGGTTGAATTTTTATAGAATAATAGTTTTCATTCCATTATATAGATGGCTCCGTTTGAAGCATTATATGGTAAACGGTGTCAAACTCGAATTTTTTGTGATGAAGTAGGGAAAAGGAAGCTGATAGGACCATAATAGTTAGAAGAGATGACAGAAAAGGTTGATTTAATTCAGAAACACATGGGAATAGCTTAGAGCTGGCAGAAAATTTATGCGGATAACTGGAGGAAGGATCTATCTTTCGAGGTTGGTGATCATGTTTTTCCCAAAGTTTTACCATGGAAAAGTGTGATGCGTGTAACACCCTGAGATTTTATGAGAAATATTTTTTTATGTTATATGAAACAACAAAGTAATCTTTCACAGCACACAATACAGACTTGGCTTGCATTACACGCAATCACGACCTTCCTCGATAGCGTGTGTAGTACGTAATACTGGGTTTCACTAATGAACGATATATTATTATGGACTAGCCGTTTTGAATAGTATTATATAAATTTTGAATTTTATAACATTATTATTCATCATAAACATTTTCTAGAACATGGTAAGAGAACAAAATAATTTTTTCGGGTAAAATATGTATTTTTAAAAAAATGCAGTTTTGCCGCCTTTTGATGGCGCACCCACATTAAATCTAGTTTTTGACATGTTTATAAGTTAAATTTGAAAAAAATAAAATTCTTCTTTTGAATCAGGATATAAAAATTTACTTTGGATAAATTTTTGATATTTTTCTGATAACTTACACATTTTGATGAATAGTAAAAATACGCTAATTTTTAATTAAAAAAAATTTCCATTGAGATAATTTATATGGTTAAATTATTATATTGAATGGGTTTAAAGTATAAATAGAATATATTTTTACCATTTAATATAATTTATGTCATTAGCATTAATTTCACATTGAATTCATAGGTAAAAACATTTCAATCTTTGGAAATGTTTTAATTTCTAAAACCTGTTTTCTTAACAGTGGTATTTATATAAAATTAATTACTGCAATTTATGTGTTTTTAATTTTGGAAAATGGATTCCATATTTGGAATCAGTGGGTCCAAATTATGTAAATAGGCTACTTTTTATTTTTGGGCATTATGAATAGTAACTACAGTAAATTTTATTTACCATAGTTAAAGGTAAATCGGGTAATTAAGGGTAAATATAATATTATAAAATTACCCTAACACCTGAAAAAATCCTATTGGATGACCAAAAGTCGACCCATATCACCTAATGGTAGGATTAGATTCATTTAATGGACTTTTATCCATGAAAATAATTTAGTTATTATTAAAACAAAAGAATGTGACAACATGTCACTTTCTTAAATCTTATAAGCACAATAATTTTAATTTAGTGATAAACTTAATGAAAAATCGAACATAAATAGTATCGAGAAATATAATATGATCATCTACATCATAGGATTTAATTTATAATTTTAGGGGTTAAATAATTATCATTAATTATGACACAATAGTGATGTTGAAATTATTTTATTCTTTAAAATATCAAATAAATGTTTTTAAAAATATTAAAATAAATATTATATGAACTATTTATTGTTCTCCACTAATTTTATAGATACATATGACATTTTATGAATCTATTAATGCTTTTAGTTAGAACATATCTTCTGTATATATTTTATTTAAATTCAAATAAATGAATAGTGTCAAAATTGACACTATTGTTATCTAATAAAAATAACATATTATAAAATTGTTCAAAAATCAAAAAAATATTAAAAAAATTATAAATTAATATTTATATGGTATAGAATGTATAAAGTGTTAAATTATGGAAAATCCAAAACAAATATGTAATTCTTTATAATAATATAAAATTTAGAATATTATTACCACAAATAAAATTAAATTGATAAATACGGATAAATCAAGTTGATAATGTTTAAAATAAATTCCTAACATGTCTAAATTTTATTGGTTGATGAGATTACAACCCTATATCATCTAATATTTGGATATGAGTCATTTTGGTAGTATTTATGTGGGGTTGGGATTTAATATAGACTAATATTTCTTATATTTCCAAAGGTGCCCTTCTCCTCCCTTATAAAAGGGAACCTCCTCCCTCTCCTCCCCACACCAATTTGAGCCTTCAAGCTCATCCAATCCCTGCCTATTTAACTTCCCCACTTCCATAGAAACATACTAGAGGTCCTGGTCTTCTTCAAAGACCAATTGTAGTGCCCTAAGATGATGTCTCAAAGAGGCGCTTCAAAGAAGTGGTAATGTCCGTTACTGATTCTTTCAACTTTATTTTTTCTTCCACTTCTTCTTTATTTGTTTTATTATGAAGTAATAACATCCGTATAACTCATATACTGATATGTTATTATAAGTATTAAACAACCCTATTTCACCAACTATCCATCCTATGGAAAATGAAATCACCGTGCGTGCGTAAGTATAAAATACCATCTCCACGTTGTGGTGTAATCTATTTACAACAACCACCATACTTGGATGAGTATAATGGTGTAAAGAATAAATATATATGATTATTGTAAAGTTATATTTATTCTGAAATAGTATATATATACACTCCAATAATATTCCAAGATCATGGGAACAATATCATCGGTCGTGCGTACGTACGGAATACCGTCTCTACGATGTGATGTGACTCGTTCTACATGATCTTCATTGAATAATGATTATATAAATGAATTTAATGATTAAATATGATATATAGTACACTAATAACATTCTGGAAATGAGGTATCTATAACCTAGAGAGAAGAATAAGAATTTATTTGACAAAACACGCATAAGAACAAAAAGTAATAAACACCCGAATGACAAGTAGTAATGAAATATTACTAATAAGAAGCTAAGAATATGACCATATATGATATCATAAAAATACGTATGATTCTGTAACAAGTCAATAACATTATTTAAATCATTATACAGGAGGTTTGAACACTTATGAAGCAAATCAGACCTAAGGTAAGGGACAATCTCGCAATCTCAATTTTTATCCGAGATTGTTTTTACTTCAGATTTTACTGGGGAATATTTATCATCCACATCCATGTTTACTCAATATGTAGTGTTATTTCAGCCACCAACAATTTTTTAAATCTAATTTTACCCTTCGGTGAGTTTTTAGTAAAATATATTAATAGAATCTTTTGTCGTCTTTCGTACGAGGTACTTTTTGACATTCCCCAAAAAAGTATAGGAAGAATGTTTTTTTAACTTATATGACATGAATGGATTTTTAAAACATTATTTCCAATACTCTTCCTTTACAAGTTTTCAAGTTTATTTTTTATAAACATTTTTTAGTTTAAAATTGTATGACATGTTAAGAAAAATGTTTTTGAAGTAGAAATGATATTTTCCTCAAGAATGGAGTTCAAGTGTTTTATCAAAATTAATTTCCATATAAGATAATATAGGGTTCTGTTTATAGTCCTATTATTACATTGATTGATTATGTTGTGATGGAAATATTTTTTTATGAATTCCTTTATCTTATATGAATTGATTTATGATGTCACGATGATTAAGATTCTCATTTTTATTACATGGGTTATGCTATGATGTATGGTGTATGATTTTGTGGAACACATAATAATGGTATCATTATGGGATGGGTGGGACATATATCTCCCTCCAATGCATTGGGTTAAAATTTTATATCTCATGAGATAGACATGGCTGAAATGGCAGGTTAAACTTGTTCAGAAAAAATAGGACTTAAACAAAGAGTGAACTCGGTTCAGAAATGGACTTTGTCCACACAGATAGACTTGGAAATGAGTCTTGACTAATATGAAATGATTCTCTATGATTATGTGTGTATGCCACAAAGTTTCATGTTTTATGTTCTGATTATTAGGATTACATTTCACAACCATGATTAATACCATGTTTTGAAATTATGATCTCTTTTGTAGGGTAAGATTTCCAAAATTTTATTTTCTTATGAATTTGATGTGATTGATATTTCTTTTGCTTTCCCTTACTGAGCATTGAGCTCACCCTTTTGTATGTTTTCTTTCCCCAGGTTAGGAAGAAGGTTATTATGTATGATATGCCAAAAAGGAACTATAGATATGATGAAATAAAAGGGAGAGAGTGTAGATGCTTTATGAACCAGTTGTTTATGTTTCCCAGTTTCTAATGACACTATACCTATATGATCTTTTCATGGTTTTGTTATATGTTTTAATAAGTATGCTTCAATTTTTATGTATTAACCATGTATGTAATGCATGGGTCGCTATAGTTGGTATTAGAGGAATGTTATAGTCAACCATTAGAAACTAGGATGTGAAAGCCTTAGTAAGAAACCTAAGGATATGTCTAACCGTAGAACAAAATATTAGTGTTTTAGAAATGTCCATGAACAACCTATGATAAGACCTTAAGTGTGAAATTTTATTCTTGATTATGTGGTTTTCCTTTTATAATTAGTGTTTCTCACACTATTCTTCTTGGGTTTAGTCAATGGATGGAACCTAAATGAACCGTGTTAATGCGGAATGTGACTGGCAATGCAATGATTGTCCCCCTGAGAAACCAAATGTTATGGGAGATGGAATGAAAAATCTTGTATCCATTCTCACACAACATTCTCAAGCTATGAATCATGCAAGTCTTCTAAATGAGCAAAGGAGCAACATTCTGTGGAATCCTTCATGAGTCAGCGTCCACCTTCATTCAGTGGGTCTTTTGATCCATTAGTGGTGGAACAATGGATCAGTACCACTAAAAAGATATTTTCAGTTATTCAATGTTCTGAACATGATAAAGTCATCTTAGCAGTGTATCGTTTGGAAGGTGATGCTGATAAATGGTGGAATCTTATTAAGAATATGAGTCAAAGGGATGAAATTGAGTCCATGGAATGGGACGAGTTCAAGAACTTATTTTTCAATAAGTATTTCCCTCATATTCTTTGAACAATGATGGAGAAGGAGTTTCTTGAACTGAAGAAAAAGGATGATGAATTCATGGGTACCTACAAAGAAAATTTTACAAGACTTGCAAGGTACGCTTCCAGAAATATTATCCAACCTGAGAGTAAGATCGATCGATTCTTTAGTGGCTTAAAACTAAGTCTTCGAAGGGCGTTAGCCATAAGGGACTTCAATAGGTATGAGGAAATTGTTCGATGTGCACTCAAGGTTGAGATGGAGATTGGTGTAACCCATCAGTCACATGGGTTTGATAAGTAGAGGAAAATGGAATTCAAAGGAAAATCTAAAGACCACACTGAAATGAAGACGAGTTTTCACTTATGCTCAATGTTTTGAAAGAAACATAGAGAAAATTATATTTAGGGGACACGAAAATGTTAAAAGTGTGGAAAAGAAGGTTATTGGGAAATTGAATGTCGAAATAATTGGAACAAGATGTCTAATGATGAAAACTAAAGAAGGGATACAATTATTCAAGTGAAAGGAGATGGGGAATTATTCCAATAAATGCTCAAATCCAAGGGTTGATGATGATGATCGATGTCAAAAACCTCTTATGGACAATGACAAAGTAATGTCACATGCAATTACTATCGGCAATGTGGAGTACGACAACGAAGTGGTGATAAGTACACTTACTATCCACTCTAATGTAGCTAATACTTTATTTGATTTTGGATCCACCCACTATTTTATTTCTAATGAATTTTCTAAGGGTATCACCATATTACCGCACCAATTAGATATTGAGTTAGCTGTGACAAACCCAAATGGCACAATAGTCGCCTCAAAAGTTTATAATTCTTCTCCGATTGAAGTCTGGGAAAAAGTGCATCCTGCAAATCTTGTGATCCTTCCAATAGTGGAATTTCATGTGATTCATGGCATGGATTGGCTTTCTCTATATAGAGCTCATATCAATTTCCAAATAAGGGAAGTCACATTTCATATTCCAGATCAATCTATGATCGTCTATTGATGCAAGGATGAACATAACCTTCCAGTGGAAATTTATTCTATCTTATGGGTCTTGATTCCACTAAATGAAGGTTATTTATCTAAAATGGTTGGTGAGAAACTCACGATTAAGAATATGCCCATTGTAAAAGAGTTTGTCGATGTCTTCTTGGAGGAATTGGCGGGTCTTCCACCAAATCGTGATGTTGATTTTTCAATAGAACTGGTACAGGGTGCTTTGCCTATTTCAAAGACACCACATAGAATGGATCCAATTGAGTTTCAGGAATTGAAGAAGCAACTCCAAGAGAATATTGATAATGTATTCATATTCCCAAGTGCGTAACCTTGGGGAGCACCTGTTCTATTTGTTAAGAAGAAAGATGGATCAATGAGACTCTGCATTGATTATCAAGAACATAACAAGATCACTATCAAGGACAAATATCCTCTCCCATGAATTGATGATTTATTTTTCCAACTACGCTGAGCTCAACACTTTTCCAAGATTGATCTTCGTTCTGGGTATCATCAATTAAGGGTCAAAATGGAGGATATACAAAAGACATCTTTTCTTATAAGGTATGGACACTATGAATTTATAGTGATGCCATTTGGTCTTACTAATTCCCCTGCTATCTTCTTGGATCTGATGAATAGAGTCCTTAGAGATTATCTTGATCAGTTTTTGGTAGTCTTTATAGTTGATATTCTTGTCTATTCAAAGAGAAAAGAAGAACATGAAGATCAGTTGAGAATTGTATTAAAGACCCTAATAAAGGAGAAGCTTATTGCCAAATTTACCAAGTGTGAATTTTGGCTTAAAAAAGTTTCATTTTTGGGTCACATAATCTCAAAAGAGGGGATATATATGGATTCAGTAAAAATAAAGGTTATCAAAAGATGGTCGAGACCAACAAAAGTAACTTAGATTTGATGTTTTCGTGGTTTGGCTGGATATCATCGACGTTTTTTGAATGATTGTTCATGATTATCTAATCTACTCACCATGTTGACTCGGAAAGGAGTTAATTTTGTTTGGACATAGGAATGTGAAGAGAATTTCAAGGAGTTGAAAATAAGGTTATCCAGTGCACCTGTACTCACACTTACTTGTAGTGGAGAAAGGTTTCTGATCTATAGTGATTCATACAAGAAGGGATTGGGGTGTGTTATAATGAAAAACAATATGGTGATAGATTATTCCTCGCGACAGTTGAAAATCATGAGCAAAATTACCCAACTCATGATTTGGAGATAGCTGTGGTAATATTTGCATTAAAGATTTGGAGGCATTATCTTTATGGAGAGAAGTGTGATATTTATACTGATCATAAAAGTTTAAAGTATATTTTCACACAAAAGGAGTGGAATATGCGGAAAAGAAGATGGTTGGAGTTGATTAAGGATTATGCCTACTCAATTCATTACCACCCTAGGAAAGCAAACAATGTGGAAGATGCATTAAGTTGACAAGACCATGCTAGATTATCCATGATGAGGATCACAAAAGATCCAATATCTATGGATTTACAAAGGATGGATCTTGGAATTAAAATAAAATTGGAATAATCAAATCATTCTCAAATGAATGTTCAACCATCTATACATGTAAAGATTAAAGAGGCGCAGAAAGAAGATATTGAGTTACAAAAGAAGGTGAGAAATGTTCCTGAATTGAACCTTGACTGTGATGGGATAATAATGTTTAGGAATCGGGTTTGAGTTCCTCCCATACCAAAATTAATGAAGGAGTTTCTAGATGAGGCTCACAGTTCTTCATTCTTTATTCATCCTGGAAGCACGAAGATATATAGGGAACTAAAAGAGTACTTCTGGTGGGATTCCATGAAAAGAGATGTTGCTGAATATGTCTCTCGACATTTGGTTTTTCAGCATGTTAAAGTTGAGAGACATAAGTCTAAGGGTATGTTACAAACATTACCCATACCTAAATGGAAATGGGAAAACATCACTATGGACATTGCCACTGGACTTCCTAAAAACATCCAAAGGCAATAATGCAATCTGGGTCATAAATTATTTTCTTACAAAGTATGCAATTTTCATTACTATTAGAGAGGATTTCACTCTAGATCAGCTTGCCAGGATATATGTAAAGGAAGTTGTAATATTTCTTGGAGTACAACTTTCTATTATATCTGATCGGGATATGAGGTTTACCTCAATGTTCTGGCAAAGTCTTCAGCATAATCTGGATAAAGAGTTGAGTTTCAGCACTGCTTATCATCCTCAGACAGACGGTCAGTCTAAGAGGACAATTCAAACTCTAGAAGATATGTTGAGATCTTGCCCTATGGATTTCAAAGGTGGTTGGGATCAACACCTACCTTTGGTGGAATTTTCTTATAATAATAGCTTTCACTCCAGTATTTAGTTGGCTCCTTATGAATCTCTCTATGGAAAGAAATGCAGGACTCCAACTTGTTGGGATAAAGTTGGGAAAAGAAAGCTATTAGGACCTGATCTTGTTGATGAAATGGCAGAAAAGGTCAGATCTATTCAAAAACACATTAGAGCATCTCAGAGTTGAAAAAAAAGTTATGCTGATAACCGAAGAAAGGTCCTAGATTTTGAAGTGGGTGATAAAGTGTTCTTACGAATATCTCCCTGGAAGAGGGTCATGAGATTTGGAAAGATGGGAAAGTTGATCCCTAGATATATCGGTCCTTTTAAAATTCTGGATCGTGTTGGGAAGGTAGCATACCGATTGGTTCTTCCACCGAATCTCTCTCAAGTTCACAATGTGTTCCATGTATCTCTCCCGAGAAAGTACATACCTAATCCTTCACATGTACTCAGCTCAGAAGTTGTACTAGAGGAGCAAGATCTTCCTTATGAAGAACAGCCAATAGAGATTATGGATCGTAGCGAAAATGTATTACAGAACAAGACCACTCGCTTGGTGAATGTTTTATGGAGGAACCTCAAATTAGAAGAAGCTACATGGGAACTTGGGGATATGAGGAGGGAGAGGTATCCTCATCTGTTTGTAATGAAGTGAAGAATTTTGAGGAAGAAATTCATTTTAAGGTGGGTAGAATGTAACACCCTGAGATTTTATGAGAAATATTTTTTTTATGTTATATACAACACCAAAGGAATCTTTCACAGAACACAATACGGACTTGGCTTCCTTTACACGCAATTGCGACATTTCTCGATAGCGTGTGTAGTACACAATACCGGGTTTCACTAAACAACGATATATTATTATGGGCTAGCCATTATTAATAGTATTTACTAAATTTTGAATTTATAACATTATTATTCATCTTACAAATTTTCTAGAACATGGTAAGAGAACAAAATAAATATTTCGGGTAAAATAAGTATTTTTCAAGAAATGCAGTTTTGCCGCCTTTTGATGGTGCACCCACATTAAATCTATTTTTGACACGTTTATAAGTTCAATTTGAAAAAATAAAATTCTTCTTTTGAATCAGGTTAAAAAAATTTACTTTGGATAAATTTTAGATATTTTTATGATAACTTTTATATTTTGATGAATAGTAAAAATACACTAATTTTTAATTAAAAACAACTTTTTCCATTGAGGTAATTTATATGGTTAAATTATAATATTTAATGGTTTTAATGTATAAAGGGAATATATTTTAACAATTTAATATAATTTATGTCATTAGCATTAATTTCACATTGAATTCATAGGTAAAAAAATTTCAATCTTTGGCAATGTTTTAACTTCTAAATCCCGTTTTCTTAACAACAGGATTTATTTTAAATTAATTACAAAAAATTATGTGTTTTGAATTTTGAAAAATTTATTCCATACTTGGAATCAGTGGGTTCAAATTATGTTAATAGGATACTTTTTATTTTTGGGCATTATGAATAGTAACTACGGTAAATTTTATTTACCATAGTTAAAGGTAAATCTGGTAATTAAAGGTAAATATAATATTACAAAATTACACTAAAACCTAAAAAAATCCTATTAGATGACTAAAATTCGACCCATATCACCTAAGGGTCAGATTAGATTCATTTAATGGACTTTTTTCCATGATAATAATTTAATTATTATTAAAACCAAAGAATGTGACAACATGTCACTTTCTTAAATCTTATAAGTAAAATACTTTTAATTTTGTGATAAACATAACGAATCATCAAACATGAATATTCTACAGAAATATAATACAATTATCTACATCATATGAATTTATTTATAATTTTTAGGTATTAAATAATTATTATTAAATATGACACAATAGTGATGTTGAAATTATTTTATTAATTAAAATATCAAATAAATGGTATTAAAAATATTAAAATAAATATTATATGAATTATTTAATGTGCTACACTAATTATCTAGATACATATGACATTTTATGAATCTATTAAAGCTTTTAGTTCGAAAATATCTTCTGTATATAGTTTATTTAAATTCACATAAATGAATAATGTCAAAATTGAAACTATTGTTTTTTTTATAAAAATAACATATTATAAAATTGTTTAAAAATCACAAAATTATTAAACAAATTATAAATTAAAATTTATATGGTCTAAAATGTCATAAAGTTTCAAATAATGGAAAATTCACAACACATATGTAATTATTTATAATAATTTAAAATTTAGAATATTATTACGACAAATAAAATTAAATTGATAAATAAGGATAAATCATGTTGATAATGTTTATTATATATTCCTAACATGTCTAAATTTTATTGTTTGATGATATTATAACCCTATATCATCTAAAATTTCGATATGAGTCATTTTGGAAGTTTTTATGTGGGTTTGGATTTAATATAAACTAATATTTCTTATATTTCCAAAGGTACCCCTCTCCTCCATTATAAAAGGGCACCTCCTCCCTCTCCTCCTAACAAAAATTTGAGCCTTCATGCTCGCCCAATACCTGCCCATTTAACTTCCCCACTTCCCTATAAACATCCTAGAGGAACTGGTATTCTTCAAAGACCAATTTTAGTGCCCTAAGAAGAGGTCTCAAAGAGGCGCATCAAAGAAGAGGTAATGTCCGTTATAGATTCTTTCAACATTATTTCTTCTTCCAATTATTCTTCTTTAGTTGTTTCATTATGAAGTAATAACATCAGTATCACTGATATAATGATATGTTATTATAAGTATGAAACAACCCTATTTCACAATCTATCCATCCTACAGAAAACGAAATCAACGCGCGTGCGTACGTACGTAATACTATCTCCACGCCGTGGTGTAATCTATTTTACACCACCACCATACTTGGATGGGTATAATGGTGTAAATAATAAATATATATGATTATTTTAAAGTGATATTGATTCTGAAATAGTATACATACACTCCAATACAATTCCACGATCATGGGAATGATATCATCGCTCGTGCGTATGTACGGAATACCGTCTCCACGATGTGATGTGACTCATTCTACATGATCATCATTGCATAATGATTATATAAATGAATTTAAAGAATAAATATTATATATAGTACACTAATACCATTCTAGAAATGAGGTATCTATAACCTAAATAGAAGAATAAGAATTTATTTGACAAAACACGCATAAGAACAAAAAGTAATAAACACCTGATTAACAAGTAGTAATGAAATATTACTAATAAAAAGATAAGAATATGACCATATATGATATCATAAAAATATGTATGATTCTGGAGCATGTCAATAACATTATTTAAATCATTATACAGGAGGTTCAGACACTTACGAAGAAAATCGGACCTAAAGTTAGGGACAATCTCGCAACCGCAATTTTTATCCGAGATTATTTATATTTCAGAATTTACAGGGGATTATTTATCATCCACATCCATGTTTCCTCAATATTTAATATTATTTCCATCCAACTACAATTTTTTAAATACAATTTTACCCTTCGGTGAGTTTTTAGTAAAAGATATGAAAAGAATATATTTTCATCTTTCGTACGAGGTACTTTTTGACTTTCCCGACAAAAGTACGAGAATAATATTTTTTTGACTTATGCGGCATGAATGGATTTTAAAAACATTATTTTCAAGAATCTCCCATTACAAGTTTTCAAGTTTATTTTTAATCAACTTATTTAAGTTTAAAATTGTATGACAAGTTAAGAAAGATATTTTTGAATTAGATAAGATATTTTCCTCAAGAATGGAGTTCATGTGTTTTATCAAAATTATTTTCCAACTAAGATAATATAGGGTTCTGTTTATATCCCTATTATTACATTGATTTGATTATATTGTGATGGAAATATTTTTTTATGAATTCCATTATCTTATATGAATTGTTTTATGCTGTCATGATGTTTAAGATTCCCATTTTGATTACATGGGTTATGCTATGATGTATGGTTTATGATTTAGTGGAACACATAAGAATGGTATAATTATGATATTTGTGGGACCTATATCTCCCTCCAATGAATTGGGTAATGATTTTATATCTCATGATATAGACATGGCTGGAAGGGCAGGTCAAACCAGTTCAGTGAAACATGACTGAAACGAGGAGTGAACTTGTTTCAGAAATGGACTTTGTCTACTAAGATAGTCTTCGCAATGAGTCTTGACTAATAATTAATGATTCTCTATGATTATGTGTGTATTCCACAAATTTTCATGTTTTAAGTTATTATTATTGGGATTGCATTTCACTACCATTATTTATCTCATGTTATGAAATTATGATCTCTTTTTCAGGGTAAGATTTCTAAAATTTTATGTTCTTATAAATTTGATGTGATTGATATTTATTTTTTTACCCTTACTGATCATTTTAGCTCACCCTTTTGTATGTTTTCATTCCCTAGGTTACGAAAAAGGTTATTAAGTAATATATTCCAAAAATGTACTATAGATATGATGAAATAAATGGGAGACAGTGTAGATGCTTTATGAACCAGTTGTTTATGTTTCCCAGTTTCTAAAGACACTATACCCATATGGTCCTTTCATGGTTTTGTTATATGTTGTAATAAGTATGCTTCAATTTTAAAGTATTAACCATGTATGTAAAGTATGGGTCGCTATAATGCGATTTGGTAAGAAAGGAAAGCTGAGTCCAAGGTTCATTGGAACAGAAAAAATTCTAGAGAGAGTTGGATTAGTTTCTTACCGAGTGGCTTTACCTCCATGATTGTCCCAGGTACACAATGTTTTTCATGTTTATATGTTGAGAAAGTATATGCAAGATCCATCTCATGTTTTGAGCCCAGAGGTAGTTCAGTTGGATGAGAATCTCTTTTATGAATAACAACCAGTCCAGATTTTTGACCGTAGAGAGAATGTGTTGCGGAATAAGGTAATTCACCAGGTAAAGTTTTTGTGGAAAAACCACATGGTTGAAGAGGCAATGTGGAAATCTGAAAATTCTATGAAGGATAAATATCCCCACTTATTTTGATAAGTGAAAAAAATTGAGAGGACACAATTCTCAAAATGGGGGAAGGATGTAACATCCCAGGTAAATAAAGAATAATACATTTTCATATTTATTAATATTTTTGAATTAAATATTTATTTCATTATAAATGGATTTCTATGTTTGATAGCGTACCTGATATGCAACAATGAGTTTCTTTAAAATCTTACATTGCACACTAGTAATATAATAAAATTATTTTAAATGGTAGTTAACATGTAGCCATTGTATTGGCATGAATTAATAGAAATAACTAAAATATGATTATATATGTTTGTTAAATGTCTTTAAATTTATCTAATAAAAAATAATGGCTTAAAATAAGAAAAGAATTTAATTTTAGGCATAGATACTCTAATATTCACTAAAAGGTCGACTTATTGCCTTTTGATGGAGAACCCTCATTAAATATAGTTTTGGTTACTTTTATATATTCTATTAGACCAAATAAAATTCTTATTTAGAATCAAGACATCAAAATTTACTTTGTGTAATGTTTTGGTATTTTTTCGATAAAGTTCATTTTTTTAATGAATAGTGAAAAATGTTGTATTTTATTTCAAAACCCCTTTTTAATATAATTTTTTTAGATTATTATATTTTCTTTTTAATTGATTTTAAATTGAAATTAAAATATATTTTTACCATTTAATCCAATGGTGGTCATTGAAATTAATTTACCTTTGAAATTGGACTTAAACTAGTGTCAATCTTTTGATAAATATTCTTTCATAAAAACACGCTATTTGTTTTGACAACGGGAATTAATAATTAAATTAATTAATGAAACTTATATTTTTTTAATTTTGTAAAATAGACATCATTTTTGAATTCGGAATATCAAATATATCTTATGGTGAATTTTTGGTATTTTTTTGAAAAACATCAATTTTTGATGAATAGTGAAACCATTATGTGGTAGTTAAAAAAACTGATTTATCATTTAAATGAAACATTTCCACTTTTTTGAATTGAATTTCAAAAATCCGATATACATGGTTGTCATTATGATGTAAAATTTGGTTTAGTGGGATAAAAATAATTTTTTGTGAATAGTAACTTTTATGTTTTATTAATCACGATTAATGGTAATTAGTGTAATTTAGGGTAAAAATAATGTTATAAAAATATGAAATTACCTTGACACATGTCCAAACCATATTGGATGAGTCATTTCCGACCATGGGAATTCATGGGTCAACTTGGGGACCCAATGGATCTACTTGGGAAATAAAATGACATTAATAACTTTTTATTTTAAGTTAAAATAAAAATGTCACAAACATGTATTGTTTTACTAATATTTTTTAAATGTTGTTATACAAGTCATATCTTCTACTATAAATATTCATTTTAAAGCTAAAAATATTTCTCACATCATGATATTTTTGTTATAATTTTTAATCATTAAATAAGTTTAATTATTTATGACACCATGATGATGCATCGATTACCTCATTAATTAACGATTTAAATAAAATGAAAAGATAATGTAAAATCAAAGACTTATACTTGTCAAAAACATATTGGATGGGTGGATTTAGAACTCTTATCACCTTATACTCAAAATATATAATTTTGGAACCTTCAAATTCTGAAACACATTATATAATAAAGTAACATTTCTTGATTTACCAAGAGTGCTCTTCCTACTTCTTATAAAAGAACCCCACCTCTAACACCTTACCCACACCTCTCAAGCCATTGGCTCTGCCAAGATCTGATCATTTTATCTCTCCAAATCCCTATCTTCATCCTAGAAGGCTTACCATAGGCAGAAATCTCTTCAAGATTCCTTTTTGGTTCAATCCAAGAGGAGTTACCCAATTTAAAGGTAATGTCTTCACTTATGTTATTTTGTTTTATTTTGCTTCTCCAACCCCCTAAACAATTTTTATTAGTTTATTTTTTAGAAACAGACGTATCTTAAATATATTAGTATGTTGTTATGGTAAGGTTTTGATTTACTCTTACACACACCTCCATCTAATGGTTAAAGAACATACTGTTTCTGTAGTTGGCGAATTTCTACCTCATGAAATGATGATTGTTCCATCTTCTTTTAACACATTCCATGGTGGATATTATGAAGTCACACTATATATATATGATATATATTATGTTTATGTTTTCCTTATGCATCTTTATTTGTCATTTATGGCATACCTTTATTGTTTGTATTATAGGTAAACCCGATAATTTCATTTTTGGAAGTGCAGACTACCACCACCTGAAAGTGATTAGATTAGATAATGCCATATGTGGGATGTATAAAGGATAGAGTTAATGATATTAAATATGATATTATACTAGTATTATAATATACCTTTATATCATTATTATTTAACTCCATTAAATACAAAATAGAAATGAATGTAGCGTTCATGTATACGTACGGCTTACCGTATCCATGAACGGTGCATTTCATTTCCTAACTCTAAATTTTATATTCTATTATAAATACATTTATATTATGGATATATATGATATATATGATATCAAAATCATTAATATCATTCTTGATATAATGAACCCTTTACCACATTAACAACATGTAATTTTAAGAAGTCCATTTTTGACTTAAGTATCAAATATCGACAAAACAATCATTATTAACTTAAATGAATACATAATGTTTATAACATGTAAATAAGTTATATAAAATGAATAATAATCTTGAAAATGTTTCTTAAGAATTTATAAATTAACACCAGTTTATTATTCAGGATATTAAAGAGTGATTGAGTCAAGTCAGACATGAGGCTAGGGACTTCATCTCAATCTCCTTTCATTGAGGCATATTTGGTTCTAATACAAGACTTTATTTTATAATCTGTATAATACACCTTTGAATTTTCATTTCATTCAAATGGAATCTTTTTCTACGAAGTTTTTATCTAAACGAAAAAAAGGATTGTTTATTTTAACGTACGCAGTGACAAAGACCTATTTCGCCGCCTTGAGTATTATTTGGTCTTTAGCATCCTCAACAAGACGTAATGTTTTTAAAATGAAATAAATATCATATAATCTTTTATGTATTTTGGTATTGAAAATGGTTTTTATAAAGGATTTGTTATTTTAATATATTTAAGTTATATATCCTGATCGAAATGTGGATATTGTTTCTTTCCATTATATTTGTTTTATGCCTTATGATTTTATAATTGTACTTGAACATTTGACGGATGGTTACATGATAAACCATATGATGGGTGGTGCTATGAATTCCAGGACGGGTGGTTACGTTATAACCTCCAATGAATTGGTAATGGATGTCGGCCATATGGCTATTCCATTTAGTGATATGTGTGGAAGTTGATCATATGGTTATACCATTTAATTATATTTGTATCCCAAGTTACCTTTATATGTTATGTGTTCTTTATATGGGGTTTATGGTAATCATTTGGTTACAAAATGGTAAGTAATGGTATTATATTCAGCGAAGATTATTTACTACTTCTTAAAGGTGAAATGTATTACTTTGATAATGTATTCATGGTTTAATAGATGTTTTGGAAAACTAATAGTTTTCCTTCTTTGTGTATCCCTTACTGAGCTATCTATGATCATCCCATGTTTTTTTGAAATGTTTTTCATAGGAAATAATGTGGAATAGGGTCAAGGATGGGATCATGGAAAAGTCATGACGTCTTAAACATGGAACTATACATGACTCCTTTTTCAAGAGTTACTATTTTCTAAAAAAAGAAAACATTGTAGAAGTGTCTAATTTATAATATTTTGAGATGTAATAGTTATGATCTAATTATCTAAAACTCTTAACCTAAATAGATCCTCAATGTGAATTATTCATTTAATTCAATATTAAGTAATGTTTAAGTCCATTACCTTATAATAAACAATTGGTCATCCCAATCCCATAAATGAATGAAAATGTGTGATCAGCCCAAGCACATAGATGAGGGTACATGAGTGGTCCTCCCTATCCCATAAAGGAGGGTACATAGGTGGTCCACCAAAACCAGCAAAGAGATTAAATTAATGAACATATTATTCTTGTAAAATGTGGTACATGGATGGTCATCCGACAAATGAAAAAGGTACATGGGTGTTCATCTAAAGACTAACATGTTATGAATGTCTTGGTGGGTAGCCTTGACATATGACGTTCCATTCTTGTGTATATGCCATATATCTATGTCTAATGACAATGTTTGGTTCTGGTGACTTATATTATTTGATTTTATTTTGATTAATGTCTTATACACTACCAATATTTATATCGGGATTCATGTTTATGATCACTAATATTCTGGTTATTATTTTCAATGTTAATCTCATGTTTTCAAACCCTTATGCTATCTTCATTCTTATATATCATCTTGTTTTACCATTATTAACTTTTTAAGATCATCCTTTCCTGAGTTTCCTTAACCCATGTTATGAGAATTGTTTTTTATGTATGTTATGTATACAAAGAGTACTAAATGATAATATCTTTAGGGAAAATAATGACACTCATTCACTATATAGGAATATTGTGTTCTGGGTTTCCAAAGGAATTAAAATATTATGACACACACAAAAGTTTTTATGTTATACAATGAATATTCATCAAACATGATGTAATATCCTTGAATGATAAGACCATTTTACTATATATGGTATTAAAAGGATTTTTTAGTTAATATTTGGAAACTTGGATGAGAAAATGTTATCAATATACCATGGGATATTACTACTTATATTTCTTGGAATATCCCCAAGGATATGTCCTTGGATGAGTTTAAGATTAAGAATATGTCGTTGAATTTTTTAAAAGGTTTTAAAGTGTAGTTCCAAGTAATTACATACTTATATGGATACTACATGTTCATGTGGCTCTGGACCAGATGTATCAAGGGGTAACAACCCCAAAAAACCTATATTTAACTACACTTGATCAAGAACTGTTGAATAATAATGGGCATTGCTACACACCTCATTTGATAGTATTATGAGGTATGCTTTATTTTTTCAAAAGCACATTAGGAACCATCATAGGGAATTTAAATAGAATATAAAAATTAATAAACTATAATAAACATAATGTGTTATATATTAAATAAAGAGTTCTGATTTAGAAATCATATAAGTTATTATCATGATTATGTGGTTCCCCACTATGATTAATATTTCCTATACTATGATTTTCTATTTTTTTCAATGGACGGAACCAGATATGACAACATTAATGATGACTAAAATAAATAATGTAAGAATTTCTTCCTAATAATCTAAATGTTCTGGGTGCTGGATGAAAAACATATAGTTATAATAACATAGATTTGTCAAGCTATGAATCCTTATAAACATACAAATGAGAAAAGGAGAGAACAATACTATATTGAGTCCTTCAAGAAGAAATTTCCTCCTTTATTCATTGGGTCATTAAATCCACCATTTTCTGAACAATATATTGATACTAGTGAATCATATATTCTCCATTCTCTATTTCTCATAATATGAGAAAGAAGTTTCGATTATATATCATTTAGAAGGTAAAACTGATGAATGAGGGACTCTTGTCAAGAATATGAGTCACCCTGATGAAATTGAATCCATGGATTGCGATGAGTTTAAGAACATATTATTCAATAATTAATTTCTTCATTTTATTAACATAAATATGGATAATCATTTCCCTGAGATAATTAAAGTTGATGGTGAATATTTTTGTAGCTATGAGGAAAATACTACAAGACTTGTGAGGTATAATTCTAGTATTATCATCTAACCTAAATTTATGGTTAACAAATTCCTTTGAATCTTTAAACCAAGTCTATAAAAGGTGCAATCTATAAGAGACATCAGTAGGTGTGAAGTAATTTTTCAATGTTCAATCAAGGTTGAAATACAGGACATAATTATGTATCAACCACATATATTTGACATGAAATGGAAGAAAGATTTCAAATGAAAATATAAGAACCGTAGCGAAAAAATATGAGATTTAATTTATTAATAATGTTTAAAATGAAACATGGAGGTAATTTTCTTAAGTAGAATACTAAATGTTTTAAGTGTGGAAAGGGATGTCATCAAGTGTTTGAAAACAAAAGTGATTGGAAAAAGATAAATAATGGTGTGAATAAATAGAAATCACCAAAAAATTAAATTTTGACAATTTAGTGTTCCAATTATAATGAGTTTTTGTATTAGGATAATAAGTTCCCCAATCCAATGACTAATGCCAATGATAAGCCAAAAAACCTATAAAGACAAATGAAAACAAGAAATCTTATTCTATAATAATTGATGTAGTGAACCATTATAATTATGGAATACTTATAATCGTAACATTGGTTTGGAATTTCAAGTTTGATTTTGTATGAATTGGCCTAACGGAAATCTTATTGATAATACTTTAGTGAAATTTCATGTGATTATCTACATATATTATGGAATAATGAAATCATATATTTTATTTGTATAATGTCAAACCCAAAATTTAAATGAAAATTATTTTTTATAATATAAGACCTTATATAAGGAAAGAATAATCATGTATGTTTTAAATATGGTTTTATCGTAATTCCAGATATTACCATGTTTCAAGATAATACCAAATGAAGGTATTCACATGTATTGAATGTGATAATCAAGAGTTACTTTATGATTTATGTGGGGTCAATGTAGTTTTTTATTGATAAATTTAGTGACATTTTTCTATTGTTTTTTATTATTATATTTTAGAAGGGTATTATGACTAACAATTTCTAAATTGGTTTATATAGAACACTGAATTATGTTTCTATATAAAAATTTTTTCCATATGAAGGTTAATTCATATAATAATAAATGTGAATACATTTTTTCTGATAACTAAATATATACGGAACTACTAATCACCCTTTGTTTGGATCTTATGATTTGTTAGTGCTTACAGCATAACTAATTCCACTTCTTTTAATAGAGTTTAAAATAAAGTGGAAATAAATAAAGGAAAAACCAAAGGGATATATTGTGATTACGAAATGAAATAAATTCATGTATGTATATATTCTTATGGAAATTATTTAACTTTAAGCAAAGGGTCTTAGAATAAAATTTTATCCTATTATCATAATTATTGATTATATCAATTACCGTTTTCACTCCTATTTTTATTATGGTTTTATGATCACTAAAATATTATTGATCACACAATTTCTTGATCAGGGGTCTATGTAAAACTCTATAAAAATTTTATGCTTTTATTCCATGTCAATATTTTTGCTTCCAACCTATGTTCACTTTGTGGAAACCTAGTTATGAGATTCCAAGAGTAACCATTAGGTTTCCAACATTACCAATTTAAAAGAAGTTTTTGTATTCATTTTTAGGATGTGGGTTTTAATGAAATTAATTTTATAGAATTAAATAATCAATGACCCATATGAATTTTGAGGAAGAAATTAATTTTAAGGGGCTAGAATGAAAAACCCTAAGCTTTTATAAATTAATATTGGTTTGGAAAAAATTTAATTATTTGATGGATTATGTTATTGATTTACCATGTTATTATTTATTTATATAAAAATCCATTTTTAAATTATGCTACATGGAAAAATATGTTTGTCTTGTTATACCCAGAACACTAAGTTTCTATTATGTTATATATAATACTATCTTTTATTGATTTTTTCCCTAACACACAAGACTGGGTTTTACTAAACTACAATTCAATATTAATATTATTATTTACCAAGATATTTATCTGCTAGACATTGAAATGATGGGTATTAATAATATTAATTAAATAATTAAAATATGGTTTAAAAATGCTTAAATATTTTTTATAGAATAACTAATTTTAAATGAAAATGAAATCTTTTGGAAAATAAAATAAATTCTTTTTTGAAAAACTATTTTTTATTCGAACAGATGTGGTTTATATCCATAAATGAACCATATTAAATTTTTAATGATATAAATACAATTTAGATATTATATAATTAATTATATTTTCCCAATTCTTCTCTTATTTGTTTTATAAAATAGATAAGAATAAATCCAATTTTACATCTAAAAACAATATTTATCAAAACAGATATTTAGTCTCTATTTTGTTACGCACTTATTGTAGCATTGAAATTTTTATGTAGATGCTCAATTACAAGAGGTGGTTTATTTTATGTTTAAAAACATTCATTTCTATCCTTAATAAAATATATTTTTTACAATGTTAAATAAGATGGATTCAAAAACCCTCTTTAGTTTTTAATTATGAAGCTAGCTTTCTTAGGATCCCAAAAGATGGATCTGATAAAGAAACATAAGATAGGTTTAAATAGGGAATGATTATATTATAAAGCATATAGAATATTATTTATAATAGAGTTTACAATTATAATAATGTGTAATAAAGTTATACATTCCTTATTTAACAAAATGTAGTAGAAATAAAACATGTAACAATAAAAAGTAAACAATTATTTAAAATATTTCAACTAAAAGAGAATGGTATCCAACTACCTTGGATAAATGTACCTTTATTTATACATTCAATAATGTCTTTCTTACCCACACCATGGTAATACATTGAAAATAAAATCAATATCTATCTTGTTATCCCCTCAAGACCTCGATCTCTGAGGTGATTAGAACCTCTATCTTCATATCCCCAAAAGGCCTCTAATGTATAAATAAATAATCAGAGTCACACTAAGCTGGATGAGAAATTAGTTCTTCATATTGAACAAGTTGATTACAAAATTCTCCTAAGCCATGTTTCAGCGAATCTCTCACAGAGTATCAGCACATCTAGCACTTTTTAAAGTGCATAGAACTCTTCGAATGGATAAGGTTATTACAAGAAAAAATCCGAACGGTCATATCACCTTATAACATTCTTATTTTTCCATAAATTTTAGAGGGTCCTATACAAATTTCACTTAGCCATAATTTAGTTAAAAAAAATTTTATAACATCATTTCATTTAAGAAAACATGAGAAACATTATCATGATTATGAAACATTAATAAGTGAGAAAATATTTTTTATGTGTACAAAACTTATGAATAATAAGACTTGATAAACATTGAACAATTTCTTAAGAATGAAAAGTAAAATTAACTCATATAAATAATAAGATTATATAAATAATAGAGAATCAAATATAGATATTTTTTGAATTAATAATTTTATTTCGGAAGAAATCGAAGTCTGATTTGAGTATAAATAGTAATATAGTTTCAGGAGAAATTAGTGACTGATTTTAGAAGAAATCAGAGTCTGAAGATATAATAAATAAAATTTGGATTAAAAAATAAATCATAGTTTTTTAGAAGAAATTCATGTTTAATTTTATGAGAGTTCTTAGTGTGATTTCAGTAGAAATCGAAGTTTGATTTCAGAAGAAATTGGAGTCAGATTTTAGAAGGCAATGTAGTCTAATTTCAAAACAAACCAGAGTTTGATTTCATATCAATTATAAGTATGTTTTTGATGGAATTGGGGTCTGATTTTATGTGAAAATGGGTTTTGATTTCATGAGAAATCTGTGTCTGATTTCAGAAGAAACCAAAATATGATTTCAGAAGAAATTGATGTATGATTTTAGAAGAAATTGGAGTATGATTTCAGATAAAACCATATTAAAAAATTATCAGGAAATCAAATTCTAAAGAACTATATGTTTTTAGGTTAGATACGAATCCAAATAAACTTTTACAATATATTCTACATCCACCAATGTCACCATTCCATATTTTTTTAAAACAAAATGTTTTCTAGAAGAATAGAAAATTCCTAAATCCATGGTACAATTAAAATATTAAAACAATCCTTTTAAATTATTTTATATGATATTACATTGGATTAAATTGATAAATTTTATATAAGAATACTAAAAAAATTTAGTTTTTATTGCTATATATTATGTATAATAGACTTCCTATCATACCTCTAATAGATGTTTGATTTATTGGTTTCCCAATATAATCAAGATTAAGTGTGTTTTAGGTACCGATTGGAGAAAATATTCTTTTAGTGTGGTGATATACATACTTATTATAAAGATAATTAATATAATTATGTTGATATATATTTGTTCCTTGTAGTTTTAGAGAAATTTTAAAACAAAGGAAATATGTTAACTCACCCATCATACTCATTTCAAACTCAGATTTCATAAGATTCTAAAATGAATCATTTACATATTTCTGAGTTAGTCTGAATATAATTTCACCAACATATATTTGAACAATCAAAAAATTATTATTATCTTTCATTATAAAAATTGTAGGATCATGAGTTCCCTTATCATAATTATTTTTCAATAAAAACCATGAAATTTGTCCATAACAGGCTCTAATGACTTATTTAAGTCCATATAAGGTTTTCCCAAGTTTTTATACATGTTTAGAATATTTTGTGTCTTCAAAACCTGAAGTTTGTTCAACAAAAATTTCCTCTTGAACATATCCATTAATGAAAGCACACTTCACATCCCTTTGAAAAAGTATGAAATTAAAGAATGGTGAAACAACTAGTAGAATTAGAATATATTTATGTGTAGAAATAAGAGTGTAGTTTTCATCATAGTCTATTATTTATTATCAATTATAGACTTTAGTAACTAATATTTTTTTATTTCATATAATTATTCCATTTTCATCACATTTATTTATGAAGACCCACTTTACACCAATTACAGATTGCTAGCTCTCTAGATGCAAGGTTTCTTAATTTCGAGAATCGGAGACATGGATTATATTAAGATATGTGATGTATTAATGATGAATTTCTTTGTGAGTATAAATAAAATAAACCTCATCATGTATATTCTCTTGATAATCAGTAACATAAAAAATAGAACCATCAAGTATCAGGTCATTATGTACCCATTGATCTTGTCCAAGATCATTATCTTGTGCCTAGAATCCTTAAAAATCTATTACACCTTAAAGGCTAATGTTTTCAAGAAAATGTTGTTAAGTGAAGATACTAGGAGAAGGATGAATATTGGTTTTACTATTATGACTTGTGAGTTATTTTAACTTCCTGAAAATTATGATAAAGTTTTATGTAAGAAAAATAAAGATTCTGAAAGTTGCACGAAAACTCTAAAGAAAAATAAATGAAAAATAACTAGAACCGAAAGAGAAAGAAATAGTACATGAAACCGTATCTAATCCACCCAAGACAATGATTGAAAATACATTTTTTATAGATATCGTATAAAAATGGAGTGATAATAAGAAGAAAATGAATAATGAAGATTTAAATTTTGGGTTTCACCCTACAGAGGCTATAGATTTTAATATTCAAGCTGCTGAAGAGATTGAGAAGAAAGGTAAAGAGAAGAAGTTAAAGAAGAAACTTTCACAAATTGATATTGTCCATGCTTTTCTTATATATATATAGACTTCTTTTGAACAAGTTCAGGTACTGGAATCTTTCTTACAATAATTAGTTCCTACTCACTGTCTAATTTCTAATAAGATATTGAAAGATAATTTAATTACGGAACCAATTATTTAAGAGGAGGAAAAAGAATAAGTGTAAGATGAAAGTTATTATATGATAAAGATGGTGGCATAATATCAAGAGAATCATATCCCTTATGAAAATATTTCAATCAGAACATCCGAAGCAGAATTTACTAAGATTATTTCCAAAGAAAAAGTAGTTCTTAAAAATGATGATGCTCAGGATGAGGTTGATAAATCATTAGATGACAAATTTAGTAATCATTATTGTATTCATCCTAACGATAAGAAAAAATTTGGGGAAATTGTTTTTTGATAAATAATTTGATAATGATGATAAAATAGTTAAATTTCTAATAGTGAGCATGAGACTAAGAGAGTTAAGATAACAATCCTTATAGTAGATAAAAGTATGAAATTGGTTATTGATTCACCAAATATAGCTTTACTTTCAAAATCTAAGAAGGAATTTTTTTTGGAACATATATAGAAGAATAATATGATCAAGATAAAGATCCATCACCAATATTGGAATCTGATTCAGAATATTCATCTTACTTAGGACATGATTTTGTTGTATAATCCTTGAAGTTGCTTGTGAATACCATTCCCTTATTTATAAGTATTAATTCCAGGTGCTAGATACCTCAACAAACAATCAATAAAAAGTCATATTCATCAATAATTATCATGGAAAATTTTTATAAAACATGAAGAAGATTTTATGACTTTTCAAATCAGTTATGATGCACATAGAAGATCATGGAACGAGTTAACCAAGTGCTCTATGTTAGTTGTTGATGATCAGAAAATTATGGATGATTTCAATGATTCTGTCAAGGATTCCTTTCATAAGTACAATTACATAATAAATAACCTATCAAAAAGTTTTTCAGAGAAGGTGAACCAAGATAATGTTTCCCGGAACCCAGAGGATAAAGACCGAAATTGAAATCAAAATTCTATTGCTTTAAATTTGAATAATTAAAGGGAAATCATGGAAGAAATAGATTAGAAATTCAATGATAAAAAAAGTTATAATGTATCAATGTGAAATTATTAATTCTCGGGAAGAACACATCAATGTTATAGAAAAGGTAAATCATGATCAGGATTAGTTGATCAAGAAATAAGAAGATGATCATCAAGAGATAAAGAAGCTAAAGGAAAAATGAAAAAAGATGATGCCCAAGGAGAACATGGATGACTGATTTTTTTAAAATATAATCTTTAATTTTATTTTTCTCTTGTAAAAAATTTATTCATCATAATGAAATTTTTTATCATTCCATTGTTTTTATTTTAAATTCCTTACATTGGAGGTATATTTTTTTTACTTCCATTCATTTTTTTAAAAATCACAATGGGGGAGAAAATAATGATAAAATAAAATATTAAGAAAGATATTTCTTACGTAATGGTGAGATTACATATAGTTGAAACTCTCTAGTAATAAAGAGTAATTTCTCTATGAGATACAAGGAAATTATCTTAAGGGATGTTAAAACCTATTGGAGGGATAATCGTATTCATCTTGGACAATAAATAAAAGAAGATAAGTATTTTTTTAGCTTATAAAAGTAAACCTTAATTCTTTATACTATTCATCGAAAATTTTATTGTAGTTTCCAAAAAAGGGGGATATTGTTGAGTTAATAAGTTTCCGTATGATGTTTTCATTCCATTATGTTTTGTAAATTGAAATCACATTTTCTTAGGGAATATTATATTTCATTAAGAAACAATTTCGTAAAGAAATTGTTAATTCACTAAAAACATTTTTGACTTTACATATGATTTTAAATATCTTATCTTGTGTTTTCCAAAAACCAGAGTAACCATTTCTTTTCATATTTAACACTGCATATCTCATCATTATAGATTCATGCTGTAAAATAGTCATAAATATCTCATCAAGAGTGATGTTTGAAACATTTACTTTCTCACCAATTACTGTTCTTTTAGATTCCCACTCATTTGGTATAATATATATTATCTTATCCACAAGAATCTCATACTCCAGTAATTTATCATCCATATGATGAAGTCTATTGAAAATATTCATAATCCTTTATTGAACTTTGAATTCAGGTTCTCCATAAAGAAACATAAAACTATGATATTCATCTCTATGAATATCTATTCTTCTTTCTAACACTTTTGATGTTCCAAAGCATGTAAATTCATGTTTTATCTAGATAATATTTGTAGCATCAAAATAAGATATTTAGATTTAGATATTCCTAGTCATGGAATATAATATGAGTATTGCATACCTTGTAATTTAGTTGATATTTATATTTTTACAGATTTTTGAGTTTTTTAATTTCATTGTAAGGAATCTTGCAGTTTCTATTAAACATAACAATATTTTCCACACTAGTTTTGGTGATAAAAGTATTAATCTTATATCACTATTAATAATAATAATTTCTATCAAATATTGGGGTTATGTTAGGATTTAGCTTGTCTATAGAACAAATGTTCATTCCTACCATTCTATCTATAAAATATAGAATAAATTTTCCACAAAACATGTTAGTATTAAATGTTTATAAACAATTAAAATATTTTAAAAAAATTAACAAGTAATCGTAAGAAATAAAATTTGAGCAAGAAAAACATATATGTAAGTATAAGTATTTCAGATACATACTCTGATACAAATTTTAGGATCTAAATGTATATGCAGATGCAAAATTTCATGATAGGGGGGATTTTAATTTTAAAAACACTTATTATTATCCTTAATAAAATATATGATTAATAATGTAAAACAAGCTGGATTTACAAACCTACTTTAGTTATTAATTAATAAACTAACATGCTTAGGATCCGATAATATGGATCTAAAAAGAAACACAATACAAGTTTACATAGGGAATGATTCTACATTAAATCATATATAATATTATTTATAATAGAGTATATAAGTATAACAATTTCTAAGAAAGTTGTACATTTTTTATTTAACAAAATGAAGTGGAAATAAAACTAGTAATAATAAAAATTGAACAAGATTAAGAAAAAATTTTACCACATGAGAAGGGTATCTAATAACCTTGGATAAAGGTCCCTAGATTTAAAATTTCATTAAAGTATATCTTACCCAAAAAAGGGTAATCCCTCGATATGAATATCAAAATATTTCTCTCTATCCACGAAATCAAATGATATATAAGGTTATTGAAACCTATTATTTCATATCCCTAGAATCCCTCAATCGTATACACCAACAATCGAAGTCAAACTATGCAGGTTTGACCAAGTTTTTCTTATGCTTGAACAAGTTTCTCACCAAAATATTATAATGAATGTTTGATCAGAGCTGTTACAGAGTATAATAAAATCCAATACTTTTTAATGTGTATAAAACACTTCAAATCGATGGAGGTATTTATTATAAAAAATAACAATTTTCATCTCCTCCTCAAATATTAATATTTTTTATTAATTATTATAGGGTACTATATACATGTCACTCAGCCAATAGTTTTTAAAAAATAAATCGTAGGAAATTTTTTATGACAAGAAAACGTGATAAACATTATCGTGCTTAAGAAACATTTATATGAAAGAAAAACCACATTACAATTTAAAAACTTATGCATAATAAGATCTGATAAACATATAATAATATATTAAGAAAGAAAAGTATATTTAACAAATATGAATATTTTGATTCTAGGAATAATAGATAATTTGAGTAAAAAATATGGAAAATTAGATTATAAAATAATATAGAATTAAATACATGAATTTTATGAATTATGAATCTGATTTCAGGAGAAATGGATGTCCAATTTCAAAAGAAATCCAAGACTGATTTCAAAAGATGTTGGAATGTGATTTAAGGAGAAATCATTGTATGATTTCAGATGAAATCAATGTCTTCTATCAGATGAAATCATAGTATGAATTCAATAGAAATTGGTGTCTGATTTCTAATAAAATAAGAGTCTAATTTGATGGGAAATCATTGTATGATATCAAGAGAAATCCAATTTTGATTTCAAAAGAAATTAGAGACTTATTTCAAAAGAAATCAGAGTTATATTTCAGAAGAAATCAGATTTCGTTTTAAAGAGAGTTAATATTATTGTTTTTGAAGAAATCAGATTATGATTTTAGAAGAATTCAAATTCTGAATTTAGAAGAAATCAGAGTCTATATTTAGAAGAAATTATAGTAATTTTTAGTGGAAATCAAATTCACAATTCTGGGGAAATCTGACTCTAAAAAACTGTGAGATTCTAGGTTATATTAAGATTCAAATTTTTGACTTAAGATAACTATGGCTAGTTTTGTTTTAGGAAAACACTATATAAGACAATGAAAACCATAAGTAAATACAAAAACTTTTTTTGAGAAATAAAATTTTCCATGAGATAATTTACATAGAGAATGAAAAATTTCCTTAAGAAAATTTGTTTGTGATTTTTAAAACATAAATGAATAGAAAATTCATAATTAATATTGTTTACTCCGCATTTATTTTAAAAATAATTTTTAATTTTTTTAAATTTATTGGAGGAATGAACCATAATTTTTGAAATTGGAATATTAATATTATATATGGGTAAAATTTTAGCATATTCTGAAAAAAAATTCAATTTTTTGATGAATAGTGTAAAATACAGAATTCTATTTGAAAACCGCCTTTTTGTCCAAATTAGTTTTATAGTTAAATAATTTTTTTTATTTTTGTAATGAATATTTAGTTATATTATAAATCTATTAATCTATTTAAGATCATTTTATGCAATTTTGATTGGATATTTGATATAAATCATTGTAAATTGTTTAAATTTTTACATTAAAAACATTCTTTCTTGATATGTCTCTCATTTTATGTCTAATTGTTTTTCACATATATGAAATTGAATTTAGGGAAATTAATACAATATTTTTTTAATTCATAAATTAATATGTATAATAAGGACAACATTTATTTTTAACGAAGGATTTTGAAATTAATTACAACGATTAAGGTAAAAATTAGATGACTTAGTGGTTAAACATAAAAAATAAGGTGTAAAAAGACCAAAAACTCATCCAAATATAGATTTATTTCACTATTTAAACCTTATAAAATCGAAGGTTTTAATTATATTTATTTAGGAAAATTTTTTTACTTATAAGAAACATGGGTGCGATTCTCTCTTTTGAAAAATAAAAGTTTTCTACTTACCCACCTCATAAAAGGCCACCTGTCTACCCCTCAATTAAAACATATAAATTACTTAGGATAATCCAATACAAGTAAAAACATCTTATCAATACCCCTGAATGCATCATCTAATCATTACTTTTGGATTAAATCCATCCATGGATGGAATTTGGGGAAAACCATATGGAGATACCTGAATAAGAGCTAACGTTCAAGGACATATATTTAGTTTCATTTATTCCTAAATCTCCATACATTATTTTTAAATCATTATTATAGAATAAAATGATTATATTAAATATAATTATATGATTTTATGTTGAGATTATTTCAAAAAAAAAAACACAATTTCATAATATGGATTGTAAAATCATCATTCTTCTGTACGATAGACTACCGCCTCATGACATGATGTTGTCTTTTTTTCCTGTATCGTTATTCAAGGTTTGTAATAATGATTGAAACCCTATTAATATATTATATATATATTCTGTATATTCTATATTTATTCTTCTAAATTATTATATATCACATACCTTCATGATTTCCATTTTTTTTTGAATATGATAACATCGTTCATGTGTACGGTGAACTACCACCTCATGAAGCGATGTGATTCATTCACAATTTACATTGAATATAATAAGGATTGGTTTAATATAAATATTTGATATATATGAAGTAAAAAATTATACATAAATTATAACATATATACATTAGATAATTTAATTTGTTTCAATACAACAAGAAAATGAAAAACCGTTCATGGGTACGTGTGGCCTACCATCTCCACGAACAGTGTATTTCATTTTCTATGACTAAATTTTATATATTTAAAAAAATAAATATATAATAAATATATATTATATTTATATAATTTTTACAACTATTTATATTGTTATACCATTCCCTATGGAAGTAAAACAATGAAAACAAATCAAAACATGAACGAAAAACATTGTTGTTTTTCCCAAAATATGACATTAACATGGATTTTTAATAAATTGGTAATATAAAGTCACAATTAAATAATATATGATTATATATGTATATATATGAATATGTTTATATTATATATTTATAATAATATTATATTTATTATATATGAGTTTTAAATGAGTACTACGTGATTAAGTACTTCAGATAAAGGATTTATCTCTCACTCTTTACCCCCATGTGACACGTGTCATATTCAGCACCTATGTATTTTATGTGATTTATATAATACCCTTTAATTTTTTTTATGATTTTTAAACTTATTATTATTATTATTATTTAAATTATAATTTTATGATCTCCCATTCATGGGGTTTACAAGTCAAAAGTTACCAAATCGGTAAGGGATTTTTGTCTCAATTTACATTCTTTGATATGAAAGTTATGTTATAAACCAATATTTTTTACAAGGAGTATAAAAAACCCCTCTAAGAACATAATATAATTAATTTATTCATACTCATGATATTTTTGTTTTAATTTAATATTATTCATTCATTTTTTATAAGATTCAATGTTATAAACGTCGTTACTGTTTTATGTTACTATCTCACCGTTATCAATATTGTATGTGATTAAGTCTTAAATGTTGAAATATCATGATCTATACCTCAATAATTATCATGATTTTTTTAATATAGTTATTAATGTAATCTTCAAGTGATGGTTCATTTTACCACTATTTGGTACATAACATAATTAAGACAATGTTTTAATGGAAATCCACCTTTATTTCTCTCATTGGTCAAGAATATTTTTTTATTCTAAAGAAATGTTTTCCAAAAAAGATTTAAAAAATGAATTTAAAAGATATTTTAAGATTAAATTCAATGAATGTATTTTATTTTTTTAAGTCTTCATTTATATGTTTTTAATTGTTATTTTGAAATAAATTATTTTAAATATTTCAAAAGAATACTCTAAATTTTTTCATAGATTATTTTCAATGAATAGGATTTTAGTGATAAAAAAATATTTTTTATGTTTTAAAGTTATTTTTAAAATAAAATATTTTTAAATAGTTTTCAAAAATTAATTTTATGTTTTGAATATTAATTTCATAGAAAACAATCTTTCAAAATGTTTTATGCATTAAATTTTTTATGTGTGTAGAAATGGTATTTTCCTCAATAAATTATTTAAATTAAAATTCAAAATAATTTTCTATTTAAGATGACATCGGTTGGTGTTACCCATTCCTAATTTAATATAAGATCCAAAGAATCCAATATTTTTACTTCTCTCATTGGTTTATATTTTGATTGTATGAAGTTTTTGAAACATTTTTCTCTTCCACGGGTGATACCTTGATATAAACATTATAAAACCCACTTATTTTCATAGTTTATTTTATGATGAAAATATTATGAAACCTATCTCTTTTTTTGTAGGTTATGACATGATGGATTTTTTATTATACCCCTTTTAATTCCATGGGGTATGATATAATGAAAGATTATGATATTATTGAACAGATAAATATATATTTAATTATGTGATGGGTGGGACCTAAATCTTCCTCAAATGAATTAGATAATTATATAGGTAATATACACAAATATTTTACATAGGTGGTCATCCTATGCTCATAATGGAGGGTACATAGATGGTCTCCCAATACCATAAAGGAGGGTATATGGGTGGTCATCTCAAGCCTCTAAATGAGGGTACATGGGTAGTCATTCCAAGAACATAAATGATGGTACATAGGTGGTCATCCCAATACTATAAATGAGGGTACACAGGTAGTCAGCCTATGTTTTAACTAGGTACATGGGTGGTCATCCCATTCCTAACATTGTATGCATATATTATTGGGTAGACTTGACAAATTATTTTATATGCTTGTGTGTATACCATAATTCTATTTATTAGTTCAATGTTATCCTCTAGTTACTCATGATACTTTTTTTCACTTATGATTCATGTATTATGAAATATAAATATTTTTTCCATGATTTATGTTTATTATCATTGATTTTCATTGTATGGTTTTCCAATTTTATTCTATTTTTCTCATACCCTTATTCTCATTTAATGCCTATATATCTTCCTGGTTTACCCTTACTGTGAATTTGATCTAAAAATTTATTATTTTTTAATTCTCTAGGTTATGAATAAATGTTTAATGTAGATAATTTTTATGAAGTGTACTAAATATGAAGATATTTATGGGAAACATTGGTGATATTTCTCCATATTAAAATATTATGTTCTGTGTTTTTAAAGGAACAATACTATTACATTCCCTAAGTGTGTGTTGCTGAAATGTAACTAATATTAATAAGAAAATGATGTAATATCCATGTATAATAAGCATGGGTCACTATAGTAATTATGGTTTCTCATTTATAAATTTATAAGATACATTTATATTCTGGTTCTAGATGTTCTTTTTATGATTCCATGTTCTGTAAAAATGATCAATACCCACTTCCAAAAGTGGGGGTTGAGCTATCATTGAGATAATAAAAAAGATATATGGTTGGATAATGAGAATATAAATAATAAAAAGTCAATATTTATGGTCCTAATATTAAAAACATCTTATCTTACTTCATTTAGCAGAGTTTGAATCTATTTTTGTCATAGATTGGATATCCATATATAAATTTGACATCAACTTTAGAGATAGGGTGACCACTATTTATCTCACAAGCAATACATTGATTCTGTACAACTTGATGGAGGATAATGAATCTCAACTTTAATATTGTATTCAGTGATAGATATTACCACCTTGTGAATATGAATGTCTAGCCAAAAGAGAGAATCATACATGATGTCATTCCTAATGTGAGGGATTATACAATTTTATATCTTGAAGATTTATCTAGTCTTACTTCTTATTATGAGGTTGTTTTTCTGAATTGATCATATATTTGTATCCATACCCTCATCCAAGGATCGTTATATAATTTCTACCATTAAGTTAGAATAACTAGAGAATAATTTACAACAAAATCCCTAAAATGTGTTAATATGAGTGAGTTCTTCCTCATGGGGTGAATTGGTCCTCTTCATCTCGAAGAAGGATGGTTCAATGCACCACTGAATTGATTATCGTCAATTAATAAAATTATGACAATGAAAAAGTATCCTCTATGATTGATAGAGTAATTTTTAAATTAAATACATGGGGATAAATATTTCTCTAAGGTGTACCTTCATTCAGGATATCACCAATTAAGGGTGAAGAATGATGATATTCCTAAAAGTGGCTTTTGAACACGGTATATATCTTATGAGTTCATAGTGAATCATATTTTAATAACTAATTATCCAATAAATATTATGGAATTTATTAACAGTGTCTTTAGAGATTACATTGAGAACGTTCTAGTAGAATTTATAGTTGATATTATGATATAATCTAATAGTATAGAAAAGAATGAGGAGCATTTGAATATGGTACTAAGGGATTAAAAAAAGAATAAGCTACATTAAGAGTATAGTAAATGTGATATCTGGATAAATGATATATCATTTATGGGGAATAATATTTCTAGTAAAGGTATTTATGTATACCCTTATTAGAAAAAGGAAATCAAGGACTAGCATAGCTCTGTATCGATAATTTATATTTATAGATTTCATGGATGAGCTGTGTATTATCAATTTTTTTAAAAAATAATAAATGAAGAACCCACATAAAACGATATCATAAAATAGTGTATTGTTTTTCTAGGCCTGTGAATGTGAAGAGTGATTTATGTAGTTGAAAAAGAGGTTTATCAATAAATAAGTACTTACACTACCCTTATGTGGGGAACATTTTGTGTTTTATAGTGATTCTTAAAAGAATGATATGGGATATATAATCATGTAGAATGATAAATTGATAAAATATAATTCAAGACAATTGGAATTTAATGATTATAACTATTCAATTCATGACCTAGTATTTATTGTATAAATATTTTTATTAATGACATGGTTACATTATCTCTATGGAGAGATGTGTGAAATATTTATGGATCAGAAGAGCGTAAAATATATATCCAAATAAATGGAGGATAACATGAACCAATGAAGATGGATATAGCTAATCAAGAACTATGACTGCTCAATCCATTAACCTCATGGGAAGGAAAATAAAGAAGAAGATTCTATAAGTAAAAAGATCTATATATAACATTAATGATGATAATTGAAAAGGATCCAATCTTATTATATTTTTAATGTATGGATATAAAAATATTAAATTATTATTCATCCTATATTACACAAATAATAGCCTTAACATAGAATCATGGGGATATAGAAAGATGGTGATGTTTTACAGGAAAAGGTAGTGAATAATCCAATGTTCAAATTTACCGAGGATTGATTTATAATGTTTGGATACCCATATATGTGTCTGATCAAAACCAAAAATGGATGGGGAGCATTTGGATAGTTTTTATATATTTTTTTCCTCTATTAATATAGAAAGAAAAATGTTGTATTGAAATTTAATGAAAAATTTCTATGGGGATAACATGGAGAGTCTAATTGTGGATTTTTATCTCTACAGTTGGTATGCCAACAAGGCAAGATCGAATGATATATCTCCAAGGGTATAATGAAACAATATCCCATAAAAGTATGGAAATTGTAAAGCATAACTATGTATTTCATATCAAGACTCCCCGAGACACCTAAATGCAATAATTCCATCTAGGTGGTTGGTGATCTCCTTAAAAAGTCAACACATTGAATTTCTATAAAGGAATATTTATCTCTTTACCGACACTATAAGATATACATAATTGGATTGGTAATATTTCATATAGATCCACTCTATATTGTATATGATATATGTTTGAGGTTTATATCATGGTTTTGGAGGACCATTTACCAAGCATTGGATAGAGAACACTATTTAGGCACTAGTTATCACCCACAAATATATTGTCAATCTAAGAGAACCATCACACTAGAGAGGATATGATGAGGTCTTTTTCAATGGATTTCCATGGACTATGGGATAAACATATTCTTCAAGTAGAGTCTCATATAAAATATTTTCTATTGTAGTATTCAAATAGCTCCTTAAGTGGCTTTGTATGGTAAGAGGTGTTGGATGCTGATATATTGGGATGAATTTGGAGAGAAAAAGATGACATGATCTTATAATTCCCATGAAATGATATAGAAAGTTAAAAACCATAATCTAAACATGAAATCCTATAAAAATAAAAAATATATCATTATAATCAACCATCAATGAGACCTAGAGTTTGATTTTATAAATTAGGTGTTCCAACATATTTCACCATGGAAGAATATAATGAGGTTCATGATTAAGGGAAATATTAGTCCCAGATACACCATCCCCTTTTTTATCCACTATCATGAATGATTGGTAGAATAACAACATGAACAACTTCCAAAGATATCTCAAATACATGATGTGCTCCCTATATCCCACTTGAGTATATACACACCAGACCCCTCACATGTATTTAATATAATAATGATACCATTGGTGAAATAAAATTCTTTGATATGAAGTCCTTTACGATATTGGATGATAGAGAACAATTTCTCTGTAACATACTACCCACCTAGTGAATATTTTGTGGTGAAATCACATGATTTAGGAAATAAATTGGAAACTAGAAGAGGTGATAATATAGAAGTACCCTCACCAGTCTTCACCTTAGTATGTGATATGAAATTTTGAGGGGGAAATTATTTAATGGGGTAAGAATTTAACACCCGAATATATTATGATATATTTCATTCCGAATAAATTTAATCCATTTGATATATTGGGATGCCCACAACATTAGGTTGAAACGTAACATGTCACTTCAGTAAATTATTATAAAAACAATTCCATTATAACCAAGATGTTAGGATGAATGTTATGAATAGTAATAACTAAAATATTATAATTATATGGTTTAGACATGTATAAATAAGTTCAATGTTTATCTATAGATAATATTTTAAATAATTATCATTTGAAATAAAAATTACTACCTTTTGAAAAAATATTTTTCTCTTAAATATTGTTTAGTAACTATTTACAGCAAATAATATAATAATTTTTTACTAATTTTGTAAACTTTTTTAAAAATTTAAATTCATTTTTAAAATTATAATATCTATATTTTTTGAGGGTGTTTTTTGGATTTTTATGAAAATTATCATTTTTGGATGAATATTGAATAATAGATTTTGTTTTCAATGATTTTTTATAGGAATTATAAGCCAATATTTTTTAAAAATGGTTTTAAAAGTATAATTAGTTCAATAATAAATCTATAAATACAATTTATATCATTGGAATTAATTTTATATTGAATTTTTATTTTAAAACATTGTATACTTATCAAAATTTTCCCTTTGAAAATCCACATTTTCATATCAAAGGTGGGTTTAATTTTAAATTAAATTCATCCAATTACATGAGGTGAATTTGAAAAAAAAATGATTCAATATTTGGAATAATAATAATAAATATTATCTAATAATATCATATTATTTTTTTATCATTATTTATAGTGAAATGAGTAAAATTTATTTACCGTGTTTAAGTTATAAAAGGGTTTACCGACGGATAAAGAAAAAAATAGTATTAAATATAAACGAAAACAAGTAAAATTATTATTTTATATCCATATTTAAATTTTATATATAAAAATATCAAATATTTTATCATTTTGTATCTTCTTTCATTGGAAATAATTTATCATTTTGGAGTCTTTTGAGAATCCTCCAGGTAGTTTCCAAATGGGATTCTTTCCCCACTTATAAAAGTACCTCTCCCCTCTTATACTATATACACTCCAAGATCCTTTTGGTTTAGATAATAACCAAAAATCATCAACCAAAATTACCTCCTAACATCTTAGAGTATTATAATGATTAGTAATATCTCATTAGAAGGCTTTTGGATTAATCATAAATGAGTTCCCTAAAGAGGAGATATAGTCCTTAACGGTGTATTTAAATTTTATTTACTTATCCACCTCCTTAAAATATAATTAAACCATGTTTATATATTAACTGCAATATCTTATATATAATTATATATTTTTATATAATTTTAATGAACTAAAACCATGTCTTCCTCCATTAAATGAGATACAAAACTTATTTTTTTGTGTATGATGGGATACTCCTCGCGAACTGACATAATTGATTTTACATCACCACTTATCAAGGATAGATATAGTTAATTATCTAATTATTATATATTATATACATGATGTTATTATTCTTCTAGAATTATAATATCATATAAATATATATATTTTACATTCCATTCCATGGAGAATACAATAATGTCACTCCTATGAATAATGGACTACCACCTCCTAAAGTGATGCAATTCATTTTTCAACAATAATTTACCTTTAGGGTAATAATGAATAATTTTTTTATTATATATTATATTCATGACATTTTAATAATTACTGAAAATTATTATATCTTATAATTTCTTACCTTATCATCCATTGAATAAATGATTATATTGTTCAAGATTATGTCGGACTACTAACTCATGAAGTAATGTTATTTAATATTATTATCACATAACATGGATGGTATTTGTAAGTAAATTAAGTAAATAATATAAAATCTATGATTAAATTATCTCCCTTGAAATATAAAATAAGACTTACTTTCCTTCCATCATGATCTTCAAAAAATTGAAATGTTACTCATCTGTTTGTATGACCTAGAATATCTCTTATTGAAACATAGTTCAATCCATGATAAACATATATAATAGTTTGTTTAAAAATTATAATTTTTGTATGATAATGATTATTATTTAATTTTTAATATTCATGATATGATTAATTAGTAATAAATTTTAACTAACTCAACATAGGGAAGTGAGTTTACACATATAATTCGTTTATCATTAAAACATTTGATGTGGAATTAATGGGATTAAATATTGAATATGAAATGTGAAAAATTAAAATAAAAGAGGGAATAAAATTTTAAATGGTTATAAAGAATGTACATAATTATCAAAATTTTATTATTTGGGGATATAAAGTGTGAATGTGACAAATCAAGCTAATGGTAAGGGATCTCTCTAAACCACCCATTCCTCCAGGTTATAAAAATTCTCTCTCTAACTCATTTAATATATATATATATATATATATATTTCATCATATTCATATAAATTTTTTGTATATGTATCTCAATATAATTACTAGCGTATTCTACCTTCTTTTAATGGGGTAATACTTACCATAGGAACATTTCTGAAAATCCATAATAATAGAATTTTCATTGTTTATAATATCAAGAATGATTATATATACCATTTTATTTCCATGGGTGATTATTATGTATTGCCTTAAGATTGATTAATTTATGTGGAATAAATATAAAATGAACATGTTATTATGGGTTCACCCATATAATTCTTCAATTAATTGGGAATGTTATTTTTTGTGTAACATCACGTTTGAGATTTGGGAGTAAAAGTAAACCATTATGGGAATTTTTGACCCATGTTTTATTATTTAGGTTGATAGCCTTGCATGAATTTTATATCATGTTGTATGTTGTTTCCATATTCCCTATGATTTTATGATCTTATGATACCACATTATTTATTATAGGACTCTAGTGAATTACTCAAGAACCTTCTATTTTATGATATATTGTTATACCATTGACTCTAAAATTATGTTTCCCTATCATTTTTATTACATTAATGGGACTTTTAGGTCACACATTTCGTTATGTATTTACTAGGATATCCAATGTGGTTTTACAATATCAAATAGATTTTATGAGCATTCTATGGAGAATAAAATAATGATTTTATGTTTTAGGTTCCTTTGGTTGTAATATGAACCTAGTTTTCCAATGAAACTGGGAATTTATAATCCCTATGTTGTATTAATGAATATTTATGTTTAGTAATCCTATAATATATTGTGTAAAAGGATTTTTTTCATCATATAATTCTTTTGGAATTGATATTCCTTGACATTGTAGTGTTTCCTTTAAGGTATGATTTATGGATCACTATCAAATTTTTCCTTTTTGGACTCTTTAGTCTTCAAATATTTCTCATTTTATTATTTCGTATGACATTTGAGGAATTAAGCTACATTAATTGGGACATTCCATATATACATGTGTATTCTTGTTAATGGAATATCAATATTAAATTATATTTTCCTCCCCAAAATACTTTTCTATATAGGAGTTTTTTTGTAGATTATGTTTCATATGGGTACTCAGTAGTAATAATAGCTTTGAGTTATCATGGTGTTCTTCGATTTCAACTACGAATTGCTTATGGTCATCACATAAACAAGGATTTTTATTTCACTTGTTGTTTTTTATTTCATTTTTAGATTTCATGGAATCTTACTAGGAATATTTATACTTACCCTTGAACATGATTTATTCCTATATGTGTTATGTCTTCATAGATAATACACAATACAAAGATAGTATTAGAAAACATGGAGATGGTGTTTCTTTTTTTATAAAGATACCAAAAGACCATATAAAATGAATGATGGATTTCATTTTGAATTAAATTTGTACTGATTGTATTGTGTAGATATTAATACAAGATTATTGATTACTAATATTAATTTTACTATATTCTATAAATAATGAAATCAATGATTTTTAAGTTATAAAGATCCATTATGTTTTCCATATTTTATGAATTAAATGTAGCTGATGTCATATTCATGTGAAAATATAAATTTTTATAGATTATATTTACATATTCATCATTATAGTGTTCTTATTTTTTTATACATTGAGATACGTATTTATTGTAGGTTGAAAGAGTCTAAGGACTCTAATATTTTGAGTTATTAATACATGGTACAAGCCCACAAAACATGGCTTATTCAAGGTTGGATTGGGTGGAACTCTTAACATTCTACTAGCCTACGAAGGGACCTAATGCTTTAGGTCAAATAATAGTGGTATGAAAGTTGGTTTCTCCTAAGGATAGTGTGAATTCGATGGTCATGTGATTATTGGTTTTACAATTTTGGTAAATTATGTTAATGGTTTATCATGTTTGGTTGTTAATACATTAAGATATAAAATTTTGGGGCAAAAATAATATCATTTCCCTAGAACTATGATAAATTAATAATCAACATAGAGCTCCATGACATCATTTTAGGGGTATGAATAAATTAATACATACTTCATATAAAATTTATATATATATTTCATAATCATTTATGTTATCTAATATATATATATTATAATACTTGTATGTTCACCCTATTGAATATAGATTTCTACCCATAGATAACCAACCCCAATACTAAGTTAGGATTGTGAAAATACTGTTCTAATAAATGGGCCTCTTAGTATTTGGTTTTGATTGATGAGTTGTAGATTTTTAATAGGTTATTTAGATAAATCCATTCCCAATGATCTATGACACATTCTCTCTATTTTATGCTTAGTATAGATCATGTAGAGAAGATGGTAGTACCTGATGAGTTTTAAAAAACTACCTATAAATTAAGTATTGTGTGTGAGTTTCAATAATTAGGTTTTTCATGAGTTTATGATAATAGCATGATCCCCAGGTGACTGATGTATTGTAGGATTCCAATACTATCATTTAATCATTGCTCAAAATTTCTAGTCAAATGTTAATTATTGTATCTAGAATCATTCAATGCATGTTGAGCTGACTATAATTTATGTAATTATTCATAAACTCTTGACGTGACTCATCTAGTATGGTTATTGTAATAGAATTTAATTTGTATTATTATTTATTACAATATATTATAAATTAAAAAAGGATTGTGGTGTTACATTCAAGTACATGACAAAGACCTTACAAGTTGTTTTCAAGGAATCATTTATGGTTATAAAGTCTTCTATAGTAGATGATAATGATTTTTCAGAGGAGGAGTTATTGATTTGTTATTATAGTTTCACAATGTAGTATCTATTTTATAGTCCATCAGGTGATCATTGATTGATTTATAATCCTTAATAAATTTAAATCATAGTAGTCGTTATAGGATAGTATTTTATCTACAAATATCTATAATGGTCTTGTGGTTATCCTATGCTATTAATGATAGTGAAAATATTAAGTACATTATTAATGTTGGTTCCCAGTAGATACTAAAGAATATTTGGGGTAATAGAAGGTGTGTCAAGATTAGTTATAGATATAAAATGTATTAGCCCACTCATGCCGTCCAAACCCTCATTTATTTCAAGTTATATACACAATATTAATAGACAAATATATGGTATAATTCAAACTACAGATGATTATTATGTGCAATCAATGGATTAAATTTATAATATTAATTATGTACATTAATTGCGATCACTCACACAATATATTGAATAAGATACCTATTATATCTATAAAATATTTTTTGGTTATAAATATTCCAGTGTAACTCCATGAAATGTACTTATTAGAAAATTAGTTTCTAATAATGGAGATCATATTTCACTAAACCATTCTTGTTTATTGTAACATTGATAGTTTTAAATTTTTTTATAAAGTTTTATTTTAGCAATATTAATTTATTTAAATTTATCATATCATAGAGGCCTAATGATTCCTTGTTTATAAGTGGCTGATGAATTGTTTTGCTGGGAATTCAATCCATGTTAATATGGATGGTGGATCCATCCATATTAGAGATGAACTTAGTTAATCATTTGATTTTATGTATTCCATTGGGTGGTATATTTGTGGATAATATATTATCATCATAAGATTATCAATGTGTGTGTGGATGATTCTGATAGGTGTCTCAGGATTAAACCATAATTACAGGTCGATGTATTTAGTGTATTACATTTTTAGTATAGAGTTTAGTTATGGTTTTCTAGAATGATGATCCACCATGTGAAATTTTCTATAATACAATATTAAATCATTATAGAAATTTGTTCATGGGGGATCATATTTTGAATTCTGAACATTATATTCACCTAGTATAATAATATTAGTGTCAGATGTGTAGTAACCTCATATTTTGTGACTTTTTGATTCATGTATCAATGGTTTGTATTTTTAAAATTGAAACCATAGTGTTTGATGGGGTCCTTGTAGTATTTATGTTTAATGATGGTTTGAATAACTGTTCAAGGACTCTAAATACATATTATGAAAATAGAAAATGGGTAATTACCTTTATTATACAGATTATGAAGTGGATAGAGAAATTGATCTTACCATTAATTGATAGTGGTATTCCCACAATCTTCTCTTAGGTTTGTATCTATTATTGGGATCTTGACACAATGATCTTCCTTGATTTACCACTCTAATGTGAAATGGATTAAGAGGTTATTGAAGGATTGAATCACATTAAATGCATCCTAGGTTCATGGTGGCCATATTATTATTATTGTTATATATAGTGATAGAAACACATATTGGAGACTTACCTAGTGTATTAAAAACCTCAATATAGTGTGTCTAATTTACATTTATTGGAATTACCATCAAAAGAAAACTATTTCTATTTTTGGAAGATATTTCTTTATCTGGAAGGAATCCTGGATTTTTTTCACCTGAGATTGTTTTATATTGGGTGGTAGAATATGAAATGAAGGGCTATATGAATGTTTGTGAACACTAACATAGGAATTCAGAATACTGGGTCTTATGATAGGATCTAGGGTGATAATGAATAGTTTATTAATTTTAGGGTTTTATGAGTGGTTCATGTTTGTATCATTCAATAATGCATGATGAAAACACAACCAAACCTTCCTTGATAGTGAATGTCAAACCTCTTTTAGTCTATACTGTAGATTGAGTATTCCTATTAATTATGAGGTTGGAGAAAATGGATTATATCTCCTTTGTTAATTGATATAGTGAAATATTTATCTTTACTTGTAGGAAGGACGTGATACATGAAATGTTATTAATACTTAAAGGATTGATATTTATTAACAATTCTGTTATGATTTTGGAATTTAATAATTTCCCCTATGTGAATTGGGGAACATATGGGTTGTAATTATATGATGATCAACAAGAACAGTCTTATAATAGTGTAAAAGGGGGGATCCCAATAGTGAAAAACGTTTTGATGAATCATTTTGGTATGTGTATTGATGGTTCATGGTATTGTTTCTTCCCATGTGGTAGTTATACATTTATATGAGAAAATTATTTAGGCGTTGTGTCATAGAAGAACGCCCTTTGAGAGTATGTGTTCATCTACAAGATTTATCTTCTAACAAGGAATGAGATTGGGTCTATATGAATTGATGATGATGTTACCTTCTGATATGGTGATTAACAAAATCAATTAGTTCCCTTACCACTATCAGTGAAGAATTAATGTTCAATGGTGCTGGTATAACTATGGGATTAATAATCTTTATTATTTAATAACCCTAGTTTTTTCCTTTTTTAAGAATAAAAGCTATTAAGTGGGTTGTTGTAGTGGATCTATTTTTTCCTTTGTAGGAGATAAAAAAAATTAATATTGAAGTCCTAACACATCCCATGGGTTAAAATAATAAATTTACCCATGAAGACTACCTTTGAAGGATTATAAGGTTATACTATTAATGATGTTGTTTACTGTTTACCCCATAGTTGACATGAAACAATAATTTGGTCATTTTGGTACATTGATAAAAATATAGTATACATAAAAATATTATATTTATATCATGTTATAATAATTTAATGAATTTGAAATATCTTTTTAAAAGTTATATTGGATGTGAATATTAGGATAATGGTTGCATCAGATATGGTGGTTCTACCTAAGAATCATAATAATTTGTTTCGAACTAGGTTTTTTAAATTTAGGGTTTCACCCATGAAGTTAGGGGTAAATTCATCAATTAAATTTACTTAAGTAAATAATTTATTCAATTACTCAGGGTCCATGCCTATAACTCTTCTTCATTGATCTCCACTCATGACTCTATTCTAGGGTTTATCACTTCCTTTGACACCAACCCAAGATAGATGGTGGAATTGGATAAAGAAATGATCATGTAAGGATTAATAGTGGATCTCTAATTGGAATAAGAATTTGTTTTTATGATGATAAAACATATAGCATAAAGATAGTACAATTTATTGAAAATTGTTCTAGAATTTAGGTATTTGTTATTTTGATTTCCACTTAATGAATTCTCAATTGAATTATTTGGTTGGAAATTAAACATTCAATGTGAAATACATAAGTTATTAATTTTCTGATTTCTCTAATTTATCATTTTATCTAGGATGTGTCATTATACCTTATAATCCAGTCATTTTCTCTTTTCTATGGATGTTTTAAAACAAATTTCATTTAACATTATCCTTAATCCTGGTGATAATATCGTTTTTTGTTCCTTTTAATGACGATTAAGGGAGATTTAGTTGGATATGGGTAAATTATGACCCTTATACTCTCCTCTATATTGAAATTATAAATTCTATATATATAAATCAATATCATGGGTACTAGTGGACAATAAACCTAGTATTTACTTATAATGAATATGTTAGAACATTATCTTAGAAGTCAGCAGAGAGTTGGTTTCTGGTGAGATAAGGAGGTTGGAAGATCAAAGGTAATGCGTTGTAGGGGAGGCCAACCATGGAAGGGTATTAGGACGCATTCGGGATGTATACATGGTAGATAGTTTTAGTAGATATAGGTTAGGGATTCTATGATATGGGATTTGGTTGGAATATTTGAGTTGGTAGCATGCTGCTGATTATAGTTAATCAAACATGGTGTCATTGTGAAAACTTAGAGGGATATTGTAATTCATGTAGTGAAAGGGGAAACTTTTTTAGCTCATATAAATTAAATAAAATGAAAAATAAGATATAAAATTAGATAAAAAAATATGAAATGTGATAATGGAAGCACCTGATTAGTGAGAGTGTGTGGGGACGCATCTTGAATACATTCTCTACTCGTGACATTAATAAATGAATTACATTATATTAATAATAATAATATTAATAATATTATTTTTGTTACAATAAAAACATGTTTCACATTTACTTTATAATTATAATATCATATTTATGATCCTTCTATAGAATTTATTTTTTCAAAATGTGGAAAATTAATGGAGACTAATATTTGATTCCTAATTAAAACTAATTTCATAAAACATAGGTCCTATCATATGAAATCTCTCATCTATGATAATATGATATGGATTTTTTTCATGTGAATCTTTTAAAAAAATTAATATCTTATCCTAATATTGTTATATGATTGATCATAATGGAATGATCAATATTTTCTAAGGATGTTACTTTCCATGCGAGATAGGTATATTAAGAATTTAGCATTGTACAATTAATGATTGGGTTTGAGTATTATGATTAGAGTGTTATCATCTTAAAGGATGGGTTTGTATACCACCAAAAACTGTAAGGATGAAACCTATACCTATGTGTTAATTTATAGTTATAATAGGTATTCCTCCATATACTAAAGGATCATTTCCCCCATCAACAAATTTAGTATTTCCCATGGCTAAGAGCCCAATTGGTGTTTGAATCCAATAATTGAGTTCTAATTCCCTTTGACTAATGTTTATTTTATTGATGTTGGGATCCTACACTATAGATAATATGGAGTTAAAAAATATTCCTATCATTTTTATTTATGTATCTTGATTGACGGTACAATACTAATGGCCAATAAGATACAATATTTTCTTGATGGACGTGATTGATTTAGTGACGAGTGGGCTCTAATTCTGGGATTTTATTGGTGAAATATTTTTGTAATGTCTGTAAAGTACAAAAATTTATGATAATTATGATTCCTAATCACCACAAGGAATTATTTTAAAGTATGAGGTTTGACTGAATCTTAACCTTAGGCTTTCTAGGATACTCAGTCATCTGATATTCCTTATTATGTTCTTTGTTATGAATTTCATGGATTAATTTATACAAGTGTGGGATAAACCTTTAATATGTTATTATTATAGTTATATAGAATAAATCAACTATTTTCTCTTATTTTACTCCCATTACATCTCCATACTAGAGTTTGAGTTTGTTATTACTTTTTTTCTAATTAGTTACTCTTTAATACAAAATGTTTCAAGCTAAAATGTTGCTCTAGATTTACTATTTTTCATCCTCATATTCACTACTAATAAATAGAGGATATCTATCATTTTGGTATTTTTCCTTTATGATTTCCATGGTATCCTACTAAGTATGTTTACAATCACCCATGTATGATCACAATGAAAAATTGTGTTATTTCTTGGAAAATTATGGAAAGGATCAAATATGGAATTTGTAGATGTGGAGTGTGTGTGTGTTTCTTGGAGATGATGCACAACGATTCTTAGTGACCCATCATTTATATTGTTCAACCATGATCATGGTCTTGAATTTTATGGTTGTATATTATTCCAAAACAACTCATTGTAAATATGAATTTTTCAATTTCTTATAACTATAGTATTTAATTGATTAAGAGTTTTAGGGTTCCACTGTGTTCCCTATGTGGTGATGTATTTGAACATTATGTAAAATTTACATGTTATAATCATATTATGTGGATTATATTTATATATGATATTATTTATTATTCCTATTTGTTTATAGATGGTAATTTGTACTTGTTGTAGGTCGTTAGAGGCTAACTCTTATAACCAACGTATTTATTGAATAATTTTTTTTTATATTTATTTTATGTCGTGAATTAAATAGTTATATTCATTATATTTCAATTATATATTTTTAACATGAAGGAAATAATTTCATATTTGAATTCATCATGATGAAATTATCTTAGTATAATTTTCTTTAGAATTCTATAAAAAATGATTAATTTTTGGTGAATAGTAAATAGTACAATATTTTTATAAAATACAGAATTTTTTGTCATTTCATTATGATATAAAATTTAGTAAATTTATTAAATTACCAAATTCATATTTTATAAAAATAATATTATATATAAATAATTAAAAACATGTATGTTATATTTTATTTAATGGTTAGTACAAAAATTATTTTGAGTGTCGATGCAGTGCTTTCATAACACCGATAATGTCAAACTTGATTCTTTATAAATAATAATTTAGTTCTAGAAATTATTTCAAATACTTATTTATTAATTATTATGTATTATTAATGTTTTCACTTGTTAAAATCATGTTTTATAGTCATATGACATAATTCTAATCCAGATTCATGTGTAATGGTCGCATAAGGAAAGAAAATACCAAATTTCATATTTAAGAAGTTGACATGATATGTATATTGGTGAATATAAATATTGAACGAATATAGAGTTTTATTTTGATCCAAAATAATTTATCTTTATGATATTTTTTTATTTTTAGTTTTTATGTTTGAAATAATTGACATTAATTCTTATAGAATGCTAATGTAGTGCTCATGAAAGCATATGAAAAATAAATAAAAGGTTTTAATTACTCATTATTTTTTCATTCAATTTCTTAAGGATAGTGTCGACCAGTGTATCATTTAGATTAGAATTTGGTACATTTTTAACCCCAAGAATCACTTTAATACCATTGAAATATTTTATTTGAAAAGGATATTAAGTTATCACATTATATTTTTTTATTAGTATAATATTTTAATGTATGGTTTTATCATAGATTTTTTTAGAAATAAATAGTGTATTGGAAGATAATAAATTTATATTCTTCATGATTTTAATTAAAATTTACTGAATAAATAAATATATTAAATTCTTGAACAATTTTGATTGATTAATTATCTAATTAATGAATAAATAAAATTTTATAATTTAAAAATAATAAAATAAATTTTATTATAATTTTGAAGCTGTTTAATTAAATAAATATATTTATGTGGTATTTTTATGATATATTAAATACTTTTATTCGAGTTATATTTTTTATTATGTATCTAAATCCATAGTTTCTAATAATAATTAATTTGGGAAATATTATTTTTTCTAAATAAAACATTTTATTAAATACTTTAAACATCAAAAAAATATTAAAAACTTTTAAAATGGTAATATTACATCTATAATGTGATATTTAATGATTTTTATCTATTTGAAATGTACTTAACCCAATATTAGACTTAATATATTTTAAAATATTAAGTAATCCATATATTTTCCCCAACTCGATTATATTATAAGGGCCATCCTTTAGATGTCATCCTAATCATGAGCCTTTTTGATCGACTATATTCTGAAAAAATCCCCCCTAATCCCTATCCACATTACAGAGCTTCTGGTGTCACAAGAATTCCATTTCCAAGATCCTGAAGGAGGTTTTCAAGGAGAAATATTCCAGAGGTAAGATCCATTCTTCTTCCCATTGAATTTTTTTTCACTTCTACATTATCCAAACGTCCTATAAAATATTTCATAAAAACTCTAGTATAATATATATGCATATATATAATTCATATTTTTTATGGTACTTTCATCATAAATATATCATGGTCCCATTTTCATCATAAATAATGAAATCAACATTCATTGTGTGTCAATTCAAATTCATTATAAATGATGAGTTTCATATTCCCCTTTACTTAAATAATTGAAAAATTAAATTCAAAATAAATTTTATATAATTATATAAATACATATAAGTTATTACATCAATATTATTATTTATTTTTTACAAGGAATTTCACAATAAACCCACCATTGATACCCTGGAAACAATGCACCCGAAACAATGGAAATAACAAAATATTGTTACTAATTGGGTGTAAAAGTTTATAATAATATCATTTTAAGTATTATAAAAAAGGGTTTAGTTCATTAATAAATTAATAAAACTCTTAAAAACATTATACACTATGTTTTCACACATTTTATGGAATTAAAACTGGAGGTAAGGAACTCATTATTTAAAACATTGTTTTAAATGTTTTAATGATTTATTCTTCTAAATATATATATTTTATATCTATGTTCAAAATATTATGAATTTTTTTATATGAATATTTATGTTTTAATATAACTCATGTTTTTTTAAAAAGGATATTTTCACTTGTTATGTAAGAGACTTTTCATTTAAAATCCTTCTAAACGTATCTTGTAGGAAATTCAAAATGATTGGTTTTTTATATATGATGAGATGTTTCTCCTAATTTAACAATTATTTTTTATTTTAATTTTCAATTTATAATTCATCATAGTTATGTTTTAATAATATATTTTCTTTATTATGTGTGCCATTATATTTATTTTAAAATTTATTTTTATGAAAATTGGTATTTTGATATCTGAATGTGTTTTTATCATGGGTCTAGATGTGTTATAAATCTTTTTATTCATGATATGTTCCTAATATATTATTTATTATGAGTTTATATCATTATATTTCAAGATATTATTGGTTGAGACCCATTATTGGTCAATATATGATAGGTTGATCCCAATTATAATTCAAGATATGATTGGTTGAGCACCAGTATAACTCAAGATATGATGGGTGATCCACATTATAGCTCTCCAGTTAATTGGGTAATATATATATATGGAATTTGATCTAAGTCATATTATATTTTTAAGGGGTAATTTAAGAGTCATATGATAAATATATACCAAGACAACAATATTTTTTCAAATTTATGAGTTTTCAAGAAAAGGGTTTTAAGGGGTTTTCTTATTTCCATTATACAAAAATTTTTCTTTCTTTATGTCACATACATATATTTTTATGATCATACCAAGTTTTTAAATGTTTCCAATATGGTATAAGGATGGTTAAGATAAAGATTATGTTTTTTTCAATGTTTTGAATTTTTTTCATAAGGAATCATGTAATGTTTTTAAAAGTTTTATATTTTTGAAAAAATGGATAGTGGTTTTATAATATAGTTGTTGTATGAATGTGGTTAGTTATGTATATTTTTTCGTATTTCTATAATGTTTTAAACTGGAAATGACACTAAATGTGAATGAAATTAAATTCTTGACACAATTTATGATTATGTAATGTTTTTGAGATTAGTCATTATAGTTGGTATTAGAGGATGGATTAGATAATGGTAGGAGTAAGGATGATGTTAATTGATCATGATTAATGATTGTTACATTATCGTTAAATTAAAATGATATATCATATGAACATTACTATACTGCTTCATCTAAGATATGTCTATTCAAAATGGGTTTCCATTGAATAAATAAGAAAGCTGAAGTAAGAAGGTGCCAATATGCTGATATCTTTGTGAATTTGTATCTTGGAATAAAATGAATTGGAATCGATTAGTTCATAACAATAGTTAATTAATTTACTCAGGAAATAAATGGTGGTGTTATTCATTTAATATAAGAACTTGATTTACTAGGAAGGCGCATTTCATTTGTGGATCATTTCTTAAGGCAACATACCCATCATTAAGTGGATCATCTATCCAGTGGTAGGTGAGGTATGGATGAATACATTGGTAATGATATTTGATGTCAATGGATGTTTGGAACATAAATAGTTAAGAATTTTCATTTGTCATTTTGAAGATTAAGCTGATTTATTATCGTATTTGGTTAATAATACTATAGAGAAAAAATATAATTATTCCATGGAATGGAAAACATTCATGGATCTTTTACATGAGAAATATTTCCTAACATCTATTCAAACCCAAATGGAAAAAATCTATAATCGAGGAATAAAAATCAAGACTCCCTTACAATATATGAAGAAAAAATTACCATTTTCTCTACTTATGAGATATATTTTCTCTACAAAACTGATAGAAAAATTAGTCAATTCCACTCATGATTGAAACAAGGGTTATGAATATCTTCAACCACATGAGAATTTAAAATCTACGAGAATGATTTCCACATTTTGGCGAAGTTTTAAATGGATTTTTCTATCACATATGTTCCTAATGATGTAAAGAATATGATGTAGCTAGGTTGGATGTGTTTGGGGAAGAATTGATTAAAGAAAGATGGAGGTAATAATATAAAATTCTGTTCTTATGAAATGTGTGGAAAACAAAATCCTCTATAATTTTCTACAAATTCTTGAATTTTCTACTGTTGTGGAATTTTTGGAGACATGGATAATTTTTGAATGGAAAAATATTATAAGAATGAGGGTAAATATATGGTAAGACACTTTAATTATTAGGATTTGGGCAATTTTTATAATATGTATCTAATGATAGTCACTTGGGAAGAAAATCAAAAATATTTGAAACAGAATTGTGTGGAAAAAACCTTTGAAAAAAAATCAGTAGATTTTTATCCAAAAAAATGTTGTACATTTTAAATTTCATATTTTTGCAAAATATTCCAATGTGTTTTTATATTCAAGGTGTATAAATTCATTAATTTATTATAATGTTTTTGGTGAATTTTAACTTCCACCTTAGGAAATGAATGTAATAATTATAATGAAAAAACATGGAGGAAATATTAAAGAAAATATTTGGAATCTTGTAGTAATTGTTTGTGGAAGGATTTTACCTTCACAACTTGTTGTTTTCCATTTATTATAGTATGATGTTATTTTGGGTATGAATTGACTTTCTATTTAGCATTCTAAGATAGATTATAGTGATTAAGATGGTTGTTTTTAGAATGAGCTTTAGATTTTGTAGATGAATGAACCCATATCATTGATAACAAATAAGAAAGATGAGTTACTATTAAAATATATAAAAAGATGTTATCTTCCACATTTGTTCAAAATAAAGGAGGTATTTAGATTAATGTTATTCCATTGTTAAATGAGTATCTTGATTGGTTTCCTTATGATTTTCCAAGTTTTATTCTTGATAATGATGACAAGTTTTCAATCGACTTACTTTCTAATGTTAATCCAACTTAAAAAACAGCCTTATAGAATGACTCAAGTATAACTTCTATAATTAAAAAATCCATTGAATGAATTTTAAGATAAAGGTTTAATCCAACCCAAAACATCACCATGGAGTTCTCTGGTATTGATTTTTAAGAGAAGGATTGTTCAATGAGACTATGCATTGATTATCCTCTGAATGACATCACAGTTAAGAACAAGTATCATTTTTATCATATAAATTATATATTTGATATTCTCTAGGCAGCACATTATTTTTCAATGGTTGACTTTTGTTTGGAGTATAATTGGTTTAAATTAAGGGAAGACATAATTATGAAGACCCTATTTGGTATAAGATATGGTCATTATAAATTTTTATTTATTCCATTTGGGATAAATAATGCACCTATTGTATTCAAGGATCTTATGAATGGAAAATTCCATCAGTTCTTGGATAAGTATGTGGTTGTGTTTATTGATGAAATTTCTATAGATTAAAAAATTAAACAGGATCGTGAGAGAAATCTAAGGGTTGTTTATAAATCATTAAAAGAAAATAAAATGCATAGAAAATTCATCAAGTGAAAATATTTGTTTCAAAAAATTTCTTTCTATAGTCACATTGTTTCTAATGATGTTATAACTAGTGATCATGCTAAAATGAAAGTGGTTGATTAATCACCAAGTCTCTAAAATATAACTGAGATTCATATATTTCTAGGGATGGTAGGATATTACTAAGTGTTTATTAAAAACCCTGAATGTTTTTTTAGCCCACTAGCCATGTTTACTCCAAAACTAGATAAATTAATTTGGATGAAAGAATATGGTGATTTTTTTAGGGAATAAAATTAATACTTATGAATGCTCTAGTTTTGGACCTAACTTCCATAAATAGGGAATTTGTCATCTATATTGATTATTTGTTGAAAGTAATTTGTTGGGTCTTAATTTAGAATGGTCATGTAATTGTATATGATTTATTTTAGTTGAATCCTCATGAGTTAAATTACAGTACACATGATTTGGAATCAACTTTAAATTTTTTGCATTTAAAATTTTGAGGAACCATTTATATGGAGTAATATTTTAAATATATACTGATCATAAAACATCAAAGTATATATTCCCTCTGATGTAATTGAGGTTCAGATAGAGAAGATGGATGGAATTAATCAAGATATATGATATCGTGATTCATTACCATCCATGAAAATAAAACAATGTGGTTCATGCATTGAGTCAGAAAAGTAATTCTACATTAACCAAGTTACATTTGGATCATTTCCTCTAGGTCAATGGTTTAATGAATATTGGAATTGAAGTTGTTGATGTAGGAAATTTCATTGTTTTTTAGGTATCAGAGCATTCTTTTTTGTTAAACAGAATTAAGATAGGACAAAAAGAAGATTGACAGTTACAGAAAATGGAAAAAAAATTTAAATAGGGTATTTTGACTAAATTTAACACTGGTATAGATTATGTGTGAATTTATATTCATAGTTGGAAAAAGACTTGTTATGTGAAACTCATAGTTCTCTATTTTCCGGTCATCCTAGTAGAACTAATATGTACATAGATATTTGATAGTCTTACCAGTGAGATGGAATAAGAATAGATATTGATGATTTTGTCATGAAATGATTGACATGTCAACAAGTTAAAGAATAATGAAAGTTACCAATGGGGTTTTTAACCATTTATAGATGTAGTGGGGAAATGGGAAAATATAACCATGGATTGTGTGGTGGGATTACCGAAGTCATGTCGGGGTAACAATGCGATTTGGGTTTTTTCTGATCATTTGACTAAATATACTCATGTTATTCCGATTTCTTAAAACCTACATCCAAATTGACATTCTCTATTATATCTAAATATGATAGTCATGTTACATCTAGTGCATATCCCCATTGTATCTGATTGTGATCCCAAGTTACCTATAACTTTCATAAATCCATTTATAAGACTTTAAGAATTAAATTAACTTTTAAAACATCATTACCCATAATCTAATGGATAGTAAGAGTGAAAAATTAAGACATTGGATGAAATTATTCAATCATTTTCAATGGATTACTACATAATTTGGGTTGACCATTTTTTTTGTTTTCTTATATAAATTGTTTGTAGTCCAATATACATGTGACCAATTTGGAGGCATTATATGGGAAGAGCTTCCATACTATAGAATTTTGGGATGATATTAGGGAAAAGAAATTTATGGGACCAATATTAGTGGAGTAAGTGGTAGAGAATGATCTATTAATTCTTCAACACTTGAGGATAGAATAGAATATAAAGAAAAGTTATTTATATAACATGAGGAAAAAACATTATTTTGAGGTTAGAGATTGTTTCCTTTTCACAGTTTCTCCATGGAAAAGTGTTATTAATATTTTTACGAAAGTAATATTGAGCATAAAATTCATTAGACCATGTGAAATTCTGTAAGAAAGTTGGACCAGTTTTCTACTGAGTTTCCTTGACACCTAATTAATCTCAGGTACATATTATTTTTCATGTTTTGATATTAAGATAGTATGTTCCATATTTATCTCAAGTTTTTATCCCAAAATTAGTTTAGCTATAAGTTATCCTTTCTTATGTAGAGAAACTTATTCGTATTATTGATCATAGTGAGCATGTATTCTAGAACAAGGTAATCCAACATTTTAGGTTTTTTTGGGGAAGCCACATTGTTGTAGAAACAACATGGGGATACAAAAATGATATGAGGTAAAACTGAACACATTTTTTTAATAAGTAAATAAAATTGCATAGATTCAATTTCTAAGGGGGGGAGTGTAACAACCCTGTTATTTATAAAATAATATATTTCTATATTTATTAGTATTATTGAATTAAATAAGTGTATTAATTATATTTCCATTATATAATTTTAAATTGAAAAAAATAATTTCCTTTTTTAATTCATCATGTTGAAATTATCTTAGAATGATTTTTTTTTATAATTTAATGAAGAGTTTTAATTTTTGGTGTAGAAAAAATAGTGTCTTTTATGAAATATTTTTTCCTTTATGATGTCATTATTATATACAATTTATTTAAATTTTGGAGATACTAAATTATGATTTTATAAGAGTTATACTACATTTAAATAATTCATACCAATAAGTTATAATATAGTTCATGATATGTATAAAAATAATTATCATTGCTGACGTAGTGCCTATGTAGTATTGACAATGTCATATTTGGTTCCTTATAAGTAATCATTGAGTGCTAAATTTTTTTTGAAATACTTTTTGACTAATTATTATTAATTATTGATGTTTATATCTATTACATTATAATTTTATTGTTATATAACATAATTCTTATGCAGATATATGTTCAATTCATACGTATGGAAAGAAAAGACAAAATAACAAATTTATGAAGTTGCCTTGATATTTATAAGAGTGAATATACATAATGAAAGAATATAAACTTTTATTTTGAACCCAATTAATTGAATTTTAGGATATTATTTTACTTTTTAATTTTTATATGTGAAATAATTACCATAATTTCTTGCGAAACACTGATGCAGTTCCTGTAAAAGAATAAAAAAATTATAAAATGTTTTTATTGAAATTATAATAATTAATAAGTGACCTAAATTTCGAACAAAATATTTTTTATAATAATTTTTCTAAAATTAGATCTTTTTAATTATAATTTTGACATTTTAAACCCATAATAATCACTTTAATCCCTTTATAATATTTTATTTCATATTTCAAATTGTCACATTATTGTTTATTGTTAGTATAATATTTTTTTGAATTGTTTTATAGTATATATTTTCAAACATAAATTATTTATTGAATGATATTAAATTTATATTCCTCATGAAATATTGTACTTAATTTATAGGTAATAAGTAAACAGATGAATTGATATTACAATTATGATGTAGTAATTATTTAATTAATGAATAAATCAAATTAATGTTATTAAAATTAATAAGATAAAAATTATGTAATATTTTAATGGTAATTAATAAAATAATTAGATTAATATTATCTATCTATGATATAATAAAAAATTTGATTCAAATTGGAAAATATTTAATTTATGTGTTTAACATTAATGTTATGAATATTGTTTAACTAGAAAAAAATTATTTTTTACGAATAAAATATATAATTAAATTATTTAAAATAAAAAATCATGAAAAATAACCAAAAAATAATAATAATAAGACAATGTGTTCTCCTGTGTGTTTTATCCCCTTTTAATGCCTTTACTACTATTTTATACATAATATATTTTAATATTTTAGGTAATTCAAAAATTACCCCTCATCAACACTAGTGAAACCCAGAATATGGTGGAGGCCCAACTATACGTTCAATGCATCATGTTTGAAAACCTTGGGAACTATTCCAATCTATTTACATATCGTATGATAATAGAGGGAAACCACCTTTGAACTAAGTAGTGGACAAGTGAGTATGGTCAGGTATTTTCTATCACAACAACTGAAGTATATGTTTTAAATGATGTAGTGGATGGTACTCTTATTATGCTCTCGAAGCTAGAATTTATATTGTTTAATTTTTCTTCCAGGCCTTACTATATTTCATCTATGTTTTCAAAGAATATAGAATCAATCCCTAAACTTCTAGAAGTAGAGTTATCAGTGAATACTCCTAGAGGTATTATCATAGAATGAATAGTGTATAGAAATTCTAGTATTACATTTTCATAGTAAAATATCATCACAAAAATATTAGGAATTATCATTGTGTAAGCCATTAAAATACTATGAATGGATTATCTCTCAATATATAATGCTATGATAAATTGTGGAAGAAAGTAAATCATAGTATTATTGATTGTAAAATGTATAGATATTTTAAAAGGATAGATATCATGGTTTGATATTTTCTAAAAAACCTTCCATATCCCTCTTCATTGAAATAATATTTGAATATCTATAAGGAAATGATATTATAAAGGTACCTAATGTCACCATCATTCAAGAATAATTTGACATATTTTTTTTAGAGTTACCTGGAACTTGCCAAGAAAGAGTGATGAAGTTCTCTATTTTACTCATGCCTAGATCCAAGATGATATTAATGAAATTTTATATAATGGAAAATATATATATAGTGAAACAAAAGAATCATCATTAAGAACTTTTGTAGAATGGATTTATCAAACCATGTCTATCTCCTTAGGGAGAAACTAGTCTCTTTCTAAAATATAAGGATAGATCGAGGAAACTATGCATTAATTATAAAAATGATAATGGAAAAAATTAAATAAAAAGTCCCCTCTAAAATGAATTAATGATTTATTTGATCAGAATTATTGGGATCAATTATAATCCATGATTATCCTCTAATCTATGTATCATGAATTTAGGTTGAAAAAAGAAGATATTCCAAAGGCTTCATTTTGAACAAGATATCGGCATGAAGAGGTTGTTGTTATGCCCTTTGTATTGACAAATGGACCTACTATATTATTGTATTTGATGAATAAATATTTAAGTACTACCTTAAAAAAGTCATCGTTGATTTTATTAATTATATTCTAATACATTGTAAATGTCATAAAGAGGATTGTGATCATTTAATGGTTATATTGAAGACTATGAGGATATGAAAGTTATTTGATAAATTTATAAAATATTAATTGTCATTACATGTTGAATTCTTGAGGAACATTGTAACTAATGTGGGAATACTAGTTTACCATGTAAAGAAAAAGGTTTTAGTGGAGTTATCAAATCCAAAAATTGTACCTAAAAAATCTATAGTTTACTTTGTTTAGTAGTTTATTATATGAGTCTGGTGAAACTTTTTCCCCAAATTTATTACACACTAACCATGTTATCTCGAAGATGAGAATACATTAACTTGAAAAAAGAGTGTAAAGAAATATTCAAAAAAATAAGATTAGTCCCTGCACAAGTTTTATATCAACCCTTTTTCATAGTGGGATATTTTTTGGATAGGGATGAATCTATAAATGATATTGTGTTCATATTCTTGAAAAATGACAATATAGTCACTTATGCTTTTCTACAGTTAAATCCCCATGGGCGGAAATATCCTTCCCATGACATGAAGTTAGATGTATCTTTTTTTGGAGATGTCATGGAACAATCATTGTAGGGAGAAATGTGACATATAAATAAACGACTGTATTTTGAATTAAATATTCATGAAATAGTAGTTGAACATGATAAAAATGTGATTATTGAAAATTTTTAAAGGATATGAATGTTCAATTCATTTTTACCCCATAAGATTAACAAAAGCTGTTGATGCATTATGTAATAAAGAAATTGTTGTGTTGGGAATGATAATGAATCGGGATATCTATTGATCAAGGACCAATTAATGTTGGAAATTGAAATCATAAGGGAAGGGATATCATCATCCCTATCTAAAATGATTTCTCAACCACTATTTTTAGTGATGAAAATAGAGGATAGAGAGAAGACCCCTTGGTAAAAAATAATATAGAGGTGGTTATGAATGGTAGGTTTTCTATGCTCAGTATTGAACAAGTAGGTGTTCTGAAATTTCATTCAAGGCTTTGTGTCCCATCAATCAGGAAGATAAAAAAAGGAGTTGATGGATAAAGCTCATAGACATTATTTCTCTACACATAATGGAATCAATAAAATATATAGGGAACTTTGTAACATTATTGGTGGGAAAATATGAAAATAATGATTTTTGACAACACAGAATGGATCATGGTGTATCATCAAGTGAAGGAGGAGTGATAACATCCTAATTGGTTATTTCAACTACTAACCATACTGACATAGAAGTGGTATGATATCCCTATATACTTCTTTAGCAGTCTACAAATAACGTCGAATGGAAAAAATTCGGTGTTAGTTATAATGTGTTGAAACACCAAGACTGACAATTATATAACTATTTGGGAATATTTCCCTCTCGAATAACTTTTGAAGATACACACAATGGAGTTTTTAAGGCTACATGGGGTGCCACTTTCTATCATTTATGATCAGGATCGAAGGTTCACATAAAAATTCTTTAGAATTATACCACTTTATCAGTATAATGAATAGAATTTTAGTATGCCTTATCATCCCCGAGATGAAGGCAAATCTAAAAAGACTATTTATACACGCAATGACACATTGAGAACATGCTCAATTGAATTTAATTGTGTATGGGATCAACACATCCCATTAGTTGTGTGCTTATACAGAAATATATTCCACTTGAGTATTAAAATTGAACCATATGAATCTAAATAGAGGGAATTATGTATAATTACAAGTTAATGGGATGAAGATGGTGAGAAGAATCTACTGGGGAAAAACTTGAGCAAGTGATGACAGAAAAGTTTAATTCCATCAAACAACATATAAGGGCTATTCAGAGTCACCTAAAGATCAATGTTCACAATCATCGAAGGTACATTGTTTGGTGATAAAGAAAATGTTTCACCATGAAAGTGATTCATGTGATATAGAAATAAATAAAAGCATGTCCATATGTACACTGGACAAATTTAGAAACTTCATTACATAGGAATAGTGACATTTTAGCTAGAAAATCCACTAAATCTAGATCATTTTCATGATTTATTTAATGTATCTCTCTTTTAGATGTAAAAACCTGATACCTCACATATACCGAATCAGGTGGTGGTATAAATGGGACATTCTCCGAGAAGTCAATAGAGATCTTGGAATTTAGAGGAAAACTTCTGAAAAACTAGACTACCCAACATGTAAAAGGGTTGAAAAGGAACCATAAATATAATGATGGGCTATGGGAACTTGAGGAGACAATTAGATATAAGTACCATCACCTTTTCAAAACCGAGATAATTTGTTGAAACATCACAGGTGACATTTCATAAGGGTTTATAATGTAATGACTCATGGTTTTTAAATGATATTTTTTTGAATAAATCTATTTGATATATTATATTCTTTATACACATATAAAATATAGAGAAGCCATTTTTTACCTAATTAACAATTATCCTTACATTAGATAGCACTGAAACCCATTAAAAATCTAATCAACATAACATAAAAAATTATATATAATAAAATAGATAAAATTGGAAAATATGGAATGCCCTAATATTTTATAATCCCTACCCATCTTGAAAAACTATATAAATAGAAAAATATTATAAAACTATTCAACATCTTAATAAATGAAAATAAAACCTTAGGATGAATTGTGGTGAAATTTGAGTAAAATAATGAAGCTATATTTATAGCGTTTTAAAGGAATAGTGACCTTTTAGATTTGACCGTGGTATGACTGATGGTAAAATATAACCATTGGTATATATAACCATTGATAAATTCAACCACTAGAAACTATAACCACTGGTGATAATTTTACTATTATAATTAGTGTTTACAGGTAGTAATGACAAAGGGTAATTGATATAGAAATGTGAAATGATGACCTCAACTAGTAAATTGATTTCATTTGAATCCCACATGTCATTATATGGGAAGGAGTTAGAATAAAAAGGGTTTACCCTTTACAAATCCCATGAAACATTCAATATGTGGAGCTTGAATGGAATCTCCTAAGGGAGATGTTTATGTTATTGTATATTACAATTCTATCGATGTTATCTGACCCACCCCATTACACTACCACCATCACAATACTAACCCTTCTAGCATACATGGATGTAATTATAGGTTAAATTTCAAGGACATAGTTTCTTAAATTGTAATTCCAATTGTATAAATAAAATGTTTACTCTATTTTTTTAGAATAGTTTCTTCTAAATAAAATATATGTTTTATTGAGATGAATTTGATAAATTGACTTCAGGACAAAATAAAAAAATATAATTTTTGAGAATATGTATAATGTTAGAATAAACTTTTGTATTATAAATAATTATTTTCTCAATGAAATATTATTTAAAAAAAATATAATTTAAATATAATTGATAAAACATTTTTATAATGACTCGGGAATTTTTTTTAATTGTTAGAAATTTGATTCTATCATACAAACTAATATTTCACAATCAATAAAAAATTATTTAATGTTAAAATAATCATATTTATATAATCATTAAAATTAAAAAAAAAATATATTTTAAATCATCATTTTATGATTGGTTAGGGTGAAGTTATTAGAATTTTCTAAAATACTTTTTTATCTGACTAGTAAAAATTTAGTTTTGGATTTTTAGTATGTTTTACGACTTCATATTTTTGTAATAATGGTGTGATAATTAAAATACAACAATCCATAAAATAAAATATGTTAATTTATTATTATATAATATTTTAGTATATTTTAATTATATGTGACTTTCAAAATTCTAATATAGAAATTCTATTTTTTAAAGAATTACATTGGGAAATATATAATTTTCCCTAAAAAAGAAGTATTATAAAATGTATTTCCATTACAGTAGATTATAATATCATAAAATGTGCCTCAAATTAACAAAACAATGATAAAAAAACACCATTTAGCTAATGGTTTTTATTTTCAACAACAATTATTTCAAAGACCTATATTTGGAAACTATTAAAGAATTACTCTACTTTTACTATAAATACAAACACATTTCACCATTAAAATTTACTCAAAATCCATACTCCATGAATTTATGGGGATATTTTTTTCAAGGTGTCCTCCCAAGATGTCCTAAATCAGAAACAATTACAATATTCAATTTTTTGTTGTAACTATTTATGGTAAGGTAAACCTCTTCTTCTCTTTCTCATTCAAGTTCCATTTTTTTGAATGACTTCTAATTTACAAATGGAGCTAAATTTTTTCACTTTCAATTATACCATTACTATTATAATAGTGTTTTATTAATGGGGTACCTTTTCTCTCCCTAATATTAGCATTTTATAAAATCATGTTTTATACCCATCATGCCGATGAATTAACTTACTAAATTTCACTCTTTTACATGATAAATTTTCATTTTTCTAAATATCCAATAATATTCCAATTCATTGGGTATTTATCTAATTGTTAAAATTATTTAGTTCTTTGGTTATTTATATATATAGAACCCACAATTCCTTTTCATGTATTAAAATGGGAATAATTATCATCACTTTATACACCATAGTGGAACATGATTTCAATAGGAAACTCATTCTTTATTCTCCATGAGTCATAAATGAAATTATTTATTATGATCTATGTGCCTCACAATAAATAATATATATAAAGGTTTCACCATGATTTAAATTAAATTTATTAGGTAAATAATTTAATATCATGAGATAAAAATGTTTTTTGACATCTTGGTGAATAACCTTGGTAATTTTATATTATGATAACACAGTGATAAACCATAGTGATATTCTTATGAATGTCTTATTTAAATGTTTTTACACATTTCCATCTTATTATTAATGTTATTATTTTATTATTATTTTATTTCTCATGTTCATTCCTTATTAGAATCCTATTGTTCTTATTAATATGTCTCATGATCACATTCTTTGTTTCTCCCTTTCTTATTCCCTTAATAGTATTCATGATCACCAATTTACATTGGGGTATGTCCCTGGGATATGAGATATATTAAAATTAACATAGGTTAAACCCAAGAATACTCCTTTCATGTAGATTATTATAATGTTTTGTGTTTTCATGTCTTCTGTAACTAATTCCCAAGAAACTAAACAATAAAAGATATTATGTTAACTTATATGTAATAAAAATATTATGTATAAAAATGTGGGTGTCGTATGATAATTTTTTATGTTACGTTTAGATACTATAGAAGATATAAGATTCTATTATAGAAGGGATACAATAATTCTAACTTTTAGATATATAATGGTGATAAAACTTTATAATCAATTTTTTTCTTTCATTTTAACAGTGTAATGATGAGAATCAAAAGTTTAAATTAGGTAGTTGTTATTGATTTTATAGTAACATTTCACTATATTATATATTATTATGAATCTAAAGTAATAATATGTATACACAAAATTATCTTAGATCATATTTTTTTATATAAAATTAAAATTCATGTTACACTTTATTAGGATGTTACTATAGAAGTTGTTCTTTACAAAGAGTCCATGTCAAACAATTGGAGAATATATAGTCAAATATTTCATCACATTTGGCATATTAATAAATGTGGCGAAGTAATAGTTATTCAAGTAACAATAGAGGTTAATTTTTAAGATACATTAAGTATATCTAAATCATATCAAAATTTTAATTCTTATATAAGCATTGGGGGTTAAGATGTTTTCCTTTTTTATATAAGGAAAATTAGAGTGTGGTTAGAGTAAATTTACAATACCCAACATGAGATTGAGTGTTTTTATTAATAAATAATTAAAATATTTGAATCTATATATGTGAAGTACATTCTATGATATTGTTATTAAAATTTCTTATACTAGATGTGGAAATCATGTTAATTTATACAACTTATCAAATTCTCATAGTATTTTCATAGTGAAAATGATAGCATTTAGATACTATGACATTAATCTTAAGAAATATCATTTTATATTGATATATCATGTTTATAGTAGACAAATTATGTTCTACTACAATGTATATGGGAAATATAATCATTTATACTTCTTCCCATGAACTTTTAACATGGTGATATCAACTATTCAATATTGTAGTTATTGGCCTATAAATAGGAACTCTACATGTTTTATTTTACATTTCATGTTCATATCAACAAAAAATTATATTGATCAATCCACATAAAATTATGATTAATGTGTATCATAAAATTTATTCTATTATTCATGATTAAAAAATCACAATTGATTTTTTAGAGTGCCAAAGTGGATAATCTACGTCATTAATTATAAAATAATTAAAAATTCATGTAATTATTTGATAAATTTTTATATTGGGAACTATAATACATTGATGAGTTGGAATATTGTATCCATGTTAATAGTGGAAAAAACAATATACAATAAATCAATTAAATGATAAAATTCATTAATATTAAACATATAGTGCCACAAAACATTCCTCTAATATGAAAATATATTAACTAGAATGGATATTGATTTCCACATTTCATATTCAGAAGAGAGGTTATTAGTGTTATAAATTTACATTCTCCCTTTTGAAGAAATTATTTTTTTGATGTTTCAAAATTTATATGATTTTCAAAATCTCAAATTGATTACTGTTTCTTGAGGGCAACACAAAACGATTTCCTATGAGTTTTTTATAATTTAGATGAATTAGAGTTTCTGATGATGTTAGTCACATGATAATAGGGTGTCGATCATCCATGATTTATAATCACATGTTTGTAAACAATTAATTTTTACTGTAACTTAAAAAATTTAGTAATTTTAAATTATTTTATTTATCTATGTATTTAATGGTTACCAATTACTAAATATTGAAGATAAGAAAAAAATTTGTTCATAAATTTTTAAATAATTCAATTTTATCATACATTTGGGGGGGAGCTGATGGAATGGTTTTTATTCATCACATTACCTATGAGAGATGTAAACATACATGGTAATAGTTTTGACACATAAAAAAAATTAGATGTATAATAAATGCTTTTATTCAACATATTAGGTTAATGTTAATTATAGAATGAAGAGAAAAAATGTTTTACTTAGTATATATAACTATATTAGGTTGTAAAAGGTCACAATATCCCTATTTATGAATATATATGGGATATTGTTATTAATATTTTAACAAAGTTGTTATACAACTATAATATTATTTGGTTTCGTGAGCTATTACAGAATATTAAATCATTTAAAATTGTTAAACTATTCTATTGAGTAAGAAATATTAAATTTTGATATTTTATAAACAAATTCCTTCTTAAAATTTCATTCATCATATACTTTCTCTTGTTTGGTGGTCTTGTATATGGTGGCATAATACTCTTTTTTTGTTGGATCCCAAAATAATGAATTTTAAGATTTTTAAAATTTCTATCTAACTCTAAAACTATTAAGACCTTTTTAATCCTATAATTATAGAATTATACTTAATTTTAATACACCCTGGATATGAATATAGTTTGGAACTATTTATTAATGAGATAATAAAGAATATCCAAGAAAGAGTTGAATTCAAGATGACGAAAACCTAAATTCGTTTGGGAATCAATTTAAAACTAGACATTGTTATTTTTGAACATTTATATCCCATTTTTAGAATTTTAACTACATTAATTTTATTAATGGATTTTCCACTTAATATATTGGTATTTTTGTATTTTTATCATTCTTATTGGATGAATGAGGTTATGGATTATGAACTAGTAATTTGGTGTATCACAAGCCCCAATATCTACTCTAAACCTTATATCGTGCAGTTAGGAGTGGCATGGTGCTGTCATAATTTGTAGATGATATATTATAAATGGATGATTAGCCACGTCCATCACCATATATATTCGTTTGTCTCTCTCTACTCACTTTCATATCTCATGCTATACTACTGATACCCTAGGTGAATTTATAATAGTTAGATTTGGGATAAGTAAAAAGAATTATGGTGTGCAACAATGATAAAGACATAGTGTATATGAGGATATCATGTTTAGCATGGGGATAGTGGTAATGGATGTATTGATGGCTCTGTTTCTATAGAGAGAAAATTACGATGACATGCCATGTGGGAAACTACTCAAGTAGTCTATATGGGGTGGCACAACTTAATGAATTATATTAGAAATAACTAAGGGTAGGCGATGACTATGGTTTTGTTGAAGGTGGTGTTAGGAGTGAGGGAAACTACTAAGGAATCCTTTCATTAAATTAATGGTGTGTCCCACCATAATTTTACAAACTAATCTTGAAGACTTTTTCTGACAAAGCCCACAAGGGAGACATTGTGGGACTACCCTGAGCTATCCCAACCCGTCCCCCTAGGGCCCGTGCCATGACTACCCCAAGTCCTTCTATAGGATAGGGGTTAGAGACTAGAATCAAAAATCCATATCCCTAAAATACGAATGCACTGCATCAAAACATGTACTCACAAAGAAAGGGCACATTGTGCACAAGAAAAACACAATATATGAAGAATGGTACAATCACAACTAAGAGCATCAACTGAGTGCAAAAGTAAATACTAAAAGTAAAGGGGATAGAATTCAAGACCAACTGAAATGAATGTATAATGAAAAGGTAAAACAACAATTGTGGTCATCCTCCAAGGATCCTACAAGAAGGGTAGGTATCAACATGTCACTACGACTCTCCATGTCAACCGGTCAACTCTGTGCACCATCTGTCAATCACCTATGACCACCGTGTAACCATAACACCTCAAGACTCAGTCAAGCTTTCTGTCATCTAAAAAAGACACAATAAGGTGTTATTGAAGCCCATGAAGGGGTGAGTATAAAAATACTCATTATGGACCCCGATACCCCCAAAGTTTTCTCATAATTCAAAAATGAAAAAACCACAAATCTTGATTTCAGTCACGAAGCACAAAGTAAAAGACATCTCACACCAAGATTATCTTATGTAAAAAGGTATAGATGTTTATTCATAAAGCTTGATCATATTATAATAACATGAGGCTCTACTAATGAACAACATATGATTGCTTAGTTTTGATCCACACAGGATTACTCAGAGTTGATCCACACAGGGTCTCTCAGTGCTCATACAAATAGGATCACTCAGTGGAGATCCACACAGGATTGATCAGTGATAATCTTCAAAGGATCGGTCGGTGCTAATCCACAGAGGATCAGTCGGTGATGATCCACACAAGATCGCTTGGTTCTGATCCACAACAGATCAGTCATTGATGATCCAAAAAGGATCACTCAGTGCTAATCCACACATGATAACGATTTATTCTTCACATCTCATCCAGCAACTGGATACCTTTATAAATCATGAATGATTCCAAGAGAATGCCATCCTCAATCCATCAGTCACATTTTAACCATCACGGAGTCCCAAGAAAAAGTAACATGATGAAATGACATGTCATAAGTATTCCAATGCGATAGATGGCGTGTCAACCAGATGCTCGGTCTTCACATTATATTCATTATAGTACTGAGGGCCCAGTTGGATGTGGGTACAATCTGACCTATCCAAACTCCAACATTCTCTGAAACTCAATTGGAGTATCTCAAAAGTACTGCATCATCATAAGGGTTCCATCACTATAGAATGTTCTTCAAATAAAAGTTTGGTTTTGTAGATATTCCCATATAGGCATAACTGGGACGAAAATGGTCTAGGTCTGATCCGACCCAGTCAAACCAACCCTACCCAGGCTGCTGGATGTGGCCCACTAGATATGGGTCAGGCCCACTGGGCCAAGGTTCATCTTGGCCAACCTGGTTGGGCACAACCCGCAGGGCCGCAAAAACACCCGACCCGCTATTCGGGCATGGTGGTCCGCTTTCCTTCCCGAACGGCTGACCTATTCAACTTTTTAATGTTGTTGAATATGTTGACACCGCACCCCTAGGCCAGTCTGTGGGATCAGTCACCCATGGGTCCCACATGGTGGGGGTCCACCCTCTTCCATTTCTCAAAGCCGCATCCTTCCTCTGTAGTGCGCTTCTATGAACATCATCCACGTTGCACTGACGCGGTGCCCCCTATTTTCAATGAAACCAGAGTCAGTCGATCCCAGTTGTTTGTCATGGTGCCTTCGGGCACAACCTATTCTTCATGGTCGGTGGGTGTCGGATTCCACATTCTTCAGTTGCCGGCACTGCTGCACTGACGAAGATTTAACGGGCCTCTGGTGAAGCTTTGGAGGTCTGTTTCCTCTACAGACTGCACCTTCAGACAACCCTGGATGCTGGAATCAATGTGTGGTTCTCGATTTGTTTTTTCTACATTCTTTATTGGCCTCCCAAAAGAGGACACAACCAAACCAATAATAGATGAGGGTTTGGGCCTTGTTTGTTCATCATGCGCCCTCCACATTAGCATTTTAACATGGTAAGGACTACTTAAATGTAAAAATCCCCACAATAAAAACCCCTCAATATCCTTTAACATATTAAGAATGAACACAGATTAACCTATTGGATGGTTCACCTATTTTCTTTAACTTTATCATGAATTGGGTTAATGGGAGAAACCAAACATAAATACCCACCTTGAGCTTATTATAAGTCGTTATGGACGAGGAAGGAGTGTCCACATCTGAAGGTGTTTCTGATGAAGGAGATGGTTTTCATCCTTTGGCACTCATCGTCAAATCCTCAAACATTTGTTTAATCCTTATTCTAGGTTGGTGGAAGACGCCACAGCACTTTATCAGAGGTTCCTCTCTTGAGTTACAAAAACCCATGCCTGAGCATCGTTTCAATAGATGTGAAGAACCAACCATGTTTCTTAACATTAATGCAGTTTGTTAATGAACCACATTTAGATATCCATTAAAAAACCAACGATGTGGATATACAACCCAATTTTCAAGTCATTGAATGAAATATTAACTCTACAATCTAGCCACATCAATCAATTGTTACAAAAAGTGATAAAAAACTTACAGATTTTTTTTGTAAAGTAAAAATATTAAAATTTTAGTCTTAACCTTACTGGTCAAAGCTATGTTTCTCCTAAGAGAATGTTGTTTCTTCGAATTCACCTATACCCTATTATTTTTAATCCGAGTACTGGTTCAAAACATTAAAATCACCACTAACTTGTTTACAAAACGAACCTCAAAAATATTTCATTAATTATTAATAGTCAACCTTGACATACGACCGTCAATATTAGGCTCTTCCTAAAAGGAACACACCCTCATGAGCTCAATGGTACTCTTAGATTTCCAATTTGAGTTACCATTTAGGAGTTAAAAAAATTCACAATAAATTAATTGTTATTAAGTTATTTTATTTACAGCCGAAAACAAACTTCAACTATTGGTATGCTCTGACCAATGTAAGGATCTACCTAGGAGACTTATACCCGCACAAGTTCAGTAGTGGTCTCAGATGTCTCTTTTGTGAGTTATAATAATTTAAAAAATAAAATACTTTTATTTATTTATTTTATTTATGGTTATTCCATTTTTGGGTTTTCTCTTTAGATGCCTGCAACGACTAAAATTAATTGCACTTAGGGTAATACCGCCATCATGAATGCAACGGTGCCCTCATATTTCTGATTTGGTCACCTGTTTAAAATTTATTCTACTTTTTCAGGAAAACCACTCACGCATGCTATTTAAAGCATAACATTTTTTGACAGATCATTTGGGGCACTCTGGGCTTTCAAATATTGTGTCGCTAATTTTTTCACTCTAGTAATAATTCCATACAATTAAAAAATTATAGAATATATAGGACATTACATTATTCCCTCCATAGGTATTTTTGTACTAGATATCAAAAACAAAAGAAAATCACACAAATAAGGTAACAAAGAACGAATTTTAGCCTCCGGCACCCGTTTTATCTTCTAGAGGTTATCATGATACCACCAAACTCGCACTAGAGGGATCAAACATCCATGAAGGACTACCTTATGTCGATCCTTTATCTCCACTAGGAACTCTATAAAAGTCTCCCCATGGTCAATGTCCAAATCTCCCTAGTTGATAACATGCAATGGATCATGCATGCATCTCCTCAGATGCGAAACATGGAAAACATTATGAACTTGGTGCATATGTGGAGGATGATCTAGTTGTTACATTACCTTACCAACACTACTGAGAATCAGGAATTTTTCGGATGGACCTTGGATATAGCTAGCCACCCCAGCCAAATCCCCGAAATCCTCATTGGGTTGAGACCTGTAGGATGCCAAGATCTCCCTCCTTGAACTCCATCATTCTCCATATCATATAGACATAAGTGTTATGATGGATATATGAAGTCCTCATCCACTCCTGGATGATCTGAACCTTCTCAGTGGTACACCATACCAACTCTGGACCCATAACTATTGGCTCTCATGAGTCTGTCCAGTGTAGTAGTGATCTGTATGTTCACCCAACAGGGCCTCAAATGGTCCCATGTCGATAATGTTGTTATAAATAGTTTTTTATTTGAAATATAACAGTGTTAGTTGGTCCTCCAAACTATAGCCAAAATCTTGGATACAAACATGATGCATGTTCTCACGTGTCTGTATGGTCTGCGTCGTCTGACTATTGGTCTGAGGATGAAAGGTGGTGCTCAAGCGCAGCCGAGTCCCGAATGCCTTCTGAGATCCCTTCAAATTTTTGGAGGTAAACAGAGAATCACAGTATAAGTAAATCGTCGAAGGCATCCTGTAAAGTAATTCAATATTCTATTCATTGACTCTTCACATGCCCTCTACTGATCCCTGCTCTGAGATGGGTAGGAAGTGGTCCATATTGGTTAGTCGGTCAATGGTCAGCTAGATGGAATCGTGGGCCACAGATGTATGTGGTGGCCTAATCAAAAATTCTTTTGAGATACCATACCACATCCATTCTATCACCTCATGTGGATGAACTAAGCCTACGGGTACCTGATGGTAAGCCTTCACTTGCTGACAAGTGGGGCATCATGATACAAACTCTTCCACGACTTTCTTCATCCCTAGCCACCAGTACTAATGTCAGGGGTCCAGGAACATTTTCTCCACTCTAAGATGTAACTCTATAAGAGATGTGTTGAACAACCTCAATACCTCCTCTTGTAGCGTCACTAGTACCAGGGTGCATCCTCTGAAGATAATGATGTACTTCCCACCTTCATAAAATATTTCAAAAGACTGTCCAATGTATATCTGAGAATCTCAGGCCTCACAGTCAATGTCCCCAAGCTGTGCCTCCATAACTAGCTAATGGAGTGGGGTAGTGACTGTCATAGACTAGAGGTAATCTTATATATCCCTATTAATGTAGGATATCAACAAAATGTCTAGATACTTTATCGCCTCACTCGACAACTATAGAAAAGCCCTCCCGCTGAGCTCATCTGCCACCACATCTCTTTTACTAGGAATACAAACTATCTTGAATTCATAGTCCTTGTGGAACTCCAACCATCACCATTATCTCACCTTCTGAAAAGTCAATGGGAATCATTCCATCCACAGGAATGGAAATCCCATTAAACTAATTGGTGTTCCGTCAATCCTCTAGTAGTGGATATTAATTATCCATAGACACTTGGGTAAAGTACAGGTAATCGACACATAACCTCAATGACGTGGTCTTACAAAGAACTTACTCTTCATGTATCCTGACTAAAATCTTAGCTCGTAGAGCTTTGTGGGAGCCATCCGATATGCAGGTTTAGTTATTAGTATCATCCATGGGTACACGACAATGCATAAGTACCTCTCCATGTCTGGGAAGAAATCCTGGAAACAAATTTAGAAAGGATGTTCCAGAACTCTACCACTACTGTTGGGAACTGAAAACTGAAAACTCTTACTACCACAAGGATAAGGATGGATGAATCAAGAGTGATAAGCTACACCCACCCATACATGAGTTTATCTCATGCTTCATGGGATTATTTTTTCACTAACAAATGAAAACCACATTCTAATGATTTAGATATAACACATCATGTTTTCCTAAAACATTCAATCTGATCATGAAATGTGGTTAACCAGTCTATACCAAAATTAACATTATGTCATAAATGCTTCCACCAAGAGGTCCCAACAAAAACTCTCTTATAAAGGGTTTGATCAAACCATCTTCATAAGTGTGATTAGTGATTCTCATCTCATAGGTATCTTCATTTTTAAGGGTAAAGTCAATGGTTTAACCAGAAACACTAGTTCATGAAGAAGATTCATGACAAGAAGGAATTATTATTACCTTTGTATATTAATTACGATAGCTAGTAGTTGACACAGACCATATCTTGAATCATTCATGGAGACATTTGGTCACACTCCTTGACCACATGTAGCTACTCCATTCTCATATCCTCCAACTCCCTAAGCCCAGTGGGGAACACATTGGGTTGGTGGTTGTAACATGTCAAAATGTACACCGCCTCTTGCTACTCTCCTAGCGATCATTCCACATCTTATAACCTGGAGATTCTTCTGTCCCAATCACTTCCTCTTCCTGAAACATTTTACACATCTATGTCTTTGAGAATGACGTTATTTTACTACTTTCCCACTACTGACATTCATTGGCTACATCTAATCAGTTAAATAATTTTCAAACATAATGTTTCTTTATATAACCCTAACACAAGTAGGAATACACAGAAGAATAGTTCTAGATCGGATGTATCTAAACACATCTCACACGGAGGTCTGAGCCTTGAAGAACTGCTCATATCATATTCAGTGTCTAACTGGAATGGTCAGTTCACCTTTATGAGTACTCAATTAATGACATGTCATCCTGTCAAAATTGTAGAATCTATTGGGAACACAAAACATCATAGCTTTTCATGGAAAGAGACCCCCTTCTCTGAAGAAGGTTCTCAGGCTCTGTCCAAAAAAATGTTACCACATCATAAGATAGGGGTAATATAAACACTGAAATCGCCCTACTGAGCCACATAGAGTGCTCACTACTATGACCACCATATGATCTAATTGTTCCCTGGTTAATTGGAAACTAATTCACCACCTCAAGATAGTCCTTAGCTACTTATGAGTCAGTCTCACCTTGGAACCTGAGGGGTATCTATCACTGAAAAATGTTTAAGGCACTAATCCTATATGTGTCCTCTGTCGATAGCACTGGTTGTAACTACTAGCCAACGAGTGGTGGTATCGCTGGGAGACCACATGAAGGTACCATCTCAAGCAACAATCCTTGTACTAAAGCCTTATCACACTGTGGACCATCCTCATGGTCATGTATTTGAATCTAGGATAGCTATCTATGTGGAGGCATCTTGAAAGAGAATCAATATGAACCATGATAAATAAGTTATACCTGGTTACCTGAATCAAAAAAAAATCAAAAGAATTTTTTTTTCAAAAAACACGCAATCATTTGTTTTTGTGTACCGAGACGAAAAACAAAATTCAGGGTCTTGATGTTTGGATACATCAGCCGCCGCACAAACACTGGACTCCATAGACTAAAATTCAAACTCAAGACACTAAACACTATTTCTTCATTGGAAACATAGACTCTTAGATATTCTAGAAAAATTAACCCCCTCTGATACCACTTTGTTACATCATGTCCCCCTGGGCATGTGCTATGACTACCCCAAGCCCCCCTTCTATAGGATAGGGGTTAGAAACTAGTACTGAAAAGGAAAATCCCTAAAATGGGAAATAATTTCGTAAAAATATGTACACACATAGATATTACACACTACGCAAAACAAAAAACAATGAAAATATAATTGTACAACCACCACTAAAAACCTCAACTGAGTGTCGATGTATGTACTGAATGTAAAGGTGCCAGAATACAATCCCAACTGAAATTAAAGTAGAGTAAAAGGGAAAATATCTCTTGAGTTTGTCTGCAAAATATCCTACATGAAGGGAAGGTACATCTAGTCACTGCATCTCTCCATGTCAATAGTTCAACACTATACACCATCTATCAATCACCTTCAAGCACTGTCTATCCCGGAATCCTCAAGACTTAGTCAAGATTTTTGTAGTCTGCACAAGACATAGCACGCTGTGGGCGAAGCCTGTGTAGGGTTTGGTATAACAATACTCATTAGGGACCCCGAGACCCTCAAAGGTCTCTCATAATTCCACATAGGAAAAACCACAGAAAATGATCTAAATATCAAAGCACAATGAAAAAGATAACTCATACTATGATTAACATAAGTACAGAAGTACATATGTTTAGTCATAAAGGAAGACCATTTTATTCTTCCTTGAGGCTCTATTGCGGACCCACATAGGATCCCTCAATGTTGATCCACATAGGAACACATGGTTCTGATATACATAGGATCGCTCGGTGCTGATCCACAGAGGATCCCACTGTGCTTCTCCACACAGGGTCGCTTAGTGCAGTTCCACAGAGGATCACTCGGCGATGATCCACAGAGGATCAATCAGTACAAATCCACATAGGATCGAATGGTATTGTTTAACACATGATCTCTATATATTATTCACTTATCAAAAAACCATTGGATTCCCACATAAGGCACACATGATTTTAAGATGATCCGCTTCTTAAGCCATAAGACATATTTCATCAGGAATGAAGTACCAAAAATATATAACCCATTGAACTTCCATGTCATAAGGGTTCCAATGCAATAGACAGCGTGTCAACCAGACACCCGATCTGCATGTTATAGGCATTTCAGTGCCGAGAGTTCAGTTGGATTCAGAAATTATCCAACCCGGATAAGCACCATCTTTCTCCAAAACTCATGTGGAGTATCTCAAAAGGACCGCCTCATTCTAAGGGTTTTGGCACAATAAACGGTTTGTTAAATGGATGTTCGTTTTAGTAGATACTTCCATTTAATCGTAATTGGGCCGGAAAGGGTTCAGGTCTGATCCAACCCGGTCGAACCGACCCCACCTAGCCCGTTGGCAGCGGGTTCGGCCTGAACCACCCTATTGGGCATGGCCTGCCGGGCTGCAGAACCACTCGACCCACTATTTGAGTGCTAGGGTCTTCTCCCCTTATCAAAATTCCGAAATTTTTAGGTTTTTTATGTGGCGGTGCCGAATTTCACCACACCACCTGGCCGGTCTGCTCAGATAGGACACCCATAGGACCCACATGGTGTGGGTCCTCCCTCCATCGCGGCTCTAAGAAATGAACTTCTTACATGGCTCAAAGCTGCAACCTTATTCTATAGTCCACTTCCATGACCTTCCTCTACAGCACACCTCCATTATCAACATGACCGGAATTGGCTAACTGCCCTTGTCTACAGTGGTTCATTTAGGCACTGCCTCTTCTTCGCGATCAGTTGGTGCTGACTGCCGGCTTCTCCAATTGTCGGTGCCACTGTGTCGTTGAAGCTTCTACGGGCCTCCAATGAAGCTCTGTTCGTCTGTTTCCTCTACAGACTAAGCGTACGGGCAACCCGGGATGCTGCCATCACTTCATCACTCCCTGTTTGGCCTTGCCACATTGTTTCCCTATCTCCCATGAAGAAACATGAAAAAACAAAGATCAAAAAAGGGTCTGAACCTTGTTCGTTTGGCCAGTTTCCTCCACATTTACATTATAACATGCGAATGAATACTTAGATGTAAAACCTCCCATATAGAAAACCCCGAAATATCGTCCCTCATTTTGAAAATGAAAATGAATGAACCCATTTGACGATTTACCTGTGTTCTTCATAATAATCAGGAACTGTGTAAAGGGGAGAAACCAAGCATAAACCCCCTACCATGATCTCGTTAGACGTCCCTACAGATGAGGAAGGAGTGTCCATATCCGAGGGTTTTGCAAATGAAGGAGAGGACCACGCCTGTTGGCCCTCATCATCGAATCCTATAACAATCGTCAATGCTACATTCTAGGTTTGTGGAATATGTTATGACATTTCGTTAGAGGTTTTTCTCTTGAGTGACAAAAACCCATTCATGAGATTCATTAAAATAGATGTGGGGAACCATCTATGTTGTACAACATTAATTTGGTTTATTAATGAAACACATTTAATGTTCTATTAAAACAACCAACATTGATGTTACCCAACCCAAGGGTCAAGTAATTGAATGACCTATTAAATCCACGGTCCTTCCATGTCACTCAACAGTTACAAAAAGATGTAAAATAACTCATGGAGTTATTTTATTATTATTTTTGAAACTTCCAAATATTAACTTTTTTCATCTGACCCTTGATGGTTGAAGTTAAACTTTGCATAAGCAAATCATTATTCTACGAATTCAACAGTGTCCTCCATTGCTTAATCCGATCACCAGTTCAAAAAATAAAAATTTACACTCGCATGTTTACTAAACGTACATAAAAATAGGTCAAAAATTATTAATAGTCACCCTCAATCTGCCCCAGTTGAGGTTATGCTCTTTATAAGGGAAACACTACCTTACGAGCTCAATGGTACTCTAATATTTCTAATATATGATCTATTTATGAGTTACAGAATTTAACAATAAAATAATTGTTACTTAATTATTTTATATATAACAAAAAATTAACATCCACTATTGGCTAGAAATGGATAATGTTGTGATCTTCCTAAGGAATGCATACCCTTATGAGTTTAGCGGTGGTCTCATATTTTTAACCCAGGTCTTCATTTATGATTTATAAGCATTTGAATAATAAAATTATTTTATTTTATTATTTTATTTACAGTTATGCCATATTCAGGTTTTCTCATCCGAGGCCTTTGCCGACAGAAATAAAGTCGCACCTAGGTTAAAACTGATATCTTGACTGCAATAGTACCATCAGATTTCTGAACAAGTCACCTGTTTAAGAGTTATTCCACTTTTTTAGGAAAACCAATCAAGCATTCTATTTAAAGCTTAACATTTTTCAACAGATCATTCATTGTACTACGGGTTTCAAAATCACATGACGTCAATTATCATAGTCTCATAATAATTGAATATAATTAAAAAAATTATGATGAATTTACAGGACATTACATGAGCTAGGTTTGCTAGTGTCGGATGGATATATGAGTCGACCACATAGTACCAGAACCTAGACTCAAGGCAGGGAATTGTGGATGGGTCATGAATATAGTCCCATCATAGAATAAGGGAATTCAAGTTTTACCATAAGTGGGGTTCCCCCAAAAACGATTGAGGTGTGAATACCCAACCACTTAAAATATATATATGTTACATATTTCTAGTTGAATATTTAATACATCTCATAGGAAATCATGATCCAAAATCATATAGGATTAGATTCTTTGGAATATCTAGAAAAATCATATTATTTAACCAAATAACTTAAACATATACCATGATGATCTTCTAACATAACACACTTCATAGATATACCCTACTTAAATACATTCATCATAACCTGGGGAATTGGAACATAATAAAGTATCAAATTAGATGCATTTAATGGTAGTCAAAATAAATATCGACCAATGATCAAAGTGATAAAAATATACACACAAGGGTATGATAAAATGAAAATATATTATAGTAATCATAAAAAATCAGTCATGGATCATTAATAATAACTCCTCGAATAATGAATTTTCATAATAAAACACATCGGTCATAAGTGTGAGAAATCATCAATATTCAACCATGAGAAATTAGAAAATATCATAAGAATAAATCATTAGTTTTAGGTATAAATATTAACATATACAATCATTTACTTAGTTAAGGATCACATTCATTTCTATTATAGTTTATTGGGTTTGTAACACCCTAGGCTTCAACATTACGTTTCACTTTGAATAATGTAATACCTTCCATTGTACGCAACTTCGAGATTCTATCATGTCGCGACCAATAATACTAGCCATTATGAATAGTAATACCAACTTTTTGAAATTTTATAAAATTTATTTTTCAAAATGGAAATCATTTTTTGATTTAGAGTTTCGAAATTAGATTAGGGTGAATTTTTTGTATTTTCTAGAAGGATTTCAATTATTGATAAATAGTGAAAAACAATGAATTATTATTCAAAACCGAATTTTATTTAAATATATATTAATTTTGTATAAATTTATTTTAGGTCAAAATATATACATAATTACAATATAAGTTCAATGTAAATAATTGGAGTCACTTTATAATAATTATATATATGTATATAAATTTTATCAAACTTTTTACCATCTTTTACCAACCTCCTTGGAGAATTTTAAAATTTGCCTAAAAATTAATTTTATTACTTCTGTGAATTTAATTTCAAAATTCCGAGAGACATGGTTGATATCAATAAGTAATATGTGGTTCAATAAGCTAAAAATAATTTTGGGTGAGGAGTAACTTTTGACTTTTATTTACCATGGTTAAAAGTATAAAGGGTAATTAAGGGTAAAAATGATATTATTATTTCCCTAAAACAAGTCCTAATTCGAATGGATAAGTTTAATTTGACCAAAAAAACCTTAGGAATAAAATATGATCCTTTAGGTCCTCATGGATTTGATAAGGTCATTTATTATAATTTAATTCAAATAAGAGTTAAAATTGATAAAATAAATGATTAATTGGAATGAACCAGAAATATCAAGGAATTTTTTTTCTTAATTTCATTGGAATTTTATGAGTGTGAAATTTCTAACGAAACCATATTCTAAGGACCGGTGTTCCCAGAATCAATTTATGAAGTTTAGCTCGGCTACGTTCAGTGAACGGACCATCGAGTTTTTTTGTCTTTTGAACCGGTGTAGGGAATTGAAATCTGAAGTCACCGATGAAACCACAAGGCCAATAATTTCTTAAGAATACATTTTTTTGGAGTTGTGTTTACATAGGAGGAGTTTTAAAAAAATTGGGGATTAAATGATATGTAAAATAAAATTGTGTGCAATTTTATTTTATCCATGGTAGTTAAACTCTCTCATGGGATGTTGATGGTGGGGACCACGACCACCTAACTGCCCATGTATGGTTATGAGGGAGGTGGAGCCCACATGAGCCCTCACCTTTTCAAATTCCCTAACTCCTATAAAACCCCCTCTTAAATTATTCGACTCTACCTCTCTTTAATAATTCCAACTTAACAACACATTCATTTTGAAAACTCAAGATTAATTAAGTGAATTCAACTTTTGAAGTTTTGAATTGTTCATATAAGTAAATAATATAAGGCAAAAGCCTTATTTTATTTTGGTTGTTTTGTTGTGTAGAGACTTTGGGAAGAAAACTCAATGTGTTGAAGAACTCCATCACCTTCGTTGAAGAATTTCAAGACTTCGACGATGAAAGCCGTCACCACAAGGAGAGATCGACGTGTCGTTCCTTCTCCTCTCCATAGCAGGTGTGTGACGCCATCCTCTCCTTGGGCGCGTGCCAATTCCATCATCGAAACCAACCTTGTGATGCTAGCATCTGAAAATTTCTTAAGGGTAGGGGTTGAGTTCAAATTTAATCAATTAAATTTTCACTTTGTCTATCATTGATAATGTTGTCTTTTTGGCCGCCTGTTATCAATATAACGGAGGAGGTCGGACCGCACAAACACGGTCGAAAATCCTCCTCTTTTTTTTGTTGATTTTATTTGTGGCTTGAAATAGAGGCGGTTCCATTTCACCGCACGAGGTCGTGAGAACCACGGTCGAAGCAGACCGCGGTGGAGGGGCGTTGCACCGTCGTACCTCGCCGGCCGAAGAAGAGCTGCGGTAATGGGCGCGGCGGTTCGAGAGGTTGCAGCCGGGCTCGGCCAGCCGCCGACACCACTAGGAGGTGGGACCCGTGGCGGAGGTCCCAAATCAGCCTATCGGCAAGCCATTACGACTGGCCATTTTTTGGGAAGTCCGGGGGTTGTAACCCCTGGCAGCTGGAAAGCGCGGGCCCTGAGAGGGGGCCTCCGTTTGAAAACAAGGGGGGCAGCCACACCCCCCCCCCCTCTGCGTCTAGCTTGGCCTCATAATGAGCTATGGACGACACTGGGCTGGATCGTCCGCACTGGGCCGGACCCGAACATGGGTCGGGTTGACACGGTTCGGGCTGACCTAGGGAGTATTGGGCCGGGTCGGACCGGGCCCAAACCCACTACTTTCAGACAGATTTGTTCAAACACCCATATCATTGGATATGGACCTCCGATTCATGCACCGTCAGTTGCGTTGGGAAACATGGATCGAGAAGGTCGTTTAGGTATATTATACTCGATGTTTTAGTGATGTATGGGTATGGCCGTGTTGGTTTGAACCCGAAACCAACAAGGCCCTCGGAGCAGAATTGATTATAACATGAGTTCTTGACATCCGATTGACGTGTTTTCAACTATGTTGGATTCCTATTGAAGATAAGATTCTATTGGTATAATTAACCAGAGGTTTTTACCTAGTTCGAATATGTCCAAGTAGGACTGTACCCAAAGTCCAACCGGGCCCCTAGAACGGAAAAGCCGATAACTTTCAGACCAGACATCCGTTTGAAGAACCATCAGTAGCATTGGTGATCACATTGAGAAACGGTACCTTTGAGTATACCATATGTGTGTTCTTTGTATAGTTGAGATACGGCCAGGTTGGTTCATACACGAAACCAATCGGGCCCCTGGGACTAAAAGGCTTATAACTCACAGACCGGGCATCTGATTGATGTGCTGTCTGTTACTTTGAGACCCCTATGACGAGATGATCCTTATAGATAATTCTTAGTGGGACTATGTGATACTTGGAGTCTCGACCAGTTGCTCATGGACAAGACCCTCTCGGAGACGAACGTACGGAGTAAGGAGACTGTGTAGTTGGCTGAGACCTGATGACTGCTAGTCCGATTTGAGTTGGAGTGACTTGAATAGTCTAGTGGGGAGAAATTCTTTTTTTTGGTGGCGGGCCCATGGTGGGAAGCACTACTGTGTTTGGGTGGTAGACCCATAGTACTCGATAGAAGGAATACCTCTGCAGGAAATTAGGGGGGGTGCACTAATGTGTTTGGGTGGAAGACCCCGATGGGGAGCACTACTGTGTTTGGGTGGCTGACCCGCGGTACTCAATAGGAGGAGTACCTCAGCAGTCTAAGGTTAGTGAGAAGCACCTCGGGGTTGTGATAGTATCAGTGTAGTAGACAGCAGGGGAGCTCTTCAACAGTTTCAGTTTCGATAATGAAAATCCAGGTTTCAGCTGAGTCGTTGACATGTTTGATTTTCCTAATGGTTGAGATGGGTTACTTGATAACATAGGTATATGTATGGGAATATACCTAAATAGTGGTTATCTGTTGATTTTATATCTGTGTGATACCTCTTGATTGAGATGGGTTACTTGATAACTTAGGTAAAAGTTTGGGCTTATACCTAAGTAAGGGTTATCTGTTCAGATCCTGCTTTTTAGTTATCATTGTTGGATATAGTGAGGCCATGGGGTTATCGAGGTCCCTACTGAGTATCGTTATACTCACCCCTGCACGGGTTATGCCTGCACCTTGTTGTGTTGGATGCAAATGATGGACATCGGAGATGCAGGCAGAGTGTTCGAGGATTGGATGGTACTCGAAGGTGGACCTCACGAAAAGTCAGTATCCAGAGGTGGACCTCACGATGAGTCAGTTTCCAGAGAGGGACTTCTCGACGAGACGGTACTCGAAGGAGGTTGATGGGCGATTGCGTGGAGGAGGATATATATACCTACCCTTCAGGTAGGATTCGAGGTGGATGACCTAGGAACTACTTATATACTTCTTGGTGCTTGTCTTTTCTATTGTACTCTCATTCATTTATAGCTATAATTTTCAGTTGGGTTTGTATTCTGGCCCATTTAAATTTCATCCCATTCTTTTGTACATAGTTTTTGCTTCCGCTTGTACTCTATTGTGTTTTTTACTTTTATAAAGGCAATTCCTTCCCTTTTTATTGGGATTTACGCCTTTGGTGCTTGTTTCCAGCTCCTGTCCTATGAAAGGAGGGCTTGGGGTAGTCATGGCACAGACCTCGAGGATGGGTCGTGACAAATTTGTATCAGTGTAGTCGATTCTACCGTAGAACTTGGTACTCTGATATTTTCTTTCTGTGAAGAAATAGTGTTAAGTGTACAAATGTGGTTTTTAGTTCAGGGAGTCCAGTATTGGTGCGGCGGCCGACGTATCAATACACTAGGACCCTGACATCTGATTTCTAACTCAGTGCATGAAAACACTGATTGTGTGTGTGTTTTGAAAATTTTCCATTAAAAACATCTCAAACCAGGTAAGCTCACCAGGTATAATCGTTTGACCGTGACACATCTATTTCATTCAGGATATATTCACCTGGTTAGACAGCGTGGGTATCGAGTGGTGAGCGCTATGATAGCCCACCGAGCAGTGAGGCCTCTGTAATGGTCCCTCCACCGGTAGAGAGTGCATGCCTCTTGAGCGCGATGCATGACTTCCAGCATCATAGGCCTCCGACGTTTCGAGGCGAGTCATATTTTCAGACGGCTGGGTACTGGCTAGAGTTTGTAGCACAAGCTCTCCACACAGTTGGGACACCTGCAGACATGATGGTGTACCTAGCTGTTAGCCTCTTCTAGTGAGCATCTGAGAGGTAGTGGAGCCACATGTTATAGTTTTGTGATGGTATGACCTTCACTTGGGGAGATTTGGAGTCCTTATTTAGGGTGAGGTTTATGCTAGCGACTCTACACACAGGGCATGCTCGGGAGCTGCTGCCTTTGCCGTAGGGTTTACCATCAGAAGCTGAGTCATCTGTAGGCAGTAGACGAAGGATAAAGGGGTCCAAGTGGACTGGACCTATAGGTGGGTGACCTCAGGTTATAGATTCAGTAGTACAAGGAAAACAAAATAGATCCAGCCATAGGATGAGAAGGAGGTGATATTCATGCGGAAAGAAGGGTCACATGGCACGTGACTATCCGATACCCCTGTACAGTTGATCCGCATGCATTGGAGGAGCCACTGAGACTGAAGCAGTGGCAAAATATTGTGCAGCTTCCGAGCGGTGGACAAGGAAGTGGAGCTCTGGAAACAGGTGGAAAGGAGCAGGACTAGTTCCTAGAATGCAGGCCATTGTAATAGGTGCTTCTAGAATCCTTTTTTTGTTGTTGTGGTTGAATATGTCTTTGAAATTTGAGTTTTAGTAATAAAAGACACCTTTTTTTGTGGCGTTTACTTTCCTGTCCTTTCTATATGGTTTTACAAAGAGGTTCTGGTTTAAAACTATTAACTTGACACTCACTTTCGAGATACCTATTGGAGGAGACCTAGTGACCACGCACTGATGCCGAAAGTGTGACTCAACCCTTGGAGGCGAGAGTGAAGGTTCAATCTATTTGTAGTTGCATCATTGCCTTATGACATCATTCAAGACATGAATTGTATCATTCATATCAGGATTGACTGTATTATCCAAATAACAAGGTTGATTCAGGGGATGAGACCATATTTCTCTTTTCGGCAGAGGAGAAATCCAAACATCTCTTTGGTGGAATGTAGAAGAAACAAGGTGGAGATGGGTTCTTACAAATGGCTATTCTCACCCATTGTTCGTTGAGCAAATGGTTTACAGTTATCTCCATCTCAAGTGGTCTCATGTGTATCTACTCTATAAGGACATGAACCTGAGATAGAAGTGATGGCTCAAATTCTTCCAGAACTATGACTTCGAGATAGTTTATACTCCTGTGGTGGGGAACGTTTTAGCATATGCTCTTAGTAAGAGATCAGACATTCATCTGTTAGGAGTGGCGAGACAGCAGCTGACCGTGTTAAAGATATCCTTTATGGATAATGTTAGAGTCAGATCGTATAGAACCAGAGATGGTTCAGGTTATGATGGAAAAGGTGCAGATCATCCAAGAGCAGATGAAGACTGCACGGAGTAGAAAGAATTCCTATGCTGATAGGAGACAAAACCACTGGAGTTCGAGGATGATGACCACATCTATATACATGTCTGACCTCGACGAAGTCTATGGAGATGTGGCCAAGGAGGCATGTTATCTCCAAGGTTCATCTGGACTTTCTACCTCAATTGCACCGGGTGCACGACTTCATCCACGTATCTCAGCTGAGGAGATGACTACATGACCGATCCATCATCATTGACCATAGAGAGCTGGGAATTTATGATAGGGTGACATTCACGGGGCTCCAGTGGATATTGAGGATCGACATGAGTGAGTTCTACAAGGATGGTCGATTCCACTTTTGTGCTTTCATTGGCAGAATGAAAACCTCCAGGAGAGCACATGGGAGCGGGATGCTCAGATGAGTTCTCAGTACCTTCTTTAGTTTCCCTAGTTATACTGTAGCTTTACGGGGATGTAACGCTATGAGGTGGGAGTAATGTAAAGACCCGGAAATTTAAAAGATTTTTTTTTCTTAATTTCTTTGGAATTTTAAAAGTGTGTAGTTTTTGACGACGCTTGATTCTGAGGCCCGGTGTGCTCGGAATCAATTTCCGAAGATTAGCTTAGGTACCTTCAGTGAATGAACAAGTGGGTTTCTCTATCTTGTGAACCGGTACTCAGAATTGAAATATGAGGGCACGGATGAACCCATAGCACCAGTAATTGCTTAAGAAGACCTTTTTTGGAGTTTCTTTTGCATGGGAGGAGTTGTAAAAATAATTGGTGATTAAATGATTGGTAAAATAAAATTGTGTGCAATTTTATTTTATCTATTGTAGTTAAAATCTCTCATGGGATGTTGATGGTGGGGCCCATGACCAGCCAACATCCCATGTGTGGTTATGAGGGAGGTGGGTCCCCCACGATCCTCCACCTTTCAAATTCCCTAAATCCTCTAAAAACCCCCCTTATATTATATAAATATCCCTCTCTTTAATAATTCCAACTTAACACCCCATTCATTTTGACAACTGAAGATTAATTATGTGAATTAATCTTTTGAGGGATTTAATTGTTGGAATAAGTAAATAAAATTAGGAAAAAGAATTATTTTATTTTGGTTGTTTTGTAGTGTGGAGACTTTGGGAAGAAAACTCTAAGTCTTGAAGAACTCCATCACCTTCGTTGAAGAACGTCAAGACATCGACGAAGAATGCTGTCACCGTAAGGAGAGATCGACGTGTCATTCATTCTCCTCTCCACAGCCGGTGGGTGACGCCATCCTCTCCTTGGGCGCGTGCCAACACCATCATCGAAACCACCCTCACGATGCTATCTTTAGCGAATTTTTTTGAGGTAGGGGTTGAGTTCAAATTTAATAAATTAAATTTTCACATTGTCTATCGTTGAGCATGTCAGGTTTTTGGCTGCTTGTTATCAATATAAAGGAGGAGTTCGAGCCGCACAAACACGGCCAAACCTCATCCCCTTTTGTTGTTGATTTTCATCAAGGCGTGAAATTTAGACGGTGTTGTGGCACCACGCGAGGTCGAGAGAACCGCGATCGGAGCGGGCCATGGCAGAGTTGTGCAGTGCCGTCGCGCCGCGCCGGTGAAGCCAAAGGAGGCTGCGACCAAGAGTGGGCTACGACGGAGTGGTGGGAGCCGTTTCACGGCGCCAGCTGAAGAAGAGCCGTGAAAATGGACACGACGGTTCGAGAGGAGGTGGCCAGGCTCGGCCAGGCACCGGCACCCCCAGGAGGCGGGACCCATGGTGGGGGTCCCGAGGCAGCTCACCGGCCATCCATTACAGCCAGCCGTTTTCCAAGAAGTCTAGGGGTTGTAACCCCTAGAAGATGGAATGGGTAGGCCTCGATATGTGGCCACCATTTCAAAACAAGGGGGGCAGCACCCACACCCCCCTCCGCGTCCAGCTCGGCCTCGAGCAGAACCCTGGCCCACGCTGGGGAGGACCGCCTGCGTCGGGTTAGACCGCCCGCACCGGGCCTGACCACCCGCGTTGGTCTGGCCCGGGCCACTCCAGTCAGGCTGGGCCATTCTTTAACGATCCAGACCCTGACCCAGGTCAGTTCGACCAAGTTCATGCCAACCTAGGGGGTATTAGTCCAGGTCGGACCGGGCCCAAACCCCCTACTTTCGGACAGATTCGTTCAAATGCCCATATCTTGGGCTACGAACCTCCGAACGATGCAACATAAGTTGCATTGGGAAACATGGATCGAGACGGTAGTTTTAGTGTGTTAAACTATGTTTCGGTGAAGTATGGGTACGGCTGGGTTGGTTTGAACCCGAAACCATCCAGGCCCTCAGAGCAGAAACAATTTTAACTTGAGTTCCGGACGACCGATTTACGTGCCATCGAATTTGTAGGATTCCTCTTGATGAGATGGTTCATTTGGTATACTTCACATGAGGCTTGGACTTAGTTGGAATAAGGCCAGGTTGGATTATACATGAAATCCAACCAGGCCCCTGGACCGGAAAAGCCGATAAATTTCAGACTGGACATCCGTTTGATGAACCGTCTGGGACATTGGTGATCATATTTAGAAACGGTCCCTTTGAGTATACCCTATGTGAGTTAGGGGTATAGTTGAGATACGGATAGGTTGGTTCATATACGAAACCAACTGGGCCCCTGGGGATAAAAGAGTAATAACTCACAGACCAGGCGTCCGATTGACGTTCCGTCTATTACGTTGAGACCCCAATGACTAGGCGGTCATTCTAGATATTTCATTGTGGGACTTTCTGATACTTGGAGTATCGACCAAGAGCTCATGGATTAGAACCTCTTAGAGACGAGCGTACGGAGTATGGAGACCGTGTAGTTTGCTGAGACATGATGACTACTAGTCCGATTCGAGTCGGAGTGACTTGTATAGTGCAGTGGGGAGCACTACAGTGTTTGGGTGGAGGACCCATGGCGGAAAGAACTACTGTTTTTGGGTGGAAAACCCACAGTACTTGATAGAAGGAGTACCTCTATAGGCTATTAGGGGGTGTACTACAGTGTTTGGGTGGAAGACCCCATCGGGGAGCACTACTGTGTTTGAGTGTTTGATCCACGTTACTCGATAGGAGGAGTACCTCAGTAGTATAAGGTTAGTAAGCAGCTCCTTAGAGTCGTGACAAGATCAATGTACTTGACCGAGGAGGAGCTCTTCAGCAATTGCAGTTTTGATAATGAAAATCCTGGTTTGAAATGAGTCTTTGACCTTTGTGATTTTCCTCATGATTGATATGGGTTACTTGATAACTTTGGTATATGTATCGGCAAATACCTAATTAGTGGTTATCCATTGATTTCATATCTATGTGATATCTCTTGATTGAGATGGGTTACTTGATAACTAAGGTATAATTATGGGCTTATACTTATGTAAGGGTTATCTATTTCGATCCTTCTTTGTGGTTATCCTTGTTGGATATAGTGTGGCTTTGAGGGTCTTGGGGTCCCTACTAATTATCGTTACACTCACCATTGAAGGGGCTATGCCTACACCTTGTTATGTTCAATGCAGATGACAGACAGTGAAAACGGAGGCCGAGTGTTTGAGGACTGGACGGTACTCGAAGGTGGAACTCACAACAAGTCAGTATCTGGTGGTGGACCTCATAACGAGTTAGTATCAAGAGGTGGACTTCACGATGAGACGATACTCGAAGGAGGTTGACGGGAAAGAGCATTGAGGAGGTTATCTATACCTTCCCTTAATGTAGGATCTGTGGTGGACGATCCAGGAGCTGCGCTATCTGTACCTACCCTAAGGTAGGATTTGAGGTGTAAAACCTAGGAAATACTTCTCTTATTCCAGCTACATTTCTTTTCTATTTTACTCTTGTTCAGTTGTAACTGTACTTTTCAGTTGGGATTGTATTCTGGCCCATTAACTTTTCAGAACATTCTTTTGTACTTAGTGTTTTATTCATCTTGTACTCTGTTGTGTTGTTTACTCTTATAAAGGTAATTCCTTCTATGTTTTTTGGGATTTACAACTTTGGTGCTATTCACCAGCCCCTGGCCTATGGAAGGCAGGTTTGGGGTAGTCACAACATGGGCCCCGAGGACGGGTCATGACATTAATAACTAAACCATTCATAATATGTTATTATACATAAGATAAATTCTACTGAAAATATTCATTATAAAACTAAAATGATATCCTAAATAATGGAATTTTATTTATAATTTTTATACATTAAATGTGTTAATTTATTTATGACACAATGATGATGCAATAATTACCTTATTAATGAAATATTAAAATAAATGATATTATAAATACCCAAATAAATATAATTTGAGACATTTTATGAATTAAAATAATTTTATAGGTTAATATGACATTTTAGTGTTGATTAAATGAATTGTTTTTGAATTAATAATTCTATTATGAATTTAGAAAAAAAAATACCAAACAGTTTCAAAATTGACATAAAAGAGTTATTAAAACATATACTAAATAATAAAATGATATAATAATTTTAAAAATATAAGGATCATCCAAATGACTTAAATAAGGTTAAATATATTAATAATGAACCACTCTGGGTTCTCTTGGATGTTTATAGTATGTTTATTAACCATATAATATAAAAAAACAAAGAGACATGGTAAATGTCAAACTATTTAGCTAAGAGTTAAATATAAATGATAAGGTAAAAATGGTGACCTAAAATTTTCCAAAACCTATTTTTTGAGAGGATATTGACACATACCCACCGTATCCTTTAAATAGATCAATTTTGAGCCATTAGAAAACTAAAATCAGTTTGTTATAATATAATATTTCAATCTTTTCCTTAGGTTCCCCTCACCCTCTTATAAAAGGGATCCTCCACTTCTCTTAAATTCACACATTCAAATCCATTTGTCTTAGCCAAAACCTACCCTAATATCCTCCCAAATATCCTCCCTTAATTATAGAGGCCTTAATTTATTCAGAAATTCAACTTGAGGAGCCCTTTTCATCAAATCAAATTAAAGAACCCGAAGAAGAGGTAAATATTTCATCACCTATTTCAAATTATTTTCTTCTTCCACATCTAATTTCTTTATTTTTTCCATTCTAAAATAATAACTACAGTATATAATATATACTGTGATGTTATTATAAAAATGGTACAACCATATTCGTTATTCTATCCATCTTATTAATTAAAAAGTCACCATACGTGCATACGTACGGATTACCATCTCCACGTCGTGATGTAGTTTGTTATTCAAATACTTCATCATTACGATTGGTATAATAATGAGTATAAAATATGTAAAAAATAAATATAACATGATAATTATTCTGTTTATATGATATAAAATCCAATTATATTTTATTTTAATTTAAAAAAAATGATATTGTCTCTCCTGCGTACGTACGAATTACCGTCTCCATGAACACGATGAGATTCATTCCCCATCGTATCCATTCAAGAATAATTTTCAGTTAATGATTAATTTTTTTTTAATGAACTAATATCATTCTTGAATATGAATAAGATATATCCTATCCATAATAAACATTACTTACGTAACAAATAATACAAAGAAAAATAAATCAGTTAACACCCGAAACAACGATAATACTAAAATATTATTATCAAAGAAATTTTAAAAGATCATATATGATATCATATTAATGTATATGGTTATTTTATAATTTAAAAACAATTATTTTACCATTATACAGGATTTTAACTTACCATGACCAAGGAAAAGTAAAAGGTATGGGTTAATTCTACAATCTCTTTATAATTCGATGTTGTTTTTACGTAAGTATCTAATATGACCTCTTTATTGTCCACATCCTTGTTATTAAAAGTATATTTCAAATTTTTTTTACTTTTTACTATATAATGTGTTAATTTCATATACACCCTTATTTTATCTTATATGTTTTGAAAGGAATCTTTCAGTCGTTTTCAAAACAAGGTGCTTTATGACCTTTTTGCTAACATTAAGGTAAGAATGTCTTTTTTAACTTATACGGTGGGTGCGGTTATTCTACACCATTTTAACATCGTCAAAGCTTCCCATAAAATCTTATAAGAATATTTTCCAAATAAATGAATGCTTTTATAAATATGTAATATTAAATGATTTCATAAAAAAGAACGAGTTATTTCTCTCAAATAGTTCTGATTTCATCTTTGTCAACATCCTTTGATGGATTTTATACTTTTTTGATTTGATTCATTATGATACAAATCATCCATATTGTATATATGTTTTTGTGATATGTTTGACTATGAATATGTAATTTTTATACCATTCATGGTTTATTCTTAAAGTATTGACATTTAGTATTCTAGTTTTAATATGAATGTTTATGTTATATTTAAACCTTTACATATGATGAATGTATTGGACTTAGTAAGAGACAGGTGGAGCCCGCTATAGCTTCTCGATGCATCGGTAGATCTCATGAGAAAACTAGACTTGAAATTGGCCATAGAATTTCCCAATTTGATATATGGTTTTGGCCGAGGCCTATATCATTTTTAGACGTCTTGGTTGATGCCTTGAAAAAATGTTTCAGAATGTCCGACATTATACATTCCCTCATTATGAAAATAATATTGATGGTTCATGTGGTCATTTGACTAGTAGAATACCCATGATCATGTTTTATTATGGCATTATTTACTCAGATCATATTTCTTCCATAAAAGTATTCATGTTTATTACTGGTAAAGGAATGTGTTTTCAACTATTAACCATACTTAATATTTATGTAATCTTATGATGTATTGGTTAACCTTACTGAGTATTTGAGCTCACCCCTTTCTTATGTTTTACTTTCCTAGGATATGAAGGATTCAGTTATGAGTGACTTGTATGAATAATTTAGGAGGTTTGGATGTTTCCAATATAATAAATTAGGGTTTTATTTCTTTTCAAGTTGTAAATTTGATCTTTTGTATGAATCTTGTTTCCAATAATACTAAATTGATTGATCTTTCGGGACATGATTACCTTATGATCATGCCAATGTTATGTAATAATACAATGAATCTGGGTAATTGGGGTCAGGGCATTATAGTTGGTATCAGAAATAGTTTAGTACAAGCCCTGGATCTAGATTTAGATAAACTCTGATTAGATCATATTGCCATAAGATTGACTTTGAGGATTATTATAGAAGAACTTCCTTGAATATTGGTACTGTAGAGATTTTTTGAGTTTTCTGAGCAATAAATCCCTGTTTTGATACGAGCAGGTAGAGATGGCTTGGGCAATGTTGTACCTAGGGATAAAACCAAAAAACACTGCTTTGATCTAGACTCAAACATGAACTGACACACGACAATGGACATTGTTGGACTCTTGGATAGGACACTCCTAGGGGATAATTTTTGGATAATTCCCATTTTCATTACAAACCATTATGAAGTGTTTATGAGTATATAATTCCTCAAAAAAAAATTTATGATTATGTATTATATCCATAAACTATTCAATTTATGTTAAGTGTTTTACAATTTTGGATTTATGTATTGTGATTCATAAACTAATCTAGTGTATGCCATTGTTTTGAAATGGTGCTTATTGGAAGGAAATGAAACATTATCAACACAAGTAATCCATGTAGAAATTTCACTCCAAATCATGATAATTATAGTGGATATTTTGATGCAATTGGTACTGATCAGCTTATCACTATACTGGGACATCCCACAATGGTTATGAATAATAACATTACCCGTATGGAGCACACTGATCCACAATGCTGAGGATCAATGTTCGTCTGCTTCAAGTGGCAACAAAATCCAACATTTAATGGGAGTAAAAATCCATTAGTGGCTGAGAAAATGATAAATTCCATAGAGAAAATATTTCACGCTATGGGGAGTAGATAAATAGAAAAAGTTGTCATGGCATTTTATCGCCTCACTAGAGATGCTAATCAACAATGGTCATTGATTCAAAAACCAAAGGAATATTAAGAAGTGTCCAGTATTTTATAGAGGAATTTTAGAGATATATTCTTGTAAAATACATTCCTCGAGACCATCAAGTGGATATAAAATGTAAATTTCTGAGTTGGAGGAAAAAAGAGGATGAGAATGTCACAATGTATAAAGCTAGCTTTACATGGTTAGCAAGGCATGCTTCAAATTATATATGTATCCCAAGAAGTAAGATTGACCATTTATTTGAAATGTTAAAACAATTTCTCTATCGAGCATTAATATCAAAATCCTTCTCTTCGTATAAAGATATTGTCTTGCGTGCTATCACGACAAAAATGAAATTTTCTAAGTCATATGACTTTAAAGCAATGAATGATAAAAAGAGATCTTCTGAAAACTCTAGGAAAGGAAATAAGGAAATAGGGAATAAGGGAAGAATTGATTTCCCACCCTATGATAATTGTGGAAGGAAGGACCCTGGTGCCTGTCTAAAAGACAAATGAGTATGCTTCAAATGTAGTCTAAAATGCCATCTTGTTGGTGATTGTAAGGGAAAGAAAAAAGCTACCAATGTTCAATTCTACCATTGCAGGGAGATGAGACATTATGCCAATGAATTTCCTAAGAGTCAGGGAATATTATCTCAAAAATGGCCAAGGGATCAAGGCCTAGCTTATGCGACCACTACTGCTGAGGCTGAAGCTCCAAAAGACATGGTGGTAGGTAATTTATTGGTTTCCTCAATTTTAACCAATGCTTTATTAAATTTTGGATCATCACATTGTTTCATATCTTCCCAGTTTTCTACAAAAATTAGATATTTCCAATTTGATTTAACAAAGTAATTGTCAGTCAAAACTCATAATGGATGTATCATTGCAACAATGTTTTGTGAATCACTTCCCATTAGGGAATATAAATGTTCTCTATCTACTGATCTCATTATCATACACATGATTGAATTTGATATAATCTTTATAATGGATTGAGTTTCAGACCATGATGTGGAAATTTATTGTAACAAAAAGGATGTTACAATTTTCAATGATGATAAGGAGTAAATTATCTTTAGAGAAGAAAAATCAACACTTCATTCTTATTTAGATCCACCCCCAGTAGATCAAATAAATTTATTTATTGGGGAGGAAGAGAATGAAATAACTGGGAGTGAGGAAAAGAATGTTCAAATAGAGTACGTACCAATTGTGCAAGAATATGTTGATGTGTTTCTAGAGGATTTACATCGACATCCTCCAGAATGAGAAATTGAGTTTTCCATTGATTTAATTCCTGGTTCAAGGCCCATATCAAATAGCCCTTATAGAATGTCCACTGTGGAATTAGTTGAACTAAAGAAATAAATAGAGAAATTGAGTAATAAGGGATTTATTCTCCATATTGTATCTCCAATGGGAGCCCCTATTCTTTTTGTTAAGAAGAAAGATGGATCTATGAGGTTGTACATTGCCTACAGGGATATCAATGCTATAAAAATAAATAAAAAGTATCCCCTACCTCGCTTTGATGATTTACTCGACCAAATTCATGGTGCTTAATATTTTTTAATGATTGACCATAGATATGGATATCATCAGTTTTGTGTGAAGTAGGAATACATTCCGAAAACTGCATTTTGAACTAGGTACGGGCATTACGAGTTTACAGTAATGCCTTTTGGGCTGATTAATGAACCCTCTTTATTCAAGGATCTAATGAATAGGGTTTTTAAAGAATATCTTGATGAAATTTTTGTTGTATTTATTGATGATATCCTGGTACACACCAAAATCTATAAAGATCATGAAAATCACCTACATAATATTCTAAAAAGCCTTAGAAGAAATGAATTACATGGAAAGTTTAGAAATTGTGATTTTTAGCTTTGGGAGATTTCATTTCTTGTCCATATTGTCTCTAATGATGGAATTTCTATTGACCCTTCTATGACAAATGAAATCCAACAATGGCCCTCACCGACAAGTATAATTAAGGCACACAGTTTTATTGGTTTATTAGGTTTTTATCAAAGTTTCATCCATAATTTTTTCTGATTGGATAACCCATTAACGAAGCACACACATAAAGGGGTTAAATTTGATTAGACAAAAATGTGTGAAGAATTTTTTTAAGATCTGAATAGAAGATTATTCAATGATCCTATCTTGAATATAACATTGGGTAATTATGTTTTTTCTATAGGGACGCCTCATAGAAATGACTTGGTTGTGTCCTTATGCAAAATGATAGATTTATTGCCTGTGCATTGCGAAAGATGAAAATTCATGACCAAACCTATCCTACTCATGATCATGATTTAGCAGCTCTAATCATTGCTTTGAATATTTTAAGACACTATCTCTATGGTAAAAAATGTGAGATTTATACTGATCACATGTGTTTGAAGTATATTTTTTCTCAGAAGGAACTCAACATGAGGCAAAGGAGATGGCTTGAACTAGTCAAGGATTATGATTGCATGATACACTACCGCTCGGTGAAGGCAAATATGGTGGAAGATTCTTTATGCAGAAAGGATCATGGATTTTTGAACAAGATGAGAGATTAAAGTGATCTTATTTTCATGGATCGAGTAAAGATTGATATGGGGATAACCATTGAAGGTGAACCATCAATGAATTTTAAAATGGTTTCCAAACCATTTTTACTATAAAGGATTTAAATTTCTCAGGATGATGATGAGGAATTTCAAAAGAAGATTAAATATGTGAAGGATGGGAGATTGGTCGACTTTATATATGAAAATGAGATTTTGAAATTTGGGAAGAGACTTTGTGTTCCAGGTATACCTGGTCTAAAAAGGAATTGTTTGATGATGCTCATAGCTCCAATTTCCCTATACACCCTGCAACCACTAAGATGTATTGTGATTTGAAGGAACATTTATGGTGGGACAACATGAAAAGGGATATTTCTTGTTTTGTGTCAAGATGTTTGGTTTGTCAACAAGTGAATGATGGAAGGCGATAGCATGGAAGAATCATGCAACCTCTTCCAATACCTGAGTAGAAATGTGGAAATATTACAATGGAATTTTTCATGAGACTACCGAAGAATCCTAGAGGGAACGATGCAATATGGGTCATTGTTGATCATCTTACTGAGTCATCACATTTTCTTGCTATAAGAGATGATTTACCAGAAGAACTTTTAGTAAGACTGTATATTAATGAAGTGGTAAGACTTAATGGAGTAACCTTATCGATTGTTTTTTATCGTGATCCACATTTTACATCATGATTTTGGAAAAGTCTCTAGAAATCCCTAGATACTGAACGTTATTTGAGCACTACCTACCACCCTCAAACTGATTGACAATCATAATGGCCTATTAAAACCTTAGAAGACATGTTCAGATCTTTTTGATTTGACTTTAAAGGTATGGGGGATCAATATTTACCTCTGGTAGAATTTTCCTGTACCAATAAATTTAATTCAAGTATTCAGATGGCACCAAATGAAATGTTATAAGAAAAGAGATGTCTCACACAAACCTTTTGGGATTATGTTGGTGAAAGAAAACTCATAGGCCCAGAACTTGTGGTGGAAATGGTAGAGAAGGTGAAGGCTATAGAAACCCACATCAATGTAGCTCAATATAGGCAGAAGAGCTGTGCCAATAACTGAAGGAAGGATTTGTTATTTCATGTAGGAGACCATGATTACATGATGTTATCTCCATGGAAGAGAGTTATACTTTTTGGTAAGAAGGTTAAATTGAGTCTCATTTATATAGGACCTTTCGAAATTCTAGAACGAATTGGGGTTGTAGCTTACCGTTTGGAAATGCCGCCATGTCTCATCAAAGTTCATGATGTGTTCCACATATCACTGTTGAGAAAATACATGCCTGACCCAACGCATGTGCTCACCTATGAGGAATTAGAACTGTAACCCAATCTATCTTATTGCGAAGAGCCTGTCATGATTCTTGATACAATAGAACATGTGTTGACAAACCGTATTACTCTTCTGGTAAAAGATCTATGGAGAAACCATAAAATGGAAGTGGCAATGTGGGAACCCAATGAACATATGATGAAGAACCACCCAAATCTATTTATGTAATAATATTCTAGAAATTTTGAGGACAAAATTATTTGAAGGAGGTTAGAATGTAACACCCAAAGATTCTATGGTATGTTTCCGTTTGAATAATTCAATAGCTTGCATTGTATGCAACTTTGAGTTTCTAACACACCAAAATGAATCAAACTAGCTGTTATGAATTGTTTTACACAAATTTTGAAATTTTATAAATTTTATTTTTCAAAATGGACTTCATTTTTGGATTCGGTATATAGTAATTATCTTAGGCTGTATTTTTGGTATTTTTCTAAAAACATTCAATTTTTGATGAGTAGTGAAAAACACTATGTTATTGTTTAAAACTGACTTTTTTTTTAAAAAAATTATTTATTTTATTTAAATTTATTTTAGGTCATAATAGATACATAATACATATATACGTTCAATGTAATTCATTGGAGTCAATTTATAATAATTTTAGATATATTAAAAGTTTATCGAACTTTTTACGGTCTTTTACCCACCTCCTAGGAGAATTTGCTAAATTGCATAAATATTAATTTTACCACTTCTGTGAATTGAATTTAAAAAATTTGAGAGACACGATTGATATTATTAAGTAAAATGTTGTTCAATAAGATAAAAGTAATTCTTGGTGAATAGTAACTTTTGACTTTTATTTACCACGATTAAAAATAAATAGGGTAATTAAAGGTAAAAATGGTATTATTATTACACGAACTAATGTCCTAATTCTATTGTATATGTGTAATTTTTCTAAAAACAACCTTAGTAATAAAATATTATCTTTTTGGTCTACTTGTGTTAGATTAGGACATATATTATTATTTAATTCAAAGAAGAGTTAAAAGTTTTAAAATCAAATATTAATAACTAAACGATTTTTAATACAGGTATATACATAAGATTAATTAAACTATAAAAATTCATTAGAAATTTAAAATTATTTCCTAAATAGTGGTATTTTATTTATAATTTTTAGACATTATCTAATTTAATTTATTTATGACACAATAATGATGTAACAATTACATTATTAATAAAATATTTAAATAATTGATATTATAAATACCCAAATAAAGGTAATTTGAGACTTTTTATGAATTAAAGAAATTTTATAGGTTAATATGACATGTTAGGATTTATTAAATGAACCTTCTTAGAATTAATTATTATGTTATGATTTTAGAAAAAACATAATAAAAAATATTGACAAAATTTACATAAAAGAGTTTTTAAAACAAATATTATATTATTAATTAATATAATATTACTAAAAATCTATGGACCGTCCAAATGACTTAGAAAAGGGTATATATATATATAATGAACCAATTGGGGATATGTTGGAAGATTATAGTATGTTTGTTAATCATATAATATAAAAATAAAAAGAGACATAGTAAATGTCAAACTATTTAACTAAGAGTTAAATCTTTTAAATAAGGATAAAATGGTGACATAAACTTATATAAACCATATTGGTTGAAAGTGTTTCGACCCATACGCACCATATACTTGAAATAAATCATTTTAGATCCATTATACACCCAAAATGAGTTTATTATAAAATAATATTTCAATCTATTATTAAGGTGCCCCTCAGCACTCTTATAAAAGGGCACATCCCCTTATCTAAAATTAACACCTTAAAAGCCATTTGGCTCAGCCAAAACCTACCAAAATATCCTCCAAACTATCCTACCGTCATTATAGAGGCATAAACTTTGTCATAAATCCATCCTAAGGAGCCCGTTTTATCAAATGAAAAGAATGAACCCAAAGAAGAGGTAAATATTTCATCACCTCTTTCAAATTTTTTTCTTCTTCGACATCCTCTCTCTTTATTGTTTCAATTATAACATAATAACTCCATTATCATATATATACTATGTTGTTATTATAAAAATGGTATAACTATATTCATTATCCTATCCATCCTATAAATGACAATGTCACCATACGTGCGTACATACGGATTACCTTCTCCACGTCGTAGTGTAGTTTGTTATTCAAATACGTCATCATTTTGATGAGTATAATAATGGGTATTAATGATTTAAATAATAAATATAACATGATAATTATTTTGTTTATATTATAAAACATCCAATTATATATGATTTTAATATCAAAAGAATGATATTTTCACTTGTGCGTATGTACGGATTACCGTCTCCATGAACACGATGAGATTCATTCCCCATCGCATCCATTCAAGAATAATTTTCATTTTATGATTAAAAATATTTTTAAAATAATTAATATCATTCTAAATATTAATAAGATACATAATATCCATAAAAAACATTACTTATATAACAAAACATATAAAGGAAAATGAATCAGTTAACACCCGGAACAACAATAATACTAAAATATTACTAACAAATCAATATTAAAAGATCATATATGATATCATATTAATGTATATGGTCCATGTATAATTTAATAACAATTATTTAACCAATATAAATCAGGTTAACCTACCCTCAACCAGGAAAAGTACAAGGTAAGGGTTAATTCTACAATATCTTTAGTATCTGAGGTTGTTTTTACATAAGTATCTACTAGGACCTCTTTATCATCCACATCCATGATTCTTAAAAATGTATTTCAAAAAAAATTAATATTTAATATAAAATGGGTTAAATTCATTTATATCCTTATTTGAACTTATATTTTTTTTGAAAGGAATCTCCCATTTATTTTTGAAATAAGGTACTTTACGACCATTTTGACAAAATTAATGAATGAATGTATTTTTTAACTTATACGGTGGGTGAGGTTACTCTCTGCCATTATAACATCGTCAAATCATCCTTTACAATCTTATAAGAATATTTACAAAATAAATGTTTTCTTTTATAATTATGTAATGTTAAATGATTTACAAAAAATGAATGAGTTAATTCTCTCAAAATGTTTTGATTTCATCTATGTCAACATCCTTTGATGAATTTTATAATTTTTTGAAGTCGATTCATTATGATACAAATATTCCAAATTTTATTGTAGGTTTTGTGATATGTTTGGATGTGGATGTGTTATTTTTATACCATTCATGGTTTATGGTTAAAGTATTAAAATTTTGTATGCTATTTTTAATACGAATACTTATGTTATATTTCAACCTTTTCATATGAGGAAAGTATTGTACATAGTAAGTAACGGGTGGAGCCCACTATAAATCCTTGATGAATATGTAGGTCTTATGAGACAACTAGACGTGGAATTGTTCAAGGCCTTTCCCAATATGATATATGGTTTTGGATGAGGCCTAAATAATTTTTAGATATCTTGGATGAGGCCTTGAAAAAATGTTTCATAATGTCCAACAAATATGCATTCCCTAATTATGAAAAAAATATTAATGGATCCTGTGGTCATTAAACTAGTAGAATACCCATGATTATGTTTTATTATGGCATTATTTAATCAACTCATATTCCTTCTATAAAAGTGATCATGTTTATTATTGGTAAAGTCATGTGTTTTGAATTATACACCATGCTTAATAATTATATTTTCTTCCAACGTATTTCTTACCCTTATTGAGAGTTTAAGCTCACCCCTTTATTATGTTTTATTTTCCCAAGATATTATGGATTTAGTTTTTAGTGACTTTCAGGAAAAATCTAGGAGTCTTGGATGTTTGTAATGGAATAAATTAATGTTGTATTTATTTTCAAGTTGTAATGTTGAACTTATGTATGAATCTTGTTTCCAATAATAATAAACTGATCGGTATTCCGGGTCATGATTTCCTTGTGATCATGTGAATGTTATGTAATAATGCACCGACTCTAGTTAACTGGGGTCGGGGCGTTACAGGGTTCACTCCCTATTCAAATATTACATTGTACAATTTTCACTCCGAAGACAATCATAATTGATAAAGTCCCTTTCTAAACTTGGTTCACTCCCCATTCCAGTCCAAATTATTTCAAGAGATATCCAACACTTCCTAAAATGTTGGTGGAATATATAATTCATAGACAACATATGACATAGTGAAAACTATAGATATGTGTTCCATAATATCAAAATAAATTCTCATATTATCATATAATATCCCATGGAAATGAAACATGTTTTACAAAAAAAACACTCCATTATAGCAGAACTCATGGAAAAGAATCATGTTTCATAATGATTTCACCATAACATAATTGAACTGTTGGAAATAAAAGGGTTTCCATGAATTATCATTCAATCATTATCATCATAATAAATCCAAGAAATAAATGGATTGTATCATAATATCATATAACTAAAAATAATAAATGTACTTAAAGGATATTGATAGGGATGAAATTTACCTTTAAAATAATATTTAAACTGTTCCTTGAAAACATAAGAGAATATCTTTTTTATTTTTATAAACATTGATCATAAAATTATAAAAATATTAGGAAAACAAGTTCAATTAAAAATAATTAAAAAATTATACATGAATCTTTAAATCAATGAAAATCACGATGAATGGAATATCAATTAATATCGTGTATGTTATATGAAAACATTCCTTTTATACTTTTATAAAAAAGAATATTTTATTTTGGTATTTGTTTGAAATATTATATTTTATAATTTTTTAAATAAAATCAATTTTACTGAAAATGGACTTTTAAAACATTTCATTTATATTTAATAACATTCATAAATCAAATTTGAAGAGTATGTATATAGAATAAATTTTTTTTATGAATGGGGAAATAAGGTCAGATTTTGTTTAAAAACATTTTCTCAATAATTTTATACACCAATGAGAGGAAAATGTTTCTATACAAAAATAATAATAAATAAGAACATTATATGAAAATTTATTGTGATTTAAGATTATAATTTGTATAATTTCCCTCAATGGATATTTAGCATTGACAGTCATAAAATGAAACTAGATTCTAACCTAAACCCCTACCTCAAGTTCTGTATTACTTCATACGCATTATAATATATTTTATAATAAATAAATATTTATTATACATATATTTTAGATCCATATGAATATATAAAAAACTATATATCCTTACATTATAATTTTTTTCATCTTTTTATTACTAATTTTATCTAAAAAATGAACATTCATGTGAAAATATCCTATTTTTTATACATGTTTTAGATTAATAGGTATGGACAATGGAATGTTGTCCTGGTTTTATCATATGTATTATATTAATTAATAATTATATATAATAGTTGTTTATTACATAAAATTTTATAATTGTTTAAATATATTTGTGACTAAATATGATTCACATCAATATGTGGAGGTGGTTGTTCACACATATTCATGAGAGATGTTATTATTCACCAACAAATGGAAATTTAATAATGTAGATGAGATATTATTATTAATGGAGTGTAACTATATGATGTACGTGATTTTTGTATACATTTTTGTTGAATTTATTGAAAATAAGAACAAGGGTCCCACAATTACATACTACTTAGTAGAAAAATACTTTGATTTTGATGATCTTATTCATTTTCCAAAGATTGTTGGCCAAATAAATAATTGAGGGAGAAATGAGACAAATTTCGAAACTAAATGGAATGTACATAGGTACAAATTGTGTACATTCATACTCAGACATAGATTTACTATGACAAGTACATGGCCAATTAAACAGAATCTGGTACACGCCATGTTCACCATATACTCGCCGTGTATACCCTTATAGAAATAGTTGGCGGATGAGAAGAAGTATACGTGACCATGTGGCCAGATGATGGGAACACACAATATTAAACATATACATGCCATGTATATCTTTCTAGAAGCGGTTGGTGGCTGGAAAATGATACTACATGCAGTGTACATCAGCGTTACACGCCATGTATATCTACCTACCATGCGGTTCCACGTTTCAATTCAAAGTCGGCGTGTTTGGCCGCCTACAAGCATAGAAAAAAAAAGCAAAAAAGAGCATTGACAATTTTACAGGCCAAGTACTTTTTCCACAGGCCATGTAGTTCTATTTTCTATAAATAGAGGTGTTGACCACCGATTCAAAAAATGATAAGGGGTGGAGGGAAAGGGTTGAAAGACCAAAGGAAACAAGATCAACTACCATTCTACCACCATAATTCCACTTCTCATTTTTACCGTTATACCCAAGAATCACTAACTCCTAAAAGTTACAAGCAATGATCAAATAAGGTATCGAGGGTTTTGAGCTTATCTTTACCCCTATGTGTAACTAAATACCCAGTTTGATGAGGTTGCGGGAGATGTAAGAATTGTAATTTAGATTAGTTTCTATGAATGTATTTTTTCTAATAAATTCTTCTAATTATTCATAAATGACTTCATCTTATCACTAAAAATTATGAACCAGAACAAGGGAATAATGTTCAGCGATTCCAAAGAACTATAACAATGAATATTTTTCTGATCACTGGAAATATTTTTTGACTCAAAAATGGACAATTCAAAATAAAAAACTGTGAAACACAATCTATATAACCAAGGATTTAGTTTATTTAGCTTTAAATATAATTTTTACCAGACTAATAAAACATTGTTAAAAATTGAAATCCAGTGTTTTGGGTTATTATGAACAATACAGCCTCATAAACAATTTGATTTAATAACTAACTTCTTGTAAAACCATAGCCCCAACGCATTTCTGCCCTTATTTTCATCAAAAACAATTTTTACATATTTATTTTTATTCAATAATAAATTTATTAATGAAACTTAAAAAAAATTATTTTAATAAAAACATTAAAAAATCAACATTAAATACAAAAAAAATTCATTAAATCAAAAATACAAATTAGGTTAAGAAAGAAAAAAATAACTTCTTGTTCCCTATGGCTCGACCCCTATCAGGTACTATACTCATTAGGGTAAAAACAATTTGGGACACCCATAACCAACCTTTGGTGGAACAACTCAATAATGTTTGGTGCTTTTTCTTGGCACAAAAGAAATGTTAATTTTATTCCTGTTTTAATTATGTTTGTATCAAATTTTATTGAAAATAAAAATCATAAATTCCCAAACATCATTTTTAAATCTCATTTATGATTATCTTTATTTTTACTCATTTATGCTTGGCGTGTTTTGTATTTTTTAGGTCATTAGTTGTACACGAGTCTATCTCACACGTACCAAGCCCTCTGAGTAGTCAGGGTTTTTCACAATTGACCTAGAGATCAAATGTAAACTATTGAGGTGAAAACACGCACTCTTGACCAGGAATAGTCACAAAAATTCCATAATGCATAACGCGGAATGAAATACAACTATTGTTCTAGTATCTAGATAGCTATTAGGACCTGATGAAAACTAGAACCAGTAAGCTCCACTTGTTCCAGGGTATGGCTCATAGCATCTCGATCAATTCCAATTAGAGCGGACACCATTTTTACATCCAGGTCAGGGGTCGTACTTTTCCCCTCAGGAACAACAATATATGCCAGCTGCACGCCCACATCATCCACCACCACACTGTAATCTCATATAATATGACATACTATCTATCCATGGAGTTGACATGGGCATCGTCAGTCCACCTATGTTGTAGAGACCCGAAGCCTAACGTACATGAACATTACATTACTTTTGCGGAATACTTAATACATAACAAAAATACACACACAAGGATCGTAATAGTTTAGTGTCTTTGGAAACTCGGAACGTAATCTTCTAATCCTGGTGAAAGATCTTCAAAATCTCCCATAAAGATCTTCCTTTTTTTTACCTAAAACCTTTCTTTATATCCTGGGGAAAAGAAAACATAAAAGGGTGAGCTCAAATGCTCAGTAAGGGTAAACAAAACAAATATCAATCACATAATTTTCATAAGAAGATAACATTTTTGGAAATCTTTACCTGCAAAAGAGAGCATAATTTCATAACATGGGATAAATCATAGTAGTGAAAATGAAACCATAACTTAAAACATTACTCATTGTGGCATACACACATAATCATAGAGAATCATTTCTTGTTAGTCAAGACTCATTGCCAAGACTATCTTAGTGGACAAAGTCCCTTTCTGAATCGAGTAATCCTCGTTTCAGTCCTGTTTCACTGAACCGGTATAACCTACCATTCCAGCCATGTCTATCTCATGAGATATGAAATCTTTACCCAATGCATTGGAGGGAGATATAGGTCCCACCCATCTTATAATGAATCCTTTCTTATGTGTGCCACATAATCATAAATCATACATCATCGCATAACACATTTAACAAAAATGGGATTCTTGAAACATCATGACATCATAAAACAAATCATATAAGGTAAATGACTTCATAAAAATAATTCCCTCATAACATAATCAAATCAATGTAATTAAAGGGATAAAAACAGAACCCTTTATTATCTTAGATGGAAAATAATTTTGATAAAACACTTGAACTGAATTCTTGAGGAAAATATCCTTTCTTCTTCAAAATCAATTTCTTTTCATAAAACATCATGCAATTTTAAAAGAAAGAGATTTTATTGAAAATAGTCATGAAATATTTTAGAGGAAGCTTCATGAAAATAAGGCTTTTTTAAAATAGTAAAAATCCGTTCGTTCCGTATAAGTTAAAAAAAACATTCTTCGTACTTTTGTCGGAAAAGTCAAAAAGTACCTCGTACGAAAAACGACAAAAGATTCCTTTCATATTCTTTACTAAAAACTCACCGAAGGGTAAAAATGGATTTTAACAATTGTATGTGGATGGAAATAATATTACATATTGATGAAACATGGATGTGGATGATAAAATACACCCCAGTAAATACTTACGAATAAACAATCTCGGATAAAAATGAGATTGTGATATTTCCCTTACCTTAGGTCCGACTTGCTTTGTAAGTGTCCGAACCTCCTGTATAATGATTTAAATCATGTTATTGACTTATTACAGAATCATATTCAATGTTATGATATCATATATGGTTCACTTATGACATTATATTACCCGTTCTTTTGTAAATTCCATGTTAAAGAAGCGTTTTGGGTAAAATCGTTTCATTTATCGTAGGTGTTTTGACTTGTTGTTCTTGACATCATTATTACTTATATCATGATTTACTTACTTCCAGAATATAAAATATGATTTATATATCATATATATTCAGTATATATATATATATATAATAGGTAGATAAATAAAATGAAAAACACCGTTCATGGAGACGGTAGTCCGTACGTACGCATGAACGCTGTTTTCCTTTCCTTATTGTCTTGAAATGGAAGTAAGTAGATGACATACATATGTATATATATACATAAATCCAGTAGCTTTATAATGTCATATATTTCGTTATTATTTCTTATATATACATTATAATCATTCTTAAATGGTTAACATGGAGAATGAATCTCATCGCGTCGTGGAGAGGGTATTCCGTACGTACGCACGAGCGATGATATCATTTCTATAAATATTTAATTGAATTGGAGTGTATTATACAATATATCAGAATCAATATGATGTTGTAATAACTATGTATAGTTATTCTTTACACCATTATACCCATCCATGTAAGGTGGTGGTGGAAAATAGATTACACCACGGCGTGGAGACGGTATTCCGTACGTACGCACGCGCGGTGATTTCTTTTTCCGTAGGATGGATAGATGGTGAAATAGGGTTGTTTCATACTTATAATAACATATCAGTATATGAGTGATACTGATGTTATTACTTCATAATGAAACAACCTAAGAAGAAGAAGTGGAAGAAGAAATAAAGATGAAAGAATTGGTAACGGTAATTACCTCTTCTTTGAAGTGCCTCTTTGAGACCTCCTCTTAGGGCACTAAAATTGGTCTTTGAGGAAGACCAGAACCTCAAGGATGTTGCTAGGGAAGTGGAGAGGATAAATTGGCAGGGGTTGGGCGAGCTTGAGTTCTCAAATTGGTGTGAGGAGGAGGGGGAGGAGGTGTCCTTTTATAGGGGAGGAGAGGGGCACCTTAGGAATATCTCAAAATATTATTTTATATTAAAGTCAAAATCGGTTTATAATGGTTCCAAAGGGTCTTATTTAGAAGCTGAAGTGGTGATTGGTCGCAATCCTATCAACCAATAGGATTTAGACAAGTTTGAGGTATTATTTTAACCTTATCAATTAGATTTAACTCTAAGTTAATTAATTTTACTTTTACCGTGTCTTTTTGTTTTCTTTCACTATATAGTTAATACACTTACTATAACATGCCAAACGAACCCCAAATTGTTTATTATTAATATATATATCCTTATCTAAGTCATTTGGCCGAACCTTAGATTTTTTAGGAATAAAATAACAATTAATAATATAATATTTGATTTAAAAACTATTTTGTGTCAATTTTGACACTATTTGATATATGATTTTTGTGAAAGTCATATCCGAATTATATGTTCGAACAAATTTGATTAAATCAACACTAATATATCATAGTAACCTATAAAATTAGTGGAATTCATAAAAAGTCTTAAAGTACATTTATTTTGGTATTTATATTATCAATTATGTCAATATTTCATTAATAAGATAATTACTGCATCATCTTTGTGTCATAAATAAATTAAATTATTTGATGTCTAAAAATTACAAATAAAATACCATCATGTAGGAAATATTTTTAGCTTTCTAATGAATATTTACAATCGAATATATCTTATGTATAACCCCATATTAGAAATGATTTACTTATTAAACATTGATTTTAACTATTTTAACCCTTCTTTAAATAAATTAATAATAAATGTCCTAATCTAATCCAAGTGGGCCTAAATGGTCATATTTTATTCCTAAGTTTGTTTTTGGCCGAATTACACTTGTCCAATAGAATTAGGACATGTGTTAGGGAAATATTAATATCATATTTTCCCTTAGATACCTTATTTACTATTAACCGTGGTAAAAAAAAGTAAAAAGTTACTATTCACCAAAAAATTATTTTCATCTCATTGAACCACATTTTAGTCCTTGATATTAACCGTGTCTCTCAGATTTTCGAAATTCCATTCATAGAAGCGGTAAAATTAAGTTTTATGCAAAATTCAGTTTTTAACCTACCACTTAGTAGTTTCACTATTCATCAAAAATTGATGTTTTTCAGAACAATGCCAAAATTTCATCCCAAGCTATATTTCATATTCAGAATTCAAAAATTAAGTCTATTTTACCAAATTCATAACATAAAAGTTGCATTAATTAATTTTATAATTAAATCCCGCTGTTAAAACAAATAGCGTGTTTTTAAGAAACAATATCTATCAAAAGATTGACACTTGTTTATGTCTAGTTTAAATGTGAAATTACATCCAATGACCAACATTGTATTAAATTTTAAAAATATATTCTAAATATACTTTAAAACCACTGAAATTAATGATTTATCACTATTAATTATTTCGATTAAAAAAGTTGTTTTTAATTATAATTTAGTAATTTTCACTATTCATCAGAATATGAAAGTTATCCGAAAAGTACCAAAATTTCACCTTAGGCTAAATTCGATACTCCGAATCCAAAAATAAAGTTCATTTTGAAAAATAAGATTTACTGGATTTCAAAAAGTGGTTATTACTATTCATTACGGCTAGTTTTTATAATATTTTTATAGCATATCGTTGTTTAGTGAAACTCGGTATTGCGTACTACACACGCTATCGAGGAAGGTCGCGATTGCGTGTAATGCAAGACAAGTCAAGGATGTGTGTTGTGCAAGCTCCTTTTGGTGTAGCGTACAACACAAGACATTAATAAAATTAAAAAGAATATTTTTTTTTATAAAATCTTGGGCTGTTACATTCTACCCCCCTTAAAATGAATTTCGCCCTCGAAATTCGTCAGGGTTATAAATGGTTTACTATTTGAAAGTTTCTTTAATAGAAACCCACATCGTAAAAGGGAATACCAAAACTTGGATTTAAAAACTAAAGTATGAAACGTAACGATTACCCAAATAAACTAATCACTGGGTTTCCACATAGGTGAAAATATGGATATGGAAGAGAAATCTAACCATCATGTTCTGATGGAGAGTGGTAGAGAACATGGCTATGGAAAATCCAGTAATCACAAATCCATAGATTTGTGATGATATAAGGTACCATCTGATTCATCAGGTATAAGAGAACTAGGACAACATTTTTGGTTTTCAAGATCATTTCCCTAAAGTTAAAGAATTTGAATTAGAATAAATACTTACTTTATTTTGGTACAATCTCACTGTTGTTCGTGCCTTTAACAATTTCCACTTCATCTCTTAAATAAATGAAGTTGAATTTGTTATTCGTGAAGTGTTAGCAGATCATGTGATAGAATGATGGGTCATTCCATCTGTTTCAAACAAAAGGTTAGTAAAATTATATACATAAGTCGATCTATAGTGAGATTAATCACATATGGACTTATACTTCATATATCATACTGCTTAATATAATAAAACTAGTTTCTACTAAACAGGGACTTCCTGTAGGTCAGTGGTAGGCGATAAAGGCCAGTCGCACTTCGGTTGTGGGTTCGATTCCTACAGCCTTGTCCGAAGCGATGGGCTGTCGCCCGTCCTGCAGGTTGTCCTTTTTCTAAAACTACGTCACTATAACATCCCATCAATAATATAGAAAATCTTCTATCCTTAAACAATACTAACTTATGTCCAACACAATCCAGTCTAATCTTTAGGCTTATACATAATACTGCAGTCCACTCTCATAATATAGTGACAACGATTACCAAAGATTTAATACTGTCGTTGATCCCCACATATCATAAGATATGTCTTGTTGGTCACATTCCAAACATTCAAAGTCCTTAATCGTGTATTCTCTTGAATACCTTAGTGAAAACATGAGTGCAGTTAAAAGTTAACACTTTCCACATACCAAAATCCTCAAAATTCTATATACTCAAACCATGATATCACTTAGTCCTTATATCAATCATGAGCTCATGAATACTATCAAACATTTAATTTTCTCCTTATCCCTTCATTATGCGCATGTCATCTACATTCCAAAATTATCTGGATAACCTTTCAAGGATACTGGTAACATTAATCATACACTTTCAAAACACAAGGAAAGACAACAGTGTAACAATCCATAGATGTCTCTTTATTCCAAAATTACACATGATAAACATGTAATCATTCCACTACATTCTCAAACCATTGACCGAGCATCAAAAATTCTTTCATCTCACATATCATTTGTAGTCTCTTCATCATCATCCACATAAATATTACCCATATGACAATACTGATTCTCTTCATGAGTCTTTCCCTTAGGGCATTTGTTTGCATAATTCCCATACATTCCACATTTAAAACACTTAACCATTTTTGATGTCGTAGCAATACCATTATCCTCATCCATGGTGTTGACCGACCCTTTTCCTTTGCACTTACTTGCTTTGTGTCCTTCTTTTCCACACCCAAAGAATCTTCCAGTTCCTTTGAAACATTCTCCTTGATGCCTCTTCCCACATGATTTACATAGGGGAAACTGAACTTTCTTTCCTCTATGATCATCATGGAACTCCATCTTTCTCTTATTAGTCGAGTCAGGAAACTTACCAAATTTTACATTATTGATCATGTTGTGAGATTGCTGATTCGGCATAATAATGATGTTTGGACATCCAAATCCCATTTCATTTGGTTTCTCATGAAGAATATCATTCCATTGTCCATCATATCCTCTATTATCGTGAATCATCTTGTTTCTAGCCATTTTCTAAAACCCAAACTTAATAGTGTTAGATGCAAAAATCATGCTAGGGAAAACAACATAATAAAGGGGGAGTACCTTCAATATCCAACATCTTAGGTTTAATTCTATGATCGTTAGCGTAATTCTATTACTATAACCTATACGTATACTTAACCTTAGGGACATACCTAGACATACCTTAGAAATATCTCTAGGAATCTCACTAACGTTTTCGCATCCTAGTTTCCAAAGGTTGACTAAACCTTTCCTCTGATACCAACTGTAGAGACCCGAAGCCTAACGTACATGAACATTACATTACTTTTGCGGAATACTTAATACATAACAAAAATACACACACAAGGATCGTAATAGTTTAGTGTCTTTGGAAACTCGGAACGTAATCTTCTAATCCTGGTGAAAGATATTCAAAATCTCCCATAAAGATCTTCCTTTTTTTTTTACCTAAAACCTTTCTTTATATCCTGGGGAAAAGAAAACATAAAAGGGTGAGCTCAAATGCTCAGTAAGGGTAAACAAAAGAAATATCAATCACATAATTTTCATAAGAAGATAACATTTTTGGAAATCTTTACCTGCAAAAGAGAGCATAATTTCATAACATGGGATAAATCATAGTAGTGAAAATGAAACCATAACTTAAAACATTACTCATTGTGGCATACACACATAATCATAGAGAATCATTTCTTGTTAGTCAAGACTCATTTCCAAGACTATCTTAGTGGACAAAGTCCCTTTCTGAATCGAGTAATCCTCGTTTCAGTCCTGTTTCACTGAACCGGTATAAACTACCATTCCAGCCATGTCTATCTCATGAGATATGAAATCTTTACCCAATGCATTGGAGGGAGATATAGGTCCCACCCATCTTATAATGAATCCTTTCTTATGTGTGCCACATAATCATAAATCATACATCATCGCCTAACACATGTAACAAAAATGGGATTCTTGAAACATCATGACATCATAAAACAAATCATATAAGGTAAATGACTTCATAAAAATAATTCCCTCATAACATAATCAAATCAATGTAATTAAAGGGATAAAAACAGAACCCTTTATTATCTTAGATGGAAAATAATTTTGATAAAACACTTGAACTGAATTCTTGAGGAAAATATCCTTTCTTCTTCAAAATCAATTTCTTTTCATAAAACATCATGCAATTTTAAAAGAAAGAGATTTTATTGAAAATAGTCATGAAATCTTTTAGAGGAAGCTTCATGAAAATAAGGCTTTTTTAAAACAGTAAAAATCCGTTCGTTCCGTATAAGTTAAAAAAAACATTCTTCGTACTTTTGTCGGAAAAGTCAAAAAGTACCTCGTACGAAAAACGACAAAAGATTCCTTTCATATTCTTTACTAAAAACTCACCGAAGGGTAAAAATGGATTTTAACAATTGTAGGTGGATGGAAATAATATTACATATTGGTGAAACATGGATGTGGATGATAAAATACACCCCAGTAAATACTTAAGAATAAACAATCTCGGATAAAAATGAGATTGTGATATTTCCCTTACCTTAGGTCCGACTTGCTTTGTAAGTGTCCGAACCTCCTGTATAATGATTTAAATCATGTTATTGACTTATTACAGAATCATATTCAATGTTATGATATCATATATGGTTCACTTATGACATTATATTACCCGTTCTTTTGTAAATTCCATGTTAAAGAAGCGTTTTGGGTAAAATCGTTTCATTTATCGTAGGTGTTTTGACTTGTTGTTCTTGACATCATTATTACTTATATCATGATTTACTTACTTCCAGATATAAAATATGATTTATATATCATATATATTCAGTATATATATATATATATAATAGGTAGATAAATAAAATGAAAAACACCGTTCATGGAGACGGTAGTCCGTACGTACGCATGAACGCTGTTTTCCTTTCCTTATTGTCTTGAAATGGAAGTAAGTAGATGAAATACATATGTATATATATACATAAATCCAGTAGCTTTATAATGTCATATATTTCGTTATTATTTCTTATATATACATTATAATCATTCTTAAATGGTTAACATGGAGAATGAATCTCATCGCGTCGTGGAGACGGTATTCCGTACGTACGCACGAGCGATGATATCATTTCTATAAATATTGAATTGAATTGGAGTGTATTATACAATATATCAGAATCAATATGATGTTGTAATAACTATGTATAGTTATTCTTTACACCATTATACCCATCCATGTAAGGTGGTGGTGGAAAATAGATTACACCACGGCGTGGAGACGGTATTCCGTACGTACGCACGCGCGGTGATTTCTTTTTCCGTAGGATGGATAGATGGTGAAATAGGGTTGTTTCATACTTATAATAACATATCAGTATATGAGTGATACTGATGTTATTACTTCATAATGAAACAACCTAAGAAGAAGAAGTGGAAGAAGAAATAAAGATGAAAGAATTGGTAACGGTAATTACCTCTTCTTTGAAGTGCCTCTTTGAGACCTCCTCTTAGGGCACTAAAATTGGTCTTTGAGGAAGACCAGAACCTCTAGGATGTTGCTAGGGAAGTGGAGAGGATAAATTGGCAGGGGTTGGCCGAGCTTGAGTTCTCAAATTGGTGTGAGGAGGAGGGGGAGGAGGTGTCCTTTTATAGGGGAGGAGAGGGGCACCTTAGGAATATCACAAAATATTATTTTATATTAAAGTCAAAATCGGTTTATAATGGTTCCAAAGGGTCTTATTTAGAATCTGAAGTGGTGATGGGTCGCAATCCTATCAACCAATAGTATTTAGACAAGTTTGGGGTATTATTTTACCCTTATCAATTAGATTTAACTCTAAGTTAATTAATTTTACTTTTACCGTGTCTTTTTGTTTTCTTTCACTATATAGTTAATAAACTTACTATAACATGCCAAAAGAACCCCAAATTGTTTATTATTAATATATATATCCTTATCTAAGTCATTTGGCCGAACCTTAGATTTTTAGGAATAAAATAACAATTAATAATATAATATTTGATTTAAAAACTATTTTGTGTCAATTTTGACACTATTTGATATATGATTTTTGTGAAAGTCATATCCGAATTATATGTTCGAACAAATTTGATTAAATCAACACTAATATATCATAGTAACCTATAAAATTAGTGGAATTCATAAAAAGTCTTAAAGTACATTTATTTTGGTATTTATATTATCAATTATGTCAATATTTCATTAATAAGATAATTACTGCATCATCTTTGTGTCATAAATAAATTAAATTATTTGATGTCTAAAAATTACAAATAAAATACCATCATGTAGGAAATCTTTTTAGCTTTCTAATGAATATTTACAATCGAATTTATCTTATGTATAACCCCATATTAAAAATGATTTACTTATTAAACTTTGATTTTAACTATTTTAACCCTTCTTTAAATAAATTAATAATAAATGTCCTAATCTAATCCAAGTGGGCCTAAATGGTCATATTTTATTCCTAAGTTTGTTTTTGGTCGAATTACACTTGTCCAATAGAATTAGGAAATGTGTTAGGGAAATATTAATATCATATTTTCCCTTAGATACCTTATTTACTATTAACCGTGGTAAAAAAAGTAAAAAGTTACTATTCACCAAAAAATTATTTTCATCTCATTGAACCACATTTTAGTCCTTGATATTAACCGTGTCTCTCGGATTTTCGAAATTCCATTCACAGAAGCGGTAAAATTAAGTTTTATGCAAAATTCAGTTTTTAACCTACCACTTAGTAGTTTCACTATTCATCAAAAATTGATGTTTTTCAGAACAATGCCAAAATTTCATCCCAAGCTATATTTCATATTCAGAATTCAAAAATTAAGTCTATTTTACCAAATTCATAACATAAAAGTTGCATTAATTAATTTTATAATTAAATCCCGCTGTTAAAACAAATAGCGTGTTTTTAAGAAACAATATCTATCAAAAGATTGACACTTGTTTATGTCTAGTTTAAATGTGAAATTACATCCAATGACCAACATTGTATTAAATTTTAAAAATATATTCTAAATATACTTTAAAACCACTGAAATTAATGATTTATCACTATTAATTATTTCGATTAAAAAAGTTGTTTTTAATTATAATTTAGTAATTTTCACTATTCATCAGAATATGAAAGTTATCCGAAAAGTACCAAAATTTCACCTTAGGCTAAATTCGATACTCCGAATCCAAAAATAAAGTTCATTTTGAAAAATAAGATTTACTAGATTTCAAAAAGTGGTTATTACTATTCATTACGGCTAGTTTTTATAATATTTTTATAGCATATCGTTGTTTAGTGAAACTCGGTATTGCGTACTACACACGCTATCGAGGAAGGTCGCGATTGCGTGTAATGTAAGACAAGTCAAGGATGTGTGTTGTGCAAGCTCCTTTTGGTGTAGCGTACAACACAAGACATTAATAAAATTAAAAAGAATATTTTTTTTTATAAAATCTTGGGCTGTTACATATGTGGTCCCGACACTTCGAGATCAAGCCTGCTATTATGTAGCTGATCAAAAACACTATTCAATTCAGCAACCTACCCAGTGACGAACCCAGTGCCCATATCTCCAATTATCTAGATATTTGCGACAAGTTACACTACCACAATGTGTCTACTAACTTCATTTGTCTTTGCATCTTCCCCTTCTCTCTAAGGGATAATGAGAAAGAATGGACCAAAGGATTGCCACATCGATCCATACTCACCTGGGAGGAGCTCACCCAGGCATTCCTGTCTAAATACTTTCCACCCACGAAGATAATGAATTTGTGGAAAGAAATACACATCTTCCAGTAGCATGAATCAGATTCATTGTACAAATCATAGGATCACTTCAAGGAGATATTGTGAAAATTTCCACACTACAGAATCCCATGTTGGATGCAGGTCCAAAACTTCTACAGAGGACTGAAAATGAATACAGAGTCTATGGTGGATGCTTCTTCTGGAGGTGTAGTAAAGAGGAAATCCCCTGAAAAGTTTTTTGAACTACTAGAAGACATGTCTGCCAAAGGCTTCTAGTGGCATTCCAAGTTGGGAAAAAAAAATGAGGTATGCATAACATTGATGCTTCTACCATGCTTGTTGCCCAGTTAGACGTTGTGTCCCAAAAGAATGACATAATCAATATAAATGGCATGTCCCAAGTACATGAGACAATCCATATGGCATGTAGAAAATGTGTTGATAAACACATCAAGGAATAATTCCTAGGTTTTTCATGTGGCCCTTCAACAAGCGAGGTGAGTTATGTTGCCCAAAACTGAGAGACAAACCAGTACCAGTAGTATTAGAACCTAGAATGGTAAGATCAACAGAAGTCAGGCTAGAGCCAACAACAGTAGAATCATCCACCACTGTGACTAAGGGAGTACAACGATCCTCTTTATCCAAACCAGTATCCAAGGATTTAACTTAACCAACATGGATCTTATCAGTAACAAGGGTATCAAAATCCTCACCCATAGTAGTCGGGACAGCCACCACCTTCACTAGCTCAACAACCACCTCAGTAGGAGAACCCTTCAAAGTTAGAAGATCTCATGACCAAATTTATATATAATGCTGATACCATGTTCCAAAATCACAAAGCATAAATTCAAGGCCTGGACAACTAGATTGGCCAGTTAGAAAACCAACTATCAGGAAGGAAACCTAGAACACCACCGGTAAACACTAAGAAGAACCCGAGGGAGGAGACCCATGCCGTCACTCTACATAGTAGAAAAGAGATGCCACAACAGAACCAAACAACACATCCATGTGCATTTACACCCCATGTTCATGATGAGGGTATAGATACAGACCCCTCCTCATCCAAAATCCCATAGAAGGTGGATTCACAGAATAATGGAAAGGAGGTTGTAAAACCCTTTGTGCATACCTTACCCTTCCCATAGAGATTGAAGTAGAGTAACATGGACCACCAGTTTAGAAAATTCATTGACATGTTAAAGAAGATGCACATAAATATTCCATTTGTAGTGGCACATACACAGATGCCCACTTATGCAGAATGTTTGGAGGAAATACTCTCCAGAAAAATAATGATGGAAGATCTAGGAACCATTTCCCTAACCAATGAGTGTTCTTCATTCATCCATTATTCAATTACTCCCAAAATCTAGAATATAGGTAGCTTCAATAATCCATGCACTATTTGACCATGTGAGTTTTGGAATCCCTCTGTAACTTAGGGGCCAGTGTGAACCTCATGCCCCTTGGTGTTTTCAACAACATAGGGCTCAATGATTTGAATCCTACCTAAGTATCCCTTCATCTTGCTGACTAATCCATTAAATATCCAAAAGGGATAATGGAGGATGTGCTAGTCAAGGTAGGTAGGCTGATCCTTCCCACAGATTTCTGCATCCTTGACATGGAGGACAACTGGGAGGCACTTCTCATTTTGGGAAGTCCTTTCTTGGAAATTGGTAAGGAACTGATCGATGTTCACCAAGGGGAGCAAATTTTCTAGGTAGGAGAAGAGAGATTATCCTAAAATGTCCTCAAAGCTATAAATCATGAATAATTATTGGAGGATGGGGGATGTTATGTAGTAACCATTATAGATGATCACTTGAGTGAAAAAGGGGATGATCTGGTATTTTTTTACCATCGATTTCATTATCATTCAAGACATTCCAGATGAAGAAGAACCAGAGGACTTGCAATTCAAAGAAGGCCAGGGTGGCTACATTTGGTAATGTGTCATTGTTCATGGTAGTCTGGAATGAGAAAATGTGTAACCAATTGTACCATTGATTTTAATGGTACATGAACTAGAACTGAAGCCTCTCTTGTCTTCTCTAAATTACAGGTATTTGGGAGTCCATCAAACATTGCCTATGATACAAAGTGTGGAACTATCACATGAGTAAGAAGATGCACTTCTGTAGGCTTTGAAACAATAGAATCACTATATAGAGTGTAAAATAATAGATTTTAAGGGCTTTAGCCATACCACTGGAACCCACAAAGTGCTACTTGAAGATGGTGAAAATAAATCTCAGGAACCACAATGACACCTAAATCCACCCCCCAGATGGAACTTTTTAAAAATTGGTGATTATGTTATTGGATGAAAGCATCGTTTATCCCATCTCGGATAGTTCATGGGTGGGTCCCCTAAAATTGGTACACAAAAAGGGTTTACCACTTTGATATCAAATGCTAAGAATGATCTCATCCCCACACAGATTGTCACGGGCAGAATAGTCTATGTGGACTACCAGAAGCTGAATGAAGCCACGAGGAAGGATCATTTCCCCTACCCTTCATGGATCAAATGCGAGAGAGACTAGGTGGGCACAAATTTTTAATACTTCCTTGAAGTCTATTCCGCTACAACAAGATTTCAAATGCTCTTGAATATCAGGAGAAAAGCACATTTTCTTTCACCTATGGTATGTTTCCTTACCAAAGGATGCCTTTTGGAATGTGAAATGCCCCTGCCACATTCAAGAGTTGTATGCAGGCTATCATCCATGACATGGAAGAACAGATCCTAGAGGTATTCATGGATGAATTTTCTATTTACGGAAAAACATTCATCACTTGCTTGCGGCACCTGGAGCTAGTTCTGGAAGGATACAAAAACACTAACCTATATTTGAAATGGGAAAAGTGTCATTTCTTGTTTAAATGTGGCATTGTCCTTGGATAAATAATCTCAGCGAAGGAGATAGAGGTAGACATGAAAATGATAGAAGTAATTTCATGACATCCTATTCCGATTTCTATCAGAGCCATCTGTAGCTTCCTGGGGCATGTGGGGTTTTACTGGAATTTTTTCCATGAATTTTCAAAAATATCCTAGCCCCTCACCAATATTCTGACCAATGATGTCATATTTGAGTTCGATAAGACATGAACCATATCTTGTGAGCACCAGAAGCAGTGCCTGGTGGAAGCTGCAGTAATGATTTCTCCCAACTGAGAGAAATAATATGAATTGATGTGTGATGATAATGACTATGGTGTGGGAGCAATCATGGGCCAGTGGATTAACCAAATTATCTGAATTATCTATTATGAAAGAAGGATGTTCAATGAGGCATACATGAACTACACCACCATATAAAGTGAGATTTTGGTAGTAGTGTTCGCATTTGACAGGTTCTGTTCTTACATAGTGATATCTAAAGTTATTGTTTACATTGACCATGTAGCACTAAAGTACCTACTGAACATGAAATATGTGAAGCCCCTATTGATCTATTGGGTGATCCTCCTAAAAGAATTATATTTGGAGATCCGAGACAAGAAAGGGAGAGAGAACATTGTTGTTGATCATCTCTCATGACTAGAGCTACATCATTTGGAGAAGGAGGAAGATAGAGAGATCATAGAGGATTTACCTGATGAGAACCTCTTTTAAATCACTGAAACACCTAGACTATATTATGTTGATATTTCAAATTTTTTGGTTGCAAGTTATTTTTACCTCGACTTCTCCTTCCATCAAAGGAAGAGGTTATTTTATGATGTTAATATGTACCTCTCAGAAGATCCTATTCTATTCTGATCCTATGGAGATGGTGTGATCCGTCATTGGATTCTCGAAATTGAAGTTCATGGAGTCCTAATATTGTTTCACACCCCACTAGTTGGGGGAAATCATGGCCCTGGCTGTACTTTTCAATGATCATGTAATATGGTTTTTTTCTATCCCACCATGCATAAATATGTCTCAGACATTGTTTCCTATTGTGATCAGTGCCCGATAGATAGTAATGTGGGGCGTATATTTGAGATTCCCCAACACCCCATCCTGGAGATCAAAATTTTCGATGTCCGAGGCATAGATTTCATGGTTTTTGTTCCCCCATCTTTTTATAAGACTTACATCTTAGTTTGGGTAAACTACATCTCTATGTGGGTGGATTCTACTACTACAACTCACAAAACTACCAAGGTAGTCATGAGATTTTTAAAGAAACACATTTTTAGCAGTTTCACAGTTCCCTGAGTACTGATCACCGAAAAAGGAACCCACTTCGACGACACACTAATGAGAGGAATACTATTGAAATGTGGATTAAAGAATCATATTGGGACTCCATATCATCCCCAGTCCATTGGACAAGTGGATTCTATTCAATCCTGAGCTCAAGCAGATCATGGAGAAAATAGTAAACAATTAAAGAAAAGGATGATCCAAGAAATTACACGATGCTTAGTGGGAATATCATAATGATTTCAAAACACTACTCAGAATGTCCCCATTTCACCACATCTCTATCAATCCATTCTATCTTCTTATAGAATTGATGCATAAAGCCTACTTGGCCGTCAAGGCCCGGAATTGTAATTTTAAGGAAGATGAAGAAAAGAAAATTTTCAAACTATCAGAACATGATGAAATAATAATAGAGGCGTATGAAAGCACCAAGATTTACAAGGAGAAGATGATTGAAATTCACGACCGGATGATTTGATGAAAATATTTCCAACCCAGTGATCAGGTGCCCCTATTTAACTCTTGTCTTCGATTATTCACAGAGAAGATGAAGTCATGAAGATCTAGACCATTCCATGTTATACACGTATTCTATCTGGGAGTGGTGGAAATTTTTGGAGAGGATGGTCAACCATTCAAAGTGAAAATATAGTATTTGAATGATTTCAATCACATGGATGACACGGTGGGAATGTTGTCCACTATATAGCTCAGGTATGAATAGGTAAGTAGGTCGATCCAATGACCTAAAATATAAGTGCTCTTCGGAAGGTAAACCATTGTATAAATGCCGTGTACCACCTATATACATGGTGTGTACTTATTCATTTTCATTTATCTTTAATCTATTATTAATATATATTCTAACAAAGTAATAAATAGGGATGATGTCGATGATGATGGTAAGGTCACTAGAGTTTATTTGAGCTATCAACGGTTCGAATCTCTCATGACCTAGCTTCGGCATGAGGTTTCTCTTTTTTATCCACCTATTTTCTTACACAGCATGTATTGTAGTTTTCACACACATATTTTACTATAAGAAATCCCATGGTGGAGATGGATCGATTGGCTAGGATCATAACCTAGCTTCAAAAGACCCAAGTTCGAGTCATGAAAACTTCCCCATTTCCATTATTTGTCTTTTTTATAAAACCACAAACCGTGTTTTTCAATATACGTCGTGTGTCACAGAAAGTAATTCATGGCGATGAAGATGGTAGATCAGCAGAATCCCGACCCTAGATCCAAAACAATTGGGTTAGAACATAGCTAGGCTACCTACTTCATCCCTTTATGCCTTATTAAAAACCACAAACCATGAATTTAATTTCTTATCTTGTAGTATTGGCCTGTCATCATCAACTACATTTAAATATTTAATAGGATCAGTAGTAAAAACTCTGCTCCAGTGGATGAGGGCTTTCATTCGGAACGTCTGATCGCCAATTTGAACCTCACCCCAATCACCGAACAAAAGGTTGTACATTTCTTTTTCATATTTTATATCACACCAAATGTATTCCAAGATACCTTAAATGTATAGCTTTATTTTTAATAATTATGTGTGTGTATATGTTTTAATAATTTAATATTATGTAGTTTAGTAAAATAACTATGTATTTATAAATGTATATATTTATTATGATTAAAAAAAGTGATACACAACGTGATGTCTAGAGATACATGTCATGTATCTCGTCATTCCAAGCCACAGACCACCCGACTTTAGCTCGTGTCGGACAGAGCCCTCCCCTCTCCCCGTTTATTCTCTCATATGACACGAGGCCTCCCCTTTCCCAAATCCACAAATTTAGGGCTTTTTACCTTTTCATTTCTACTACATTGTGATCCTCGGTCTAGGTACACCCATCTAACCACTTTATTTCAATTTTTCATAAGCGCTTAGGGTCATTTGTGGATCAGCTGACCATTCGGCTTCCACGATGCAGAAGCACGATATGAATAACACATGATATGTACTTTTATACATGGCTTCACCCTAAATGTTTGATGATTTGAAAATACACTATGTGTGTTCGGTACACACCGTGTAGTAGCCCATATCATTCCCAGGTACCTTTTTAATATGGACTCAAACTCCATTTTCATGTACACGACATGTCTGTTATGTACACATCGTGTACACCGTATATTTAAGCCAGCCCATGCCAAGAACTTCAGATGACCATTTTCCCTTTGTTATTGAACATGACGTGTTGTCCTCTAACAAGGCGTGTCCTGTATTGTTAGAATTGCTTAAACAGTGGTCATGTGTTTTCCAACATATGACCAGGACCACATTGCACGAACATGGTGTGTACGTTCGGTACATGCCATGTATTCTTCCCGGATAAATTTATTGTTCAATCGGTGTGCCTATCCAAAGAACACAAGATGCTCACCCACTTTCACTACACGTCATGTAATTTGGATAAAAACACTATGCACTTATTTTTCAGTTTTCTCACATTTTAATTAATTTTCTTTTAATTTTCTTTTTCTTTTTTGTGTTTTATTTCTTTTTCAGGGTTTAGCAGACAGAGACCATTCACTAGGGAAGCAAACTGCCTCTTCCATTGAGGTCATGAGGCCCATTTTTTGTCAGATCCAACTCCAGCCTGTGACGTCACCAGATCTGGACTCTCAGGTGTATCAGCCTCCTCTTCTGGCCATCCTTCCACCACCCACTTTTTCTGCAGAGGCTGGTCCTAGTACCACCGTCCCTCCACCATCCAGCACTAAGCCACCAAGAACCACCATTACTTCCCCACCAAGCTGCCACTCAACCTGATCTCTCCTCATTCAACAATGCTCCATCGTCAACTACCCCATCCAGTGAGCCTCTGTCTACTGCAGCCAGTCCACCCCAAGAGCCAACACCCATTGCAGCACCTCCACCTGGGCCACGACCTTCTAGTGTTGCGTACCCTTTCATGGTGTTCCCCATCACTGATTTTTCACATGATAGGGTTCGATGTTTCTCTCGCTGCTCGATCCCATTGAGCACCAGCATTCTTAACACTAGCATCCATCAACAGCAGGGTATCTGGGGTGAGTTAGAGGATCTTCTCAGGCACACTCTGTTACTCACGATGTTACATGTTATCACTCTTATTTTAAGAGATTTTATTTTTCATTTTTTATTCTTCCTTTGATTTTGATGGAGCTGAGTACCGGGAGACGCCCAGTGATGCGGTACCAGTGGTCCAGTTTCGGCTTGATGGCCAACCATTTTCCCTTACTAGGACTGAGTTTGGCCGAGGGTGCCATTTATATACTCCTCTCATCACCCCACTCCATGTCTCCACCTTGACCCACCTGAGTGCTATGACCTTGTTGCTATGTGGCAGGATATTTCTAGGCCTGACAACCACTATACCCCTACTTCCAAGAAGAATACTCTCATCACTGACCCTAAAATTTGATTCAGCCACCAGTGCTTTAGCTCCATCCTTTCCCCCCTCCACGAGGATATGGGGATCGTGGATAGGTGTGACATGGATATCCTCACCTGTTTCATATGAGAAGACTATCTGGACATCCCTTACGTTTCCGACTCCTATTTCCATTCAATGTTTACTAGCCATCAGGGCAACCTGAATGGTGGGTTTTATGCCACCCTCCTTACCCACCACCTCGGGATTTTTGAGCCTCCTCTACCCCATGAACTGTTAGGTTCTCCCTAGTGGATGTACTATCTCATGATAATTTTCATGGGCTTGGTCCAAAAGTAGGGGTGCTTATGTCCTTGCCTAGGCACCACCCTGACCACCTGCGGACCCTCCTTCCCCTGGTGAGGGGGCTGCTCCTCCTTCCCCACCCTTCTGGCTTCCCCACCCCACCCCCATTCTTCTAATATTCCTTTTGGCCTACCTTCTTCTATTCCACCTACTACCTCCTCACCCTCGGTCAATATCTCATTTTCCCTATGCCTAGCAACGATGGAGTGGTACTTGGTTCATCTTGATCGACTTTATGATCGACTAGAGAAGATGTTGGGGGTTCTAATTTTGCATCATGGTATACCAATACCCCCACCCTACCCTTACATCAGTTCCTGGCCCTTATTCTACAGCTCCACCGCCATTTACTACACTGGCCAGAAATTCAGTTCTCTTATCCACTACAAGCCCAACTTCTGCCACCACTGCTGCTAGTCCTTATAGTGATTCCCTGCTTCTTATTCCAAGTTTTGCTTTCGTAGATCCTACTTCTACAGCTTCTCTTCCTTGTGCAGATTCTGATCATTTAGTTTCCATGGCTCATAATCCTTCTCTACCAGCTATTTCTATACCGGATGATGACTCTTCTGAGGTGACCCCCTAAATGGTTTTTAGACACATGTTTTTTATTATAAATATATTTGTGATATCTTATTCCTATGTATGTTATTATTGCTTTCAGTTTTCTCTCTCCACTCCCATGAAACATACTTCGGCACGCTATAAACTAACCTTCTCAATCACTACTCATTTTTGTTCACTTAGAAATGAGGGAAGTATTGTTTTTCCACATTTTTCCAATGTTTTATTTTCTTCCATGGTTTACATACTTTCTTACTTCTCCTCATTCTGGTCCACTTTTGTGTCCCCAAATTTCCTTATTCATCTCTGTGGAAATTGGTGGACCACATGCAATATTAAGTATGGGGGGGGGGGTTTCTGGACCACTTTAGTCTTTTCTCTTATCATCATTCTAGGAGACATCATTATTGGAAGATATATTTGAAAAGGTGATGACATTTTGGTTAATCATATTTCTAAATAATAAATCTAAAAGTGGGAAATTTTTAAAAGGTGCATGATTATTTTTGTTCTCAATTGTTTTAAATTGAATGTTGATATAGTTTAAATGACTACATGGAATCCGTGGAAAATTACATCGATTAGACTAATCGATTATATGCAAGTCCCGACCTGATTGAATCATTATTTGTTTTTTCCCAGTCCAAAGTGGTATTCTAAAGCCTTTTTCATATTCTTTATAATACCCTTTTTCTTGAGAGATCTTAGGATATACATATCTACCAGAATTTTCATGTTTCCTTTTCGAAACATGTAGAATTTTTTAAGTACATGAAAATTATTAGGGAATTAGATTTTTAAACCCATTTATCTTGAGACCTACCCTATATATTATATCTGTAAAGCCCCTAGATATCATGAATAGCCTTTATATGAATCCATATTACAAGACTATTTACCTTCCTACACTAATTGTTTTTCTAATTTTGCATGATTATTCACTACATCTTAAAATAAGGGATTGTCATCACATAGAATACTTTTGTAAATTGTCGTGAAATTATGTATGGGGGAGTGCCACTTGATCATTTAGGGCACAAAGGGTTCCAAACCTCTATTTGTGGAAATTCTAAAAGGGTCCCATTTTTTATATTAAAAAGTAAACATAATGGTACAGACAAAGGGACCTTATACTCACTTGTAGGTTTGGGAACCCTACCTACATAAATAAATAATATTGTGGTAATGAGATCATTTGATAAAGCTTAATGAGGATGATTTTTTTCATTGATATTTAATTCTAATATAATGCAATGTTATTTAAGAATTTAGCCTCCTTTTTCAAGCCTTAGACTCATTTTTCACATCTTTACCTACCATCCTTTAGCCACAGAATCATCTGATCCTTATTGAAAAGTCCCCATGATTTTTGTAAATCAATTTTCTAAAGTAGAGATTTAGATTTCATACAATCCTATGGAAAGAGTGTAAATATATTTGATTAAGAATACCTTTAATTTAAAATATCTTGAGTGTTGAGTATATTATTTGTGAGGTAGATCATCAGGTGTCTTGCTTATTTATGAATGTTTTGTAACATGTGTTTAAAGGAGCATGAATTTAGTTAATTGAATTGTATATGTGGCATGACTAGAATATCTCCAAAATTGATATTATTTTTTACCTTTTTAGAATTATCTACGATGACTTATTATTTACATTTGTGATTAAATAAATTCCTTTCTTTTAAAATATAGACTATCTGAATGAGATGTTGATATTTTCTCGAGGGCATGCAAATGAATAAGTATGGGGGAGTTTGATTCACCTGATTTGTGTATACATTTTCACAAACTTTATTTAAAAAAAGATCATGTTTTCAGAAATTACTTTCTGCTTAATAGAAAAATACTTTGATTTTGGTGATCTTGTTTATTTCAAGAGATTTATGGCCAAATACAGAAAACTGTGGAGAAATGAGAAAAATTTTAAAACTACATGGCATGTACATATACACACACCGTGCACATTAAGACTCAGAAATAGATTGACTAGGACAAGTACATACCCATGTAAACAGAACCTGGTACACGTTGTGTTCACCCTATACACGCCGTGTATACCCTTCTAGAAGTAGTTGGTGGATGAGAAGAAGTCCACACACCCATGTGGTCGGATGATGGGGACACACCATGTTCAACCTATACACGCCATGTATATCTTTCTAGAAGAAGTTGGTGGCCGAAAAATGATACTACATGCTGTGTATGGGGGTGATACACCCCATATATATGTACCTTCTAGGCAGTGCCTTGTTACAAGTCAAATAAGACATTTTAGGCTACCTACCAACCTAGAAAAAAAAGGAAAAATAACATTGACAAAAATACATGTCATATACATTTTCCACACATCGCATAGTTCTATTATCTATAAATAGAGTCATTGGCCTCTGGTTAAAAAAATTAAATGGGGTGGAGAGAAAGGTTTAAAGGGCCAAAGGAAAGAAGCTCTGCTGCCATTCTACCACCATCCTTCTACTTCACCATTCTACTGTTCTACCAAAGTGTCACTCCCTTCATTGAAGTTTCAAGAAATGATCAAATCATGTATCGAGGGTTTTTTTGATTATCTTTACCTCCATGTGTATACAAATACCCAGTGTGTTGATGTTGTAGGATATGTAATAATTGTAATTTAGATTAGTTGTTATGAATGTGTCTGTTATAACAACATATTATTATTATTCATAAATCACGTCATATTATCAGTAAAAATTCTAAACCAGACCAATGACATTATTTCAGTGATTTCAAAGAAAAATAAAAATTAATAATTTCCTGATCATTAGAAATATTCATTGACTCAAAAATAGACTAATACATATAAATAACTATGAAAAACTAACTACCAGACATAGGATTTTGTTTCTTTAGATTTAAATATAATGTTTGCAGGACCCAGAAAACATTTTTACAAATTGAAATCCTGAGCGTTCAGTAATTATGAACCACACAACTTCATAAGAAATTTGATTTAATAATAAACTTCTCATAAATCCATAACCCCTATGCATTTCTCTCCTAATTTTCATCAAAAACAATTTTCCCGTATTTACCTTTATTCATTATGAAATTTATTAAAGAAACATAAAAAAAATTATTAATTTCATCCATACTCCAAAAATTGACTTTAAATACAGAAAACTTCATTAAAAAAAATATACAAACTATTTTAAGACAGGCAAAAATGATTTGTTTTTCCCTGTGGATTGACCATTTAATGGTCTATACTCGTTAGGGTAAACAGAATTTGAGACACCGATAATATACCTTCGGTAAAATGACTCACCACTATATAATTAATATTATATATAATTTATAATCCATAATAACAAGCACCATCGATGATGGTGAGGGAAAACAAATAAAATAACTATGTGGAGTCATTTTTCCATAAATACACTGAATTGGTACTTTCATTTCTCAATTTTTGAAAAAAAGGTGAAATTGGTTGTCCCATAATCATAATAACAATTTAATTTATATATGATGCTGATTTAATTATTATATAGTTGATACCATATATTTATTAGAGGTGTAATAATGAATAAAATTAAAAGTACAATTTTAAGAGCTATACCTCTTTATTTATATATAACATTTGAATATCAACTGATCATTAATAGGATGTTATTTTGAACAAATTAGGAGAGATGGGAAAGTGAGATATATTTTCTAAAAGTGATTTGGTCATGGATTATTTTATTTATAAGGATCATTGAGTGTGAGGATGAGATGATATACTGTATCCTTTTATAATGTAGTGGGAGGACATAGATAAAAAATTTCAATGGATTAAAATATAATAATATAATAATCATTTTATGTAGAACCATAATTCCAAATTTTAGAATATAGTAAGGTTGAATAGGAAATAAAATCAAAAAATATTATTATATAAAGTGTTTTATTTAATATTAAACCTTATCTCTTAGTTTAACCCCCAGGTAAACCCGTTTTAACCCAAACAATGGTATCAAAATATAATTTTTTTAATATTTAATTTAAAAATAATAATTTGAAATTATTTAATAATATTATTTATGATAATTAATAATAATTAATATATTTTAAAATATTTAATTTTATTATACAGATATAATTCATTTTAAAATTCATTCACAAAATGCAAAATAATTTTTTTTGGAAAATACATTTTTAGCAAAAAACATTTGTTTACCCTCGTTAATATCATATAAAAACTATAATATTTGTCATTAAATATTTCATAAAAAATATTATTTTTTATTTAATTCAACTAAAAAATCCTTCGATATTTATTCAACTTATAATTGTAAAAATAAATTGGTCCCATAATAAGTTTTCCTTTAGAAAAACATATCATTTTAAAATCAAATGATTTTATTTTAATTTTAAAACAATTAAAAAATAATTAATTCATTTATATATTTGAAAATATTAGTTTTCAAAAACATAGTTACTCTAATTCATACCAAAAAATCCAATGTCTTGGAAATAATAATCAAAGTAAAATAATATATAAATAGTAAATCACGGTTCAGTTAGAATCATTGTTCTTTATAAATACAACTATCAAAAATTTAAATTTATTAAATATAGATATATTAGAAAATATTAGGGTGATAAATTCTACCCCACATATGCATCTTTTGGCCTCAAAATTTAATCACCCTAATATATACAACTATGTATACCATTTGACCATATATTCATAGAGTACCCACATAGATTCCTTAAATATATTATTTCACCAATAACATTTATCTCGGGGAATGGTCTTGTTTCGTGATAAATTATTTATTAAACACATAATATCCAATGGTTATTATTAACAAGAGATACCATGGTCTATTTTTATTAGTTTTTATATTTTTACATGTTTTGGACTGGGAATTTACTTCCCCTAGAGTGATACATGCAACATATTGTGAACTTCAGAGAGATTCAGTAGATGTGATAAGTGAAATGAAACATTATCTGTAACTCCCCAGGTAAATAAAGAATATGAAATTTTAATATTTATCTATATTTGTGAATAAAATATTAATATGACATTAAAGGGGATGCTATGCTCGATGGCGTATCCAACATGCAACAACGAGTTTCTTGGGAATCTTACGTTGCACTCTAATAATAAAATAATATTATTTTAAATGGTAGTTAAAATGTAGCCATTGTATTGGAAGGAATGGATAGAAATAACTAAAATATGATTATATATGTTTTTAAATGTTTTTACATTTATCCAATAAAAGACAAAGGCTTAAAATACGGAAAGAATTCAAATTTAGGCGTATATGCCCTAGTTTTCACTAAAGGTTCACTTATCGCATTTTAATGGTGAACCGTCATTAAATATAGTTTTTTTTTCACTGTTATACATTCTATTGGACCAAATAAAACTCTTCTTATGAATCGGGACATCAAAATTTACTTTGTGTAAATTTTTTGTATCTTTCCGATAAAGTTCATTTTATTAGTGAATAGTGTAAAATGTTGTATTTTAATTCAAAATCTCTTTTTAATCTAATTTTTTATATTATTAGATTAACTATTGAATTGGTTTTAAAGTGAAATTAGAATATATTTTTACCATTAAATCCAATAGTGGTCTTTGGATTTAATTTCACTTTCAAATCAGACTTAAACTAGTGTCAATCTTTTGATACTTATTGTTTCATAAAAACACGCTATTTGCTCTGACAGCGGGAATTAATTATTAAATTAATTAATGATACTTATATATTTTGAATTTTCAAAAATAGACTTCATTTTTGAATTCGGAATATCAAATATAGCTTAGGGTGAATTTTTGGTATTTTTCTGAAAAACATCAATTTTTGATGAATTGTTAAACCACTAAGTGGTACTTATAAAAACTGATTTTTCCGTTTAAATGAAATTTTTCCATATTTTTGTTTTGAATTTCAAAAATCCAACATAAATGTTTGTCATCAAGAAGTAAGATGTGGTTCAATGGGATAAAAATAATTTTTTAGTGAATAGTAACTTATAAAGTTTTTAATCACGATTAGAGGTAATTAGTGTAGTTTATGGTACGAATAATGTTTTAATAAAATTAAATGACCTAGAAACATGTCCTACCATAATTTTATGTGTCATGGACGACCAAGACAATCCATGTGTCAACTTGGGGACCCCATGGAGCCACTTTGGTTGGAAATTGACATAAATATCTTTTTATTTAATGTTAAATTAAAAATGACACAAACATGAAATGTTTTACTAAAACAATTTTTACATGGAGTTATACAAGTCATATTTTTGAATATAAATAATAATTGGAATGATAAAAAGATTTCCTACATAATAGTATTTTTTTTATAATTTTTAGACATTATATAAATTAAATTATTTTTGACATCATGATGATGCAACGATGACCTCATTATTTAACGATTTAAATAAAATGGAATGATAATGTAATATCTAAGACCTAAACATGTCCAAAACCTATTGAATGAGTGTATTTAGAACCCTTATCACCTTATCCTCGAAATAAATCAATTTTGGACCTTTAAAATCCGAAACACTTTTGAAAATAATGTAACATTTTGTAACTTTACAAGAGTGCCCCTCCTCTCCTCTTATAAAAGGCCCCAACCTCTACCTCCTTACCCACACTCCAAAAGCCTTTGGCTCGGACAACCTCTACCCATTTTGTCTCTCCACTTCCCTCTATTTATCTTGGAATCCTCACTTTGGGCAGAAGTCCTCCCAAGGACACCTTTGAGCTCAAACCAAAGGGTGTTACCCGATTTTAAGGTAATGTGTTCACTTGTGTCCTTTTGTTTTATTTTTCTTCTCCAACCCCCTAAACTCTTTTTATTCATTTATTTTGTAACAAATCCAGTATCTTCAATATACTAGGATGTTGTTATAATATGTATTCGAGCTAAAATTACACACACCAACATCTAATGGTTAAAGAACAAACTGTTTCCGTGGATGGAGAATTTCTGCCTCCCGAAACGATGATTGTTCAACATTCTTCGAACACTTTCATAGGTGGCCATTAAGATGACACTATATTTATATATGATATCTAATAAGTTTATTTTTTACTTAAGCTTCTGTATTTTTCATTTATGGCGTACCTTTATGGTTTCCATTATGGGTAAACGCGATATCTTCATTTAAGGAAGTGCGGACTACCGCCCCCTCAAAGTTATTTGATTCGTTAATACCATATGTGATACGTATAAAGGATATATTTAATGATATTATATATGATACCATACTGGAATTAAAAATACTATTATGTATCATTATGTTTTAATTCCATTAAATATGAAATAGAAATGGTAGTAGCGTTCATGCGTACGTACGGCTTACCGTCTCCATGAACGGTACATTTCATTTTTTATCTCAAAATGTTATGTAATATTATAAGTACATATATATAATGGATATATATGTAATATATTAAATCTATATTATGGATATAATTCTGTAATTATAACATATATATATCTCTCTCATTTTGTTTTAATTCCATTAATATGACAAAAAATGAACGTAGCGTTCATGCTTACGTACGGCCTACCATCTCCATGAACGATGCTTTTCATTTTTTATCTACAAATGATATGGAATAGTATAAAATAAATATTTACTGTATATATATGATATTTTAATCATTAATACTATTCTGGAAATTATTTACATATAACTACACGGGCAATCTTTTTTCAAACAAGTTCATTTTTGACTCATGTACCAAACATCGGCAAAAACGTCTGATATGAACTACCATTATTAAAAAATTATTATAACATTATAATATGTGATATGAACTGAATAATAATCTCCATAGGAGGTAATTATGCAATTATTAATTTACCAAAGTTTATTATTCAACAATATAAAGAAACAAACAAGACAAGTTGGACTTGAGGTAAGGGATCCTACTCCTCTCTTTCTTTTTAAGTACACTATTTTATGTCATTCCTTCTAAGATAATATTTCTTGTTATTGGGATGTTCATTTATATTAATATTACTGTAATTTTTATTTTCATATCATGAGAGACCCTATTCTCTCTCATCAATCTATTTTGGAAGTTTTTAGTGGCGCCGTTAGGCTGCCGAATTTTCGTAAGAGATCTAACCTCTCTCTTTCTCTTTAAGTACTCTCCTTTATGTCACTTCTTTTAAGCTCCTATTTTTTATGATGGGGGATTTTATTTTATGTTACTCTTTCTGTACATTTTATTGTAATGTGATGAGATACCCTATTTGATCTCATCAATCCATTTTTTGAAGTTTTAAGTGGCGTCGTTAGGCTGCCAAGTTTTCGTAAGGGATTTTTCATCTCACTTTAGTTCCCGTGAGATTTATGCTACATTTGCCACAATTTTCTTTTAGTGGTGTATTTACTGACCATTATTTTAATCATTGTGTAATTTTCTTTCATTTATGAGTATTTACATCAATGTTGTATTTTCTCTCTTTCACGGGGTGTATGTTTCGAAAGATACTCATGCCGGTAAGGGAACCTTTCACCCTCCTCTTTCTAAAAGACTTATTTTGTTATGTCTTTTAATTCACATACTATTATGTTGGGATATGTTATTTTATATCCTTATTGATTTAAATTTTATTTCCAAGTGATGAGATTCCCTTTTTATCTCTCATCAACTCTTTTTCTGAATTTTGAAGTGATGCTGTTAGGCTGTCGAATTTTACCAAGGGAACTTTTTAACCCAATTTTGATTTCTTTGGGTTCAACATGTAGTTATTGAATATGTCATCTTTTGAATATGTGTGGATGACCTTTTATTGTTTTACACATAATATCCACTTATATTGTGTGTATTTATATTTGTCACACAAAATTTTGAGATTGAATTATCCTTAATTTAAGGATACCTTCTTTATAAGGGAATTCATCACATTTGACATTTCTATTAATAATTCATTGTTGTTATGCACCAATTCACTCTTATATGGTGTATATACTGTCCTTTGGAATATTATATCATGAATCCATTTATTCTCATGATATTATAAAGTTCTGACAAAATTTTATTCCTCAATTATTGTATTAAAGTGTCTCTAATTTTGGTAGAACCACTTTTACCAAAACATCGCTTAAAATGTTTTAATTATTTTTTCTTATTATTATCCATGTTTTAAAAATGGATTTATGGATTTATTTATATTGATATTAATGGTTTAAAATTTTAAAATCTTCAAGGTGGTATGTGACACTTTGATTCAAAAATATCTTAATTAAATGTTTTAAATGGTTTTAGAAATGGTTTCTTTTTGAATGGATTCATTATTTCAATATACTAAATTGTTATATTGTGATTGAATTGTGGAAATGTTATGTTTCCTTTATGCATGTTTTATGTGATAAGATTATGTTATGGTTCTTGGGCATTGTTATAAATACGGGTGGTTTTGTGATAAACTAAGGGAGATGAGCCCGATATAGCTCTCCAATGCATTGGGTAACACGAAGGAGTGAAACGTTAAGGTTTCTCCAAAGCGATTTAGGGAATATACTGTGGTGGGTATTCCAAACGCAACCAAGAGGGTTACTTACAACTTAGGAATGTTCTGAATACCTCAAGTTACCTGTTATGTCTTATGATTTCAATGATTTATTCATGATTTGATGAGGTATGTTAAAGTGCCTATGTTTTATGGGTAATGTATGATTTCATTCTTATGTATATATGAACTCATGTTTCCTTTCAATATTTTTATAAACCTTACTGAGCTTTTTATTCTCATCACAATTTTTTGAAATGTTTTTCACATGTCAAGGGAAAAGTACATGATGTGATGATAGTGTCAAGGATGTGTCAAGAAATAATCCATGTTTTATTTTAAATATGTTTCCGTTGATGGGAATAATGAATACTGTCTTTTATTTAACCACTTTGTTTAAATGTGAAATGTAATGCAAGTTTCATGATCTAATTCTCTAAAACTCTAAAACTGAAAAGATCCTCAATGTTTAATCTTGTAATAACTCAAGATTAAGTAAGGTTTAAGTCTGGGGCCTTATAGTTGGTATCAGAGGTAGGTTTAGATAAATTTAGAGGTTAGGGTATTCTTTAAGCATAAGTGGCATTACCATAATGGTTAGGATTTCATAAAGAGTCCTGGTTTTAGATAAAGTGAATGAGTAAGTGTATCAGAGTGTTTAACTTCCTCATTAGTACATGATGGTTTTGTTGATATACTCACACTGAAATTTATGTTTTTAGTGAATGGATGGATCTAGAAGGAACCAAAGAGACAATATGTTTGAAGGAAACTGTGGTGGTTCTATGATTAAGATACTAGATAAAATGGGGAATTCAATGAGGAAACGCGTGGTTGTTCTAAACCAACTATCAAGGAGTCACGATCAACCACTTGAATCTTGGTATGATCTTTAATGCATCATGTACGAGATGACCAATCGATGTGGAAGTTCAGCTAATAATTATAGTGGTAACCATTAGAGTTTATATGATCCTTACTTTTGAGGTAATTATGGGTTACTATATGTTATAATGGAAGTGAAAGGCATGAGATAAAATTGAGGTTAAATTATATTATGGTTATTTTTTATGATTTCATCTCTTTTTGGGGAATGATTTGAGAATTATATAGTTTTGGAAAAAGGACAACACGCAGACCGTGTGACTACCCGTCACGTCGGACAAAGATGCGAGAATCGAACCCACCACCAAAGTGAGACTGGTATTTATCGCCTTCCACTGGACTACGTGAAGTCCCTGGTTAGTTTTACAGATACTTTTTAGTTATATGATTTTATGAATTAAGAGTAAGTTGATTTTGGGTTATTTATGAAAATGATTAACCTATCAAAAAGGATATGTGATTAGGTTTATTACTTTTCAATACGAGACTTTAGGAGCAACTGATGTTGTTTGGAGATAAATGTTACGATTTAACTTGGAAGACTATGTGAATAAATCTTTCAAATATTTGGGTTTCAATCTTAGATTGGGTTACTTTGATGAATTTTATGGAAAAATTGTTTATCGGATGGTCCTCATTGAACGTTGGATTTTTTTGGACAAATTTTAGAGATTAAGCATAGATTTTCTTTTTAAAGGGTTATCCTTTTCTGTATTATCTGACCTTGTACTAACCTTTTTGGTTTTGGTTTTGGTTAAGGTCTAAAGATATGGGAAGTATATAGTTCTCTTTGGTGGATTAGGTGATTCTCTAGAAGTTGATTATAGTACTCTTAATGTGAACAAGTCTCCCTAAATACTTGTCTTTTGAAAAAAATACGAGTTTGATTAAAGAATCTAGTAAAATATGAAAGTCAACATGATAAGTGATTATGTCTCCTTATGAATAAATTCCTCAATAAAAAGTAACTTAAAACAAAAATGTTGTCTATTAACTTTTCCTACTGGGGAATCGAATACCGTTTAACCCATCACAAGTTTGTGATTTTCTTATGGTTAACTTTTCCAAGACATGTTTACTATCAATCTCCCTCAAGAACAAGACCCTTTGCTTTTTCTTCCATGTCCATGTTTTTCTACATGGAATCCTAGTATGGGTTAACTCGGGTGCCCTCTTTACTTATCTTCCTTTGTTTTAAAGTGATTGTTTTACCAACTCCTGTTCTGATGTGGGACTTTCAAGGATGTTTCCAAGCTCAATTTTAAAAATTTCGAGGAAGCAATTCCCAAAAGGGGGAAGGATGTAACACCCCAGGTAAATAAAGAATATGAAAATTACATATTTATCCATATTTGTGAATAAAATATTAATATGATTTTAAAGGGGATGCTATGCTCGATGGCGTACCCAACACGCAACAATGAGTTTCTTGGGGATCTTATGTTGCACTCTAATAATAAAATAATATTATTTTAAATGGTAGTTAACATGTAGCTGTTGTATTGGAGGTAATGGATAGAAATAACAAAAATATGATTATATATGTTTTTAAATGTTTTTACATTTATCCAATAATAGATAAAGGCTTAAAATATGGAAAGAATTCAATTTTAGGCGTATATGCCCTAGTTTTCACTAAATGTTCACTTATCGCCTTTTGATGGCGTACCGTCATTAAATATAGTTTTTTTTCACTCTTATAAATTCTATTGGACCAAATAAAACTCTTCTTAAGAATCAGGACATCAAAATTTACTTTGTGTAAATTTTTGGTATCTTTCCGATAAACATCATTTTTTAATGAATAGTGTAAAATGTTGTATTTTAATTCAAAACCTCTTTTTAATCTAATTTATTTATATGATTAGATTATCTTTTTAATTGGTTTTAAAGTGAAATTAGAATATATTTTTACCATTAAATCCTATAGTGGTCATTGGAATTAATTTCACTTTGAAATCAGTCTTAAACTAGTGTCAATCTTTTGACACTTATTGTTTAATAAAAACACACTATTTGCTCTGACAGCGGGAATTAATTATTAAATTAATTAATGTTACTTATATGTTTGTAATTTTTTAAAATAGACTTCATTTTTGAATTCGGAATATCAAATATATCTTAGGGTGAATTTTTGGGATTTTTCTGAAAAACTTCAATTTTTGATGAATAGTGAAACCACTAAGTGGTACTTATAAAAACTGATTTTTCCGTTTAAATGAAAATTTTATAACATTGTGTTTTTAATTTCAAAAATCCGACATACTTGGTTGTCATTAAGAAGTAAAATGTGGTACAATGGGATAAAAATAATTTTTTGTTGAATAGTAACTTATTAAGTTTTTAATCGCGATTATAGGTAATTAGTGTAGTTTATGGTATGAATAATGTTTTAATAAAATGAAATGACCTAGACACATGTCCTACCCTCATTTGATGTGTCATGGAAGACCAAGACAATCCATGGGTCAACATGGGGACCCCATGGAGCCACTTTGGTAGGAAAATGACATAAATATCTTTTTATTTAATGTTAAAGTAAAAATGACACAAACATGAGATGTTTTACTAAAACAATTTTTACATGGGGTTATACAAGTCATATTTTTTCTATAAATAATAATTGGAAATATAAACAGATTTCCTACATCATAGTAGTTTTTCTATAATTTTTAGACATTAAATAAATTAAATTATTTATGACACCATGATGATGCAGCGATGACCTCATTATTTAATGATTTAAATAAAATGGAAAGATAATGTAATATCTAAGACCTAAACATGTCAAAACCCTATTGGATGAGTTTATTTCAAACCCTTGTCACCTTAGCCTCGAAATAAATAAATGTGGGACCTTTAAAATCAGAAAATCCTTTGAAAATAAAGTTACATTTTGTAACATTACAAGAGTGCCCCTCATCTCTTCTTATAAAAGGCCCCCACCTCTACCTCCTTACCCACACTACCAAAGCCATTGTATCGGCCAACCCCTGCCCATTTTGTCTCTACACTTACCCTTATTACTACTTGAAGCCTCACTTTTTGATGAAGTCTTCCCAAGGAAGCCATTGAGCTCAAACCAAAGGGAGTTACCCGATATTAAGGTAATGTTTTCACTTGTGTCCTTTTGTTTTATTTTGCTTCTCCAACCCCCTAAACTCTTTTTATTAATTTATTTTGAAAAAAATCCAGTATCTTAAATGTAATAGGATGTTGTTATAAGATTTATTCGAGATACACTTACACACACCTACATCTAATGGTAAAAGAACATACTGTTTCCGTGGATGGCGAATTTCTGCCTCCCGAAACGATGATTGTTAAACATTCTTCTAACACCTTCAAAGGTGTCCATTAAGATGACACTATATTTATATATGATATAAAATATGTTTATGTTTTACTTAATATTCTGTATTTCTCATTTATGGTGTACCTTTATGGTTTCCATTATGGGTACACGCGATATCTTCATTTAAGGAAGTGCGGACTACCGCCCCCTCAAAGTGATTTGATTCGTTAATACCATATGTGGTACGTATAAAGGATATATTTAATGATATTATATATGATAAAATACTGGAATTAAAATAATATTATGTATCATTATGTTTTAATTCCATTAAATATGAAATAGAAATGGAAGTAGCGTTCATGCGTATTTACGGCTTACCATCTCCATGAACGGTAAATTTTATTTCTTATCTCAAAATGTTATATAATATTATAAGTACATATATATAATGGATATATATGTAATATATTACATCTAAATTATTGATATAATTATGGAATTATAACATATATATATCTCTTTCATTTTGTTTTAATTCCATTAATATGACAAAAAATGAAAGTAGCATTCATGCGTACGTACGACCTACCGTCTCCATGAACGATGCTTTTCATTTTTTATCTCCAAATGATATGGAATAGTATAAAATAAATATTTACTGGATATTTATGATATTTTAATCATTAATACTATTCTGGAAATTATTTACATATAACTACATGGGCAATCGTTTTTCAAACAGGATTATTTTTGACTCATGTACCAAAATCGGCAAAAACGTCTAATATGAACTAACATTATTAAACAATTATGATAAAATTATAATATGTGATATGAACTGAATAATAATCTATAAAGGAGTTAATTAGGTAATTATTAATTGACCAATGTTTATTATTCAACAATATGAAGAAACGAACAAGACAAGTTGGACTTAAGGTAAGGGATCCTACTCCTCTCTTTCTTTTTAAGTACACTCTCTTATGTCATTACTTCTAAGCTCATCATTCTTGTTATTGGGATGTTATTTTATATTAATATTACTGTAATTTTTATTTTCATATTATGATAGACCCAATTCTCTCTCATCAATCTATTTTGGAAGTTTTTAGTGGCGCCGTTAGGCTGCCTAATTTTCGTAAGAGATCTAACCTCTCTTTTTCTCTTTAAGTACTCTCCTTTATGTCACTTGATTTAAGCCCCTATTTGTTATGATGGGAGATGTTCATTTATATTCCTATTTCTTTAAATTTTATTGTAATGTGATGAGATACCCTATTTGATCTCATCAATCCATTTTTTGAGGTTTTAAGTGGCGCTGTTAGGCTGCCGAGTTCTCGTAAGGGATTTTTCATCTCACTTTTGTTCCCTTGAGATTTATGCTACATTTGCCACAATTTCATTTGAGTGGTGTATTTACTGACAATTATTTTACTCATTGTGTGATATTATTTCATTTATGAGTATTTACATCAATGTTGTATTTTCTCCCTTTCACGGGGTGTTTGTTTTGAAAGATACCCATGCCGGTAAGGGAACATTTCACCCTCCTCTTTTTAAAAGACTTCTTTTGTTATGTCTTTTAATTAACATACTATTATGTTGAGATATGTTCTTTTATATCCTTATTGATGTAAATTTTATGTCCAAGTGATGAGATGCCCTTTTTATCTCTCATCAACTAATTTTCTGAATTTTGAAGTGATGTTGTTAGGCTGTCGAATTTTACCGAGGGAACTTTTTAACCCAATTTCGATTTCTTTGTGTTCAACATGTAGTTATTGAATATGTCATCTTTTCAATATGTGTGGATGACCTTTTATCTTTTTACACTTAGTATCCACTTATATTGGGTGTATTTATATTTGTCACACATAATTTTGAGATTTAATTATCCTTAATTTAAGGATACCTTCTTTATAAGGGAATTCATCACATTTGACATTTCTATTGAGACTTCATTGTTGTTATGCACCAATTCACTCTTATATGGTGTATATACTGTCCTTTGGAATATTATATCATGAATCCATTTATTCTCATGTTATTATAAAGTTCTGACTAAATGTTATTCCTCAATTATTGTATTCAAGTGTCTCTAATTTTGGTAGAACCCCTTTTACCAAAATATCACTTTAAATGTTTTAATTATTTGTTATTATTAATATCCATGTTTTCAAAATTATTTTAAGGAATAGTATTGAATAATTTATGAAAATATATATTTTACACAAATATATAATGAATTCGTAGGTTACAACTTAATCAAAAATAAATATGAAGATATATTGGATATAATGGAAATATTATTATCCATATTGTCACAAAGAAGTTTTACCCTAATAAATTTAATTAATTAAAATTGGTGAGTGATGTTAATGTAATATATATTCTATATTTTATGTTAAATATTTTTTACATTCCTCCAATAGAATTGGTATACATTAGATAAAATAAACCCAATAATATTCCTAAAAATATATACTTTTAATAATACATTTATACCATCTTTTAATGGAGAATCCATTTTAAATAAAAATTTTCACATGTTTATAGTTTAGATATTTTAAAATAAAAAATATCCTATAATTAGGAACATATGAATTATGTTAGTGTAAATTTCTGGTATTGTTCCGTGAAGTTTCATATTTTATAGAAAAGTTAAAAAATGAATTTTATGTTAAAAGAGACTTTTCATATAATGTAAATATAAGTTTAAGTAAAATTTTAAATTATTTTAAATGTATAATTAGATTATATTTTTATCAATTAATCCACTTCAGGTCATTGAAATCTATTTAACTTTGAAATTTGGTTAATATATATTGAAAACTACTGTATGTTTTTACATTAAAAACCAATATTGTTTGTCACAACTACGATATATAATTTATAATAATTTCTTCCACTTGTGTGACTGGAATTATAAAAAATGTATTCCAAATTTTGAATCATCTTATTTTATAGTTGTTAATAAGTCTAAATTATGTTTTTACCAAAAAAGTAGTGAGTGTAGTAAAAATAAATTAGAGTGATTACTATAAATCTAATCTTAACAAGTGAATAATCCTTGAACATAAAAACGAAATCAACCTAGAAACATATCCAAAACCAATTTTATAGAAATATATATTCCTTAAAGGTTTAATTATTTATTTTAAGGGGTTTTGGATGAATTATTAAAGTAAAAACATGTGTATACTTAACATGTTTTAAAAAATGCAACGTGTGTTGTTACACATAATTATAAAAGGACACCAAATCTACCAATTTCTCACTCCTCTAAAAAACATTGTATTTAACTGTATCATACCAATAGACATCCCAAAACCCTTGTATTCCATGAATTCTCCCTTTTGGTAGAAATACTTTTAGTGAAGCCCTTTTGTGAAAACCAATATGAGTTACCCGATCAAGAGGTAACACCCCCCACAAGATCCGTTCTATTATTTTCATTATACACTACCTATAATCTTATTATTCCATTATTGTATAATAAATATTTTTAATAATATATTATGAAATTTTTATTCTATGATTCCAACTATAGTTACAAACACTCCCATCTATTGGGTAATGATCACACTGTTTACATGTACAATGTACTTCTACCACACAAAATGATGATTGTTCATTTATTCCTTTACCACTTCTCATGGTGTAAATTTTAATGGAATATATATTTAAATATTATATATATGATATTAATAATAACCTTATTCTAATTTATGTTTTTTTTAGAACATATCATTATAATTTCCATCCTGACTAACTATGATAATTTCATTTGAGGGACTGTGGACTACCTCCGCTAAAAAGTGATGTGAATCATTTACATACTACATTGAATTTATTGAGGAAATGTTTAGGGAACCTATATTATATATATAACATAATAATTATACCTTAATGATATTATATACAAATATACATTTAAATACGTTTCACTTACTTTCTTTCTTTTAATACATCATCAAAACAGATGAAACATTCATGAGTACGTACAACCTACCATCTCCATGAATGGTGTATTATATTTCATACATATATATTCTATTGATAATTATAATAAAATTATACAAAATACTATTGTTATTAATGTAATACCCTGACCGCAGTTACCCATATTTAGAACATTATTTTATTACATTGTTATGATTGCAAGGAATCCAGTCCCAAAGGAGTGATCAATTTAGCAGTCTTGGAAGATAGATTAAATATATGAACATTACATTAAAATTTCAAAAATAAAACAGAAAAAAAATCTTTTTAGAACACTATTCATACCCTATCTTAACCCTTCATATCAATCATAATACACTTCTACACATACTAGGAAAAATAAAACATAAGAAAGGGGTTATCTCAGATGCTCAGTAAGGATAAAAATACAGTGAAAACTACCATAAATAAGCATAAACATTTAAAGAAATGTATAAGACTAAAACACAGGCCTCTTAAAAACAAACTTCAGAAAAATATGGAAAAGATAAATCAAATAATGAAATATACTTATTCACATTGATATTCTACTAGTAAAATAATCACATGTAATATCTGTTGCTAATTTCATAATGATGGAATGCATAAGGCAGAAAATCACAACCACATAGTCATTGCCTCATTCCAAGACTACAAATAAAAAGTTTTTCAAGGCCTTTTCCAAGATACTAATTTGTATCAAGAGATCTGCTGATGCATAAAAGAGCTATATCATGCTCTACCTATCACTTAATAATTCTAATGTGTTTCTCGTATGAAAAGGTTAATACATAACATAAACATTTGAATTAAAATTTGAGTAAAAAATGTTAATTCATTTACCATAAATCATGAATGGTATAAAAATAACACATCCACAATCAAACATATCAAAAAACCATATATAAAAAATTGAATATTGTATAATAATAAAACAACTTCAAACAAGTATAAAATCAATCAAATAATTTTGACATAAATGAAAACAAAAATATTTGGGTGAAATATATCATTTCATTTTTAAATCATTTAAAAGACATGTATTTATAATTGAATTAATGTAAATGTAATTTTTTTTATCAAAGTGTCACATACCACATTGAAACATTTGAATGTATTTAACATTTTAAAAGAATCATTTACATATAAAAAAATCCTTAAAATCCTTTTTTAAACATGGACATAAATTAAAAATATGTAGTAAAATAAATCATTAAAACATTTAAAATGATGATATTTCTATATAGTCTCTTCTAAAAAACATTAAAATAGTTATATTTAATTTTTTTATGAAACAAGGACATGGATGATAAAAATGTCCCAGTATATTCATATAAATAAAAAATCACTAATAATAATGAGATTGAAAAATTTACCCATACATTGTAATTTTCCTTAGTCAGGGGTATTTTTGTATCATCCCAGGTAAATAAAGAATAAATAATTTTCATATTTACTAATATTTACGAATTAAATATTAATTTTAATTAAAAGGGGTTTCTACGTTTGATAGCGTACTTGGTACGCAATGATGAGTTTCTTTGAAAACTTACGTTGCACATAAGTAATAAAATAATATTATTTTAATTTTTAGTTAATGAGTAGCCATTGTACTGGCGGGAATGGATATAAATAACTAAAATATGATTATATATGTTTTTAAATGTTTTTACATTTACCCAATAAAAGATAAAGGCTTAAAATACGGAAAGAGTTCAATTTTAGGCATTTATACCCCAATTTTTACGAAAGGTCCACTTATCACCTTTTGACGGAGAACCGTCATTAAATATAGTTTTTATCGATCTTATAAATTCTATTGGACCAAATATAACTCTTCTTTAGAATCATGACATCAAAATTTACATTGTGTAAATTTTTGGTACCTTTCTGATAAAGTTTTTTTTATGAATAGTGTAAAATGTTGTATTTTAATTCAAAACCTCTTTTTAGTCTAATTTATTTATATGATTATATTATCTTTTGAATTGGTTTTAAAGTGAAATTAGAAAACATTTTTACCATTAAATCCAATAGTGGTCATTGGAATTAATTTCACTTTGAAATCGGACTTAAACTAGTGTCAATCTTTTGATATTTATTGTTCCATAAAAACACGCTATTTTCTCTGACAACGGGAATTAATTATTAAATTAATTAATGTGACTTATATGTTGTGAATTTTTTAAAATAGACTTCATTTTTTAATTCGTAATATCAAATATTGCTTAGGGTGAATTTTTGGTAATTTTTTGAAAAACTTCAATTTTTTATGAATAGTGAAACCACTAAGTGGTACTTATAAAGACTGATTTTCCGTTTAAATGAAATTTTTCCATCATTGTGTTTTGAATTTCAAAAATCCGACATAAATGGTTTTCATTAAGAAGTAAAATGTGGTTCAATGAGATTAAAATAATTTTTTGGTGAATAGTAACTTATTAAGTTTTTAATCGCGATTAGTGGTAATTAGTGTTGTTTAAGATAACAATAATGCTTTAATAAAATAATGTGAGCTTGACACATGTCCTACACTTATTTGTTCTGTCATGGACGACCAAGACAATCCATGGTTCAACTTGGGGACCCCATGGAGACACTTTGGTTTGGAAATGACATAAATAACTTTTTATTTAATGTAAAAGTAAAAATGACACAAACATGATATGTTTTACTAAAAAAAAAATTAAATGGGGTTATAGAAGTCATATATTTTATTATAAATAGTCATTGGAAAGCAAAAAATATTTCCTACATTATAGTATTTGTTTTAGAATTTTTAGACTTTAAATAAATTTATTTATTTATGACATCACGATGATGTAGCGATGACCTCATTATTTAACGATTTAAATAAAATGGAAATATAATGTAAAATATATGAACCACACATGTCCAAAACTTATTGGATGGGTGGATTTAGAACCCTTATCACCTTATCCACGAAATATATCAATGTGGGACCTTTTAAAACAGAAACACATTTTCAAATAAAGTAATATTTCATTACATTCCAAAAGTGCCCCTCCTCTCCTCTTATAAAAGGCCCCCACCTCTACCACCTTACACACACTCCTCAAGCCTTTGGCTTGGAAAACCCCTTCCCATTTACTCTCTACACATCCCTATCATAATCCTAGAGGATTACCTTTTGGGAAGAAGCCTTTCAAAGGAAACCTTTAGGCTCAAATCATAAGGGAGTTACACTTTTAAAGGTAATTCATTCTCTCTTGTTCATTTGTTTTATTTTGCTTCTCCAACCCTCTAAACTATTTTTATATACTTCTTTTGTTACAACACCAGTATCTTCAATATACTAGGATGTTGTTATAAGATTTATTCGAGCTAAACTCTCACAAAACTACATCAAATGGTTAAAGAACATACGGTTTCCGTGGATGACGAAATTCTGCTTCCCGAAACGATGATTGTTCAATATTCATTTAACACCTTAAAAGGTGGCCATTAAGATGTCACTATATTTATATATGATATATAATATGTTTATGTTTTCTTTATGCTTTTTTATTTTTCATTTTGGGAATACCTTTATTGTTTCCATTATGGGTAAACACGATATCTTCATTTAAGGAAGTGCGGACTACCGCCCCCTCAAAGTGATGTGATTCGTTAATGCCATATGTGGGACGTGTAAAGGATGGATTTAAAGTTATTATATATGATGATATACTGGAATTATAATATACCTCTATATCATTATTATTTATTTCCATTAAAGTATGAGATAGAAATGAAAGTAGCGTTCATGCGTACGTACGACTTACCGTCTCCATGAATGGTGCATTTCATTTCTTATCCCCAAATGTAATGTACTATTAAAAGTACATGTATATAATGTATATATATAATTAATGATATATCTAAATGATGAATATAATTCTGGAATTAAAATATACATAGCTCTCATTAAGTTTTAATTCCATTTATATGACAATGAAATGAAAGTAGCGTTCATGCGTACGTACGGCTTACCGTCTCCATGAACGGTGCATTTCATTTCTTACCTCTAAATGATTATGTAATATTATAAATACATGTATATGCTGGATATATATGATACATATTATATCCAAATTGGTAATTTCATTCTGGATATAAAGAATCGTTGACCACACGAACAACATGTAATTGTAAGAAGTCCACTTTCGACTTAAGAACCAAATATTGACAAAACAAACATTATTAACATAAATGGTTACATAATGTTTATAACATGGAAATAAGTGATATAAAAGGAATAATGAACTTTAAAAAGGTTCTTAATCAACTATAAATTAACTCAAGTTTATTATTCAGGACGTTAAAGAACGATCGAGTCATGTCGGACCCAAGGTAAGGGACTTCGTCTCAATCTCATTTCATTGAGGCATATTTCGTTTTATACACAACTTTCTTTTATACGGTGTATAAACCCCATTGACTTTTACTTTTATACAAAAGGATTCTTTTTCTACGAAGCGTTTTACAAAATGACAAAAAGGAATGTTTCTTTTAACGTACGCGGCGACAACGACCTTTTCTGCCACCGCGAGTATTATTTGGTCTTTGGATTTCTCAACAAGCCGTAATGTTTTTAGAATAAAATAAATACCATATACTCTTTTATGTATTTTGGTATTGAAAATGGTTTTGAAAAAGGTTTCTATTATGTCAATATATTTATGATATATTGTGATTGAAATGTGGAAATGTTATCATTCCTTTATATTGGTTTTATGTTTTATGATTTTATATTGGTACTTGGACATTTTAACGGGTGGTTACATTATAAACCATATGACGGGTGGTTCCGTGAATACCAGGACGGGTGGTTACGTTATAACCTCCAATTCATTGGGTATGGAAGTCGGCCATATGGCTATTCCATTAAGTATGTATGGAAATTGGCCGTATGGCTATTCCATTAAGTGATATGTGTGGAAGTCGACTATATGGGTATTCCACTTAAGTATGTTTATGTCTCAAGTTACCTTTATATATGTTATGTGTTCTTTTTTTTGGGTTTTATGGTAATCCTTTGGTTACAAAAAGGTAAGTAATGATACTTTATTCAGTGAAGAGTTTTTACTACTTCATGATGGTGAAGGTATTACATTGATAGAGTATATATGGTTTACTTGATGTTTGAAAAACTAACAGTTTTCATTCTTTATGTATCCCTTACTGAGCTTTTTATGCTCACCCCAAGTTTTTTTTAAATGTTTTCACATGACTTAATGTTGAATAAGGTCAAGGGTGGGATCAAGGGAATGTCATCCTATATAAAACATGGAACTAGACACGTTTCTTTTTAAGAGTTTTTTTTATTATGGAAACTTTGTAGAAGTGACTACTTTGTAATATTTTGAGATGTAATAGTTATGTTCTAATTCTCTAAAACTCTAATCCTGAAAAGATCCTCAACGTGAATTGTTCATTTAATTCAATATTAAGTAAGGTTTAAGGCCGGTGCCTTATAGTTGGTATCAGAGGTCGGTTTAGACAACTTTAGGAGTTAGAAAAGTGTTAAATTATAATATGATTGAAATGATATAGCATTTACAGATTACCATGTTGCTTTGCCTAAGATATTTCTATGTTCAGAATGGTTTTCCGCAGAGGAAACAAAGCAGCTATGTTGGGTCGACATCAGGAGGAAGATAACCTTCCAAATCAGCAACCTGAGATGGTCGGAATTGGAACTGAACAGTTTGTTGCAGTAATGGCGCAGTTGACTCAAGCGATAAATGGTGGTGGTATCCATGCACGATATCAGCCAGATCAACCACAGAGGAACATGTCAGTGGTGGAACATTTCATGAGGCAACATCCCCCATCATTCAGAGGATCATCTGACCCTGTGCTAGCTGAAGGGTGGATTAAAGAACTGGAGAAGATTTTTGATGTCATGGGGTATTCAGAACATCAAAAGGTTAGTCTTGCTGTTTACCGTTTTGAAGGTGAAGCTGATCAGTGGTGGTCGATGGTGAAAAATATAAGGGATAGTGATGAGATTGCGGATCTTCACTGGGACGAATTCAAAGGTATGTTTCTTGAGAAATATTTTCCTAAGGTTGTTCATATTAGGATGGAAAAACCTTTTCCTAGAATTGAGGCAGGATGATGATTCAGTGGCTTCATATGAAGAAAAGTTCACTCGATTGGAAAGGTATGCTCCAAACTTCATACGAGATCTTGATAGTAAAATAAAAAGTTTTTACTCAGGGTTAAACCCAAAGTATTTAAGGGCTTTAGCTTCTCGCGAGTTCAATAGTTATGAAAAACTTGTTCGATGTGCGGAGATGGTGGAAATGGAGTTTGCCGATGATCAGGTGTTCTATGACAAACAACAGAATAAGAGGTCTAGTTGGCTGCCAAAGGGGAAGAATTCACCAAAGAAGCAAGGAGGTAAGAAAACCAAATATCCATCCCGTGAGAAGTGTGGTAAAATGAATCCTGGAGAATGTTTATCCAAGTCTGGTAAGTTATTTCGGTGTGGTAAGTCTGGTCATATTGCTCGTAACTGTAAGGAAGATGATCAAGCAGGAAATGAAAAGACAACGGTAAGATGTTTTAAGTGTAATGAAATGGGTCATTATGCAAACGAGTGTCCAACGATGAACTCAACTGGGGGAATGCAGCCAGACTACAAGTAGAAAGGGGTGGTGAAATTCATTGCAACAACTTCAGCAGATGTTGGTCCATCGAATGAAGTGGTATCAGCTCTAGGGAGCTCAGTATTTTTCGAAGATTGACTTGAAGTCGGGGTACCATCAGTTGAAAGTAAAATAAGGAGACGTTCCGAAGACTGCATTTCGTACTAGATATGGCCATTATGAATTTGTAGTTATGCCTTTTGGGTTAACCAATGCACCTGCTGTATTCATGGACCATATGAATAAAATTTTCCATGAGTTCTTGGATAAGTTTGTGATTGTGCTTTGAGGTTTGGGAAGAGTTTATGTGTGCCTTGGGATTCATAGTTGAAGAATGAGTTGTTATGTGAGGCTCATAGTTCTCCGTTTTCAGTTCATCCTGGCAGTACTAAGATGTACAGAGATCTGTGGGAGTATTACTGGTGGGATGGAATGAAAAGAGATATTGCTGATTTTACTGTGAAGTGTTTGACATGTCAATAGGTTAAAGCAGAGAGGCAGTTACCGAAAGTGATGCTTCAGCCTTTACCAGGGCCAGAGTGGAAATGAGAGAATATATCCATGGAATTTGTTGTGGGATTAACGAAGACATCTCGAGGTAATAATGAAATCTGGGTTATTATTGATCGCTTGACCAAATCTTCTCATTTCCTTGCTATACGATATACTTTCTCTCTTGATCAACTTTCCTATTTGTATCTTAAAGAGATAGTTAGGTTACATGGAGTTCCTCTCTCCATTGTATCGGATCATGATCCCAGGTTTACTTCTAACTTTTGGAAAGGCCTTCAGAAGTCGTTGGGTACTGAATTAAATTTTAGTACAACTTTTCATCCTCAATCAGATGGGCAGTCCGAACGAACAATTTGGACATTGGAGGATATGATACGAGCTTGTTCTATGGATTATTAGGGATGTTGGGACCCACATCTTTCTTTGGTTGAGTTTTATTATAATAACAGTTTTCATTCAAGTATACAGATGGAACCATTTGAGGCATTATATGGGAAGCAGTGTCGAACTCCAGCTTTCTAGGATGAAGTGGGTGAAAGGAAGCTGATGGGACCAGAAATTGGTAGAAGAGATGGCAGAAAAATTTAAGTTGATTCAGAAGCACATGAGAACAGCTCAGAGCGGGCAGAAGAGTTATGCGGATAACCGGAGGAAGGATCTATCTTTCGAGGTAGGTGATCATGTTTTTCTCAAGGTTTCTCCTTGGAAAAGTGTGATGAGATTTGGTAGGAAAGGAAAGTTTAGTCCAAGGTTCGTTGGACCCTACAAAATTCTGGAAAGAGTTGGATCAGTTGCTTACCGAGTGGATTTACCTCCGAGTTTATCTCAGGTACATAATGTTTTTCATGTTTCAATGTTGAGGAAGTATATGCCATATCCATCTCATGTTTTGAGTCTAGAGGTAGTTCAGCTGGAAGAGAACCTATCTTATGAAGAACAACTAGTCCAGATTCTTTACCACAGGGAGCAGGTGTTACGGAATAAGGTGATTCATCAGGTAAAGGTTTTGTGAAAAAACCATGTGATTGAAGAGGCAACGTGGGAATCTGAAAATGCTATGAGGGGTAAATACCCCCACTTATTTTGATAATTGAATAAAATTGCGAGGACGCAATTCCCAAAAGGGGGGAAGGATGTAACATCCTAGGTAAATAAAGAATAAATAATTTACATATTTATTAATATTTACGAATTAAATATTAATTTTAATTAAAAGGGGTTTCTACGTTCGATAGCGTACTCGGTACGCAATGATGAGTTTCTTTGAAAACTTACGTTGCACACAAGTAATAAAATAATATTATTTTAAATGTTAGTTAACGAGTAGTCGTTATACTGGCGGGAATGGATATAAATAACTAAAATATGATTATATATGTATTTAAATTTTTTTACATTTACCCAATAAATGATAAAGGCTTAAAATACGGAAAGAGTACAATTTTAGGCATTTATACCCTAATTTTCACGAAAGGTCCACTTATCACCTTTTGACGGAGAATCGTCATTAAATATAGTTTTGATCGATCTTATAAATTCTATTGGACCAAATATAACTCTTCTTTATAATCGGGACATCAAAATTTACTTTGTGTAAATTTTTGGTACCTTTCTGATAAAGTTCATTTTTTTATGAATACTGTAAAATGTTGTATTTTAATTCAAAACCTCTTTTTAATCTAATTTATTTATATGATTAGATTATCTATTTAATTGGTTTTAAAGTGAAAATATAAAATATTTTTACCATTAAATCCAATAGTGGTCGTTGAAATTAATTTCACTTTGAAATCGGACTTAAACTAGTGTCAATCTTTTGATACTTATTGTTCCATAAAAACACGCTATTTGCTCTGACAGCAGGAATTAATTATTAAATTAATTAATGTGACTTATATGTTTTTAATTTTTTAAAATAGACTTCATTTTTTAATTCGTAATATCAAATATAGCTTAGGGTGAATTTTTGGTAATTTTCTGAAAAACTTCAATTTTTGATGAATAGTGAAACCACTAAGTGGTACTTATAAAGACTGATTTTCCGTTTAAATGAAATTTTGCCATCATTGTGTTTTGAATTTCAAAAATCTAACATAAATGGTTGTCATTAAGAAGTAAAATGTGCTTCAATGAGATTAAAATAATTTTTTTGGTGAATAGTAACTTATTAAGTTTTTAATAGCGATTAGTGGTAATTAGTGTAGTTTAAGGTAAAAATAATGCTTTAATAAAATAAGATGAGCTTGAAACATGTCCTACCCTTATTTTTTGTGTCATGGCCGACCAAGACAAGCCATGGGTAAACTTGGGGACCCCATGGAGACACTTTGGTTGGAAAATGACATAAATAACTTTTTATTTAATGTAAAAGTAAAAATGACACAAACATGATATGTTTTACTAAAATAATTTTTAAATGGGGTTATACAAGTCAGAATTTTTATTATAAATAGTCATTGGAAAGCTACAAAACTTTTCATACATCATAGTATTTGTTTTATATTTTTTAGACTATAAATAAAATAATTTATTTATGACATCATGATGATGCAGCGATGACCTCATTATTTAATGATTTAAATAAAATGGGAAGATAATGTAATATCTATGAACGAAACATGTCCAAAACCTATTGGATGTGTGGATTTAGAACCCTTATCACCTTATCCACGAATTATATCAATGTGGGACCTTTTAAAACCGAAAAACATTTTCAAATAAAGTAATATTTCTTTACTTTCCAAAAGTGCCCCTCCTCTCCTCTTATAAAAGCCCCCACCTCTACCACCTTACACACACTCCTCAAGCCTTTGGATCGGCCAACCCCTGCCCATTTACTCTCTACAAATCCCTCTCCTCATCCTAGAGGATTCTCTTTTGGGCATAATCCTTTCAATGGAAGACTTTAGGCTCAAATCAAAAGGGAGTTACACTTTTAAGGGTAATTCATTCTCTCTTGTTCATTTGTTTTATTTTGCTTCTCGAACCCTCTAAACTCTTTTTATTTACTTATTTTGTAACAAAAACATTATCTTCAATATACTAGGATGTTTTTATAAGATTTATTCGAGCTACGCTCTCACAAAACTACATCAAATGGTTAAAGAACATACGGTTTCCGTGGATGGCGAAATTCTGCCTCCCGAAACGATGATTGTTCAAAATTCATTTAACACCTTCAAAGGTGGCCATTAAGATGTCACTATATTTATATATGATATATAATATTTTTATGTTTTCTTTAAGCTTCTGTATTTTCCATTTTGGGCATACCATTATGGTTTCCATTATGGGTAAACACGATATCTTCATTTAAGGAAGTGCGGACTACCATCCCCTCAAAGTGATGTGATTCGTTAATGCCATATGTGGGACATGTAAAGGATGGATTTAAAGTTATTATATATGATGTTATACAGGAATTATAATATACCTCTATATCATTATTATTTCTTTCCATTAAATTATGAGATAGAAAGGAAAGTAGCGTTCATGTGTACGTATGGCTTACCGTCTCCATGAACGGTGCATTTCATTTCTTATCCCCCAATGTAATGTACTATTAAAAGTACATGTATACAATGGATATATATAATTAATTATATATCTAAATGATGAATATAAATCTGGAATTAAAATATACATACCACTCATTAAGGTTTAATTCCATTATTATGACAAAGAAATGAAAGTAGCGTTAATGCATACGTACGACTTACCGTCTCCATGAACGGTGCATTTCATTTCTTACCTCTAAATGATTATGTAATATTATAAATACATGTATATTCTGGATATATATGATACATATTATATCCAAATCGGGAATTTCATTCTGGATATAAAGAACCTTTGACCACACGAACAACATGTAATTGTAAGAAGTCCACTTTCGACTTAAGAACCAAATATTGACAAAACAAACATTATTAACATAAATTGTTACATAATGTTTATAACATGTCAATAAGTGATATAAAAGGAATAATGAACTTTAAAAAGGTTCTTAATCAAGTATAAATTAACTCAAGTTTATTATTCATGACGTTAAAGAACGACCGAGTCAAGTCGGACCCGAGGTAAGGGACTTCGTCTCAATCTCCTTTCATTGAGGCATATTTCGTTTTATACACAACTTCCTTTTATACGGTGTATAAACCCCTTTGACTTTTACTTTTATACAAGATGAATCTTTTTCTACGAAGCGTTTTACAAAACGACAAAAAGGAATGTTTCTTTTAACGTACGCGGCGACAACGACCTTTTCCGCCACCGCGAGTATTATTTGGTCTTTGGCTTTCTCAACAAGCCGTAATGTTTTTAGAATAAAATAAATACCATATAATCTTTTATGAATTTTGGTATTGAAAATGGTTTTGAAAAAGGATTCTATTATGTCAATATATTTATGATATATTTTGATTGAAATGTGGAAATGTTATCATTCTTTATATTGGTTTTATGTTTTATGATTTTATATTGGTACTTGGACATTTTAACGGGTGGTTACGTTATAAACCATATGACGGGTGGTGCCGTGAATACCGGGATGGGTGGTTACGTTATAACCTCCAATGCATTGGGTATGGAAGTCGGCCGTATGGCTATTTCATTAAGTATGTATGGAAATTGGCCGTATGGCTATTCCATTAAGTGATATGTGTGGAAGTTGACCGTGTGGTTATTCCACTTAAGTATGTTTATGTCCCAAGTTACCTTTATATATGTTATGTGTTCTTTTTATGGGTTTTATAGTAATCCTTTGGTTACAAAAAGGTATGTAATGATACTTTATTCAGCGAAGAGTTTTTACTACTTCATGAAGGTGAAGGTATTACTTTGATAGAGTATATATGGTTTACTTGATGTTTGAATAACTAACATTTTTCATTCTTTCTGTATCCCTTACTGAGCTTTTTATGCTCACCCCATGTTTTTTTGAAATGTTTTCACAGGACTTAATGTGGAATAAGGTCAAGGATGGGATCAAGGGAATGCCATCCTATATAAAATATGGAACTAGACACGTTTCTTTTTAAGAGTTTTTTTTATTATGGAAACTTAGTAGAAGTGACTACATTGTAATCTTTTGAGATGTAATAGTTATGTTCTAATTCTCTAAAACTCTAAACCTAAAAAGATCCTCAACGTGAATTATTCATTTAATTCAATATTAAGTAAGGTTTAAGGCCGGGGCCTTATAATTTTAACCTCATGTATAATAGTTAAATAATGCTTAATAAATTATACAAGAACCACATTCATAAATATTATATCATATATGATATTCTAATATTGCATTGTTAATAATATTTCAGAATATTATTGTTTTGAGTGTTAACTAATTCATTTTTCTTAATATGATTTGTTACGTAAGCCGTGTTTTTTATGGATAGAATTTATTTGATTCATTGCCTCGAAAATATTGTATTCTTAAAAATTATTTTTAATCATGAAATAAAAATTATTCATTAATATTTATGTTGGGAAATTAATATCATCGTGTTCGTAGAGACGATAATTCGTACGTACGCAAGAGAGAAAATATCATTCTATTGATGGTAAAATAATAGGTAATTTGATGTAATATCAAATATAAATAATCCACAATATTTTATATTTATAATTTACTTCAATTATCCTGATTTTTGTACCCAATAAAATAATGAAGGGTTGAATAACAAACTACACCACGACGTGGAGACGGTAAGTCGTACGTACGCACGTATGGTGACTTATCATTAATAGGATGGATAAAATAATGAATATGGTCATACCAAATTTATAATAAAATAAAACTATGTATAAGTTAATTGTGTTATTAATTTTCTATGGAAAAAACAAATAAATTTGAAATCAATGAATAAAATAACATTGAAAGATGTTGTGAAATTATTACCTCTTCTTCATGTGTTTCCTTTGGATTTGATCAAAATTTCCCCAATGGTTGGATTTTTGATAAAAATAAGTCTTTCAAGATGAATTGATGGTATTATGAGGATATTTGAGTAGTGGCTGGCCGAGATAAATGGCTCTGGAGTTGTGATTTTTGGGGAATGTGAATTACCCTTTTATAAGATATGTGAGGGTCACTTTAGGAAAAGTTTAAAATATTAATTTTTCATACAATAATATTTGGGTTAAAATTGATCCAAAATGATTTATTTATAGGATAAGGTGATGGAGGGTCGAAAAACTCTCAACCAGCAGGTTATAGATAGGATTAGGTCACTACATTAACCTTATCTTTGATATTTAACTCTTATTTAAATAATTTATCTTTTACTATGTATTCTTGTATTATTATAATAAATGGCTAACAAAAATAAAATAAAAATCCACGAGAACCATAAGTGGTTAATCATTGACTTATCTAACCTTATCTAAGTCCATTGTATGAACCTTAGATTTTTAGGAATGTTATATCAATTAGTAATATAGTATTTGTTTTAAAAACTCATTTATGTCTATTTTGACTCTATTTAGTATTTGGTTATTTTCAAAGTCAAAAATACTTGATTACTTCTAAAAAATACATTAAATAAACACTAAAATGTCATATTAACCTAGGATATTTTTTTATTACATCAAAATCTCAAATTAAATTTATTTTTGATATTTATAATATAAATTATTTTAGTCTTTTATTAAAAAGATAATTAGTGCATCATTATTGTGTCATAAATAAATTTATTTATTTAACATATAAAAATTATAAATAAAATTTCATGATGTAGGAAATATTTTTATAAATATAATAAATATTTATATTTGAAATTATCTTATGTATAACCATATATTAAAAAAGATTTATTTATTAAAATTTGAATTTAACACTTTTAACTCTTCATTAAATAAAATAATAATAAATTTCCTAATCTAATCCATGTAGATCAAAAAGGATCATATTTTATTTATAAGGGTTATTTTTGTCGGAAAACACTTATCCAACAGAATTAGGACATGTGTTAGGGTAATTATAATATCTTGTTTACCTTTAATTACACTATGTATTTTTAACCGAGGTAAATTTAAAAACAAATTTACTATTCACTAAAAATTATTTTCAACCTATTGAACCGCATTTCCATTACTAATGTCAACTATGTCTCCCATATTTTTTAAATTCCTTTCACAGAGGTGGTAAAATTATGTTTTATGCAAATTTGAAAATGTGCCTAGAAGGTGGGTAAAAGACGTTAAAAAGATCAATAAAATATTATACATTTCACGTTATTATAAAATGACTCTGATGAATTACATTGAACAAATATAGTTATTATTTATCTTTTTAAAATTATAATAAATTTAATTAAAATAAATAATTATTTAAATAAAAATCCAATTTTAAACAATATTGTAGTGTTGTTTACTATTCATAAGAACTTGAACGATTTCAAAAAAATAAAAAAAATCACACAAAGATAATTTTGAAATTCCAAATTCAAAAATGAAGTGTATTTTACCAAATTTAAAACATTAGAGTTTTATTAATTAATGTAAAACTAATTACTATTGTAAAAACCAGAAAGTGAGTTTTTGAGAAGTAAAAGCTATTAGAAGATTAATATGTGTTTATATACAATTTAAATGTAAAATTTACTTAAAATAACCAATATTGGATTAAATGATAAAAATATAATCTAATTATATTCAAATCCATTAAAATTTATTATTTAACACTATAAATTATTATGAATAAAAAATTTATTTTCAATTAAAATTTAGTATCTTTCACTATTCATTATAATATGAAAGTTATCAGAATAAATAAAAAATTTATTGAAACTAAATTTGTATATCCTTAATTTAAATAAGTAGTTTAATTTTTCAATATGAATATAAAAAAGTGTCAAATATTTGATTTAATAATGGTTCTCCATTATAAGTTGATGAAATTTCATTTTTTGAAAAATACATCCTTTATCTAAAAAATTAATTTTTTTTAAAAAATATATCTAAGAAACACATAATATGGTTCTTAAAATTATATGTAATCTATAAAATTTAAAATTTCATTGATACTATTAATAACCACTTTTTGAATGGCTAGTTTGGTAAGTCGTGGTGTTCTTGAACTCAGTGTCGTGTGTAGTGAAAACTATTGAATTACTTTATATAGATAAGGTGCTATGAAATCCTATGGTGTTATATTCCCCCCTCCCTCAATAAATTTATTCCTTGTAATTTGAAAATTTCATTTGAATATAAAAAGTAAAAAAATTCTTTGGTGGAAACCCCACATCTGAAATTGGATTAATAAAATTAAGTCTCAATAAGAGGGAATGATAAATGAAAAAGTCACCAAAAAATTATGATCATGAATAGAATAAAATTGGTTGAAATTAGGGACACATAATAAGCGGAAAAATGTTAATGTTTATAGGTAGTGATTGAGGTCATCAATCACAAATAAGTGAATTACAAATGGAATATTGAGGGATTCAAGTTAATAAATCATTGATGATTCAAAATATCATCGGTTCAACAAAAAAAAAGGTATTAGGATAAAACATTTTTGGATTTAAGTTATTTCTATTAATGATTAATAATTTAGTTTTTTCATATATTATGTAAAATATAATATTTGATAAGTATAGTTACATTCTTTAACTAATTTCAACCACAAACTCAACTTTCACTCCCAAAGAAAATATAACATAAAAATATTCCATTTTTACTAATTATATAGGGTTATAAAAATAATGAATTTATATTTCATTAGTCAGACCATTTAAAAAACTATATTATACAAACCAGGACATCACATAGGCCATTGGTAGGTGATGCACCCTTGTCATCCATCGGTTGCGGGTTCAAGTATTACGGCCTTTCCGGACACGACATGTTGTCACCTGATATCCAGGATGTATGTTTTATAACAATACAAAAATAATATTAAGAAATGTTATGACATTAATAAATTATATCTAATTTACACCTTAATCTATTCTTACCTTTAGACTTATCCAAAATACTTCTATCCAAACTCATACTCTAAAATTTATAAGTAAGGTAAACCTAATGAAGATATCTTTTTTTTACATAACTACATGAAAATACCTTCTTCATGTATTCTCTTAAAACATGATAGCACCCAAAATTTACATAAATCCTTATTGAATATGTAATGATCCCATGATCCTTATAGAATACTATATATACTCTTTAAATACAAAAATTGTAAATACTCCAACAATGAGGGAATAAAAAACCATTAATCTGCTTCAGGGATTTCAATAATACACAGTAAACTTTACCCAACTCAATTATCTATTAATACAAATTCAATACCTCGGTATGAGGTCCATAATAAGTGTTATGTTTCTCTCCAGTATATATTTTCATAAAAGTTTAACTTGAAACTATGCACATTACCTAGTACCACACAATCTTAAATCCTTAATGAAATAGTATTGCAATAAAATCCATATATACTCTACAACTATTAAAACTTGTAAATCATTAAAACAATACTCAAATGGAATAATTCATTAATAACGAAATAAGATCACTAATCATTCCTATTCATCTGTGGTAGTATCGAATCTTGATTATAGACAAATAGCTTTATTTGGGGTATACTCTGATGATTTGGATATTGATTCATGTAGTGTCCCAATTCTTTTTAAATAAAGCATTGTACATTTGAAACCTTTTTCTTACCCTTAAAATCCTGTACTTCGTGCCTTTTTACACACATATAATAAAACCCCATTCCTTTTATGAATTTACCAGGTGATTTTTCCACAATTATTACTGGTGGGAAAATCCTTCTTTCCCTGCTTCCCTTTAACCATAGTTTTCTCTATTATCCTATTCTTCTCTTTCTTCCATTTGAATCTATAAGACTTAAATAATTCATCACGTATCTTATCAACACATGATATTATATCTTCATATGATGATAATATGTGGGAGACTATTTCTCATTCTAAATGCTGGGTTAAGACCTTGAAAGATATGACCCTTTTTACTCTCTGGATCAATTGTATTTCTAAAGTTCTCATTATTTCTACGAGGAGAAATTTTTATATGATGATATACACTAGGTTAGATAATATAAAAATATATAATCCAAAAAATAGAAATATTCTCAACATTAATTAAATATTTTCAATCATCTAGTATCAGAATCATAAAAATGGTTTCTTTTCTGACATATTTTCACCTAAATCATTCATAATAGGTTGTAATGAAAATGTGAATTATCATAAGAATATCCCCCGAGTGTGTCATAACCAAGAGTGCAACATTAACCTTTGTCATGCATTAATTCTCATTCGAGTCTAGATTAATTTGATGTTTTCTGGTCATACCCCTAGATACATCTGTGCCAGAGCTGCCTCTACCTGCTTATATCCAGGAAATGATTTATTTATTGGAAATTTTACAAAATATATACATTACCAAAATTTTAGGAAGTTATTCAATAAAAATCCTCAATGTATACCCTAGGGTAATTTTCTATAGTCAGTGTTTATCTAAATATATATTCATGGTTATTGCTAAACTTCCCCTGATACCAACCGTAACACCCCGAACCTAGTTACCCAGAGTCGCTGCATTATTTTAATACATTATCATAATTATAAGGAATCACGTCCTGGAGGACAGATCAATTTAAAAGTCTTGGAAAATAGATTACATATATGAATGTAACATTAAAATTTATAAAATAAAACACACAAAATATAATCCTTTGAGATAACCACAACTCCCCTAGATAAAAATAGTGTATCAACCATAATAAACTTCTTCGCATCCTAGGAAAAATAAAACACAATAAAGGGGTGATCTCAGATTCTCACTAAAGATAAAAATATATCAAAAACTGTCATAAATAAGCATAACCATTTATGGAAATGTATATAAATTAAATGTAAGTCTTTTTAACATAAGCTTTAGTATAATATGGAAAATATAAATAAAATAATTCCATTTACTTATTAAGAAGGATATTCAACTAGTCGACAAATCACATTTAATATAAATAGTTAATTTCATAATGATGGATTTCATAATTCCAGACATCATAACTACATATTAAGGGATTATGAAAAGACTACAAATAAAAATTTTGTCAAGGCTATGTGCCAAGAAACTAATTTGTCTCATGAGACCTACTACTGCATCGTGGATCTTATGCGGGCTCCACCCGTCACTTACTAATTCCAATTCATTCTTCATATTAAAAGGTTAAAACAAAACATAAACATTTGTATTAAAATTAGAATATGAAATGTTAATACATAAACTATAAACATGAATGGTATAAAAAATAATTATTTCATAGTCAAACATATCATAAAACCATCAATACAATTTGTATGATTGTATCATAATAAATCAATTTCAAACAGGTATAAAATCAATCAAATAATGTTGACATTTATTAAATCAACACTATTTGAGAGAAATATAACATTATATTTTGAAATAATTCAAAAGTCACATGTTTATAAATGAAATAATTTAAGAGGGTTTTTTAATCAAAGTGTCCCACACCACTTTGAAACATTTGAAAGGAATTAACATTTTATAACAATATTGTCCATATAATTAAATCCTCAAAATCATTTAAAAAACATGTAAATTAAATAAAAAGAATTAGAAAATTATGTCAATAAAAAATTTAAAATGTTGATCTTGATAAATAGTGCCTTCCAAAAACCATTAAATATTCATTTTAAAAAACATTTTTATAAAACATGGACATTGATGATAAAAATTTCCCAGTAAATACTTACACATAAACGATAATGGGTATTAATGAGATTGATGAATTCACCCTTACCTTGTACTTTTCCTTAGATGAGGGTATGATAACCTCTTTTATAATAGTTAATTAATTGTTATTAAATTATATAAGAACCAAATACATAAATATTATATCATATATAATCTTTTAATATTTCATTGTTAATAATATTTTAGAAGTATCATAGTTTCAGGTGTTAACTATTTCATTTTCCTTTATATGATATGTTACATAAGACATGTTAATTATGGATATGATGTATTTTATTCATATACAGATTGGTATTAAGTCCTTATACATTATATTTAATCATAAAATTAAAATTATTCATGAATGGTTGCGATGGGGAATGAATCTTGTCGCGTTTGTGGAGACAGTAATTCTTACGTACGCACGAGGGACAATATGATTCTATTGATGTTAAAATATTTTTTAATTGGATGGTATATCATATATAAATAATCATTGATATGTTATAATTATTCTTTACTTCATTTATACTCGTTATTATACCCATCGAAATAATGATGTGTTGAATAACAAACTACACCACAACGTGGAGACGGTAAGCCGTAAGTACGCACATATGGTGACTGGTCTTTAATAGGATGGATAGAATAATAAATATGGTTGTAACATAATTATAATAACATCACATTATGTGTAGGTTAATAGATTTATTTTTTTGGTATGAAAACGACAAAAAAATATGAAGTGGATGAAGAAAAGAGCATTGAAAGAGGTGGTGAAATTATTACCTATTCTTTGGGTGTTTCTGTATGATTTGATCAATAGGGAACCAAAGGATGGATTTATGATAAAAATAAATCCTCTAGGTTGATTTTAGGGTATTTGTGATCATATTTGAGCAAGGTTTCTCAAAACCAAATGGCTCTGGTGGTGTGATTTTTAGAGAAGAGAAAGTATTCTTTTATAAGAGAGGTGAGGGTCACTTTTTGAAAATTTTGAAATATTAATTTATCATATAATAATATTCGATTATTAATGGAACAAAAAGGATTTATTTCAAGTCTATGGTGGGGATGGGTCGATAACCACTAATCCAATAGGATTTGGATAGGTTTTGGTCCCCATATTAACCTTATCTTTGAGATTTAACTCTTAGTTAAATAGTTTATATTTTACCATTTATTCTTGTATTCTTATAATAAATGGTTAATAAACATAATATAAAAATCCAAGAGAACCCCAAGTGGTTCAGTATTGACATATCTTACCTTATCTAATTCCTTTGTCTGAAACATGTATTTTTAAGAATATTATATCAATTAGTAATATAGTATTTGTTTTAGAAACTCATTTATGTCAATTTTGACACTATTTAGTATTTGGTTTTTGTGAATGTTAGCAGAACATGAATAATTTAAAAACAATACATTAAATCAACCCTAATATGTCAGATTCACCTGTAAAATTAGTATATGATATCAAAATTTTCAATATACATTTACTTTGATATTTATAATATCAATTATTTTAATCTTTTATTAATAATGTAGTTATTGCATCATCATAGTGTCATAAATTAATTTAGTTATTTAATGTCTAATAATTATATATAAAATATTATTATGTAGGAAATATTTTTATATTTCTAATGAGTTTTTATAGTCATTATTATCTTACAAATTTCCCAATATGAAATATGTTTTTGTTATTAAAATTCGAATTTAAAACTTTTAACAATTCTTTAAGTAAAATAATAATAAATTTTATAATCTAATAAAAGTAGATCAAAGAGGATTATATTTTATTTTTAAATATTATTTTGGTTTTAAAAAAACTTATCCAGTTTAAATAGAACATGTGTTAGGGTAATTATAAAATAATATTTACATTTAATTACCATATTTACTTTTAGCCGGGGTAAATAAAATTCAAAATTAACTATTCAAAAAAATTATTATCATCCTGTTGAACCACAATTCACTTAATAATTTCAACCATGTCTCTCTGAATTTTTTAATTCCATTCACAGAAGTGATAATGTTAAATTTTATGGAAAGTTGTAAATGTGCCTAAAAGGTGGGTAAAAGACGTTAAAAAGTTCAACAAAATTTTATAGATATAATTTAAGTATAAAAGGACTATAAATAATTAAATTAAACTAATATAGGTATTATTTATCTATTTTTATTTAAAATAAATTTAAATAAAAAAGATAATTATTTAAATAAACAGATAGTTTAAAAAAATGAAATGTATTTAACTATTCATAAAAATGGAATGTTTTGAGAAAAATGAAAACAATTTACATAAAGATAATTTTGATACTCAAAATTAAAAAATGATTTCTATTATTCAGAATTCAAAACATTAGAGTTTCATTAATTAATTTAAAATTAATTCCTATTGTTAAAACAAGAAAGCAGGTTTTTGTGAAGTAAAAACTATCAATAGACTATTATGTATTTATGTCTAATTTAAATGTAAAATTAATTAAAATGTCCAATATTGGATTAAATGATAAAAATAAAATCTAATTATACTTTAAAAAAAGTCAAATGTATATTTTAACACTATATTTTTTTTATTAAAAATGTTATTTTCAATTAAAATTATGTATCTTCCACTATATATCAAAATATAAAATTTATCAAAACAAAAAATTATAGAAAATGAATTTTAATGTCCATATTATAAATAATAATCTTATTTTGTTAAATAGAATATATTAAAGTGTCAAATATTTTATTCAAAAAGGGTTTTCCATTAAATGGCGGTAAAATTGTATTTTTTTTTGAAAAATACATCCTTTATATGTAAAATTGTATTTATTCTTATATTATGTTAATGAATCACATAATATTAATTTTAAAATTATATGTAGTATATTAAATTAAAAATGTAGTTAATACTATTCATAACCACTTTTTAAATCGCTAGTTTGGTAACTAGTGGTGCGCTCGAACTCAGTGTTGCGTGTAGAGAAAGCTATTGAATTTATTTAATGAGATAATACGTTATGAAATCCTGGGGTGTTAAAATTTATCTCATTTCTTAAATTATCTAAATCATAATATATGTTTATGGAAAACATATATAATAAATTTGGACACAAAAAAACATAAAGAATATAGTATCTGAAGTGTATCCTTAACATGATTTTTTTAAGAAGAGGGTAATATAACGTTATAATAAAACCATATATTGTAACTTGTATAATAATTATTTTGTAAAAAATTTATAATAAATTTAAATTTATTATAAAATAGTTTTGAACAAGTATGATGAGAGTCAAGAGATAAGGTAATGGAATTTCAGCTCACATTTATATTTTGGAGATACATTTCATGATCATCACTCCTTTAGTTTAAATGGTGTATATAATGAAATTGAATACATTATATTATTCTTATTATTAAATTTTTGGATAATTACATATCCATTATATGATATTTATTCCATGGGGTTTATTTTTCAAGAGTAACCCAATCAGTAAGACATATTTATGTCAATTTTCTTTCACTGAGACACATATTTTCATATACCCCAAAATTAGATTTTGAGGTATATATACTACCAATTGACATGTAATATCATGAATAAACTTTTTTAATGATATTTTATGATTCATTTAACTTTGTATTCTTACATGGATAGTATTATCCCATGTTACCATGTTAAAATAGTATATTGAATCAATCCCGTCATTTATTAATATTTCTTATGACTATGCTTTCATTGATTAAGTATTATATTCAATATCTCATGAAACTTAAATATAATTATTATCCAATATTTATTAAAGATCTCTTAATAAATTAGTACTATTTTCTCAATATTTTTTATATATAATTATTATGAAATTGTTTTTATGAATGCCCGAAAATACCCAATCATCGCTCTGAAATCTATTTTCCTTCAAATACATGTATTCTAAGAGGATTCCAAAAATATTATATGGTTATCCTACAATATTTAAAATAAACTTTTACCCATGTTTTATCTTACAATGAGTGGGTTTTTAAATGTGAATCATCTTTTCTTTTTCTAGTTCAAGAAATTTTGAAAAAAAATTACAGTGCAAAAGAAATGTTTCACATCTACATAATTACCTGACATCAAGACCATCATTACATTGAATATTCCTAAAGAATATTACAAAATTATTTTTTGAAAGAATATTTATTCCTAATATTATCATAATTCTTTATTTTAAAAAGGTTTCTATGAAAAATGGTTTCAAATTTGTTTCAATAATATATTATATGGTTATAAGGGAATATGGGGTTTTCAAAATGTTTTCATGCTTCTGTCATATGTTTTCATGGAAAATAGATTTCAGAACCTTTTCAAGATTATTTCACATGTTTTACAAAATTGGATTTCAAAACATATTAAATCTTATTTTATAATTATTCACATAAAAAGGTTTTCAAATCAATTTAAAGATTTATTTATTAGTTTTTAATATATTTTTTATTGAAATATTTTCCAAATGTTTTCTTGATTTTCTATAAGTTTCTGGGGAAAATGGATTTCAAAACATTTTCAATATCTCTTTAATCTTTTTCAATAAATAAGACTTTCAAAAGGTTTAAAGATATTTCTTTATATGTTTTCATGTTTATTCTAAAAAAATTAGTTTTAAAGGGTTCTATGTTTTAAAGAACATTTTCCAAATAATAAAGGATATATTTTTGAAGAATTGTTTTAAAAGTTATTTCGAAATTATTTTACATCCAATATTAGATATTTTGAGGTTACTAATTATGTTATGGGATATGATTCCATGGTTCAATTAATATTATTTCATGAATAGTATATGTTTTTTTGGATGTATTCTTATTAATGTTATTACTTTTCCATGGGATATATGATTATGATATCCACTTATTTTTATGGGTAATGTTTTTATTAAATGATTCTGAAATGTATATATTTTACATATGTTATTATGTGAGAAATTTATTATTACCTATTTAATTTCATGGTATTATGATAGGATGTTTATAAAACATATCTCATTTTATGGGTCATGATATGATGAAAGTTATATTATCTTCTAGAATATGTATGAATGATTTTATTACGAGATGGGTTGGACATATATCTCTCCTTACTACTTTGGGTAAAGATTTATATCTAATGATGTAATGATGTGAATCAAGTTTAAAATATTGATCCACTATAGGAATATGGGTAAACCTAATCCCTTATAAGGAATTAGACTGGGGATGGAGGTGTGTCTCACCAAGTAGGTGTATTTACAATGATATTGAAATATAAGGAAACCCGATCCACTATGAGAATTTGGGGAAACTTAATCCATCACAAGGAAAGGACTGTCACTAAGGATGGTGGTGTCCCACCCTTAGTAAGTGAAGATCCCATGAGGTTCCTTGATAATTTATAACAATGAATCATGACTTATAGGTAATGGAATAACATTCCCATGTATGAAAATATTCAATGTATAATTAGTATGAAATGATTTTATTGTATATGTTCTGTATTTTATATTGATTCATGTCTTATGAACTTCCAATATTTATATAAATTTTCATTTTTATGATCTCTAATTTATAGGGTATGATCTTATAATGACTTTATCACATTATCAAACCCCAATTCTCTTGTTTATGCTTATATGTCTCTCGTGTTTACCCTTACTATGATTCTTAGATCACCTCTTTTTATGTTTCCTTCCCATTGTTATGAAAATATATTTCTTATACAATACTTATATGAAAAATTATAGTCATGGATAATATATTAAAAGAAATTTTATCTCTCTCATGTACCAATGTTTACATTTCCATGTTTTCTAAGGCACTAAACTAATACAGTCTTTGGGTGTCCATTTTAGTTTTTTAAGTATCCAGTAAATGAAATGTATGTCAATGTAATTTAATACATGGTATTTATTGTTGGTATCAAAGTGAATTTTTATCCAACCTATTTATAATTGTATGATAAAAAATAATTTATATACCATAGAATATTTCTAAGGATATGGCTACAGATGTCTCTAAGGATGTGTTTACGGATGAGGAAAAGTATATGAAAATGTTCTAGAAATTTGTTAAAGGATATAGATAGTGGTTTCCTATAAATAAATATTTTTATGGATATTACAAGTGGATGTGGGTTTGTAATAGATGTACCTTGGAATGAGAACACTAAGAAGAGGTTCCAGGCCTAACTCAGGGTAATCTAGTACAAAATAATGGTTATTACTGTACTCTTGTTTTTACACTCCCGATGGATATGCTTTTTAAATTGACAAACTATTATTAAAAGATCATGAATAATAAAAATATATGATGTCTATGAATAACTTAGGAAAAAATTATGGTGTCTTAGATTAAGGAAGGTTTCATAATATAAGTCGTATTCATGATTATGTGATTCCTCACAATGATAATCATTTCTTACAAAATTCTTCAGGGATTTAGTCAGTGGAGGGAACCCGAAGAAACCATATTAACAATGAATAAGATGGAATAAATTTTTATGAACAGTAAAATGGAATAATCATTGGAGTGAGGGATGTTTTGATCAGTCCTAATTAGTTTTGAAGGAACATGTTCTATAACATATGCCATAAAAAACACTCAGACTTACCAAGGAATATAAGAAAAGAGTTCACTGAGAGTTTGGGTAATCGAGATAATGGAATAATGAAGATACAATTTCCATTGTGTTAGGAACATGGAAATAATAACTTATGTGAATGTCTAATAGGTAGAAGAATAAGTTTATACTATAGAAAAGTAAAAAAATCAAGTGACTACAATGTAAAAATGAAGAGTTCAGTTAATGAAATAGATGATAATACTGTCCTCTATAAGACATAATCAAAGGATTTGTGTTTTATGTATGAAATAAATTATCATTATAAAAATCAATTTACAAAATGGAAAGATTTTAAATATAATTTTCATGTCACGTGAGAAATCGAAACATTGTTGATAATAATGAGAATACAGATGGAATTTTAAAGGAACAAGTTATCATGTAATTAGATATGGTAAAATAATTATGGATTAGGAATTAAATGTAATTATTTATGTTTTTGTGTATTTTTATTAAGTAATTATGCTACATTAATGATGAAATATATAATCTTTGATATTTTTGGGGTTTTCATTCAATAATTATATGTTTTTGTAGAATGTCCTCGATAGATTGGTAAAGTAATTTAATGACAAAAGATATATTTTTACTAAGTTAAGGTGACCTTTATTATGTTCTTTATGTAAATATATTGTTGTTTCGGATATTTTTATGTGTTATATGAATATGTAAACTAGAAATTATTATTTACTTGGATCTAATTAATGACATATTGAAAGGTAGTTTATTCTATCATTGAAAAATATTTTTTTTGATTTGTTTAATATATCCAATATAATTTGGAATAATGAAACACAAATGTTTTCAATTAGGATCTATGATAATTTAGTTCATTACCCTATTTCAAAAGAATATTTTTAATGGTATTCACAGGTTTGTATTGTGACAAACTAGAGCTACATTGTGATATTTTTGGAGTCAATGTTAATATGATTTCATGACTTTGATTGTAATGTTTAGGACATTCAAATTTAAGAAGGGTTATTGGGTTAACCATTTATGAAAATTTTATGTTATACATCTAAGTAGGTATTTATATATTGAGATTATATTTAAATCCATGGTTAAAAGTATATTTATTGATTATCCTTATTTCAAGGATGTCCATTATATTTATGTAGGATGTTATATTAGTGTGGTTTTAGAAAAGGAAAAATTTTATGTTCGATGAAAACAAATAAGGTATGTAACATCCATGGATATTGAAATCATGAATGATGTACTATAATTGTTTCACACATACCACTAGCCTACACGATGTCATGGTTAATGTGTAATTATTTTTTATGAATAATTATGATCCAATAGAATTAATTTTTATTTTTTGGAGTTTAATATATTAACCATATAAATAATGATGACCTCTTAGAGACAAATATTAATAATATTCATTATTTTATGTGCCTTAATATATAATAATAGTGTATTTTATGTATATAGGAATCGAAGTGTATTTATAGAAATCCATTTCCTAAATTAATGAATGAATTAAAAGTTGAAAAAAGAACAATCAATGAAAGAAATTTTATTTATTGAAATATATCAACTATGTCTATTTCCTTCTATTATAGGTAAATAAAATAATAAGTTAACATTTGGATAATTATAAAAAATGGAGTTTTCTAATACCGTAACTTATGTTGAACCTATAACCTCTTAAATGATCACAGACTATTGACTTTGAGGCCATGAGATTTTTTTCGATCATTATATTTCTTGTTATTGATGACCTCAACAACTGCCTGCAAATATTTACACTTTTCCTCTGTCAAATATTCACTTCTAACATATGTTATCATGTGTGGAAACCTAATTATATGTACCTTGGGTAACCATTATGGTTCTAACATTACCATTTTAAGGGAAGTTTATATATTCCTTCTTATGATGTGGGATTATATGAATGATAAATTCAAGTATCAAACCCTTGATAAACCAAAAAAATTCTATGTAGAAATTCATTATTTGAGGGGTAGAATGTATCACCCTGACAATTTTGTGAATCATTTTTTTCTGAATTAATTTAATATTTTGGATATTTCTCATTTAAAAAAACACTAATGTTTAAAAGATTATTAGGAAATGAATTAATGTGACTAAAAAATTTTATTTAATGAGAAAATGTTCTGATACATGTTGAATAGCTTGATCCAATATGGGATGATGAAAAAGACAATCCCTTACAAGAAATTACTACGACTCTAGATGATGGTGTTACTCAACCAATAGGTGTAGTCACAATGATGTTAAAAGATAGGGAAATAACAATCCACTATCAGATGGTGGGGAAACCCAGTAACATACAAGGAAATGACTAAAAATGGGGATGATGGAGTGTCATGCCTAGTAGTTTTAGTTTCCAAGAGTTTTCTTGACGTGTTCTTTCAAATAGTATTCCCTTATAAGAAATGATATCACATATCTATGTATTCCAAAATTCTATGTCTTAGATATTATTTCATGGATTATGTAATATTTTCCTTATGATTCATGTGTTATTAACTACCATGATTTGTTACATTATTCATGTTTATGATCTTGGATATATAGGGAATAATCTTTTAATTTTTTGATCACGTTGTCATACCTCAATGATCATGTTTATGTTTACATAACTCCCTTGTTTACCCTTAATGAGAATATGATTTCCCCCCTTATTTTGATTACTTCTCAAGGTTACGAAGATATATTTTTTCTATGATACATATAAGAGGGGTTATATTTATGGAGAACCTATTTAGAGATAATGTATCACACTCATGTACATGTGTTTAAATTTTCATGTTTCTAAAGGCAATAAACTACTATAGTATTTGGGCATCCATTGGTTAAATGTTCTCACTATTCTTAAAAAGTTATTAATTGTCTAAGTACACTAAAAATATATGATTAGACTATAATGGATGTAAAATAAATTTAGAACTATTTATATCAACCTTAGAAAATAGTCATACCAAGGATCAAGATACATACTCTCTGATATCCCTTTTTGTGTTATCCCACCAGAAATACTATTTCATGTATTCATACATATAGGATGAATAGGTAATATTAAAAAATTATTTTAATAAAATAAATCTTTATTCTAGTTAATAATTTAAAGGATAAAAGAAAAAATATTGAACTGTAACATTTCATCATAATCAAATATGAACTCAGTATCATTTCTCACATAATTCTTCAGTTCCACATCATCAAGCCATGCCTCCCAAATCCTTACATGGGTAGATGGTTTAATATTTATCTAATCATGATATTATATTTCCTATTTTCATAGAACATAAACATATATTCTATAAATAATTAAATATTTAATATGTTTAAAATCATTCCATGGTCAAAATTTGATTGTCATACCAACTTAGAGCATCAATCACATTGTTCTTCTTCCAGGTGCAGTAGTTTATTCAAGCGCTATAACCATTAATCAAATCAAATCACATATTCTTGAATATGTTAATTTATTTACACATGAATATATATTTCATGTTTTTATAATCAATATATATATATATATATAAACATATAGCCTCATTCAACAAAAAGATAATGCCTCCATATTTTTTAGTGATGAAATTATAATATCCAAGTACAACTCTGTAGTTAGGAAGTTAATCTAATTAATTTTGGAATTTTACGAGGGATAATATACTACTATTCCGTTATAAATTTTTTAAAAATCCTAGTCCCTTCATGAAACACCCCAAACATCTAATGTACAAATGTTTATTCGATTGCGTGTATGACATGCATCACCAATCTCACAAGGGAATATAATATCCTGAGACTCTACTATATATTTAATATATTAAATTTATTCAATATATGATATAGAATTTAATGAATGAAAAAAATGATTCATCTAACAATTTATGAAATAGATTCCTTCCTATATATCTTCTATTACATGCACGTGCGACCTTCCTTGATAGCTTTCATTACGCACAAGACATAATGTCACCAAATAACAACGTATTGTTAAAATATTATAATTTAATATAATATGACCAAAAATAAACATTTTTTATAGTATACAAATATTATTAACTAAATTAATATAAATTATGGTTTACATAAAAATAAAATGAAATCATTTTTCACCAACTAATGGTAAATTAAATAAGAACAAATTAGATATAAAAAGAAAATATTATAATTTATATGCTTCCAAAGAAGTTGTGTCCTGATAAAAATAGTTAATTATAATTATTGAATGATTTTACTGAAATATATATGATATATATTCAATAAAATATTTTTTAAATTTAACCATTATGTTTGATATGAAAAATATAAGAAAAAACCCCATTTATCACATAGAAAATATACTTTTATAAAGGAAATTTTACCACCTTTTAAGGGAGAACCCATTTTGAATCTTAATTATTAAATATTAATGTGATCAATATGTCAAAATAAGTTATCTCTTTGAAATAGAAAAACATGAATTATGTTAGGATGAAATTTTTATTTTTTTCTGAGACATTTCATTTTTAATTTAATAGTTGAAAATACTAATGTTTAGTTCAAAACTTCTTGTTAATCTTAATTATGTATAAAATAAAATGATAATCTTAAATTTTTTCATTTTTATTTATATTATAATTCTATTAGTTAAAATTATTGAGGTTATTTTAGTAAATTTATGTTTTAAAATGACTATAAAAATATATCAATCTTTTGAACGTTTTATCATTAAAAACCTACATTGTCGTCCCATTTGTGGGATTAAACTTAACTTTTTTATTCAATTATATGATAGGAATTTGAAAAAATTGATTAAATATTTAGAATGATATATATTTATAATTTATAATAAGGTCAAATTAGTTTTTTACTGACATTATTAGTGAAATTAATTAAAATTAGTTACAATTATAAAGGTAAAATTACGAATAAAATAGGAATAAAACATTAACTTATGGTACCAAATGACCTATCCAATTGGAAAAAAAAAATTTCTGGAAAATTATAGTTAATTAAACTTAAAATGTAGATTTTAACTGATTTTTAATGATTTTTAGGAAAAAATGTGTGCACACATAACTACTTTCCAAATATATCAAGCAAGTCCTTTTAATCTCTTATAAATGGCCAACAACTATCCCCATTATTCACAGCTCTAAAACTATTAGGTTAGTCCAATATTATCCCATATATCTTCCCAACATCCCTAACCTCTACCATGAAGCCTACATTTGGGTTGAAATATTCCAAATGAATCCTTTTGTTACAAACCAAAAGAAGATATCCAATTAAGATGTAAAGTCTTCCCTCTAGATCTCTAGATTCATATCCATTATCCACCACCTAAAATATTATTATTACATTTTTATATAAAAAACATGTATAATAAATATACAAGTATGTTTTTAAATATATTTCTGACCTACACTAGAAAAAACATCCTACTAATTGGAAATGAATATATTGATTATTTGTATTGTGAACTACTGCCTCACGAAAAGATGATTGTTCATTTTTTAATTTACCAAAATTCACAGTTGGACATTATGATTTACACTCTATTTATATATGTTTATTATGTATTCATAATTATGTAATCCATTTATAAGAAATACATTTAATAATTTTTATTTTTTATTTTTACGATAACATCATTCGAGGAAGTGTGGACTACAACAATCTCAAAGAAATGTGATTCATTAACACAAAACAAGGAACATATAAAGGATGATTTTAATTAAAAATATGTGAAAAGAACATAATATATAATATATTCTGTAAAAAATTAAAATTTATGGAAATAGATAGATAGATAGATATATATATATCTATCATTTTCTTTATTATGACTTCACACACTAAAAAGTGATAATGTCGGACCAAGACGTGTGGACTACCACCATCTCTTCATGGTGTGATCCATTTAACATAAAAATAACTAAATATAAAATTATATATGATATAATAATATAGTATTTATGAGATAATAATCATTATAGAGATAGGTAATTCTATATAACTTCATTCTATAACAATCAAGAAAAAATGAGAACATTATTCATGTGTATATATGACCTACCATCTCCTTGATCATACCGTTGATTCATTATTCATAACTATTTTTTAATATTGTTTTTAAAAGTATAATTATTGTATAAATATGATAATATTTTCACATTTTTTATTCTTATGATTTTATATAATGAACCCTTTGACCGTAGTTGACCAACCAATGTTGTTCTTGACACATAAACTGAATTTGGACAAAAAAACTGATGTAAACATAAATGTTTATGTAGTTGTATAAAAATAGTAATATTTAAAAAAAATTACTAATAAACATGAAAATTGTTATCAATAATATATAAAATTAAAATTAGGTAATTATGTAGGATGTTAATGTATTTTCAAATGAATGGAAACTCAATGTAAGGGATTCTAAAATCACATTTTACAGTTTTGAGATAAATGTCATGTTCAACACATACATATTTTTTATGGTGCCTATACTACACATTTTATTATGTTAAATAATTAATCCTCTTAAGTTATTGATATTTTATTCTTTCCATTAATTTTATTCATTTATGAGGATTATGAAATAAAATTCATTAAATTAGTATGAGACACTTTGGAAAGTATAATGATTATTTTATTAAACAATAAATTTAATGATATTTAAAAAGAATTTATATTTGCATAAATTATATGAACATTGATAAATAAAACACTTAATATTACATCCTATAGTTATTCGTGACTATTTTCATTTATTATTGCAATTTTCCACTCGTTGGTGCTCATATTTTTTTAGGAAATGTTATTCAGAAAAACTGACATTGTTTCTCTCTTTAGTCGGAGAACATGTTTTTTTCGAAAACCCTAATTTATTAAAATATTTTCAATAAAATTTTTTAAAAATTATTTTGTAAAGAAATATTGACACATTTTTAATTTTACTAATGTTTTAAAAGAAATAATCTTGTCACTTTCTGAACAAGGAATTTTTCATGTCTTCAATAGTGAAAAATGAATGTTCGTTTTACCTCATACAAATATTAAGAATTTACCCACCGTTATTTATTTGAATATTCATTTACATGTTTATAAGGTTAATTATTAATGAATATATTCTCAGAATTAATTTTCTTATAAAATACTTTTCAACTGAATTTTCAAAACAAAAGCATATTTTTCCCAGAAATTTTTTTTAAAATTATTTTTATATTATTTATATTCATAAAAAAAACAACCCTATACATTACTCCACCAAGGATATGATGTATTGATACTATAATTATTCTTTATATCAATATATTTTGATTTATTTTTCCATGTATAGTACTCACATTCACTTCCTTTATTCCTTTTAGTCCACTTAAAATATTCAATTTCATATGATTATTTCACAATGAATTTCCCCATAATATATTTATAACATTTCATGTATATGGTTATTGTGTAACCCATATATAATTTTTGATATGGTGTTTACATTGACTGTTATTTTAATATTGTGGAAAATATTTTTAAATCTATATAATTTATTCAATATGATTATTTGATAAGAATCATTATTTATTCAATATATGATGAATGATTTGTAAATGAAATACACAAGCTTGGTTCTATTTAAGGGAATCACTATAGGTTGGCGACCAGTTAATGAAATCCCATCGATGCATCAATAGTCTAATAGGATGAATTAGTTACAATAGTTAGAACGATTTATACATCCTTTTAATGGTAAAGCTATCAGGATCGTGGGAAACATGATGTTCAATAATAAATCATTTAATAAACATTAGTTAAATATATTATCCAACCATAATATTTTTGATCTATATAAATGTGGATACATTTATTTTCATAAAATTAATTAAATGGAATATTTTTATGTTTCTTACCACCCCATATTTATTTTCCCTTATCTAGTTATTTTAATAGAATGTGTTTAGTGTTATTACATTTACGTAATTTGTATTCACTTGTTTCTGTGTTTATTTTCTATGGAATGTGAGTTATTTTATTTACCATGTCATGATCATTATTCTTATTGATTCATTATTACATCAATTATATTTCTCCATTCTAATAATATTAACATGCCCATTTTATGTTTCTTTCTCAAGGAATTCATTATCATTAATTTTTAGGAAATACATATATTTAATTGATGTATTATATATATACTTGATGTTATTTATTTAGAAAGAAGTAAAATATTATCTTGTAATTAGTGTATTAATTTTTAATACAAGACTCATTTATGTATATGTTTTACTATGAATAATAAGCTGATCAATACACTATGATTTGATTCCTTGTAACCATGATAATTTAATTGATAGAAAACACTAGATCCAGGCTATTTGGGGTCAGGTATATATAGTTTGAATCAATGGAATATTATTAGAAACTTCAGAAACCACATTTAAGAAGACATAGATTTGTCAACATAACACTAAGGTAGAATTTTAGGATAATTATAGAATAAAACCATTGAATTTTGGTAATGTATAGATCATGTGGGTCTTCCAAAAAATACACCCTTATTTGGATACTAAAAGTGGACATAGTTCCATAAAAGATGTACCAAAGGTTAATAACTCTAAAAAGGTGTTCTGATCCTAAATTTGGTTATCCTGGTGCACAACAATGGGCCTTAATATGCACATGTTTTGACACTCCTGGAGGATATTGTAACGCCCCAACCCTAGATACCCAGAGTTGGTGAATTATTTTAATACATTAGCAAGATTACAAGTAATCAAGTACTGAAAGACTGATCAGTTTAGCATTATTTGAAAATAGATTTCATACATGGACATTACATCACACTTTAAAAAATAAAACACAACATAAATGATCCTTTGAGAATGCCATTAATCCCTAAGCTTAACCTTGCTTACCAATAATAATACACTTTACGAAATCCTGAGAAAATTAAAACATAGAAAGGGATGAGATAAGACGCTCAGTAAGGGTAAGAAATACAGTGGAAGATAACATAAATATTAAGCATGGTGAATAATTGAAACGATATGATTTTACAAATAATAAACATGAATACTTTTATGCAAGGAATATGAACAGAGTAAATAATGCAATAATAAAAAACTATTAGTATTCTACTAGTCGAATGACCACATGAACCATCAATATTATTTTCATAATAAAGGAATGTATAATTCCAGACATTCTGAAACATTTTGTCAAGGAATCGGCCAAGACGTCTAAAAATGATTAATGACTAGGCCAAAACCACAAATCATATTGGGAATGGGAATCTATCAATTCCACATCTAGTTGTCTCATGAGACCTACCGATGCATCGAGGAGCTATAGAGGTCTCCACCAATCAATTACTATGTCCAATACATTCCACATATGAAAAGTTTGAAACATAACATATACATTCGTATTAAAACAAGCATACAAAATATAAAAACTTTATACATAAACAATGAATGGTATTAAAATAACACATCCACAGTCAAACATATCACAAAACCATGAATACAATATGGATTAATTTTATCATAATAAATCAACATCAAACATGTTTAAAATCCATCAAAGGATGATGACATTGATGAAAATGATTTGTAAAAATAATTGAGAAAAATATCCCTTTTTCATGAAAAAATTTAAAATTCACATGATTTAGAAAATAAGACATTTAAATACATTTTTTAATCAAATTCTACCATACCACTTTGAAATTTTTCAAAGGAATTACCATCTTAAAAATATTCATGTCCATATAAATAAATCCTTAAAACCAATTTTGAAAACATGGACATTAATGAGATAGATTTAGAAAAATAAATATTTAAAACATTTAAAATGGTGTTTTAGTAAAAATTCCATTAAAAATAATCCATTTTAAAACTCTTTTATGAAACATCTACATGGATAATAAATATGTCCCAGTAGATACTTACATAAAAACAACCTCGGATAATAAAGAGATTATGGAATTAACCCTTACCAATTTGGTAACTTACGAATCATACACCTAATGAAAGAAGTATAATACAATTAATATGTAAATACACATTAATTAGAGTTTATTACACAAATAATAAAATTAGGGTCAGTACATACACCACACAGAAGGTAATAGTGGCAATATGGCATGAATCTCACGGGAATAAGGAGTGAGATGAAAACCCCTTACCATCAACATTCCTTTAGTCGAGGGTACGTTTACCCTCTTGTCTGAATATCATAGTATGTTATAAAATTACACCTGAAAAATATTAGTATTTATGATATCATATATGATTCATTAATTACTTTATAATACCAATTTAATACTAATTTTCATGTTAAATTAACATTTCAGGTAATAATCGCTTTTCTTATCGTACGTTTTTTAACTTGTTACTCTTAACTGTATCACATTGACCATGATTTAAATAATTCCAGAATATAAAACATTATTCATATATCATATATATTTATAATATAAATATGTATAATAGACATATATATGAAATTAAAAACACCCTTTATGGAGACGATAGTCCGTACGTATGCATAAATGATGTTTCTGTTTTCATATCGTATTGAACGGAACTATATGAATAAGATATATGTAAGTACATATATATATATATCTAGTAGAATTATTATTTAATATATTAAATACTAATTAGTAATATATATTTTTGTATTCATCGGTGAATGGTGATTGTGGAAATGTATCTCATCGCGTCATGGAGACGGTAATCCGTACGTAAGCATAAGCGAGAATATCATTTCCTTATAGGTGTGTAACTGGACGGTATATTAATTTTATAGAGACATTATCATGTTATTTTCTTTATTTATATACATATTACTCATCATTATATCCATCCAAATAACATAGTGTTGAATAACAAATTACACCACAACGTGGAGACTGTAAGTCATACGTCCACACACATGGTGACATTATCATTCATATGATGGGTAGAATAATGAATATAGTTGTGAAATATTTATAATAAAATCATAGTATATATATTATACTTTATTTATTCTTTTAAAATGGAAACAACAACGAAAGAGTAAGTGGATGAATAAGAGAACATGAAAGATGGTGGTGAAATCATTACATCTTCTTCGGGTTCTTCTTTTTTGATTTGATCAAAAGGGATTCATAAGTTTGATTTCTGACAAATTTAAGGCCTCTAAAATTAAGGTAGTATATTTTGGAGGATATTAGGGTTGGTTTTAGCCAAGCCAAATGGATTTTGAGGTGTGAATTTGAGAGAAGGAGAAGTGGCCTTTTTATAATAGGGGTGAGGGGCACCTTTGGAAAAACTTAAAATATTATATTATAATAAATACATATTTGGTTTATAATGGCTCCAAAGTGACTTATTTAGAGACTTTTGTTGTTACAGGTCTGAATCCTTTCAACCAATATGTTTTAGACAAGTTTAGGTTACCATTTTATCCTTATCTTTTAGATTTATCTTTTAGTTAAATAGTTTAACTTTTACTCTGTCTTCTTGTATTCTTACTCTATATGGTTAATAAACATACTATATAATACTAATGGCTCCTCAATTGGTTCCTTAATGTCACATGTATTATTATATAAGTCTTTTTTCCTAACCATTGATTTTTAATACCATTCTATCAATTAATAATATAATATTTATTTTAAAATAAATTTTATGTCAATTTTGACACTATTTGGTATTTATTTTTTGTTAAAATAATAAAAGCATGATTTTTAAAAAAAACCTATATTGAATTAATAATAACATGACATATTAACCTATAAAATTCATGTATTCCATAAAAACTTTGAAATTATATTTATTTTATTATTTATAATACCATTTATTGGATTATTTCATTAACAAGGTAATTACTGCATCATCATTGCGTCATATATAAATTTAATTATTTAATGTCTAAAAATTATAAAACAAATACCATGATGTAAGAAATCGTTTTATATTTCCAAATAATATTTATTTTCAAAAATATTACTTACACAACAATATATAAAAATTAATTACTAAAATATTTTTGTTTATGTCAATTTTGTCTTCACTGTAAATTAATTAATATAAAGTCTCATTATCATTCATAAGTGGCTCCATGGGGTCCCAAAAGCGTCCCAAAGATGACCCTGGTCTGACATTACTCATCCAATGAGGTTAGAACATGTGTTAAGGTAATTTTGTATTATTACAATATTCTTTCTACCTTGAATTACCCAATTTATCTTTAACCGTGGTTAATAAAAGTCAAAAGTTACTATTTACAAAAAATTATTTTCATCTTATGAACCACATTTTACATTATGTGGTTAACCCTGTCCCTACAATTTGTGAAATACCATACACAGAAGCGGTGAAATTAAGGTTTATGTGAATTTGAAAATTCTCCTAGGAGGTGGGTAAAAGACTGTGAAAAGTTCAGTAAAATTTTTATACATCTAAAATTATTATAAAATGACTACAATGAATTACATTGAATTTAAATAAGTATGATGTATCTAATTTTACCTAAAATAAATATAAATAAATTAAATTATTATTTAAAAAAAATCCAGTTTTAAACAATAACTTCGTGTTTTTCACTATTCATCAAAAATTGAATGTTTTCAGAAAAATACCAAAAATTCACCGTAGGATAATTTCAATATTTTGAATCTAAAAATGATATATATATTACTAAATTCAAAACAAAGAATTTTTATTTATTAATTTAAAATAAATTCCCTGTTTTCAAAACCAAAAGGCGTATTTTTAATAAATAATAACTATTAAAAGATTGACATTGTTTATGAACAATTTCAATGTAAATTACTTACAATGACCAGAATTGGATTGAATGGTAAAATTATGATATATTTAAACTTTCAAACCATTTATATTTATAATTAAACAATATAACTTATTTTGATTAAAGAAGTTTTTTTCAGTTAAAATAAGGTATTTTTCACTATTCACCAAAATATAAACTTTATCAGAAAAATACAAAACATTTATTGAAACTAAATTCTTATGTCCCAATTATAAAGAAAAAGTTTATTTTGTCAAATTGAATATATAAATGTTTAAAATATTGTATTTAAAAAGGGTTCCCCAATAAAAGCCTGTAAAAGTTCATTTTTTGAAAAACACTTCTTTTGTCTAAAAAAATGTATTTTTTCATAAATTATGTCTAGAAACTGATAATATGGATTCTAAAATTATAAGGATTATTTAATGTTAAAAATTTAGTTAATACTATTAATAACCTCTTTTGAACGACTTATTTGGTAAGTCGTGGTGTGATTGAACTCTTTGTTGCATGTAGTGCAAGTTATTGAATTACTTTGAAGAAATAACATACTAATAAATCTTGAGGGGTTACATTCTTCCCTACTTCTACAAATTGTCTCATCTATATTTGGAATTTTTCTATGAAAATAAAAGTTTGGAAATAGAAAATACCTTTGTGGGAAAACCCAAATCAGAAATTGGGTTAATAAAATTTAGTCTTAATAATAGGAAAACAAGAATAAAAAAGTAACAACCAAATTATGTTCTCAATTAAGAGAACATTGGTGGAAATTAGAGAAACATAATTAGATGAAAAATGTAAATATTTATAGGGAGTTATTGAGGTAATCAATCAAAAATAGTTGTAGAATTGTTGGCCTCAAATCCACCAATCTATGATGATTTAAAATACTATCAGTTCAACAAAACATAAGGTCTTAGGATAATACATTTTTGGTTATAAAATCCGTTCCATAAAGTTTAATAATATATTTATCCATAAAATAAGTGGGAAATATATATATATACAAATATACATAACAATTAGAGTTTCATCCATTAAATAATTCCTACCACGAACTCATCTTTCACTCTAAAAGATTTAATATATATATATATATATATATATATATTCTATTTATCCTAATCGTATAGGGTTCTAAAAATAATGAATTTATAATTCAAATATCAGACCCTTTAAAAAACTACATTATTCAATCTAAGAAACCACGTGGGTTAGTGATAGGTGATACACCATTCACTACTAGATATATTGCCTTTAGCGACCGCCAAAAGCGGTCGCTAAAGACCTATACAGACCGCCTTGCGACCACGGGAAGCGGTCGCATTTGTTTCGTCGTTGTTGATCAACAGCGACCGCCTCTGGCGGTCCCTAAAGACCTGCCTTCATTTTGTGTCGACGGTGCGTGTGGTTGTGCGTCGAGAGTGCGGGTTGTGTGCAGGGGACGCGGGGGGTGGGGGAAGGTCTCACCGCCGACCATGGCCGACCTACGGTGGCCGGAGGAGGAGATGTTGTAGCGTCGTGGTCTTTGGGCACGCTTGGGGGGTCGAAAGGGTTGGTCAGTGGCTGTGGCAAGGGGAATGAGACAGAACGGGGGTGGCGGCAGGGGTGACTGAGGGCGGCGGCAGGGGTGACCATGGCCGACCTACGGCGGCGGCGGGAATCGGGGAAGACAGTGCGGGGGCGGGAATCGGGGAAGGCAGTGCGGGGCGGGAAATATCTCGCGCATATCTTTTCACCATTAGCGGCCGCCATTGGCGGTCGCTAATACAGTCAATAGCGACCGCCATTGGCGGTCGCCCGTTTCCCAGGCGCAAAAGCCAAATATTCTTGTAGTGATTGCCTCCCTTAGGTTGCAGGTTCAAGTCTTGTGGCCTTGCCAGATGTGACCGGTTGCCTCCCGACCTTCGGATTGTCCTTTTTATGGAAATCCAAAAATAACCTTTACAATAGTTTCTAATTTCAATATTAATCCATTCCTACCTTTAGAATTATCCAAAATTGTTATATCCAAAAACTTAGTCCAAAGTTTATAAGGATATTAAATATAATGAGGATCCTTTTTTACATGTAATAACATGTGAACGCCTTAATCGTGTATTTTTTACAACACCGTGAATTACCAAAATCAACCATCTCTTATTCCAAAGTCACTAGCTCATTACCAAGATCTTTTTAAGGATTACCTTTCCTTAAACCATTTATTTTCCAAAAAAGTGTATCTAACTATTAAGTCAATTTTTTAGAACTGTATAATCTAAAATCCTCAATAAATTAGTAATGCAGTATAGTCCTTATTTATCTTCGTAATTCATGTAACCTGTATACTGTTGATACAAAATTCAAATGAAATAATTCTATAATAACAACATAATAAGACTAGTAATTCTTCTTCATCGAAGGTAGTATCATAAATTTATTATTATCTAATAACATCATTTGCAGTATACTCTTATGAATGGGAAATTGATTCATGTAGTGTCTCAACTCCTTACAGATGAAGCATTTTACATTTGAAAATTTTTTCTTACCCTTGAAATCATGTAATTGGTGTCCTTTTTCTCCACACTTATAAAAAAACCCCATTCCCTTTAATCATTTACCATGGTGATTCATTCCACATTTATCACATATTGGAAAATCCTTATTTCTCTTGTTCCCTTTATCCATATATATTTCTACCATTTTTTATTCCCCGGATTCCCTTCAAATCCATAGGATTCAGAGAATTATTTATTTATCTTATTAACACATGATATAATTTATTCATATGATTATAATTCACGGGAGACTATTTCCTTTCTAAATGCTGGCTTAATACCAAAAATGATATGACCCTAATTACTCATTGGATCATACGTATTGTTGGAGTTGTCATTCCTTCTACTGGGCACCATTTCTAAATAATGGCATATACTATGTCTGTTTATGAATCCCAATTCATATTTCCAAACATATAAAATAACTAAAAAAAATTTAACAGTTTATGGATATAATCCATAATCACAAAAATGTTTTCTTTGAGGAGGTATATACTCAAAAACCCTTCATATTGGTTTGTAATGAAAATAAGAATTATCCTAAGCATATACCCCAAGAGTGTCGTAACCAAGAGTGCAACAAGGCCTGTTGTCGTCCACCATTTCAGGTTCGAGTCTAGCTCAAAGCGGTGTTTTCGGGTTTTACCACTAGGTGCATCTATGCTAGAGCCACCTCTACCTGATCGTATCCAGTTGGGGATATATTTTCATGGAAAACTCACAAAATCTCTATATTACCAAAATTCTAGGAAGTATTTCTATACTAATCTTCAAAGTCTATCTTAGGTCTATGTGCTCTAATCAAAGTTTTTCCAAATCTAGCTTACAAGGTTATTGCTAAACATCATTTGATTCCAAGTATAATGCCCTGACCCCAGTTACCCAGAGTCGGTGAACTATTTTAATACATTGGAATGTTTACAAGGAATCATGTTCCAAAAGACCGATCAGTTTAGCAGTATTGGAAAATAGATTACATATGTAGAGGTTACATTACACTTTAGAAAATAAAACACAACATAAATGATCCTTTTAGAATGCCATTAATCCCTAGATTAACCCTTCTTATCAATCATAATACACTTGTTGTATTCCTGAGAAAAATTAAAACATAGAATGGGGTGAGCTCAAACGGTCAGTAAGGGTAAGCAATACCGTGGAAGATAACATAAATATCAAGGAAGGTAAATAATTGAAACAAAATGACTTTAAAAATAATAAACATGAATACTTTTATGTAAGAAATATGAACTGAGTAAATAATGCTATAATAAAACATAATCATGGGTATTCTACTAGTCGAATGACCACATGAACCATCAATATTATTTTCATAATGATGGAATGTATAATGCCAGACATTCTAAAATGTTTTGTCATGTTCTCGACCAAGATGTCTAAAAATAATTAAGGCCTCGTCCAAAACCACATATCAAATTGGGAAATGTCCTTGGCCATTTCCATGTCTAGATGTCTCATGAGACCTACTGATGAACCGAGGAGCTATAACAGGCTCCACACATCACATACTATGTCCAATATATTCCTCATATGAAAAGGGTGAAACATAACATTAACATTCCTATTCAAACTATAAAATGAAATGTCAATACTTTATCCATAAACCATGAATGGTATTAAAAGAACACATCCCCAGTCAAACATATCACAAAACCTTCAATACAATATGGAAGATTTTTTTCATAATAAATCAACTTCAAACAAGTTTAAAATCCCTCAAAGGATGTTGACACTGATGAAAATTATTTTTAAACTCTTTGAGGGAAATATCCCTTTTTCATGAAAACATTTAAAAGTATTATGATTTAAAAAAGAATAAATGTAAAGACATTTTTGAATCAAAGTGTCCCATACCACTTTGAAACTTTTCAATGGAATTTACATTTTTAAAACATTCATGTCCATGTAAATAAATCCTAAAAACCCATTTTGAAATATGGACTTTAATGAGATAGATTTAGAAGAATAAATATTCAAAACATTTTAACTGGTGTTTTAGTAAAAATTACAATAAAATAAATCCCTTTGAAAACCCTTTTATCAAACATGGACATGGAAAATAAAAATTCCCCAGTAGATACTTACATAAAAACAACCTCAGATTATAAAGAGATTTTGGAATTAACCCTTACCTATTTGGTAACTTACAAAAACATACACCCCATGAAAGAAGTATCATAAAATGAATTTTTATATACACATAAATTAAATTGTATTACACAAATAATACTATTATGGGTAATACATACACCACGAAAAAGGTAATAGAGTCAATATGGCATGAATCTTACAGGAATAAGGGGTGAGACGAAAAACCCTTACCTTGCACTATCCTTTAGACGAGGGTACATTTACCCTCTTGAATGAAGATATTTGTATGTTATTAATGTATTAAAGAACCATATTAGTATTTATGATATCTTACATGATTTATTAATGACTTTATAATACCCATTTAATAATAATTACCACGTTAAATTATCATTTCGGGTACTAATCACTTTCTTTGTCATACATATTTTAACGTGTTACTCTTGATTGTATCACTTAGACCAAGATTTAAATACATCAAGAATATAAAACATTATTTATATATCATATATATTGATAATATAAATATTTATAATAGACATATATATGAAATGAAAAACACCATTTATGGAGATGGTAGTATGTACGTACGCATAAACGATGCTTCCGTTTTCAAATCGTATTGAACAAAACTAAGTGAATAAGATATATGTAAGTAAATATATATAATAATTTATATATATATCTAGTAGAATTATTATGTCATATATTACATACTTATTAGTAATATATATTTTTATTATCGTCAATGAATGGTGATTGTGGAAATGAATCTCATCACATCATGGAGACGTTAATCCGTATCTACGCACGAGCGATAAATAATTTACATAAAAGTGTGGAATTGGATGGTATATTAATTTTAAAGAGACATTATCATGTTATTTTCATTAGTTATATACATATTACTCTTTATTATATCCATCTAAATAACATAGTGTTGAATAAAAAATTACACCACGGTGTGGAGACGGTATGTCGTACGTACGCACGCATGGTGACATTATCATTCATAAGATGGGTAGAATAATGAATATAGTTGTTATGTATTTATAATAACATCACAATATATAGAAGATACTTGAGTTATTAATTTATAATTGAAACAACAAAGAATGAGTTAGTGGAAGAATAAGAGAACTTGGAAGTGGGTGGTGAAATCATTACCTCTTCTTTGGGTTCTTCCTTTTGATTTGATCAAAAGGGACCCTTATGTTGGATTTATGAAAAATGTAAGTCCTCTAGGATGAATTTAGGATAGTTAGGAGGATATTTGGTCTGGGGTTGGCTGATCCAAATGGCTTTGGATGTGTGAATATGAGAGAAGGGGAACTGCCCTTTTAAAAGGGGGTGAGGGGCACCTTTGGAAAAACTTAAAATATTATTTTATAATAAGTTCACATTCCATTTATAATTTCTTCAGAATGACTTATTTCTAGACTTAGGGGGTTATGGTTCGAAATATGCTAAAAAATTAGGTTTTATACTAGTTTAGGTTACCATTTTAACCTTATTTTTTAGATTTAACTCTTAGTTAAATAGTTTAACTTTTATCGTGTCTTCGTGTATTCTTATTCAATATAGCTAATAAGAATACTATATACTGGAAATAGAATCCCAAATTGGTTCATTAATGTCATATATATTATTATATAAGTCTTTTTTCTGAACCTTAGATCTTTAGGATCATTATATCAATTAATAATATAATATTTGTTAAAAAAACTATTTTATGTCAATTTTGACACTATTTGGTATTTGTTTTTTAAATAATAACAGCATTATTACATTAAAAAAATTTATATTTAATCCATCCTAACATGTCATATTCACCAAGAAAAAATTCTTGGATATCTTAAAAACTTTTAAATTTTATTTATTTTAATATTTATAATACCATTTATTTTATTCTTTCATTAATATGTTAATTAATGCATCATCATTGTTGTTATAAATAAATTCACCTATTTAATATATAAAAATTATGAAAAAAATACCATTATGTAGAAAATATTAGTAGATTTCCAAATGAAATTTATAGTAAAAAATATGACTTTTATAACAAAAAATAAAAATTAATTACTAAAATCATTTTGTTTCTCTCAATTTGGTCTTTACTTTAAATTAATTAATCTAAGGTGTCATTATCATTCAAAAGTGCCTCAATGAGGTCCCGAAATCGACCCAAGGATTACCATGGTTGGCCATTTCTCATAAAATGAGGTTAGGACACATGTTAAGATTGGTTCAAATTATTACAATATTTTTTTTACCTTAAATTACTCGATTTACCATTAAACGCGATAAATAAAAGTCAAAAGGTACTATTCACCAAAAATTATTTTCATCTTATTGAACCACATTTTATGAACTGAGGTTAACTGTGTCTCTCATATTTTTGAAATTCCACTCACAGATGCGGTTAAATTATGTTTTATGTGTATTTTCAAATTCTCCTAGGAGGTGGATAAAAGATGGTAAAAAGTTCAATAAAATTTTCATATATCTAAAATTATAATAAACTTAATCCAATGAATTACATTTAATTTATATAGTTATTATGTATCTATTTTTATATCAAATAAAATTTAACAAAATAAATTATTATTTAAATAAGAAGATGGTTTTAAGTAATAACTCTGTGTTTTTCACTTTTCATAAAAAAATGAACGTTTTCAGAAAAATACCAAAAATTCACCGTATGATAAATTAGATATTCCAAATCCAAAAATGATGTCTATTTTAAAAAATTCAAAACATATAAGTTTCATTTATTAATTTCAAATTGATTCCCGTTGTCAAAACCAAAAGGCGTATTTTTTAGAAATAATAACTATCAAAAGATTGAAACATGTTTATGTCCAATTTCAATGTAAAATTACTTACAATGACCAGAATATGATTAAATGGTAAAAATATAATCTATTTATACTTCCAAACCATTAATATTTATAATTTAACACTATAAATTATTTTTAATAAAAAAGTTGTTTTGAGTTAAAATAGAGTATTTTTCACCATTCACCCAAATATGAAAGTTATTAGAAAAATACAAAAAAATTATTGAAACCTAATTATTATATCCTGATTTTAAAAAAGTATATTTTTTCAAATTTAATATATCAATGTTTCATATATTGTATTTAAAAAGGGTTCGCCATTAAAAGGCTGTAAAATTGAATTTTTTGAAAAATACTTCTTTTGGCTGAATGAAATGTATTTGTTCTTACATTATGTCTAAGAAACTGATAATACAAGTTCTAAAATTATAAGGATTATATAATGTTCAAAATTCAGTTAATACTTTTCATAACCGCTTTTGAACGACTGGTTTGGTAAGTCGTGGTGCGCTTGAACTTAGTGTTGTGTGTAGTGAATATTATTGAATTACTGTAAGAAATAACGTACTATGAAATCTTGGGGTGTTACAGATATTCTTAGGATAATACACTTTTTCTTTACAAAACATTCTATATAATTTTAATGGATAATGAAAATTTATAATAATGGATTAAAATAATGTGTTTTAGATTTAAAAATAAGATGTCATGATTTAGATATCTTATATATAATTATATGATTTTAACTCTATAACGATTGTTGCCGACACTATTCTGTCTAGTTTTAGTCAATGGTTGGAACCATAAGGATTCATGTTAACATTGAAAATGATTGAAATTCTACAAAAAATGATAATAAAAATGATTTTTGAGAAGGGAGAAGGATCTCATGTAAATTTCAAATATTTTTTCCTAAAATAATATTAAAAAATATATACCTTTACAAACTCTTGAACACACCAAAGAATATAACATATGATGTTTCAAAGATCTCGAGTGGTGGAGGTTATAATGAAAATAAGGCTCAATTTATGAAATGTGATATATGTGGAAGGAGTAACCGATGAATGTATCTATATAGAATAAGTAACATATTTAGGTGTTTGAAAGAAGTAAATAAAGAAAATGAGTTCTTTGAAAAATGGAAGAGTATGATGGAGGGAAATGAACCTCATATTAAAAATACCATATAGTTTGTTGTCATAATTTTTGGGATACTAGTTCAGTGAAGAAGGCCATGTAGATGGAAATCTAGGGTATGTTAGGTGTTTTTCATATGAAATTATTGGAATTTCTTATGAGCATGGAAGATGAAGTGGACAAACAGATTGTGTCTCTCAATGATACTGAAAAAGATGCCACAAAAATGATGGGGAGATCTTTATGAACTGCTCTTAATGAGGAGAAATATTTGTGGATCTAAATGAAGAATATGATTTTGGTTGGGGGATTCAACAATGAGAAGATTAATGATGAGGTGTACATTAATTCCTCGTAAAAGCTAACCTTTAGGTTTGTAGATCTTATAATGGATAATCCAAACATTTATTGAAACAATATCTCTTAGAAATTGTCTAAGGAGTTTAAATTAGGTAGGATTAATTAGTCTTTTAATGATTATTCTATATAATTATGTGATTGAAGTTAGGTTTCTCACTATATTTCATTAAATGTATTTGATAAATAAAAATTAACTTTTCAGTCAGCATTAGTGGGGACCCTAGAAATTACATGAATCAATAACCTCTTATAGAGGATAATATCTACACAATGGAAGGATCAATGTAGAAATAAGTGGATGAAATAATTGTGTGTTAGGTTTGTGTTGAAAACCATTGTTAAAGGGATATTTAGTTGTTAAATATATTTCAAGGATGTCCTTCTTATTTATTTTTGAAATTGTATTAATATGGTTTTAGAAAAAGAGAAATTGGAAGCCCCGTGACAAATAATAAAATGTCGAAAAGCCATGGGTCTTAAACCCGTTAACAATAGATTATATGAATTTCATGCAAAACATTGACCTGTGTAATGTCCAGATTGATTTTTTATTTTTTTTGTCAAAAAATTTGATAAAACATTTTTAATGATGAACCAGTTGTATAAAAAATTTGTATGTGAGATTAATATGTCGAACATATTGGATTTGGATGATAGTTAAAGGAAAATTGTTAGGCTTGTCTCTTTTTATATGCCTTATGATCCTTAAAAAATGTATTGTATGGTGTCAAGAATAAAAACACACATTATTTGTAATTAATTTAATAATGTAAAGGGATGGATATGAATTTGATTGAAGCTAAATAAACTGTTGGGATTGTTCACATGAAATTGAAACATATATATTAATAATATTTCATTACATTCTGGGTTTGTAAACTAATTCCACAACATTGGTATATGTATCATAAAAAGATGTTATACTAAAACCTTATTTTTTTTATTGAACCAATCGTCTTTTAAATCATCATTGATTTATGGCCTTGAGGCCCTCAACTTTCTATTGATCCCTCAACTATTTTTGATTAACAACATCAATAACTCCCTATAAATATTTACCCATTTTTTGTAAGTATGTTGATATAATTTCCACTAATTCTATTCTACTTACTGACCTAGTTACATGGTAGTCCATGTGACCTTTTATTAATTCACATTCTCTCTGTTATATAGTATATTTTATGAACCCCTATATTGATGTGGTAATTCTAAATAGGAATCATCAAACAATATAGAACCAATATCAAGTTTAAATTGTGAGGACACAATTAAATTATGGTGGGGAAAATTTAAAACCTTAAAATTTTTATGTACAACATTGAATTCGATAGCATGCATGACACGCATCACCAAGTGCATAAGGGAATATAATATCTTGAGACTCTACTATATATTTACTATTTTAAATATATTCAATATTTGATGTAGTTTTTAATAAACTCAAAAATGAGTTAAATTTCATTTTCCGCAACAGATACCTTACTTGATAGCATGTACTCCATGCATGATCTACCTTCCTCAATAGATTACATTAAACACAAGATCGAGTTTCACCAAATAAAAATGTATTATTAAAATATTATTATTTAATATAAAATTATATAACATTACATTTATATAAGTATTCATGAATAGTATTAAATAACTTATGGAATGTTTTGGTTTATATAAATAAAAAATGAATTCATTGGTTACCAAATAATGAGAAACGAAAAAATCACTATTTGGATATAAAAAATATGTAAAAATTAATAGGCTTATAAAAGAGTTTTGTCTTTATAAAAATAGTTAATTACAATTATTGAAATATTTTAGTGAAATATATATGATATATAATCAATAAAATAATTTTTATATTCATCTGTTATGTTTTATTTTAGTATGATAAGAACAAACCCAATTTTATGATAAAATAATTATATTTTTATAAATATAATTTTATAACCATTAAAAGGGGAACAAATTTTGAATCATAATTTTTTAACATTAATGGTATTAATATTTCAAAATAGAATTTTTATTTGATATAGAATAAAATGAATTAGGCTAGGAATAATTTATAATATTTTTTCCAAGAAATTTCATATTTTATATAATAGGTTAAAATACTGAATTTTAGTTCAAAACTGGTTTTAATTCTAATTTTTTATAAGTATAAAATATACATTTAATTTTTTAATAGTTTAATTAGATAATATTTTTTTTAAAAAATAAAATTTAGGTCATTTTATTGAGTTCCACATAGAAATTGACTATAAAAACATAGCAAACTTGTGGAAGTTTATTACTTTAAAACCCCTTATTATCGTCCCATAAGTGGGATTACATTTGAATAAATAATTTCTACTTTTATTATTGGAATTCAGAAAAATTGACTACATATTTTGAATCACCATAATTTACAATTTAAAATAATTTCAACATATTTTTTCTCTAAAAGATTTAGTAAATTTAATATAAATTAATTACAGTTATTAAGGTAAAATTAAGCTTAATAAAGGACAAAATCATTAATTTAAGGGCCCAAATGATATAGAAACAAGTCTAAAACCCATTTAATATCCATAATTCCACCATTAACCTTCCATTATTGTGTTTTTTGGTCTTTATGGATTTTTTTCATTAAAAACGTGGGTACACATAATTGTTTTTCAAAAATACCTAGTTCTTCCTTTTACTCCTTTATAAAAGGCCACTAACTATACCCATTACTCAAACCTCTCAAAACACTTAGGTTCAGGAAATATAATACCATATATCTTCCCAAAATACATAACTTATACAATTAATCCTACCTTTTTTGATTAATCATTCCAAGTAAGACTTTTGGTACAAACCAAAATAAGTTAATAGATTTAGACATAACACCTTCTCTTATGCTCTCTAGTTTAATTTACATTATCCACCTAACTAAAATATTATTATGTCATTTTTATATAAAAAACCAGCATCTTAAATATAATAGGATAATTTTTTATTCTTAGTTATACCTACACTAACACACACATCCATCTAAATGGTAATAAAAATATTACTTCTGTGTAAGGTGAAACACTACCTCATGAAACAATGATTGTTCATTTTTACTTTACCAACATTCATGGTTGGATATTATGATATTAACTATATTTAACTATGTTTATTATGACTTTATACATATATATTATTTTTACAACAAATAAATTTAGTACATTTTATTTTTTATTAATACAATAACACCATTTAAGGATGTGTGGACTACTAACCCATCAAACCAATAAGATTAATTCACTCTAAACATGGAACCTATAAAAGATTGTTTTAATAAAAAATATGTTAAATTCAAAAAACTATAGGTGATATTAATTAAATAATTAAATTTTTTGACACACACACACACAAACAAACACACACACACACACACAAACACAGACATATATATAAGTTTTTTATTCTCCTATCTTAGACAAAAAAAGTGATAATTTTGGTCACAAATGTGTGGATTATCGCATCCTCGGCATAATGTGAATCCTTTTACATCACAAGAATTGTATATATTTCTATATATTATTAAATAATTTGGTATTTGTGATATAATTATACATCAAGAGAGATATAATTCTACATAACTTGCTTCTATAATTATCATTGCAAAATGAGAACATTACTCATGCGTATGTATGATTTACAATCTCCATGATCATAACGTTGATTCGTTTAAAAAAACATTTAATTAATTTTTTTAAAAATATAATTTTAGTGTAAATATGATAATTATTTAAATATTTTTATTCTTTTGATGTTATAAAATGATCCTTTTAACCATATCAATCCTACCAAAGTTGTTTTTGACAAATAAATTGAATTTGGTCAAAACACCTGATGTAAACATACTTTTTTATGTAGTTGTAAACAAAAAATTAATAAGCTTCAAAAATTAATAATAAACATGAGAAAGGTCCTCAATAATTTAAAAAATAAAAGTAATTTTTTTATATTCTATGTTATTTTTCATTCACCTAAGAAGAAACACAAGGTATCTGATTCTCATCTTACTTTTTACATCTAGGAGATAAATATCATGTTCATCACTTATATATTTTGTGTGGTGTATCTACAACACAATTTTTTATATTAAATAGATTATCCTCTTAAATTCATGGTATTTAAAAACATCATTTAATTATAAAATGAGTAATATTATTTAATATTATTCAATGAAGAATGGGACACTTTGGAAGATTTAAAATTTATTTTCTTGAACAATAACATTAATGCTATTTCAATGGTATTTAAATTCAATAAAATAATATGAACTTTGATATATAAAACTATTTATTTTTTATCCTTTGTTTATTAATGAGCATTTCATGTGTTAGTACCATTTTTAATTTCTTTAGTACTTAGATGTTTTTAGGAATTTTTTCCCAAAAAACCCAACATTGGTTCTCTATTTAGTCAGAGAACCTATTTTCTTCAAAAAACAATGTTTTATAAATATGTTTTCAATAGTATTTTTAAATTGGTTTGGTAAATAAAATTACCATTTTTTCATTTACCATATATATCAATGGAATATTCTTATCACTTTTCGAACAAGGTATTTTAAAAATATTTAACCGAAAGAAATGAATGTTCTTTTTACCTCATAAAGCTTGTACAAATTTACCCTTCATAATTTATTTGAAGATTAAATTTTGAGTTTAAAAGGATACATTTTAATGAAAATGTTTTTCAAAAGTTGTTTTAATAGATTATTTTTTTAAAAAAATAGTTTATTTCCCATAAGAATGTTTTTTAAAAGTTCATTTTTATATTTTTTCTATTAATCAACAATGACAACCCTTTATTTTACTCCAATTGGGATATGTTGTATTTATACCATCATTATTATTAATATGAATGGATTATGATTATCTTGTCTAAGGATAATATAAAAATTCAATTCCTTGATTCCTTTTAGACCCCTCAAAATATTCAATTATCTATGATCATTTGACAATGAATTCCCCTAAATATATATATCATTTATTATGGATATGATTATTTCTTAAACCATAATCCAATTTTCATATGCTTTTTACATTGAATATTATTTTATTATTTAGGGAAATATTGATAAATTTGTATACCTTATTCAATAGGAATATTTGATATGAATCATGGATTATTCAATATATTAGGATTGAATAACACACATAATTCAAGGGTTTGGGACTATTTAAAGAAATCCTTATAGGTTGGGGAATAGTTTATGAAAGCTATTGTATGAGTCAAGAGTCTCATGGTAATAATTAGTAGCACAAATTTAAACATTTTAAACTATCTATCTACTATAAAGGTATCATATTCATTGGAAACATTATCTTCAATAATAAATCAAATATTTTCATATTAGATTCATTTATTATCCATCCATGATATTTTTCTTCTACATATCTGTAGATACATTTCATTTTACGTTCAACGATTAAATGTCACATGATTTAGTTTTTTACCCTTGGTTATTAATTTTTCCATATCTAGTTATTTGAATGTAATATATTTTTAGTTATTAGATTGATATATTTTTTTGATCTTCCTTATCAGTTTATTTTTTTATAGAATGCGTGTTCAGTTATACACCTGGTACTAATTATTATTCTCATTTATTCATTATTGATTCTACTATATTTTACACATATTAATCATTTGAGCTCAACATTATTATGTTTATTTCTCATGTAATTCACGAAGCATACTTCAAAAGATATCCATCTATTTTAGAGATATATTAGAATTATCCTCAATGTTATTTAATTAGAACGAAGAAAAAATTATAATGTAATTAGGGGATACATTTTAATCAAAAAGGTATAATTTATTTATCGAGTTTACAAAAAATAATAAAGTGATCGACCCTTTAAGATTTTATTCCTTGTAATCATGCAAATATAATTGATAGCAGACACCGGTTCTAGGCATTCTGGGGTCATGTCTCTATAGTTGGTATCTAATTATTTATTATATCAAGCATGATAACAAGATTTAGGAAATAAATTATTTTAAAACATAACCCTATGGTATAAATGAAGGTAAAGTATAAAATAACACCCTATAATTTTGGTAAACTATAAATTATGTGTGTGTTCCTATAAATACATCCATTTCTAGATAATATAATTTGATGTGGATCTGGTAAATATGTACATATGAGTAATAACTCCAAAATGGTGTTTTGAGCCTAACGTAGGGTAACCAAGTATATGAAAACATGCCTTACTATATAGATTGTTGGACACAACAATTCAATATTCTAAGGATAATCCCATTTTTTTACAAAACATTATAATGAATTTTAAATGATAATTTAAAGGAATAATGAATGATAAACCTAAAGAGTTTTAGAATATAAAATATGGTGTCATGAATTAGATATCATATAGATAATTATACTCTTTTCTCTTTATGACTACTTTTTCTCACACTATTATTTATTATTTTAGTTATTGTATGGAACCTGAAAGATTCAATATAACATTGAACATGAAGGAAAAGGTAGTGAACATGAGAAACAAAATGATTTTTTTGATTGAAGTGAATAATTTTGTGTTTATTCAAAATATTTTTTCCCAAAATATGATTAATGCTATATACCCTTACCATGTCCCGAGTACAACAATGAAGAGAACCAAGGAGGTTTATATGTGATCATGTGGTCGAGACCGTAAAGAAAAAAAGATCAATTTTTGGCACGTGATAAGTGCTAAAAAAGAAACCCTGAAAATGGTCTTAATAGAACCCAAAAATTCATTATATGTGGGAAATAAGGATATAATGAAATGGATTTCTAATGAAAAATGTAGGGTACAATGGGAATAAATGAAGTTAATCCTATGAAATATGTTATTATTCACATTTGGAAGTGTGGGGAGCCTGAACATTACCTGAATCAATGCCCTCTACTAGAGGATAAAATCTAGAATAAGGAAAGATCTATGTGGAGATAATTGGATAATGTATTTATGTATTATGGTTGTATTTAAAACCTTTGTGAAAAGGATGCATAGTGATTATCCATATTTCAAGGATGACCCATATATTTATATTTGAAATTTTCTTAATTTGTTTATTTAAAAAGGACAACCTATAATATGGGTGAAAACCAATCAAATCTTGCATTGCCCTGGGTCATGAAACCATGAATGAAGGATTATAATGGTTTCATTTCAACTACTATCCTATGAAATTTCATGGTTATTTTTTTATTATTAATTTTAGTTAAAAAATTTGACAAATAAATGATAATTATTATCTTATAGTATCAATTTATAGGATTTGAGATTAATATGTTAACCATATTGGTTTTGGAATAAATTTAATTAACAATTGTTAGGAGTTTTACTCTTTTGTAAGTCTTACCATCCCATCATAGTATATTTTAGTGCTTCATGTGTAAAAAAGAATTCATTATTGTCAAATATTTTTTGGAAGTAAATGTGTTAATTATAATTTGATCCTATCATAACAAAATGTTAGCATTGTTCATATGAAACTGAAAATTTATTAAGTAATAATATCAATTTATATTAATATTTAGTAAAAGAATGACTCAACATTTGGAAAAGTATCTACAAACCAAAATGTTTTCTTAATACAATATTTTTCTATTGAACCAGTGGTCTTCTAAATTTTCACAAATTAATGGATTTGAGGCCCTAAAATTTCATGTGATCATTCACGTGTGTTTGATTGATGACCTCAATCACTTCATATCAATATATAACAATTTCATCCATGTAAGTATCTCGGCTTTAATATAATGTTCTTATAAATAGAGACCTAGTTACATAGTATTCCATGCATCCTTTGTACTACAATTCTCTTTTTTTCTAGTGGATGTTTTATGAACCTCTATCACTATGTGGAACTTCATCATTGGAAATATCAAATAATGTATCATCATAATTGTGTTTTAATTGTGAGTGTGGAATTTAATTAACGTGGGTGAGAATGAAGAACAATGAAATTCTAATGTACAACTTTGTTTTCAGTAGCGTGCATGACATGTATCACATAGTATGTAAGGGAATATAATATCCCGAGACACTACTATATATTTACTATTTTATATGTATTAAATAAATGATATAGCTTAAAATAAATGTAACACTGGGTTTTCATTCATTTCATGCAAGATAGAACTTCCTCGATAGCTTGTGCTACACGTATGACCAATCATCCACGATATCTTGCAATACACAAAATATAGATTTTCAAAACATAACAACTTATTCATAAATTATTATTATTTAATATAATATGATATAACCTTTTTTCCTTGTTATATGTTATGAATATTATTAATTAAATTTTTAAATTATTTTTTTTATATAAATATAAAATTATTCCATTGGTTACCAAATAAGGAGAAATGAAAATAAGAACCCATTTGGATATAAAAAAGAAATTTTATTGATATTATTCCAAAAGAGTTATATCCTACTAAACATAGGTAATTACAAAAATTGAATTATTTTTATGCAGGAAATGTTTTATATATTCAATAAAATATTTCTAAAATTCATACATAATGTTTGATATGTATAAGATAAGAACAAACCCTATTGTAGACATAAATACCTATATTTTAAAAAAGGTAATTTTATAGACTTTTAATGGAATAAGATTTTTTAAGGTGAATTTTGATGATTTAATTGATTTAATATTTTAATATAAACTTCATTTCTAAATGTGAAAATAATAATTTGGTAATTGTTAAATTTTTATATTTTTTCTGAGACATTTTAATTTTTATTTATTATTTAAAAATACTAAATTTTCATTCAAAACAGATTATTATTCTAATTCATATTTTAGTATTAAGTATAAAAATCATTTTTTGATGTTTAATTATATAATATGTTTATTAAGTAATAAAATTTAAGTCATATTAGTTAATTTTAATGTAAAATTGACAAAAAAACAATGAAATCTTTTGGACGTTTTTACATTAAAAATATCCATTTTTGTCCCATCCATGGGATTAAATTTTAATTAATTTTGTCAAATTATGTGATTGTAATTTGGAAAAATGAATTACATATTTTTAATTATAATAATTTTAAATTTATCGTTAAGTAAAAATATTTTTTTACCAAAATAATTTGTGAATGTAATTAAAATTAATTACAATTTTTAACGTAATATAAAGATTTATAAATTAATAACCAATAATTTTAGGGAAAAAATGACCTATAACCATGAACAATTCCCATTGGATGTAAATATTAATTCTATTATCTTTACATTAGTGTTTATGGGTGATTTTTGAAGACATTTCCTAAGTGAAAACATGGGTACACCTAACTTTGTTTCAAAAATACTAAGCGAGTTCTTCTCCTCCCTTATAAAAGGCCACCACCAATCACCATTCTACACTCGTCTTTAACCACCTTGGTTTGGAAAATATATAACCATATATATTCACAAAAAACATCCCCTAGACCTTGAATCCTCCCGTCAGTCATAAATCTATACATGGAAGCCTTTTTGTACAAACTAAAAGAAGTTTCCCGATTACGAGGTAACGTTTACTCTCATGATCTATAATTTCATGTATATTCTCAAGCACCTCAAATATTGTTATTAAATTAATAAATAACAACACCTATATCAAAAATATACTATGATTTTGTTTTTTAAGTGTTATACCTACACTAACAAAAAATTCATCTAGTAGTTATCAAAAATATTGTTTCTATATACGATGGAATACTATATCACGAAATGATGATCACCTATTTTTCCATTACCAACATTCATGGATGGTCATTAAGATGAAAAATATATTTATACATGTTTATTATGTATTTATACTTATTTAATTAATTTATAACAAATAAATTTAATATTTTCCATTTTGCGTTGTTATGATAACATTTTTTGAGGAAGTGTGGACCACTGCCCCATCAAAGAGATGTTCTTTTTTCACCCTAAACATTGAACATATAAAAGATGTTTTTAAATAAAAATATATTAAATAAAACACTATATTTTATATTAATTATATAATTAAAATTATATATATATATCATTTTCCTCACTATCCATTCACACACTAAAAAAGAACAATGTCGGTCTTGGATGTGTGGTGTACCACCTCCTCGACATTAAGTGATTAATTTTCATCAGATGAGTAATATATATAATTATAAATGATTAAATAATATTTAATTTATGACATATTTATTATTATTTATATTTTTTATTCTACTTAACATTCCTCACTAATGATTATTGAAAAATGAAAATGTTACTCACGCGTACATACAATCGATTCTCTATTATTGTAACATTGATTCTTTTTTCATACCCATATTTAGTGATTGTTTTTAAAAGTACAAATGATGTGTAAATATTATAATTTTATCATTATTATTATTTTATAGATGTTATGTAAGGATCCCTTTGACCATAGTGGACGAACCATTGTTTTTTTTGACACATTAACCGAATTTGGTCAAAACACATGATTTAACATTAATTGTATAAGTGGTTGTATACAGGAAAGTAATAAGTAATAAAATTGATTATAAACATGAAACAAGTTCTCAATAATTTATAAAATTAATTATTTTTATGATATATGAAATTAATGGAATTTCACACATAAAAAACTAACAACAAGTTATTTTCATTGCACTTTTTATAAAATTAACACATCTTTTGTGTCTTTTAGTAACTATCCATTTTTTTATATTAGATACATAATACTATAACCTTCATTTTATTATGAAATTTCATTTAATGTTATTGTTTAATTTTATTTATAATTAAAAAATATTTTATGTGGTATTGTGGTCTTTGGAATGTTTATAGATTATTTTGCGCAATAATAACATTATTGATATTTCAATAGTATTTCCATTCCAAAATATTATTTGGCAATTTTTCATTTAAATAGTTAATTTTCTCTCCTATGTTTTTTATTAGAAAATTTCAATTATTTGTACCCTTTTACACTATTTTTTACTTAAAATGTATTAGGGAATGATTTTTATAAAACATGACTTTGATTTTCACTTTCATGGGGGAAATATTTTTCATCTAAAACTCATGTTTTATTAAAAGGTTTTAAATTTTTTTAATAATTTATTCATTAAAATATTAATCTTGTGGGTTTTTAAATTTTTTTTAAGGGAAACTTGTTTCCCCTTTCCAAATAATCAATTTTATTTACTGTTAACTATGAAAAAAGAATATTATTTTCACCTCATACAACATGTATATATTTACCTGAAGTCATTTCATTAAAGATTTCTTTGCATGAATAAAGGGATATTTTTTAGGTAAATAGTTCAAAATGAGATTTTTAGAGAAACATGTTTTTAATAGGTTTTTTGAAATAAAAGGATATTTTCGTCAAGAAATTTTTTAAATGTTCTTTTTAAATTAATTCTATTCATCAACAACAACAACCCTTTATATTAAACAACATTTTATATATTGTATTAATACCGAAATTATTTTTCATATGGATAGATTATGACTTATTTTCCAAATAATATTATCCAAACTCACTTCCTTTATTCCTTTTTTTCTTTACGAACTATTCCATTTCATAGTATTAGTTGATGTTAAATTTCCCCTAAATATCCATATAATTTTTCGGGGATATGTTTATTTCCTAAACTGTATACCATTTTTAATATAGTGTTCACTTTGAATGTTTTTCTATTCCTTAGGGAAATTATGACAAATCCAAATACCTTCTTAAATATTGATATTTGATAAGGCACACTCTTTATTCAATATAGGATGAATGCATTGGTCATGCAATACACTGGTTGGGGATCATTTAAAGAAATCCCTATGGGTTAGGGACCTGTTAATGAAAGACCCTCAGTGCATAGTTAGTCTCATGGGATGAATTAGTTATATAAATTAGTAAAAATTAAACTATATATTTATTAAAGGTACCATGTTTCTGGGGAACATAAAGTTAATTAATTAAGCATGTCATTCAAATTAGTATCATTTATTATACTTCCATGAAATTTTTTGTTGACACATCTATGTATACATTTCATTTAGTTCATTGATTAAATGTAATGTTTTTATGTTTCATATATTTCCATATTGATTTTTCCTTATCTAACTCTATGAATGGAATGATTTTCTAGTTATTACCATTCAATATTCTCTATGAAATTCCTTCTCTAATTATTTTATGGAATGTGAGTTTAATTATTTACCATTTCATAATTATTATTCACATTGATTCTTTATATATTCCTCCATATTCTTCCCTTACTGAAAATTTTATTTGAGCCTTATTTTGTTTCTTTCCACAATAATTCAATATGCGTACTAGAAAAGTTATGTAGGATTTTTCAAGATGGATTAGAGTTATCCTCAATATTATTTATTTATAAGGAAAAAATTAAATTATAATTAGTGTATTCTTTTGAAATATAAGACTCTTTTATACATCTAGATTAAAATTACTAATAAACAGCTCGGCCCATTGAGATTTGATTCCTTATAATCCAACAAATGTAATTGATAGCAGACATCATCTATGGGAAATCAGGGTTCGGGTTTTTTACACACCATTAAATTATCACCTAATATTATAAGTCTTTATCCACTATAGGGTAGTGTAAGAATAATTACATAGGCCATCCTTATTTATAACCCCCAAACTTTTTACTCAAATTAATTTTTATGTAAGAACATGGATCTCACATGACTTACCATGGTCATCACATTAAATATGCATGATAAATCCCTCACAATGTGTTGTTATTATCTTACATCCTAATAATACTATAGATATAGGATACTGTGGTTGGTTTGGGCTATTGGTACAGAACATCTATGGTAGAATGACCCAAATATATACCCTTAAATGATATTATATGACCAGTGAATGAGAGTATCATAAACCAAATTTCAAAATTATTAAATTTACCATACAAATTCACCTTCTTTGTGAATTTTTTTTCAACCATAAAATTTTATTTATTGTCTTCCTTTATCATTTATTATATAAGAATATCATCTATAAATACTACAAAAAAATTGATGAACGTGTTTTTTAGATGCTCTTTTAATTAATTCCACGAACATACCGAGAGAATTTTTAAATCCAAGTGTCATATTAAAAAAATTAACAATGTTCAAATATCATATTGAGGAATATTTGGATATATCCACCTTCTTGAAAATCAATTGATGACATAAAAAATGAAGTTCAATCATGGAAAAGTATTTATATATATGTAGTAGGTAAAATATGTCATCAATATAGGGTATATTGTACCGTTTCATAATAGTTGTATTTTTATGTTCTCTATAATCAAGGAAAAGATACATTGATAAATAATTCTTTCTAAAAAAATAATAGGTGAACCCCTTGGTGATTGACTATGTAAAATGAATCATGTTTCATGTTTCTCAAACAGTTTCTTTATCAGTTTTGAAAACTCAATTTAGGATATTCTATATAGATTATTTGATTTATGTTTATCCACGGGTATGAGTTCTATAGAAAACTCAACAACATGATTTTGTTAGATAATATGAGATTCTTAGAAAAATATATCATCAAACTCCCAATCAATAAGAATATCATAAATTTTTATTTTATCCACAAACATTTAATATAAATATCCCAATTTAATATGTAGTAATAACAATACAATGGATATAATTTCAAATTGATGTTCATATTCATCTCTACAATGAAATATTAATATAGGATTATTTAGAATATCAAACATTAATTCCATTACACAAAAATAGGGTGATTAGAAGATTTATAGGAGGAAAATTCCCATAAAAATATTTATATGTAGAGACATAAGCCTAAGATGTGATCATTTTACAACTAAGAATTTTTAGTGATAAATAAATATCTAATCACCGAGGTGATGACATGATACTCACTGTGAATTATTCATATATAAAAGAGTGGGTATATCCATCATAAAAGAAAGTATTTTCAATTTCAGAGTGGATTGTATTTGTAACTTTCCCCACTTCATTTCCATGATTGACTTTTAGGGATGCAATCAGATGATTTTTTCTTTTTTCTACGGGATTAAGAGTTTATTGATGATTATTTTAATCATTAACCCCCAAATTCATGTATTTATTTTTATATGCTTCACATTTCATGAAATTATTTAATTTGAGTGTAGGTTTCACATTTATTTTTCTTTATTCACTGAAAAATTCATTAATTAGAGTCATAAAAACACCTAAATATTAATTTTCTTGATGGGATTCATTTTCAAAGTTAGCAAATTTACCTGGCCCCTAAAAAGAAATTTCATCAATTATTACCTATAAATTTCTATAATGAATGAAAATTAATTTTCTTTCCATCATGGGTTTTGTTCATAGAATTTAATTGAAATATTATATTGATTTTTTACCCAAACTATGAGAACACGATGAGTTTCCAATTTATAATGAATATTTTAGAGAATATTTAATGAATTATTCAAATAAAAAAAATCCATTTATAGAAAATGATTTTTGAAGACATGATCACAAGAAAATAAATAATTTGTAAACTTTTAGTTTATTATAGATTATCAAACCAGATAAATAATTTTCCATTCTAGTGAAATTTTCCTCATATGAACTATTGGGACAATCATCATTCTTCATTAGTACCATATAATCACTTTCCATTTTATGTGATGATTTGAGTTATAAAAAAATTTAAATATAACTTATTATGATCTTCCCATGCCATGGAGTAAATTCCCTCCTTTTTCCTTGTTATATTGTTAAGATTCCATCATTGATATACTTCACCTACCAGACAATATACTACTAGGATAAAATTTTTATATTCAATTAAAATGGAAAATGAAATTTTTATGCTATTGATCTATTTCTCATCTGATAGTGGTTTAGAGGCTCCACAGATGTATGGTGGAAATTTGCAAATATAATTATCAATATTGAAATTTTCCTTCCTTTTCCTATTTGTAAGATCAGTATGATTCATGTTTCTATTAAAATATTTTTAGAGTCTAGTAGGAATATTTTTAAGATTTCATTCCATATCCCATTTAATTTTGTTTCTCATGAGTACAGTCATTAAATTTCCATCACATAAATCATTATCAAAATTACTCGTGGGTTTATCTATTAATTCTGTACAAGAAGAATAATAAGAGAAAAAATAATCATTGTGAGTAATAATTTAGTTATAGAAAATTATTCATTTGATGTCTGTATCAAGAATAATTTTCTTCAATATAAGTCAAATAAGGATCATCCTTGGATATTAATGGATAGACTCTATTAAATTCCTTTATAATCCTTTATAAATAAATTCTAAATTAACATATGCATATACATTGGGGGTGTTTATCAATGGGTACAAAATCATTCTCACTCATAATTCATCATTGATGGTCGATTTAATACCCAATACACCCTTCTTCATTTTATTATCCCTGGGTATAGTTTTTTTATAGATTCAACCACTTTCAAATATCCATAGAGAGATGTATTTTCTTGGAAAAAAATACAGTTTTTAAATTACTAAATGTTTAGGATGGCACTATATTCATATAACATATCCTTAGTGTTTTAAAAAAATAGTATATAACTTTAATCTCCAAGGAGTAACTGGAACCTCCTCTGATAACAATTGAGGTTATTCAATCATGTCATACATATATATTACATTATTTTAGATTAATATTCAATCGATATTATAACAAAACACTCCTAAAAACGGTAATGGTATAGTGTAGTTATTGAATAGGTATGTAACCATCTTATTTCATGAAATAATTTCAACACAAACCCAAAATATATTCTCATATAGTATGTTTATTAGACATACCCTACTTAAAAATGAGTTAAGGATTCATAAAAATTGGTTATTTCTATTCCTAAATAAGTGTAAACATAAGATATATCAGTAAATTATCAAATGTGTGAATAAGATATGTATATGTTAGTGTGAAAAAATTATATTATATATTAATAATACAAATGAGTCAAAGATCACAAATTATAAATTATAGAATAATGATTTTTCATAAAAAAATTTATAGTTTAAATTTTTTAGGAATCATCAACAATAAAACATGATCCTTGAGAACATATCATATGTATAAGATATACGATTTTCACATACAAAAGTTCATAGAAAATAATTTCCTTATTCAAGTATCAATTCCAATGGTATCATAATAGATCATGATTACTTCATATTCCATGGTTTACATAGTCATTATTCACTCTATAGAAAATCAACTTTGATAGAGACCCTTATTAAACTAGGTTCACTCCCTATTACAGCCCTTATTATGTAATGTGAGATATTTTATTACCGAATGCATTGGAGGGAGATATAATTACAATAATCTCCATCATATAATGAAATCTATACATATGTATTCGTCCATATCATAAAACATAGATCATATTTTCATATTGTAAACCATGTAAAGAAAATGGGGTTCATGATCATATCATCATTCTATCATTTCATAACCAGTAGAAAATTAACTTGGTTCATTAAATCATAATTAACCAATTAGAAAATAAATTAGATTCATAGAATAATCCTCTACTCATCATCATCATTACCTATATTGAAAATAAAACTGATGGAATTATAAGATCGTATCTATAGTTAAAGATTAAAATCCCAAAATAATTATTGTGTAGAGGAAAATAACATTAAAAGATAAATGAAAAAATTATTTGAAAGAATGAGAAATAATAATTCTATTTTTCAAATATTTTTACTAAAAATTCTAAAAATATTAATGAAATACCACTCTTTGAAAATAAACAAAGAAGCATGTATAATATGTTTGAAGGAAAATAATGGTAATAATGAATGTGAAATCAATTAATACCATATATTTTTAAAAATACACTATGTTCAAAATAACATAAAACTAAAAAATAAATTGTTTAAAAATAATTTAGAATGGATTCTTTTTAATATGATGAAAATTAAATTAATTGTACTGAAACTAAATTTTTTTAAATAATTCACATATAGTTTTAAAATATTACAAAAACAATTTTGAGTTGAATCAACATGTATAAAAAAGATAGTCCACTAAATAGAATATATTGTATGATATCATCGAAAATAATTCTGATCCACATTTTATGAATAAAGAGTGGGAAATGGTAATAATAATAAAAACTCTAGAAATATCCATATGTTAATAAAATAAATGGTGTTTGAATGTTAATACCCTTATAACTTTTATCAATTTAAATTTAGTATATACAATCCCAAAAAATGATATTATGACAAAATCCCTTACCTAAATTTTCATCTTACTTTCTATGCATTTAAATATCCTTTATAATAAAAATATCTTTGTTATACATATATTTTTTGACACTAAAAATATTATTCCCTGAAATTTCACGCATGAATGATGATATTACACTCACATAGACAAAAAATTTTGGGTTTGAGTAGAAATGCGTATTTATGATGGAAGAAGGAACATATTGGATTTCCATGTACCATATGAATTCTCACACAATATGGGATGGTTATTCCTTGGAATCATTTCACAATGTAATGGAATAGTGGGAAGAACCTACCTCTGAGTATAAGAGATGGATTTGGAATGAGAGTTGGGGTTTAATGGGATGCGACCCAAAATTCCATCACCATGATATGAAAATTATAAGATGTGACTCTATTTTTCATGGGGTCTACGAGCCTAGATATTGTTGAGTCAATAAGGTTTTCCTTATGACTTTTCCATTCCTTCTTATTTTGAAAATCACAAACACCTTATCTTTAGGAAAATTTCTTTCATAAGGAAAATCGCTTTTATAAGAAACATTGCTTTCTTAAGGAAAATCGCTTTTATAAGATAAATTTCTTTCTTAAGGAAAATCGCTTTTATATGAAAAATTGCTTTCTTAAGGAAAATCGCTTTTATAAGAAAAATTATTCTTATCATATTTTCATCCATATTTTTCTTAAGTATGAGATTCGAATTCATTTTTACAGAATCATTGAAACTTTAATATAAAGCATTCTGTTTTAGGATTCGGATTTTGGATAAGAACTATAAGGAAGTTTCATTCCGAAATCCGGATATGAACTCTGACTAAGTTCTATTCCAGATTCAGGATACGAATTGTGAAGAAGAATTCTCATTACGAACTCTAATGAAGAATTCTCATTACGAATTCTGTTGATGAATTCTCATTACGAATTCTGATGATGAATTCTCATTAGGAATCCTGATGATGAATTCTCATTACGATTTCTGATGACGAATTCTCATTATGAATCCTGATGATGAACTCTCATTACGATTTTTGATGATGAATTCCTATTCCGAATTATCATTCCGAATTCACCTATTAAACAGAATTTGAGTATCTTTGTCTTATACACTCTGAATTAATTCAGACTCCGAAAAATATCTTTGTTAGACTCCGGACTTCTATATTAGTTATATTGCTATATTTCGTCTACTCTTTATTATTGTTCCTTACACTCCGAACCTTCACTCCGAAGTTTTCATTTAGAACTTTTATGTTAGAGTATAAAACAATGTCGTACATTCTGTTACACTTGTTTTGTTATAAAACAAAGTTGCCTATTCTGTTTCTTATTAACTCTTGTCTAAGTGACACGTGTACAGGTCCCTCCGATCTTTAAGGAAAATATGACCGTTGGAGAAGGAGCCGACCTTACCTATAAATAGAAGCTCATTTGATAGAGATCAGTGCTGAAAGGCTGACAGATCTTCTACTCATGTGATCACATGCTTGAAGTGATTATCTAGAGATATAGACTCTTATTAAATCTCAAAGATTTGTGCGACTCTGAATGTTGGTGATTACATTCGAGGGCTTCCGGGGATAGGAATACAGAGGTGCCGACTACCTTGAAGTTCGAGGGCTTCCTTTCTGAGGAAGACAGAGGTTGCCAACTTCCTTGAAGTTGAGGGCTTGCGGGTATAGCAAGACAGAGACTCCGATCTTCGTATCGAGGGCTTACCCTGGTGTGGGTAAGACAGAATTGTTTGAAAGTATAAATCAAGGGACCTTTATCCAAGGTTGTTGGATACCCTTCTATTTGGGTTAAAAGATTTATATCTTGTTACTTGTAGTTTTACTACTTGTTTATATTCCGCTTCATTTTGTATTATAAGGAAAGTATAACTTTCTTATACTTCATTACTTGTACTCTGATTAATTTAGATTCTATATTCTTTAAGGTAGAATCTCATATTGTAATCTTTTGTTAAGTTTCAATTTCCAGAACCATATTTCCGGAACCTACTTCCGGAATTTCCTTCCAAGTTTGCTTTTGGAATTTGAGGTGTTGTGAATCTACTAAGCTTAACTTTGTTAAACTTAGCCCTTTCCTTTGCTTAAGGAAAACATAGTTATTCTGAACTAACATTAAAGATTCCAAAGGAATTTTTTAAAGTATACAATTCACCCCCCTCTTGTATATTGAGAATCTACATCATTATTTCGATCCTACAATTGGTATTAGTGGTTGGAAACCTCATACTCTATACCAATCTTACAATTGGTATCAGAGGAGGTCTCTGAAATACTTATACTCACGAATAAGTTTTTCTTGCACACTGTGTCATTCCGAACATTTCTAATTACGAACTTTTCTCATTCCGAACTTTCTCATTCCGAACTTTGTTATTACAAATCTTTTCTACTAACAAGTTTGTGTTCAAAGTTATTTTAAGTATGGCAAGAATTAATGTTGGATCAATTGATAATCTGAATCCTACAAGACCACCAATATTTGATGGTAATGACTATGAATACTGGAGAGATCGTATGAAGACTTTTTTTATCAATACTGGAGTAGACAACTTTGTTATGCTTACTGGTGATTATAAAATTCCTGAAAAGGAAGTTAGAACCTTTACCAACCAGGAAAAGCAAGAATATCAACTAAACTATAAGGTACGCAACACTTTACTATGTTCAATGACCAGAAATATATATAGCCAAATTTCTTCTTTTGAAGAAGCTAACTGTATATGGAAGAAGTTAGAGGTTACACACTTTGGGACTTCTAAAGTGATTGAGACTAGAAGAGATATGCATAGAGCTGAATATCACGGCTTCAACATTCCTTATGGTGAACCTATCTGTAATGTTCAACAGAGATTTATGACTATCGTCAACAATCTACAATCTATGGGAGAAAAAGTTTTAGATGATGAACCTCTTGTGGACAAGATAATTGATATTATGCCCAATGAGTGGGAATCCATGAGAATAGCTATAGATGAGAACATGAAGGTCACTCAAATTACTCTTGATGAATTATTTGGAACTCTTCTACAACATGAATCCAGAATGAAGAGAGATACTGAAAATATCAATAAAAAGAATGGAAATGGTATTGTTGCTTTTACAACAACTTCAAATCAGATGAAAGCCAAGACTCCTGAGAGAGTAACTAGATCTAAGTCTCAGAAAGTTAATTTTCAGTCCAAATCAAGTGAAAGTGAAGTTTCAGAAAATGAATTAGCAAATCTTGCTCGAAGGATGAACAAGATAGCTGGACAGAGAAACTTTCAATCCAAGTATAAGAAAAAGGAAAGTAAAGATAAGAAAGATGGAGAAGTTACTTGTTATGAATGCAAAAGAGATGGACATATTAGACCACATTGCCCTATGATAAAAAAGAAAGAAATGTATTCAGACAGGAATAGAAAGAAGTATTATAAAGCTAAAGCTAAGAATGTTCTGAAAGCTAATGACACATGGAGTGCCAGTGGTGGTGAATCTTCAGATGAATCTTCTGATTATGAATCTTCAGGACAAAAGAATCTTGGTCTTATAGCCAAACTACCTATTGATAATCATTGTTTTATGGATAAGGTACAAAATGCTGAATCTTTGACCAATGTTTCTTTAAACTCTAATGATAGTAAGTATTATAACTCTTCTAATGAAGAATCATCTTCTGATGAGGAATATACTTTACCCACTTATGAAGAATTCTCTAGGTTTGCTGAAATTCTTGAGATTGAGAATTCCAAACTCAATAAGAAACTTGATAAGAAAAACTCTAGTAATTCTATTCTTACAAAAGAGATATCATATCTTTCTAAAGATCTTGATAAGAAAAATGCTGATTTTGAAAATATTTCAAAAAATCTTGAGGAAGTAAGTTCTGAGAAGAATAAACTTTCTAAAGAATTAGAAAAAGTAATTTCTAAGAAAAAATTTTTCGAGCCTAACTGTAGTTCTAAAACTAATAATTTCGAGGACAAAAACTTGGTTGTAAAACTCAAGTCCAAAATTTTTTCCTTAAAGAAGTGTTTATCAAACTTTAACCATGGAAATGAAAATTTTGATAAGATGTATTCCCAAATACGACCGTTAAGAAATAAATCCGGATTTGGTTATACCCATGAAAAACCTATTTTCAGTAACAATTATTTTGTTCCTCAAAGTACCCAATTTTGTACCAAGTGTCAATGTGGTGGTCCCTGGACAAAGAATTGTTCTTTAAACAAAACCAATTCTCTAGGATTTCACAAAGCCTACTTTTCTAAGAAGATGTGGGTACCAAAAAATTTATTGTCTGGAAATCTCGGATCCAAACAAGTTTGGATTCCGAAAGTCTAATTTTCTTATTAATTTTAGGATAATAAAGAAAGTACCAGCAACAATACATGGTACATGGATAGTGGATGTTCTCGGCACATGACTGGTAACAAAATCTATTTTGAAAATATTATCAAAACTAAAGGAGGAAAGGTAACTTTCGGAGTCAATGTTAAGGGAGAGATTGTTGGTATTGGTAATATTGTTCTTTTAGGTAAAACCTTGATTTCAAATGTTCTTTTTGTTAATGGTCTTAAGCACAACCTCATTAGCATAGGTCAGTTATGTGATGAAGGTTACATTGTGAATTTTAGGAATGATAAGTGTTTAGTTCACAATTCCAAGGAAGAATTTATTCTCTCAGCCAATAGGCAAGAGAATGTTTACACCTTAAACTTAGAAGACCTCAGAAGCCAAGATTTACCTTGCCTAAGTGCAATGGAAGATTATTCTTGGTTATGGCATAGAAGACTAGGTCATTGTAATCTTAGGAACCTATGTAAACTCTCTAAGAAGAAACTAGTTAAGGATATACCGGAGCTTAGATTTGATTCTTCTAAAGTTTTTGATCCTTGTCAATATGGAAGGCAACATAAATCTAGTTTTAAGTCAATCGGTGAAGTCTCAACTACTGATGCATTACAGTCAGTGAACATGGATCTTTTTGGTCCAACACAAACTGGAAGTATTGGAGGAAAATACTATGTGTTTGTTCTAGTTGATGATTACACTATATTTACTTGGGTATATTTTCTAGCAAAGAAATCTGAAGATTTTTCTTATTTAAAAAGTTTTATAGCTCAAGTTAAAAATGAGAAAAACCTTCCATTGATAACTATTCATAGCGATCATGGAGGAGAATTTCAAAATTCTGATTTTGAAACTTTTTGTAGTAAGAAAGGTATTACTCACAATTTTTCATCACCTAGAACTCCTCAACAGAATGGTGTAGTTGAAAGAAGAAATAGAATTCTTCAAGAGATAACTAGAACCATGTTGAGTGAATATTCTATTTCTAGACATTTCTGGGCTGAAGCTGTAAGTACTGCTTGCTATACTATAAATCGAGTTTTGATTAGACCTTTTCTTAAAAAAAACACCTTATGAGTTATGGAATGGTAGAAAACCTAGACTATCCTACTTCATGGTTTTTGGTTGCAAAGTATTCATTTTGAATTCTAAAGATAATTTACATAAATTCGCACCAAAATCTGATGAAGGGATTTTCTTCGGATATTCCACAACATCTAAGGCTTATAGTGTTTTTAATAAAAATACTTGCTCTGTTGAAGAAACAGTTCATGTGAAATTTGATGAATCAGATCCTTTTGTTTTTAAACCATCTCAACTTACATCTTTGGATGTATTTTCAAAAACTGATTATCAACCTTTGATAGAAGAACCTTCTGATAAGGAAATTGTTCAAGAAGATACTTCTGAAACATTTCCCCCAGATGATTTTCTACCCTATGTTGATGAACAGGTTTTACAAAACCCAAATCAGGTGTTTCTTAAGAATCATCCCAGTGATAGTATCATTGGTGATGTAAACCAACCTGTAAGGACCAGAAGTTCCTTAAGAAATGTAGTAGAACATCTAGCATTTTGTTCCCAATTAGAACCTAAAAGCAGTGATGAAACTTTAGGTGATGATGATTGGATTAAAGCCATGCAAGATGAACTAAATGAATTCGAAAGGAATAAAGTCTGGACCTTGGATGAAAGACCTAAGGAAACTTCTGTTATTGGAGTAAAATGGGTTTTCAGAAATAAATGTGATGAAAATGGAGTCATTGTTAGAAATAAAGCTAGACTTGTTGCTAAAGGATATAATCAGCAAGAAGGAATAGACTATGAAGAAACCTATGCTTCAGTAGCTAGACTTGAATCTATCCGTATTCTACATGCATTTGCAGAATTCTTTAATTTCAAACTTTTCCAAATGGATGTGAAATGTGCTTTTCTTAATGTTTATGTTCAAGAGGAAGTTTTTGTTGAACAACCTCCAGGCTTTGAAGATACAAAACATCCGTATCATGTTTTTAGACTTACCAAAGCTTTGTATGGACTTAAACAAGACCCACGAGGATGGTATGATAGACTCACTGGATTTTTGCTTCAAAATAACTATGTTAAGGGAAATGCAGATCCAACCCTTTTTATAAAGAAATATAAGAAAAATGTTTTGATTGTTCAAATTTATGTTGATGACATTATATTTGGTTCAACTCATCAATCTTTGACTGACTCTTTTGCAAGTCTAATGAAATATGAGTTTGAAATGAGTATGATCGGTGAGTTAACATTTTTACTTGGTTTTCAAATTTCTCAAAAACCAGAAGGAACATACATATATCAACATAAGTATATTAAAGATCTTCTGAAAAAGTATGGTTATGACAACACTAAGAGTATAAGTACTCCCATTGGTACCTCAAACTTTTTAGATCTTGATGAAGCTGGGAAACCAGTAGATCAAACATCTTTTAGAGGTATGATATGAAGTCTACTTTACTTAACAGCTAGTCGACTAGGCTTAATGTTTTCAGTATGATTATGTGCAAGATATCAATCCAATCCTATGGAATCTCACTTAAAGGCAGTAAAGAGAATTTTTCGTTACCTTAAGGGAACCATGGATCTAGGGTTATTTTATACTTCTGGAAATGATTTTTTTCTAAAAAACTTTTCTAATGCTGACTATGGTGGATGTAGAATGGATAGAAAAAGTACATCTAGAACTTTTCATTTCTTAGGAGATTCTTTAGTTTCTTGTTCCTGCAAGAAGCAACATTCTGTAGCACTTTCCACTGCTGAAGCTGAATATGTAGCAGCTGGAAATTGTTGTGCTCAAGTGTTGTGGATGCAACACACACTCACAGACTATGGCCTGAGTTTTACTAAAACTCAAATTTTGTATGATAACACAAGTGCCATTGCCCTCAATAAAAACCCTTCACATCACTCCCATGCAAAACAAATAGATATTAGGCATCATTTTCTTAGGGATCACACACTCAAAGTTGATATTATTCTTCAGTTTATCGGAATCCAAGATCAACTTGCTGATATTTTCACAAAATCATTGCCTTCTGATAGATTTGAATATATTAAACAGAAGTTAGGGATGATAACCGTAAGGTAATCTTTCTTAATTAACTTTCTGTTAAAAAAATATCCTTACAGTAATAAGCTCCTTTTCATAGGGGGAGTACATTTGATTGTTTGTTTAACAAAGTTTTTTTTTCAAAATTTGTTTTCAAACATTACGGAACAAAGATTTCAGGAATGGGACTTCCAGAACTAAAATTTTCCAAAATGAATATTCTCGTACAGAATACTTCTGGAATGGAACTGTTCGTATTAAAAATTTCCGGAATGGAAAATTACGTACTGGAAGTTTCATAACCAGATTTTTGTACCAGTTTTTATTAAATTTTTCGTAATGTATTTTTCGTACTAAATTTTTCGAAATGTGATTTTCGTACTGAGATTGTTTTCTGTAGTAAATTTTTGAGAACTTTGTCTTTTCATAATAAATTTTTTTTTTCGTAATCATTTTTATATTATCCATTACGAATAATCCTCCTCATCCAATCCGAAAGGTATGATTTCCTTACTCATGTTTTCGTAGTCATACTTTACTTGCTGGCATTTTCTTGTATTATGTTTTCGGATTATAGTTTTCTTAATTCTTTGCCTTAATAAAAAACTCAAAAAGATCGGATTCAACTTTTCAACCATCAGATCTGATCTCAGCTCATTCCAACCGTTAGATCAACCGAGGAAGTTGAACCGTCGTTTCATTGCCTATATAAAGGGGACCCAAATACTCGTCCCACATCGATCTCAAGCTCTTGCGTCTCGAAGCTCTACCCATCTGTTTTAAGGCCATTCCGAACTACAGCTATCTCCATTCCGAACATCTCAGAGGATTACAGATCCGAATGTCTGCAGAGTTAGCCTCTCAAGAAATGTCATCCACTAAGACTATTTCACAATGGTTAGTTTACAGAGAAAGGTTAGTCCATCCGGATTTCTTCAACAACTACGATTCCCTTATTTCAAAGAACATTAAGTTGAATGGCTGGGAAGATGTTGCGGTGTCAAAAACCGGGAACCAAGATGAAGTGTATTCAAACTTACTTATTGAGTTCTATGAATCAGTTTCCTTCTTCCCGGAAGATAAGAGGGAGAAGTTCTCTTTTAAGTCGTATGGCAAGACTTACAAGCTTTCTCACACAAATGCTGCAATCTTGGTAGGACTGACTTATGAAAGAGAAGCTGAATTTATTTCTCATGTGTTTCTGGACTCTAAGGGTAGCTTCGACAAGGAAAAAGCCTTAGAAACTCTCGGACTGGCTGATGACAAGGCTCTGAAGATTGCCAGTTTATCTACAAATTTCTGGATTTTGGAGTTAAGGGTACAAGGGCTTATCGTACTGAGTAAAGGTGATAAAGACAGTTTGAAGAAGAGTGATATCTATATCTTAGATTTCCTGATAAATCTATGGAAGTTTAACTTGATGAAGCACATTCTTATTACTATTGAAAATTTGAAGAAAGGAAATCCGAGAGCTCAGATTATTATGTATCCAGCAATCCTCTCCAAGTTGATTGTTCAGTGCCTTGAGTCATTCAAGGAGGCTTGAAAATCTAAGCCAAGAGTTTGCAAGATCATGCTGGTCAGCGATGGTACTCTTAAGAGGATGGATGTGGATTTCAACAAGGAAACTGGTGAGTTCTTCGATTTTCCAAATCAAGAAGAAGCGGCTCCGAAGGCTGCTGAACCGGAATCATTTAAGCCAGTATGAAAGAGAAAGCTAAAAGAAGTGGAAGTAGAAGTAGAGAATCCAAAGTCTAAGGAAGTCCATTCCGCACCTCCAAATCCTAAGAAGAAGAAAGAATATCCTGATGCGGTTGTTATGAAGTGGAGAGTAGATAAAGAAAAAAGGAAAGAAGGGGATCCGCAGTTCGGATTGGACCCTCCGGAGGCTAAGGCCTTGAAGGAGAGAACTGCTGATGAGCTTGAAAAACAAGCAAAGCAAAAGAAGCTCAAGAAGAAGATGTCTGAGGCTGAGGTAGCTCAGGCTTTGTTCAAATTCAATGAGATGGTTTCAGCAACTATTCCTGTTCTGAGATCTTTCTCCTTGGAATCTCTACCTGAGACTCCAGGAAGAAATTTCGTTGCTCCGGAAGAAGCTGTTGCTAAGAATACTGAGGAATTAGAGCAAGTTGAACAAGTGGAACAAGTAGAAGTGGGTGCTGAAGGAAGTGGTGAAACCGGAGATGTGCTGAAACAAGTAGATGATTACAAGGGGACACCTTCGGAACACTTATCACTCCGAACTTCAGAATCCGAATATTCGAAGATAGTTACTCCAGTAATGGAAGAAGAGAACGGAGAAGAAGAAGTTTATTATCATGGAGAAGAAGAACATATTTTACTTGATGTTGCTTAGAAGGAAATCGTTGGGGTTCGTGTTTAGGAAGTCGCTGATGAAGAAGATAATGTTGTTCAAGTATCTGATAGTGAGAAGAGAACTCCGGAACAAAATTCTATTCCGGAAAAAGACAAGGGAAAGAAAATTCTTACCGATACTCCGAGCTCAGATGTGAGGAAGAGGAAGAAAGTTGGTAGCTCTTCAAAGAGAATGCTTGAACTTGTTGAAGAAGAAATTTCTCCAAGCAAAGTTTTGGATTCGGATTCATCCTCATTGGGGCATGACTTTGTTGTTCAATCCTTAAAGAAGTTTGTGGGAACCATTCCGACCTTCTCTAGTATTGACTCAAGATGCCAGATGCTCCAACATGCTTTGAATCAGAAAACTGACTCCGTATCTATGGTTATGGACAAGTGCGTTGAGATTGAGGCTCAGTTCAAAACGTTTTTTGTTGGTTACGAATCTCATAGAAGATCTTGCAAGAGGATGAAAAACTGGTCGAAGAAGACTATGGAAGAGATGAGGTTTCTAGATGAGTTTCAAGACAATGTTAATGATTCCTTTGAGACGAAGGACAAGAAGATAAATGAGTTAACTGTATCCTTTGAAGAGAAGCTGACAGAAGAAAAGAACTTCCAGATTCAAGAAGTGAGAGATCTGAATGGGAAGCTGAATTCCGTTTCTCAAAACTGGAAGTTTGAAAGGGATCATCAGATTTATTTTAAAGAAAGGATGAAGGCTCAGGAAGAGAAAATCAAAGCTCAGGAAGAAAGGCTAAAAGCCCAGGAAGAAAAAATTGAAGCTCAATCCGCAAGAATAGTGGTCTTAGAGAAGCAAGCTGAAGAAGATCATAAAGACCTGAAGAAGATCCAGACTATTCTAAAGTTTCTCATGTCAAAGGAAAAAGATTTGAAATAACCAAATCTGATATTTTTGTTGTATTTTTTTTTGTTTCTGAGATTTCAAATCCTAATGAAAATTGTGCCTCTTGTTTCTTTTGTTGACATTACTAATATCTCAGGTACTTTGTTATTTTTTCCATTCCCTCCAATTCTTATTGAAAATAACAAAGGTTGAGAAGGAAAAGATCCTTAAGAAAAAGTAGAACTCTAATAAGAGTTTATCAAAGGGGGAGAAGAAAAAGATCCTTAAAAAAAAGAAAAACTCTAATAAGAGTTTGTTTAAGGGGGATCTTCTTCATTAAAGAAGACATTTTTATCTATCACCCTGGAAATCTGAATACGATCCTTTGAGTTTCAAAGCCTAAGGGGGAGTTAGTCGTATTCATCAATTTACTCAAAGCAAACAGAGATAAGCCTTAATGTTTTTATTTCTTCTTATAATTTCTTTTTCGTAAGGATGTTTGTGCTTTCCAAAAAGGGGGAGATTGTTGAGTCAAGAAGGTTTTCCTTATGACTTTTCCATTCCTTCTTGTTTTGAAAATCAAAAACACCTTATCTTTAGGAAAATTGCTTTCGTAAGGAAAATCGCTTTTATAAGAAAAATTTCTTTCTTAAGGAAAATTGCTTTTATAAGAAAAATTGCTTTCTTAAGGAAAATCGATTTTATAATAAAAATTGCTTTCTTAAGGAAAATCTCATTTATAAGAAAAATTATTCTTATCATATTTTCATCCATATTTTTCTTAAGTATGAGATTCGAATTCATTTTTACGGAATCATTGAAACTTTGATATAAAGCATTCTGTTTTAGGATTTGGATTCTGGATAAGATCTATAAGGAAGTTTCATTCCGAAATCCGGATATGAACTCTGACTAAGTTCTATTCCAGATTCAGGATACGAATTCTGAAGAAGAATTATCATTACGAACTCCAATGAAGAATTCTCATTACGAATTCTGTTGACGAATTTTCATTACGAATTCTGATGACGAATTCTCATTACGAATCCTGATGATGAATTCTCATTACGATTTCTGATGACAAATTCTCATTACGAATCCTGATGATGAATTCTCATTACGATTTCTGATGACAAATTCCTATTCCGAATTATCATTCCGAATTCACATATTAAACAGAATTTGAGTATCTTTGTCTTATACACTCTGAATTAAATCAAACTCTGAAAAATATCTTTGATAGACTCCGAACTTCTATATTACTTACATTTCTATATTTTGGCTACTCTTTATTATTGCTCCTTATACTCCAAACCTTCACTCTGATGTTTTCATTCCGAACTTTTATGTTAGAGTATAAAAAGATGTTGTACATTCTATTACACTTGTTTTGTTATAAAACGATGTCGTCTATTCTATTTCTTATTAACCGTTTTCTAGGTGACACGTGTACAGGTCCCTCCAATCTTTACGGAAAATATGACTGTTGGAGAAGGAGCCGACCTTACCTATAAATAGGATCTCATTTGATAGAGCTCGGTGCTGAAAGGCTGACAGATATTCTACTCATGTGATTACATGCTTGAAGTGATTTCTAGAGAGAGAGGGTCTTATTAACTCTCAAAGCTTCATGCGACTCCGAATGTTGGTGATTACATTCGAGGGTTTCCGGGGATAGGAAGACAGAGGTGCCGACTACCTTGAAGTTTGAGGGCTTCCTTGATTAGGAAGACAGAGGTTGCCAACTACCTTGAAGTTGAGGGCTTGCGAGGATAACAAGACAGAGACTTCGATCTTCGTATCGAGGGCTTACCTTGTTGTGGGTAAGACAGACTTTCTTGAAAGTATAAATCAAGGGACCTTTATCCAAGGTTGTTGGATACCCTTCTCTTTGGGTTAAAAGACTTATATCTTTTTAATTTTAGTTTTACTACTTGTTTATATTCCGCTGCATTTTGTATTATAAGGAAAGTATAACTTTCTTATACTTCCTTACTTGTACTCTGATTAATTTAGATTCTATACGCTTTAAGGAAGAATCTCATATTGTAATCTTTTGTTAAGTTTCAATTTCCAGAAACATATTTCCGGAACCTACTTTCGGAATTTCTTTCCAAGTTTTCTTTTTGAATTAGAGGTGTTTTGAATCTACTAAGCTTAACTTTGTTAAACGTAGCCCTTTCCTTTGCTTAAGGAAAATATAGTTATTCTTAACTAACTTTAAAGATTCCAAATGAATTTTTTATAGTATACAATTCACCCCCACCCCCCTCTTGTATATTGAGCATCTACATCATTATTTCTATCCTACAGATATGGTATTAATTTATATGCCTGGGACGAATGTCCGAAACTAAGGCCAGGAAGGGGTGCATCCTCTATTGTGTAGAGCAGTGGGTTTTCCTAGGTGGTTCACCATGTTTGGCATATGCGCATCCATCACACACCCCAAAAGTTCCATGTAGGCCCACCTACATGGACGTGAGGGCACAACCACCCCCATGCATGACACATGTACTTGGTAACCATGTCACAAAATTACATGGACAACCTACTTTTAAAATTTTATTCATATTTTTCTAAAAATAGGACCCTTGGGATCCAAATTTTCAAAACAAAAAATAGATGTTCCCCAAAATCACTGGTCACATATCCCCTTCACCCAAGACCTCGAAAATCCATCCTGTAGCTTTAAAAACCCATTAAAATAGAAAATTATGGGAAATGGTGGGATAAAATATCCCTAGATCAGAAAAATAATATTCCTATGTAGGTACATCTCCTAGTAGACAAGAACTAGTATGATGGTCCTTCCAAAAACTTGAGAATTGTGATAGACACTTATAGGAACACATGAGGAGACCCTTGGTGCCTAGAAATAGTCCTGGACCATGTTTTGTATCCTAGTTTTTTCATCTCATAAGGAATCTCGTATTATTGTAGGACTAGCCATCATGAAGCACTTTGTTTTCCTCCCAGGCCACCTTTCATTAAGCTCCTTCGTCTCATCATATATTTTCATGTGAAAGACACTTTATAATCCCTATTTCAAGACCCCAATAGAAGGGATTCTCTTCCTTTGGTTCCATTATCTAAGGGGGAAAATGGAACCCTCACCTAATCTTCTAGAATTGTATGACTGTGGGGAGAGAAAAACTATAAATTTTAATATTCAGTTATGATTTCCATCGGTCAGAGTTGTCCCACAATTTTCCCACTTGATGGGTAGTGTAATTAGGGAGCACCATGTTATAAATCAAATCAGTCACTAGAACCGCAACCCTAGTAATAATTCATGGGACCCCTTAGCCTTGGATACATATGAAATGACCGTGTAATTCTTTTATAATCTCTAATCAAATGGAATCATGGTTCTAGTTAGGGAGGGAGAGGACCACACATTCATTTCCATTGAAGTGTTATTGTAATATCCTCATATCATCCCAATATCCAAGAATAGATCACCCTTCATAGAGTAATACCATATCCTTTATTATAGGGAAATATACATAATGGTTGTCTGAGTCTATTCTCAAAGATACTAAGAAATAGAGGATGTATCATATCAAACATCTTTATTGTTCTCCCATATCCCTACCATTGTGTACCAGTGGATGAAGAAGATTGTGATGTTTTAGAGATCTTCCATTTCCTCTTGGTTCTATTATTAAAGAGTTAATCATGAGGAAATAGAGTTTTTCATAAATCATTACATCCACATGTTCCAATACAAGTATTCAGAGAGTATATTTTTCAAGATTTTCTACTCACCTACCTTTATATGCCTCAATAGGCACTGGTCCTCCAATCTATGTATCCAACTAAAGGTAATCCTACTACATTGTGTAATCCAAAAAACCACTACTTAATCAACAAAGGGGATATATTCCCAATGAAGCTATTAAAATACTATCATCTTATGTTTTAGACTCCACCAAACCATAAAATCATCACAAGCTGAGACATTCCTCATGACCACACTATATCTGGCATCCTCATATAACGTGAAAGCTCTAAAATCAACCCAAAAATCCTAGTAAATGGGAAAATATAGTATGAGAAAAACCATTATAGGGAGTCCATAAGAGTGGGTCCTCAACAAGAACCAAACATAGTGGTCTTTGATTACCCTCCAAACGGGATACGTAGGAAGCCTCCATTAGTTCCAATTCCAACACCCCCAAATCTACCCTAATTATATTTAAGAAACATTTCTAATAGGTTTATGTTTAACTTGGAATCACACATTCCCATTAGGATCCCTTATATATCAAGTAATATTTTCCACACAAAATAATGACTAGTACGCATTATTCTAAATGTACATTCCACATACTATTAAACTACATGGTTCAGTCCTCATCACATGACCATAAAAGGTAAAACATGTCACATTATATGGAACTGAACTATATGGGATATGATGAATTTCAAAAGGATATATAGAAAACCCATATTATGGTTTGGATATTGACATCAAAACAACCCACTTCTCAGTATATGGTGATAAAATCCAAAGCACAACAATGAGTGGAATAAAATTGCATTGTAATTATAACCAACCAAAGGATATCTTACCTTTATAAAAAAGGGTACCCTAGATGGATAATATCAAATACATAAGGATTTATACAAAGAAAAAAAATCCTTAGATACATACAATAGATTCTAAAATCCATGAATGATAATAGTTGAATGTTAACTTGAGGGAGACCCATGTTACACTTGAGAAAGAATGAATGATTCACCAATAAGTCTTAAATATTTTAGAGAGTTCAAAAGTAGTAAATAATTCCCCAATTTTTTTTGATTATCCTAGAATCTTATACAATCAACCATTATGATTCCCTAATAATTTTTGGACCATTTCTCAAAAACCTCTTACCTTTGGAAATAAGTTTTATAAAATATCTTGAATAAGAGGATTGTTGGGTGCTTCTTGCTCTATGATCAAAACCCATTGTAAGCCATTTGAAAATAATTAAATTGGGGGGGGGGGGTGATTGTGATCCCTTTAAAACCCCCACAATAATACCACCTAAAAAAACCAACATGTCATTTTTAGTTGGAAACAGAAATGGAGAAACTAACATGAATCCTTAACCAAGATGACAATGTCACTCACTTGATAGGACCCTCTTTCTCTCAAAAAGAATGAAATAAAGAAAATATAATACATTTTTCATGCATTAATTTATTGATATGAGTATTTAATGAGGTGTTCATGTTTCTATTTTTTATCTATATTTTAGGAACCTTAGACAAGAAATTTGTTTGATCTAAATGGTATCATACAATATTTTAAAGACATGCACACTAACCATCACAGAAGATTATTTATCAACTAAATAGAATACAATGTTTCCAACAGAGTGTCTTAAACACTAGGTCTCAAGTGATTGGGTATAGAAGTACATATAACATTTTACCATCCCAACCCTATAGGCAACTCAATATGCTATCCAAATAATAAATCCCCACCAGTCATCCACCCATGTATGATTCTTGATGTAGATCTAGAAAAACCAATAACATTATTCAACTATTATTGGAGGTTATCCCTAGAATGCATCCATCAACTCCTCATTTATCTTAGGTAGTGATATAAAGAGCACATAAATGGCCTCACCCATAATATATAGATCTTATTTAAAAGTTATCCAACTAGTGGTGGTTGTCGCCAACACTGCAGGATAGTGGACCCTCATTATGATGAGTTCAGAATACTTGGAAGTCCGACCAAAATGATCTAGATGTAAACATGCATGATGGACCACTTAGGGACTTGTACATTCAATGGGGAAAGTGGATACATATCTATAAAAATTATATAATCTCCCCATAAAAATATGTTATTAAATAGTGAGTGAAAAAAAACCTTCCCACCGTCAGAAATAACTCATGTAAAATTCAGTGGAAGAATATAGATTAGAAGAAGAACCTTCCCCCACCAACAAAGGTTGTCGACAGGATCATCTAGAACTATTAAATGAATTCCAATAAAATATTATTGGAAAATTTGAGTAGTTTCACACAAATTTATTCATCCATAAATCATATAAATATCATCCTCTAGAAGTATCTGGATAAAGTAGATATAAAATCCATGAAACAAATTTAAGAATGATCTCCTTCCCCTATATACGTTCAGTATCCATAGGTAAGAAATAGAGTAAAAGATAATTAAAATAACTATTCAATTGGAATAGAATGGGCATGATTCCCTATTCTAGCCACTGAATTTACCAAAAACATCCTAATAATAGGGAAGATAGAACATAAATTCATACCCACATATTATAAACCTACATGGACTTAATAACAATAGTGTAAGTGGCAGGGATGGGCACACAAATCTGTACCCACAACAAGGGTGACAAATTATAAATTTACTATGAGGTGAACACACAACTTTGTCCACATGAATTGGAAAAATCATCAAAAAGTAACTATAGATTATACAAACACATATGATCCTATCAAAGAGGGTAACATGCTAAATTACACCATGATATATAAAATAATTGACCTTATCTACCCCCTGTTCTGACTAGAGGTAATTGGCTATTATAATGTCCACATCGATGTAGGAAAAAATCATGCCATATTTATAGAAACCTGTCAACAAATTCTATAAGTCATAGGGAAGATTACCAAACAATATTACATTGATAAAAAACAATTTCTTAGAAAGAGGCCCCAACCACTTACAAGAAGTCATCTAAAAAGAAGCCTCGCAAGATAATACAAAGAAACAAAGTTCCGAACTAAGATCATTATCTATTTAATGTTTTTGTTTTTGAAGTTGTTAGACACATATCTTTGTCTGCATAAGATCCTAATCTCCCAGTAATAATTATAGAAATTTTAGCAGTAGTTACAGAGTTCATACTAAGATATATCACCATGAATGATTAATTTATGTCCAATATTTTATTGATCTAGAGTTCCAATATCCTAATGAGAGCCATTCCATCCCTCTGTTTGGTTAGAAGACTAAATAATAAGATATCCCCCATTTCTATTTTCTTCCCTAAAATTCCTCCATAGGGTATATGTTGTAGGAACACCCATCATGGGTGGATTCCATATCGCGATATTATTCCTCCCCATAATTGTGCTTCACATCATGAAAAATGTCATCCCCTTAAAAATATAATGTAAAAAAATACCTCATATTGTGAGGAACTTTGTAAAATTAGTTTAGTCATGGATAATGTATTCTCATTAACAAGATAAATCATTTCTCATCCAAAATACATCCTAATCTGACCATCATTTTTTAAACCGCCACTGAATCTCCCCCCTTATAGTATGATATAGAAATTGAAAACCAATATTTTTTATAATAATGCCTCATGGATGAATACCCTTTTGTTTTAAAAATATGAAGAACAACTAGAAAAAGGTGAATAATAATTGTATAATATGAGGAGGCAATAAGAAAAATATGACATTACAGACATCTTCTTCGATTTATCTACCCCCAATATAGCATTCCAGAGCTGTTTTTAGATGATTTTGTACATGAAATTTGAGAAAATATTTGGAACAATATTCTTTCTCTAATAGAAAAAATATTACCGTTTGAGGAATATCTATCCACATAAAATCAATGAAAGGGATGCACCCCAAAATTTACATTTCATCTCCCATGGTTGGACGACATCCAAAATTGGGAAAAAAATGAAGAGCACATCAATGCAAATGTATTTGTTAATTAAAAGAGTTATATCATCTTATCACATATTCACTATCCAATGTACATATCATATGACGTGGTTAACACTTGGTTCCACATTTCATCACGATCTACAATGAATAAAATCCTACTGAAATGGTCATCATGAAATTTTATAGCCTCTACCCAGATCTAAAAAACAATTTTCTTTTTCAAAATTGATGATATGATCAACAAAACAAGACTTGAATAATTTTCACTGATGTTAGGACATAGGATAGTAGGACATTGAATGAATTTTTAATAAGGAATCTGAAAATAAAAAGAAACTCTCAAACTCAATGGAATTAAATCATAAGATAGTGAAAATATATCAAATGATGTAACTGTATTTAGAAGAATTTATTTGAGATGAAAACAGAATAATGTAACTATCCCAAAAACATACGAAGCTTTATAAAAAAATTAATTAAGCCAGGTAGGTTTCCTCCATGGAAATCTAGAAAAAATCCTAGCCTATTGGTTGGGGTATTTTATTAACCTAACCTTCTAGGTGAAAAAATCAAACTCGACAAGTCTTGTAAATCGTTCGGGAACAACCCCATCCACAAAAGATTGTGTATATTATACCTCAAAACATCATCATTAATAGAATTTGACATTCTCCTAATTAGGAGGAACAGCACATGAAGGATCATAAAAGTTTATCACATCCCTTGATTTTGAATTCATTCATAGAATATACACAACAAAATTGTTCAGTGATACCTGTTAGATCACTGTCATCCAAAAAGTCTCAAATGACAAGTGGTTGAGAGGATGTTCCCTTTTGGAGGGTGAAAAAAATATTCCTTACAAATTTATTTACTGAAATTTTAAACATTCCTTACACATAGGTGAATTTCATTAATAGTACCCCAATAGAACCTATAGAACACAAGAAAAATATAGTGGATCAAGGGTAGAAAGTCTCAGTTCACAATAATGTTCTCACCAAAATAGTTAAATGAGGATTCCATACCCGAAAAAGAGGCTTCCTTTGAATTTGGGAAGTCCATCCAGCAATCCATAAATTCCTCTTCAAAAAACATCTATTAAGAACACTTTTATGTATAAGTTGTAATTATTTTTAAATATGACAATGAGGTTTTCCATGAAGATCAAGATGAAGAAGGTGACCTCTAATGTTAACGAAAATTGGTTGATGTGATGTTACCTAGAGAATTGTCCTGGAATCATAGAAGTGAATGAAAAGCTTGAGAAATTCTCCATGTTGTTAAATCAGACGATTGATATACAGATCTTATGTTCAATGAACTTGTGTCCAAGGTAACACATTGTTTACAACAATGAATAAGGATGATTTCATAATCTATGTGACAAGTTCTTTAGAATTCATGTTCCAAAAAAGAATAGAATATGAGGAAAAGAGAAAGGGTACATTGGCAAGGAATTTGATTATGGATATGCTTGTTGGTTAATGATGAAGTGGATTGGAGAAAGAAAGCATGTGCATAACTTTCATAGTCAGATTACTGTTGCACTAATCATACATTTAGAATATATATTTCAAATGAAATACATTATTTATAGCAATGAAGATGGTTGAAGTATCATCTGTTTGATAATGATTGAAGTTCTTTTGAATTCATCATCCATATGTGAAGCTATTTGGAATTAATAATCCAAAAAGATTATAATAAGAATATGAATTATGGTCCATGCAATATTTCATTATTTCAAAAAAACCACGGAAGCTGACTTGCTTGAATGATAAACCAGGACGATGATTTGCTGATTTGTGTTCTGCAAATATGATAAGCTTGGAGAACTTGTGATGAAATTGTTATGAAGGATAGGGGGAGTAACGAATGTGGCGCGCAAGTATAAGTGGCATGCAAGTGTGGAACACAAGTATAAGTGGCATGTAAGTGTATGTTTCACGCAAGTCATTTTTCAAAATCATCGAATCCATATATGAAAGATGAATGAAAGTGGCATGTAAGAATAAGTGGAATATATGTGTAGTGTGAAAGTATATATTGCATTAAAGTGTATGTTGTGTTCAAGTCATATGTTAAAATCATCACATCAAAATATTAAAAGGAATGAAAGTGGTGCACAAGTGAGTAAGTGGAACACACATGATAGATTGTTGCGCAAGTTAGGGAGAGGGGCATAAGGTGAGTTTCCTGCCTCACATGTCAAGTCACTAAAATGCCTATAAATAAAGGCATAACCTCCTAATTTTTTGTATGAACAACACTTAAGAAAAATCTTTCACTCTAATTGTGCAAGTAGTATAAATTGGCACACAATATGAAGTGATGAGAAAGTTGTGTGTTCTGCACATGATTTTCACATGAGTAGAAGTGGTGAACATGTTGTAAGTTGCATACAAGCTAGAAGTCGTGTAAACAACATGTGTTGTGTATAATATAGAAGTGGTGTGCATGTTTTGAGTTGTGCACAAGAGTTGATAAAATTTAGTTGGTGGTGCACAAGTAGTGAGATATGCGCATTCCGTAAGTGGTGTGCAAGCAAGGAGTCATGCTCACATAGAGAGTTACAAGAAGTGAGTTGTGTGAAATCTAGATGTGGAGCACAAGTAAGGAGTGGAAAGCATGTATTAAGTAGAACAAAAGTAGGTAGTGGAATGAATGTAATTATTGGGGAGCAAGCTTGTTGTGGAAAAAAATTTGAGAGTTGTTCCAGAATTTATTTCCATCTTTTTTGTAGAAAAGTAAAGAATAAATGGAGATCAAGACACTACTTCACTATTCGAAATTATTGTGTGTCAAATAAGAAATAGAGAGTGGATAATATATATTCAGTTCTTCAGGCCATATCAACTATGGTGATTCTAAGATTAGTTTGTCTTCATTGTCCTAACAATCACTAAATGATTTTGTGATTCTAGAAAGTAGATAGGGAAGTTTTAGTGTAGCTAGCTTTGCACTACAGAAGAAGAAGAATAAGGTTGTGAATCATTCAGGTTTTCTGTGAGAATAAGAAGAGTGTTACTTTCATGTTACTAAGAATATAACAAGAGAATAGTATAATATAAAGCAGTACTGTGACATCCAATATGTCTCAACAGGTGGAATAAACTAATGGTGTTGCAGACCATATTTAACAATGAGAAGATTATCTTGGGAGGTAGTATAAAGAACCAACAAGGATCTGAAAGTTGTAATTAGTTGTCACCAGTTCAATAAGATATGATTTATCCCTCCCCCTCCAATGTGTAGGGACTTACAGAGGATAACATTTAGTTTTCTTATCCAACCCACTATTACAGTTACTATATTATAGTGAATAATCCATGTACTGGTCATACTGATTCACGACAAGGATGTAACTTCTCTTATTGATTGTTGATCCTTGAAAAAACATAATTTTCATAATTTTACTACTTTATATTATTTCATGCAATAGGGAAAAGAAAATAATAAAATCATGATCCTTAAAATTCAATAGTTACAAGGATAAGATGTCAGAATTGGTTTAAAAAATTACCCAACATGGATTCGCCCTGTCTCGATGTTAGGTATATCCCAAACCGGTAATCTCAATTGGTATCAGAGAAAGGATCACCTATGTTGAATTCACTATGTTCAAGATATTATCCATTGATGACTTTAGTTCCTTTCCTGAGTCAAAAATAAAGAGAAGTGTTGGTAATGATTTGGTTACCCCTGATCCAAATTATACATCTACCAAGACAATGATGATGAGGAAAAATAAAGAGAAGATAAACTCGGAGAGTAATTCACACTAATATTAAGAAGAGTATATATAGTATTATACATAATTTTCTGAAAATGATGACATATTAGACATGGAATTTAATAACCATATGGATCATGTGTTTACCAATAAGATGGATAACCATCCTACGTGAAATGATTAGGAGGTATGCGTTTGTAAATTTGAAAATTATTCTCATGATGAAAATACAAACACAATTGGTGATCATCAATTAGAAACCTCTCAAGAATAATCATTTGAAATATTATGACGTATTTTAATTTATATTCTAGGTGAAATTGAATCCTTTGTCTTTGTAGTATTTTAATGTATGTAGGAAGATATCTCCCAGTTGGAAGAAGAAAATTATGTTTTGGAGAATGGGTTACATGAAAAAATTGTTGAATGTCTATAAATATCCAGACAGGTTGGAGCCTGTAATGAATCAAAGATAAAATTTGAAATATGTTCCTCAAAATGGCTCAAAGATTTTGTGGAGAAAGATCAGGTCAATAAGACTCTGTAAGATAAGTTTCATTCACTTAAAATTAAGACTAGACAGAGAACTGAGGTCAAGGGTTTACCTATGGATGAAACTTCCATGATGTTCAAGGAACATGACTATTTGATACAAAACAAAGTGAATATGCTTGAGGATAACGTTGAAGGAACAAAGAAGGATTATGAAGACATGAGGATTATGATTAATGATCATAAATGCATCCTCAAAATGAAATGACTATAATTGGAAACATAGTTGAACAATCTTAAGAATACACATATTGAGTCTTCAAAAAAGAAGGAAACAATTATTGCTGGTACTCAATGTTCATTTGAAGATTCTGCTATCAAAATAACTCAAAAATGTGATAAGAAGATCATTAACTCTTTCATGATCTATCACTAGAAGCTGTGAAAGTTAATTTATAATTCATATCCTCATATACTAATGTTTTTAAAACAAATTATTCAAAAATTGAAGGTGGTATGATAAATTATAAAAAAGTATGGATGAATAATGGTGATAAGAAACAAACCACCATGAATTGGGTGGATAGTAAGAAGAATTTGGAAAATGACTCCCCACATATATCACAACACATCAAGAAGAAGTTCCAACGATATAATACATAGTATATCATGAAGTCATGATTTGTGGTTCATTGTTGGTGTTCAACTAGATTTGGGCTTTATGCATTGGATTGTTAGTAAAATTAATTAAATTAAAAAGTATAGTTAAAGCCTATATGAAGGGGATAAAACTAGATATAAATAAGAAACATCCACACATTCAGAATCATATATATATTGCTGATAGGTTTGGAATTCTCGGGAACATCTGTGTTGTATGAAATAGAAGTGTTCACCGGGTTAGTGAATGACTATCTCAACATGTATTAAAAGATGATATGAATAAAAGATAGTAGAATATTTCTAGGAATGAAGAATATTCTTTGGGATGTAATTATAATAATTTTGTAAAAAAAAGTCTCCCAAGAAACTGTCAAGAAGGAATGGTAAAAAGATCTTGGATTCTTAATCCAAGTAGTTAAACGGTGGTGCATACCAAAGAACATCCATGAATGATGACACTCAAAAGAATCCTTGTGGAAGAGCCAATATTAATTCCTCAATTCATAATGAATTATTGGTTATCTGGCCAAAATATTTGGAAGGAATAACAAAAAAATATACAAAAGCTATGACTAGTGAAAAAAGTAACAAGAATATTCGACCTGATGTAAAGAAATATATATGTGTGAGGGGAAACAAGGCTAGTAACATGGTTAAAAATTACATTTGAATTGATTCCAAGTCAGGAAGAATTACATAAGAAGATGAATTTTACACTAGGAGATACTAGTGGTATGAAATATTTGGATGAAATAATGCTCTCACATAATGACATATAAGAAGTGATAAGATCCACACCACAACAATTTGTAATTAATATCATCTATGGAAGTGTGAGGAGTGGAAAAAATAGATCATTATTGTTGAGAAAAACATCTAAACCTTTCTGTTCAAATTTATGAATCCATGAGGATCCACCTTATTCCCTTAAATATTTTGGTTTATTGTATTTGTGTTTTAAATACAGAGAATTGAAGGTGAATCAAGATCTTAGGGGGAGAAACTGAGAATTTTTGAGTGCTGTCAATACATGATAGGAAAGTTAAAGAAGTTAGAATTGTTGTAAGAGTCTTCAATTGGTATTGAAATAAAAATATGATAAATAATCACTATAGATTAAAATTATTATGATTGTTTCACTTGAGTGGTGAGAAATGAAGAAGTATCATTTGTTTTTATTTCAACTATTATCAACATCAATTGGTATCAAATTCAATTAATCTATAAACTTCTTGAAGACCATATCATTAAAAAAGGTATTTAATTTCATAATCACTTATCCTATGTTATTCAAAATAAATATAATTATTCAAAGGGGGTGTAACTAAATCAATGAGTGACATAAGAAGAATGGATGTTCTCCAAGCTCACTTATCCTGCCTATTACACTTGAATATTTTTTATCTATTTGTTGAAGTGAGTGAAAGAGTTTCTTGTCGATCATTACACAACACATTTAATATCCTCACAATCGGATGAAATTTAAAACTATTTCATACATCTACATGAGCTATCATATCACAAGGTATCAAATCAGTGGGTAATAGAAAACTTTTCTGTCTAAATAAAATCATATTTTTTTAGACCGAGCACAACTCATGTAGAAATAGAGTGAAATGATTGATGGAAATTTTCATAAGAATGGATTGATACCATTTCCCAATGAACTACATTTTTCTTTTCAATAAAGAGGTAGAGAATTGGAAATTAAAGTTAGATAAGTATAGGGGAACATAAGACTCACATTGACACTTTCAATAGAAAATGAACATTGGTTATTGACATAAAAAAAGGGGGATATTTTTTGGAACACTTTTATGTATAAGTTGTATTATTTTACTATAAATTTAAATGATGTTTTAAATTATGAACAAGATGAATAAGGTGACTTTAAAATTTAATAGGGATCTGTTGAAGTTGGGGTTCCTAGAGAATTGTTCTAGAATCATAGCAGTGAAGGACATGTTTTAGAAATTATCCATGTTGTCAAATAAGAGGATTGATGAACTGGTCATATGTTCAATGAACTTGTGTCAAAGCTGACACATTGTTAATAATAATGAAGATGGATGATGTCGTCATCCATGTAATAAGTCCTTTAAAACTAATGTTCCAAAAATAATAGAATATGTGGAAAATATAAAGGGGAATTGGCTTGGGTTTTGATTATGGCCATTCAATGTTGTTGAAGATGAAGAGAAACGAGAAATAATTAATGTTCTTAGCTTTCATAATTAGATGATTGTTACGCTGATCCTATGTTTTGAATACTTGTATCAAATGTGATACATTGTTTACAACAATGAAGATGGTTTAAGTATAATTATTCTGAGGATGATTGAAGTGATTTTGAATTCATCATCCATGTGAGAAGATCCTTGGAATTCATACTCCAAATCAGAAGAAGAAAAATAATTAAGGATCATGCAACATTTGATTATATCCAGAAAACCTTGAAAGATGATTTTTAGGGAAGATAAACTATAATAATGATTTTCTGATTTGTATTTCACAATAATCACTAGTGTGTAATTTTTTTACTGAAATCCTTTTGAATTATAGGGGGAGTAAAGAAAATTGCAGGCAATTATAAGTGGAACACAAGTGTGGTGCACAAGTATTAGTGGCATGCAATTGTGGCGCACAAGTATAAGTGGAAAAAATTGTATGTTTTATGCAAGTCATATGTCAAAATCATACCATCAAAATATGATAAAGGAATCAAAGTGGAGTTCCAGTATAAGTGGTGCGTAAGTGTAGAGCGCAAGTATAAGTGGCGTGAAAATGTATGTTTCATGAAAGTCATATATTAGAATCATCACATAAAAATATGACAAAGGAAATAATGTTGATCACATGTTAAAGAGTGTAACAAAATTGATGGAGTGGAGCACATGTGATGAAGTGGCGTGCATGTTATGGAAAGGAACAGAAGGTGATTTTCATGTCTCACTCATAGGGTTACTAGTATTAGTATAAATATAGAGATAACCGTCTAATTTTTGAAATGATGATCACTAAACAGAAAATTTTATCTTTCATATCACAAGTAGTAGAAATTGGCACACAATATGAATTGTCAAGAATGTTTGTTATTATGCAGAAAAGTGGGATGAAATTTGTATAGTGCACGCAATAATGGAGTTGTGCACAAAATCTGTTTGGTGCATTAGACAGAAGTGGAAAACCAGTTTTGTGTTTCACACAAGAGTGGCATGAAAGCAGTGAGTGGCCCACCAGTAGTGAGTTTCCTGTAATGAATGATGTGGTGCACAAGAAGGGAGCTCCGCATAAGTAGATAGTTACAAGTTGTATGTTTTGAAAATGTCATAAATGGAACACAAGAAGGGAGTGGTGACAAAGTACTGAGTGGACCGAAAGCAGGGAGTGGAATCCAAGAATAGAGTGGGGTGAAATCAGGGAGCGGTACACAAGTTTTGAGTTATTTTGGAAGCTCTTACCATCTTCAGGGTAGAAAAGTGAAAAATAAAGTGAGATCAATAAACTACTAAACTTTTCCAAATTACTGTGTGTTAATGATGAAATAGAGAGTGGCCAATATAAATTTCGTTATTCAGGACATATCAACTATGATAATTATAATATGAGCTGGTCCTCGTTGTTTTGACAATCAAAAAATGGTTTTCATGATTATAGAAAATGGAAGGGGATGTTTTAGTGAAGCTTGTTTTGAACTGAAGAATAAGGAAAAGAAGATTGTGAAGCTATCAGTACTATTTCTAGGAATAATAAGAGGGTCACTTGAATAATTATTAGCAAGTAAAAAGTTAAGAGTATAAGATCAAGTAACAGTGTGACATCCAACAAGTCTCAGTAGGGGGAAGACTCTATTGGTGTTTCAAACCCTATTTAAGAGGGATATAACTATCTTGGGAGGTAGTATAATGGTCCAGTAAGGAGTTACAAGTTGGACTAGGTTGTCACATTCTTAGAAAGATATGATTGTTTCCCTTACCCCAACAATGTGTAGGGACATACATAGTCTAATTTATTATTTTCTTTTCCAACCAACAGTATCAGTTACTACATTATAGTGTAGAATCCATGTACTCATCATACCCATATATGGTAAATATGTAACTTCTCTTATGGAGTGGTGAACCATTTAAAAACATTTTGTATATGTTTTTACTAATTTATATTAATGAATTTGATAGGGAAAAGAGAACATGAGAATAAAGATCCGAACAGGTCAAGAGGTACAGGGATAAAAAGTAAGAATTGTTTTAAGAAGGTCCCTAACACTGATTCACTTCCCTCTCTGTGTTAGATATTTACTAATCTGATCCACTTAACATTCACTAATGAAAAGGGTAATGATAAGGTTTCACCTCACACCCCTTATGAATAGGTATAACTCCACATTCTTAAGGGAATATTTTCTGAGTAAGAGGTAGAGTTGAATGTGTTTAAAAGAAACAATGTAGAATAACTTTAAGGAAATATTCCTACTAGATATGGAGTGTCAATAGATCCTCAACTCACATTCCCAACTAGAATACCTCAATAAAAAGGTTCAACCTTGAATAATAAAATGGAATTAGATAATCTACTCAACATAAAAGACTGATGTACTATATACATGGAACACGTGATTTTAAGATATTAAGAGTTTCCTATCATGGGAACACAATTAGAAATTCCTATAACACATCACCCCATACTAGTCATTACGAGCTATCCACCACAGGTATGAGTAAAGCCACCACATATGGAATTACTTTTTTATTACCATGCTCGAGCCCCTATTGAACAAGATATCCCCCAATCCCTCTTCAATTCTTTTGATACTTTGAAATATGAATTACAAGATGTGGAAGAACATCATGAACATATTCATCTAGAATCAAAATTACCCTGAATGGGTGGACCTGACACCTCATTGTTAACTTTTGGAACAACACATTTCAAACATTAAATGGTTTGGGGGACATAGAGAAGAATTTTATGCATTTCATGTCTCACTGTGATCCCATTATGATAATCCCCGAACAATAAGAATTAATGAAACTAAAATGATATGTAAAAACACTATAAGGGATACCCTTTATTTGGTACACTAGTTTTCTTTCCTTTTCAATCCTAGGATGGGAAAAAAACTTTCAAAAATTTATCTTTTAGTTCAACTCAATGTCATAAAAGATAGTAGGCCTTGACCAGTTGAACAACAAAAAAGTGGATGAATGAGAAGGTATCATATTTCATTACATGATAGAGAGGGTTGACCCACTCCCTAAACCCACAGCTTCCCCCAGAAGATTTTCTTCTATTTGTATATAGAGCCTATAGGAATAGTTACAGGCACCTCCAATCCATATGAGATGCATATGTGGGTTTTAGGGTTTACTCATAGTTTCTTAGAAAATGAAATATTTCAACTTTCACACCAAGTCCAATTCTCGCCTAATTCCAATAGCTTTAGGGAAGATAGTTAAAGATGTAGAGGCTAAAATTGTTATACATAATCCACCTCGTTCTCTAGACCAATCTATGAAATCCACATCAAATAACGCAATTCATCCTTTTAAGAATTATCAACAAATCCCAACATTAATATGAAAAATGGTATTAGAGATTGAGTTATTTAGGGACGATAATGAAGATGTTTTTTCTTCATTCTAAGATAACAAAATCCATATCTACATCATCATAGTCTTGGAAAATATAATTCTCAAGTCATCAAAGCCCAAGAACATTGATTAGGGTGGTCATGAAAGTATCTATACTATTGAACCTTCCTGAAAACATTGGGAACATTATTTAGGAATGTTTTTTTAAAATAAATCCTATAAAAATAGTTTTCATTTTACAAGTAATGTTATGGAAGCCACTAACACATGCATCATGTGTTTGTAGTTATAATTTAGAGGTAGAGGGAAAACATAAGGAAGATTATAGCAGATGTATATAAAACATCTATGATTATATGATAAAAAATACAAAAAAACAGGTTGATGCAATCAACTAAGAATATTTGAAACATCAATCTAGGCTCATGGCTTCCTGCAATATAACATTGCTAAATCCATTGTTTATGATATCATCCAAAATCCAATCATCCTAAATATTATATAACTGGAAGAGAGGGAAGAAAAAAAGGATATTGAACCAATATAATGTTTGTATATTTTTATTACTCAGTAATAATTCACATCTTTATTACGAAAACCATGTTCTTCACCCCACCAAACATTATAACAACAGTCATCCCACAAGATAGAGTCATCATCAGATTAGGAGATGGTCTCTAGTTCTGTTAATGCTATTTAATTAATGGATCAATTCATAGATGATGACTGTTTATGTGAAACCAATTTATATAAATAAGAATTGAGGAATTATGGGAAGAAGACATAGATGTTGAGTAAATAGGTGAAGAAGTAGTCATAACTCAAATCAATACTCTAGAGATATCCCATCTTGGGTGGTTTATACAACTTAAATTCATGTAAGATCATTACAGTGAGATCAAAATGAAAAAAAATATCCCACACATTCCACAGTTTTATGTTTCCAAATCATTTGGTAATATTACGTATAGGATATTTCTTCTCCAAATAACCCTCAGCACACAAATAGACCATGTCAATCTAACTAATCAATGATATATGTTCATATATCTCCGGTTCCAATGGCTTATATACTGAAATTACGTAATTCAATTACTAATGTGACTGAAAATTATTTTCCCCTTGATGGAATGTGACGAAAATTACTACATATGTATGATGTTTTGAATCAATTGGCCCCTCATGTGTGATAAATTGCAATTCTTGGATGCTCTAAACCTATAAGAATACATATGAGAGGAACTTGTATAGGCTTTTCCATGACAACATGAATTTGAATTAGAAGCCATTGCTAGTAAATTTTTTTATGAATTGAATATCCTAGATAATGAGACAATATAAATTCATTCATAGAGAAGGAAAGTGATTCCATTATACAAGCACATATCAAACCGTTGTATATATTTGGATAGATAAATGATTTTGATATCCAATAATCTTCAACTAGAAATAGCTCATGAGTCAACCACATTTTGATACGAACACTTATATTACATAGTTACAATGAGAACCACTTGTACCATTCAACTTTCACATTACAAGGTTATTAAAATAGTAAGAAAAAAACCAGTCTGTTGAATTAATCTCAAGACCTAGTTTGGGGAACATGTATCTAACTTGAATTTTGATGTTGTTTTGAAAGACAAAATTTTCAACCTTCTGTCGGTAAGTCTATATTTTCACCAAAATGAAAATATCCCCCCATCATATCACTAATTTCTCAAATATTTCATTTCTAGTAAACTTTTGACATAGTACCGTGATACATCATAATTCAGTTTCTAGGAAATAATGTGCAATTATGTAGGTTTCTACTAGATATAATGGAAGAAACCCCTGACTAATTATTTGCTCGAGTCATATATGCAAATGGTCTAGAAATGACCATGGAAAATCTATTAGAACATAACATTAATTATGATGTGATACATATCCATCAAATGATAGGCATGGGCTGAAAATTATGTCCAATTATAACAACCTTCTAGATACTTGTCTGGATAAATGAGCTTGGCGGTGCTGAAAAAGTCATAGACCATTTAGAATATGGTATAATATTAGATGAAAATTACCTAATTTTGTCCATGGATCCCCAATAGATACCAAACTTACCAGATGTTCCTAATGAGAATATGTATAATCTATCATTATCCCTCACCACATCACTTTCATATCTTCGAAAGCCCCCATGTTATTTGTGGGGGAAGAGGATGTCGCTTTGTCCTATGGATGTCAAAATTATTACTCCCATCCTAACTCTAGAGATATTAAAAAATTAACTAATTATTCTTAGATTAAGGTATAAGAGGAAGAGAATGATGAAGAGTAAGAGGAGTAATACCTAAAGGATTTCCATTAAACATTTGATGAAGTTGACTGAACCATAATTAATGAACATTTCGAAATAAATATGAGTGAAGAAGAAGTTCCAAGACCAACATTGATTCGTGTGTCCATTTCATCCAAATATTAGGAGGTGTACATCGATTTCTTAATGAAACATTGAGACATTTTCACTTATAATTACATATAAATTCATGTACATGATCAAGAAGTATCCCCTTACTTCCTGGGATTGCCATAAAATAACCCGGGATATAAAAAGAAAGCCAAAAGGACATAACTAACTCATTCCTTAAAAATTGATGATAAATTTTCTAGTCTTATCAAGGATATCTTCAATTATGAAGTCAAATATCTAAAATTTATAGTTACTATGCCCCTCTTAAAGAAGAAGAATGGGAGAATTATGGTCTACAATGGCTTAAGAGATCCCAATCGTCACTATTCAAAATATGAATTCTTAATCCCAACCACAGAGTTACTGACCCATGCAATAGCTAGATATTAGGAAATATATTTCAAGGATGACTATATAGGGTATAAACAAATCTGAATGACCCAATAATATGAAGATGCCAATGGACTCAGGGCCCTTCAAGGAGTATTTTTATATCGATTAATGCTGTTTTTCTTGAGGAATTAAGGGACTACATAATAATGATTCAACCATCATATCCATAAAAACATCCTAGGGAATTATTTTTAATGATAAATCAATGAAATGGTTCTTAAGTATCAAAACAATTATGGCCACCATTTAATTCTACTAACAATCATTAACAAACTTCAAAAGAAAACCAAAAAATTAACCCCTTGAAATTTGATTTCTTCATTACCTCTGTGATATATATCAGCATCCACATACACCATCGTGACATCAATGTTGACATTAATAAAGAAAATGATATCCTCAATATTTAACCCACATATAAACTCCAAGATATGAGTGGTCTATAGGGACACAATTTTTATAGAAAAAATTTTATATCCAACCTTGCGTTCAAGTGCTTTAGCATCACTACATTAATGATTAAGGAGTCATATATTAGTGAAAAATGACTATGATGAAGCATTTGATATCCTCAAGAAGTATCTATTTAGTCCATCAATATTATTTCTCCTTTTCAAGGAAAAAATATCATATTTAGTGACATCAATTGAATGATCATTAGGCACTATAATTGCACAATAGAATTCTGTTAGAAAATAAAATAACCGTTTATTCGTATGATGATACCGGATTGACATAAAGACTCATCATTCAGATATTATGAAGAGCTCTCTAACATTAATATTCATTGTTCAAAAATTAAGGCACTACAAACAACAACATTATGTCAATTTGGTCTCTTGAAATAACACACACAAATATATCCTAATAATTATAATTTTGACTAGATGTTTGTTATAGTGGGTGGTTATCCTATAACAGTTTAACATATAGTTTGGGAATTAGAGTGTGGTGAAAGTCTAGGATTTCAAAGATTTTCTATTATAATGACCATCTACAAAAAAATGTTCCTTAAATACAAAATTTATAAATGAATAGATATTTCCCATTTATTACAATCCCCTAAAATGGAAAATTTATTGTGATGGTGGGTCCATAATCCCAACAGGGAAGATAACAGAATTCCCTAATATAAAATTTTTCTAGTTAGGAGTTATTCTCATCTTGCCAGAAAAGGTAGTATATCATTACTCTTTCCTATGGATATAATACTATAAAACAATTTTTTAAAATATGGGGACCTCATTGTAGGCATTAAGACGATACCTCAAAAACCAAGGGTCCACCATGAGTTGAAAGTTATATTATAGTCAGTAATCAATTAGATCAATGTGGATCATATTATCAAAAAAAAAGATCTACTCCCCCGTCATGAATATATATGATAAATAATGGTATAATTCCCATTGGAACCAACATCAAGTCACATACCATAGTATCAAAATTCTGAAGACTGTAGATTGATGAATGATACCATGTTTCTAGAAGATTCATACCATGATGATACTATGATCGGTATTTCACATCACCGAATGGTATTATATTTTTTCAGTGTTAGCATGAAAGAGATCAACCAGGTAAATCCCATTCCCAAACCAGAAGATCATATAACCAGATGTATGATTCACATTGTTTACTTCCTTTGAAACAATGTTTTCTTATCTTACATAGATATAAAATAGAAACTCCATCCAATATAGACCAATGTCAATCATTATGACAGACATAGTCTCCATAAATTAGTCTATAAATAGGGATTTTATTCATCCCTTCTTATATGCATTGATGAAGAAGAGACGGTGGCCATTATAGATGAGAATCATGTAAGAGCTAGTGGTTCCCAACAGTTAGTGTATAGAAATTAAAATAAAATTTGAGGTTCTTACTTTTCTAGGTATTAATGACACATGATTTCCCAATATTCCCAATTATGTTTCATTCCATCCATTTGAATTCCAATTTCATGCATCAATACTAAAGTTTATAAGTGCAACCAAATACTCATGGATAGTTTCTATATGGGTAATGAATGTTATAGGGATATATACTATAGTTCATGCCTGATAGTTAAAATACATTCTAATTACTTCTGAATTCTAATCAAAATGGATGAAAGACATTCCCTTCATAGAATTAGGGGCTATTAGAATTATAAACATCATTAAATCCAACATCATAACCATATGTTTTTCCCTCATACTATTTTGATGAACAATGATTCAAATTTCAATCCTGTTGAGTTGGAGAAGATGTATCAGAAATATAATATATTGTCCAACCACTTTTCCAAATATCATGAAGAGGCTAATGGATGGATATAAGAAACCCAAAAGACCATAATGAACAAAATACAAAATATGTTCTGTAAAGATAAAATGTCTTATCTAGAAAATGACTTTCATTCCTTATGGTCCTACCAGACCCCAACCTCAACAACCACATGAGACACCCAATATTAACTTGTATATTGAACATAAGTAGTAAAACTCCTTGAGGTAAAATTTCACTCACTATAGATTTACATATATAACCATCAATCTATAAATGAACTATTCAAGAAATTATTGGATGAATTAAAGAAAATCTATGAGAAATGTCTTCATTCCTTTCATCACATCGAAGTCCCTAAAAAATAAAGTTATTTTAATAATAAGGTCTACCAGAATTCACTTATCTAAGGATAATAGGTAATTTTCCTAAGAACACTAATGATACTAGGGTAAAATCCTCAAATGCTTGAGAAGAAGTTGGAAAGGCCATACTCCATAAACATGGTTAACTCTAATATAGCATATTCCTAGATCTAAATGGACGGAGAACTCATCATGACCCCTACCAATGAAATAATTCTCAAGAATAAATTCTTGTGATAAAATATTATATAACATCTCAACTGCCCGAGGTTATGCATTATAGTCAGTATTTGTCGCATGACCATAAAAAGCATGAAATATCATCCACATCGTAATATAACACTCACCATGTCTCCAACATCCATACTGCATTCAATTAAACAACATAACATCATGTTCTTATATGTTCAATGAGAAAAGAAAAAAAAATTCTTCTAGTCATATGATCGAGAACTAACAAATATCATGTTATAAGATATAATACATAAAACAACATAAAATAATGTCCTAGTCATAAGACGTTAAAATGTTTGACAACATAAATTCCCAGCATTGTAAAACTGCATGGTTCACATTCTTAATACACAACATAAATCTGCATAAAACTTAAATTAATACTTTATATGGTAAAAATTGTTGGTTTTGGTATACAACAACACTTTTTTTCAGGAACAACATGTGGCATGATTCCTATAATCAAAATATATTTAGTAAAATCAGGATCTCCAGTACTAGGTCTATTAGTGTAAAAAATTCCATCTCATTGTTCAAGGGTCAGACCTACACTGGAAGCCCTTCCAAAACTACATGTGGCTTGATTATCAGTAAAATGATATTTGTAGTGATGTTCAAACATAATGTCTTAGGATGACCAGTAGGGTTAAAAAAGTACACCTCTCACAGAAAAAAATAATATTCAACATCGGAGACTTTATATTCGATTCCCACATTCCTGAGTCTTTCATGGAAAAAAAGTGGTTCATCTCCCCCATATAAAAAATAATGATTTATGTCATGGATCTTTAATCTACATCAATAATTCAAACTAAAACACTTAATTTTTACTGGGTCATGGTCCTTTCCCACATTATACTCATTATCCTTAGAAATTTGGGATCTTCATAAAAATTACATGAAAATCAGTGATTGAATGACAAATTCATGAGGAAGCCTTTTTCTAACTATATATTAATATTTCCCAGTTGGATTTGTGTAAATATCTCACAAAAAGGTAAATTCAACTAAATGATTACACTATTTGATAATGTAGTTTTGTTCCTCAATTGTCATTGCATATCTCACCCAACAAAAGTTCCTATCAACCATTGGTATATTTATCCATGGGAGAGGAATCCTATATCTCAATGCCCCCCCCCCCAATTATTTTTTCATTCCATACCACTCTATGGATCAGAGAACCCCCAAGATAATGGTTTATGATTTAATCCTTCACATCGAAATCCTGACAAATAATCCTTGGCCCAATAAACCGTACATGACTCATCTTTTTCAAAAAGAAATTATACTTACATAATGAAGTTTGAATACATGGATGATATCCATTCTACATTAAACTAAATGAATGGATTTCATCAACTTTGTTTTTATTTATTCATGCCTTAATAGGATAGGTAGTGACCACTATATCTCCATTCTTGTTTTCAGGTACAATTTTTACTTTCTCACATCTAGTAACCATCTTCCTTAACATATGACTCTAAACTGCATGATTAACACCCCTTATACCTAGCATTAAAATCCAATAACTATGTGTAGATTGATTCATATTCACTTGAGATACATAGTGATTCTTGAATCATGCATCTCGATCCAGCCACCACAAAATTTAAATTACCATATCCCTCGTTTTTATTATATTATATATGGTGGGGACTACCGTTTCCACTCCCTTTTCATAGAATTTGCACAAATCATGTTGGATTAGGTATTTTGGTAAGGGATTAATCACATGATCTAAGAATATAAATTAATATTTGGGTTATTTCGGTCCTCCTTTTAAGATCATAAAGGGGCACAGAACACCCTTTTCACTTGAACTTATACTATATGTTTCCTTAATATTTACACAAGGCATGACTATCTACTTGATGAGGTAGGTAGAGACACATGGGTCTAATCTCCAAGCCCAACTACAAAAAACAATGAGTATCCCTTTTCTTTACATGGATTAGACCTATATACGGATTGTATTTGAACCCATTATTTATAACTTTGATAGGAAATTATCCTCCCATTTTTAGGTACTTTCCCGCAATGAATCAAACTATTTGTCTTGGGAAATTTGAATGTCCAGAGACATGGTCCTATAATTAATAAATGAATGTAAAATTCCCAATGATACCTTTTCATAACTATGTGGTAATATTCAAAATTTGGATTTTTATATGTCACCCACCAACAGAAACTATCATCCAGACGATGCCACATTTTTTGTATTCAGTAATACAGACATACTGGATTTTATAAGTCATGTAAATAAATAGTCCTATAAACAAGAGGTATATATTTCACCTAAGAGACCTCTTCAATCTCTATAATCCCCAAATGATGTTTTCATCCCCTACCACTCTTGAAATCTATAAATACTTTGATTATAACATAAAAACCTATTCCCTTCATACATGACAATTATGTTTTATTGTTTTATAGATTACCATTATATAAATAAATCACTAGTATTTCATTCATTGATAAATAAACCTAAACTATAGACCCAACATCCTCATTGCATGGTGTTAAAAAACATAGTCCGACTCTTGGTTACATGAAATTAAAATGCATGATGCTCCAACCATTTTTAGGATAGTCCATCTCCTGACTTCAGTCATATAATAGAATTTAACCTCTTTCACACAAGATAAATTCATTTAGGAGATGTTTCCAATTAATGGAAAATTACATTATTGTTGATATCATCAATCTGAAACACATTCTCTTAGTAAACAACCGTATTTTCAGCTAGAAATATGATTATTTTCATAATCTACATACCCATCTGTAATGGAATGTCAAATTTTTTAATTAACCATATTCTAACTATATAGTAATACAACCCATTCGGATTTGAATGAATCACTCACCAAAAGTGATTGTCATATAAAGAATTCAACTATACAAATATAAATTAATATTCTCTATTTTAATTTTCAAATGTCTACCACAAAAGGGCCTATCAACAATATGTACATTAATCCTCTAGAGATACATCTTCTTTCTCCATAATACCCAAATTAAAATATCGCACTAGATACAGCTTTTGAATATAGTCCATTAAATTTCATGGTATTTTTTTCTCACATCATGTTTAAGATAAAAAATTAACAAAACCGTGACTCAAAATTATAATCCATTTAACTGAATAATTTTGGAACATTCTTGGTAGAAATTATTGTTTTTTATGACATAAAATAAAATGGTCAAAACTATTTGACCTAAAATAGCATCAACAATAGTCCAAATTGAAAGACATTATAAATATAACTAAAATAGAAACAGTTTTTGTAACAAAAACATTTTGTTAGGAAATATTTTCATTAAATAATTTCATTTATTAACTAGATTTAGATTCATGAAATAGTGAGTTAAAAGGATCCACAACACTATCTTATTATAAAATTACCATTATATCATATATGTTAGTTTAGTGGGAATAATTATAACTAACTTATGATAACACATTATTAATTCATTGGCTATAAATTATCTATTAAAAATATAAATCAGTTAGATATTTGTATTTTTGAGTAAATAACTTTTGTTAATTAAATTAATGTTATATATATGAGTTATATACATAATAAAATATTTATTATATTCATTCTATGGATATTTTAGTTATAGGGTATGAATAAAACCCTATTTGATGTATAAAAACCTTTTTAAAAAGTTTAACTTTACACCTCTGAATGGAGATCCCCTTTAAAATTAATATTTGAGAGATTAAAAATTATTATATTAAAACATATACATATTATTTTTAAGAGGGATAAAAACATTTAATTTTGAATATTTTTTAATAGTTTTCTGATAACTTTCATGTTTGGTGGAATAGTAAGAATACAGAAAAACTTTATTGAAAATAATTTTTTTCATTGAAATATTATATATGGTTAAATTATATTATTGAATGGTTTCAATGTATAAATAGAATATATATTTAGCATTTAATATTATTTAGGTCATTGGAATTAATTTTACATTAAATTCATATGTAATGACATTTCAATCATTTCGAATGTATTAACATTTTTTAAAAACCCGTTCTCTATTCTCGACAATGGGATTGATTTAAAAATAATTACTGAAACATAACTATTTTTAAATTTAAAAAATGGACTCCTTATTTGGAATCTATAGGTCAAAATTATGTGAATAGGATACTTTTATTATTGGTCATTATGAATAGTAACTTTGGTAATTATTTTTATTACCATGGTTAAAGGTAAATCAGGTAATGAAAAGTAAAAATAATATTATAAAAATACCTTAACACCTGTAAAAAGCCTATTGAATGACTAAATTAGACCCTTAACATTTAGTTTACGAAATGGAATAACTTAATGGCCACTTACTAGTGTATATGGAATGAATATAATAATAACTAATGAATATGACGAAATTTACCAATCTGATTTTATATAAGAATATTAATTTTAAAATCTATAATACTATGATATAATATCTACTAAAAATATTATTTTGAAATAAAACATAATTACATACATCATAGAAATTTATTTCTAATATATAGATATTAAATTATTACTATTAATGATGACACAATAGTGATGTATACATCATTTTATTAATATAAATATAAAACAATAGTTTTAAAAGAATTAAAAGAAATATCATACTAACTAATTAATGTGTTCCAATAATTTTATTGTTGATAATGACTTGTTAGAATTGTGTTAAATATTTTTTTTCGAAGTAATCTTTTGTGTGTATTTAATTTAATATCACATAAATGAATAGTGTCAAAATTGACACTATTGATATTTTATAAATATATCATATTATTAAATTATTTAAAAAATAGACAAATATTTAAGAATTACAAATTGATAATTATAAGGTCTAAAATGTCAAAAAAATATCCATTTATTTTCAATTAACACCATATAAGTAAATATTTATATCCTTTTAATATTTAAAATGATATTACAAAAATTAAAATTATATAGAATAACTAAGTCACAAATAAATAGATATGGTTTAAATTGAAAAAATATATTTTCCAAAATTTACTGGTTGATGTTATTATAACCCTATCTCGTCATATCTTTTAAATTGGGACACTTTGGAGGTTTTTGTGTATGGTTTTATTTTATATTAAATTATTATTTATGAATTTTCCAAAAGTTCCCCTCACCTCAATTATAAAAGGGCACATTCTCCATCATGTCTTATATTAATTTTGTTCCATAGATATTTGCCAAACCCTTCCCTTTTTTACTTATAAAAATAATTATTTTCATTCTATAGGTTATGGTCATCTTCAAAGACCAAATGTAGTTCTATATGGAGAGATTTAAAGGAAGCATGTTAGAAAATAGGTAATCTCTTCTACTGATTCTTTCAAACTTATTTCAACATCAACATACTCTTCATTATTTGTTTCGCTATAAAGTAATAAAATCAGTATCACTCATATATTAACATGTTATTATAAATATGAAAAAACTATATTTCAATTTCAATCAATCTTATGACAAAATAAATCATCGTGTGTGCGCACATACGACCTACTGTCTCCACGCTATGGTGTAATCTATTTTTCCCAACCACCTTACGTGGATGGGTATAATGATGGAAATAATAACTATATATGATTACTATAACATGATTCTATATATGAAATATTATACACAATCAAATTCAATAACATTTAATAATTTTGGGAATGATATAATCGCCCGTGCATATGTACGACCTACTGTCTCCATGATGTGATGCGATTAATTTTACATTATCTTCATTAAACTGTGATTATATACACGAATTTAACAAATAAATATGATATTTATTATAATAAAACCATTCCGTAAATGAAATTATAATAACATAAAATAGGGGAATAAGATCTTATCTGAAAAAAATGCATATGAACATAAAACAGTTAATATCTGAAAAAAGAGTAACAATGAAATGTTACCGACAAACAGAAGAAAATATTACCATAAATTTTATCATAAAAATTAATATTATTCTCTAATAAATTATTTAAATTATTTAAATCACTATACAGAAGTTTATGATACATACGAGGCATATCAGACCTAATGTAAGGGATAATTTTTCAATCTAAATATTTTTTGAGATTGTTTATACATAGGTATTTTCTGGAGAATATTTATCATATATGTCAATATTTCAAAAATATATAATATTAGTTATGTTTGTATATTATTTTTTAGATTCAATTTTACCCATTGTGGAATTTTTATACAATAGTTTGGAAGGAAACTTTCATTCATTTTCTATATGATGTAGTTTTTGACAATTCTGGTAAGAGTACAAGTATAATATTTTGTAACATATATGAAATGAATGGATTTTTATAAATTAACAACACCTTTTTCTCATGAAGATTTATTCTATAGTATCTCAATATTATTTTCTAATAAATTTTTTACTTTTAAAATTTTATGGCATTTTGAAAAAAGGAAACGTTTTGGATAATGAAATGATATTTTCCTCAGGAATTAAGTTCAAGTGTTTTATAAAAATTAATTTTCATCAATTATGACATTGGGTTATGTTTATATACCTTTTATAACATTTATTTGATTGTGTTTATGGTGGAATTTTTTTAGGAAATACATTTATTTTAAATAGATTATTATTGAATAATATTTAAGAAACCCAATTTATTTTATTGGTTATGCTATGTTAAATAATTTATGTTTTTGTGTGAAAATGAATGAATGGTTTCATCATGAGATGGGTTCGAACTATATATCCCTCCAATTCATTGGATATAGATTTATATCTCATGAGATAAACATGAGTGAAATGGAATGTAAATCCGGTTTTGTAATACAGGGCTGGAACAAGGAGTGGACTCGGTTCAATAATTGGATTTGTTCGATATAATGGTATTGGAAATGAACCTTTACTAATATGTAATTATTTTTTATTCTTATGAATGTATTACATGAAACTTCATGTCTTATGTTATGAAAATTGGGATTGCATTTCACTTTAATGATTTATCCCATGACATGATATTCCGATCATTAATATGTAGGATAAGATTTTCAAATGTGTTTATATTTTGATTATGATAAGATTGATATTTACCTTATTTAACTTAAATTGAGAATTTGATCTCAGGATTTAATATTATTATTTTCCACAGGTTATGTGGAAATATTTTAAGTATGATATGTGAAAAAAGAGGATTGTTTTGAATAAATAAGTGGGAAACAATGTAGATGTTTTATGAACTAGTTGTTTATGTATCCCAGTGTGTAATGAAACTAAACCTATAATGTCCTAGCATGGTTATGTTATGTTATGTAACAAATATACATCGATGATGAAGTAATACGTAATTTTAAATAATGGCTTGTTATAGTTCTCACCATGTTTAAAACATGGAAATGGAACTTTGGGTAATTATAGAGTCTCAAGTCACTAAACCATTACTCTACATGGTTTATCCCATAATTGAGAAAAGAAAAGATAACAGGAAAAAAGAGATTAAAATACCATATATGGTATCCTAATGAAAAATAAATTTATTCCCCTCTAGTTCTTATTAAAATTACACTTATAAAAAATATTGGGAGATGACACCAAAGAAAAAAAGAATTTAGGTTCTATCATAAAACTCTAGAAAAAATTGAACTATGATCACTAGGCACGATGGATTTGGAAAAAATTATATCATCCATACATAGTTGAGATAACATTAAAGTGATCTATATTATGTTGGAATGAATGAATGTTACCTATAATTACCATAAAACTATATTATTTTAATTTCTAATGAATCTAATTCTAGGGTGATTGTATTGACACTAAAAAATGTATACCATGAAGTTATCCTCATGAATGATGATGTTATCATCAACTAAACAACTAATATAGTGTTTGAATGTGATAAGACAAAACCAACTGAATTTCCATGTTCCATAAAATGTATCAGACAATAGGGGGTGGAGATTCTTCAAAAAAAACTTCCCAATAAAATCAGAAAATGGTGAGAACCTCTCTTTGAGAGTAGGCTGTGGATTTAGGATGAGAGGTGGGGTTGTTTGTGACGTGACACAAAACATCCTCGACCAGGCTCAAAAAGTTTTTGGTGGAACTATAAATTTCTAACTGTGGTCAATAATGGTTAAAAAATGACTATTTCTAAGATATAAGACCTCCGTTTGGAATGATCCTTGAGCACGTGTGCAGGGATGTAGACCTCACAATACAGAGAAGTGTGTTCACCCAGGCCAGCTTACGCGCCACCAGCTTGTATGCAAGAAGCCCCGAATAGGCCCACCGTCACCATCTGGAAGGTGAAACGACAGCTCTGTGTGGCACTATATTTATTTACCATTGTATTTTACCAAAATGGGGGACCTAATTCCTTCAATGATGCATATTTCCTAAAAAGAACAACCCTGGGGATCCTCACTTGCAAGAAATGAAAATGAAAGAAGCCTTAGAGAACAGTTTTCACAACCCCATCACCCAAGACCTAACAAATACTTCATGTAACTCTCCAAAACCGGATAACATAAGTAATTATGGGGGATAGTGGGATTGAAGTCCCCCCAAAAATCTAAAATAGTAGAAACATATGCATGGAATACACCCCTAGTTGAAATAAACTAACACGAAGGTCCTCCCAAAAATTTATGACCTATGTGAGAACATTCTAGTGACACTCAAGTAAATATTATGTGGCTAGATAAATGCCTCTCCTACATGTTTTTCCCAGATTCACTATCTTTTGAGTAATCTGTAGCTCCCACATACATACCAAAGTGTAATGAACATCCAGTTTCTCCCAGGTCACCCTTTGCGAAACACCCTCTACTCACTAATAATTGACCTATGTGAGACACGTCTTAATTAATATTTGAAGACACCAATTTATGGGATAATATTCTTTCGGATTCCTAATATAATCGGGAAGAAATTAAAACATAAACCATTGAATCCAAAATTTCATGACCATGGTGAGAGATACACTAGTGTGTCTCCCATTGATTTATGTATTCCTTCGATCAGAGGTATCCCACACATTTCCTATTTGATAGATAGGGCCCCCAGGGTGCACAATGATATGCATGGAATCATTCAAGAGATCCCTAAACATGGAAGATGTTCCATATACCTTTCGATCATGGAAACGTTGTCTAAGAACATTTCTTTCCATAATCATCTCTATGATCAGGGACCCCTGATTCTTTGTGGACATGGAGAGGATCATGATTGACATTCCATTTTAATATTAGTGGAATATCCTATTATCTTACCTATAATCATGACTAGGGAATCTCTCTTGGGGTAAACACCTAGAATTTTTTTCTGTCACATGAACAGATGGGTTGTTCAATGTGACTATCTTAAATATGAAATTGGAGAGGAGATAGGAACAATAATTCCCTTTATTCATGTCTAATATCCCACCCGCATCCACCAAGGGATGTAGAAGATTATGAGGTTTTCCAGATCTACTATTTCATCGTGTTTCTCACATTTGATCATTGTTCTTGTGGGTATATAGGTTAGTGGAGATCAGGAAATTGAAGGTTCTGGGCACAGTAGAAGCACATGATGGGCATGTACCCAACATGTCAAATTGCCATGATCAATCATTAATGAGGGATTAAAAGGATGATAAACACCATTATCCAAGGAATTGAATCAAAGATAAAAGAAAAGGATAGAACTCACAATAGAAAAGAGGGGATCAACATATTGTTTTTAATTAATTTAATTGAATTAATGAATTACCTCTAAGGTGATTCTTTCTTCATTAATTTGTTCGACAATGAGTCCAAGTAATTGCTTCATTGCAATGTAAAATCCAAGGATAAGTATCCCATAGTTGTGACCCAAATGTGCTCTGAGTATCTATGGATGTCACCGATGGAGTCTCAGGTTGCTAGCATGGAAGATCCTTACTCTCATGGTGTACACCTTTAATCACATTGAGAACCACTTCTAAAGAGTTATCCTAGATCTAGTGGGGGAGGATCTCTCTCATTCTTAAGAGTGTTATCATAGAGGGAAGAGTTCCCTATGCTCGAGATATTTTCCCCAAGGATGTTTTCACACAACAATTGTTTAGCCATTGGAAAGACCCATTGGATAATTTAGAAAATAATAACATAACAAGGAATTTAACTCACCAGGTAATAATTAATAATTATCATAGGTTTTGTTACTTAATTTATAATTCTATGTGAAACACTATGTCAATATAAAAAGAAATGATATTATTTACAAGGATTATTATTAACTTTTATGTTATATTTGAATATTATTTATCCAAATAATATTTAGTATTATTTCTCACCAGACCCATAAATTGGTCCTCCAATCCTTCTCTATATTTAAAAGACCTTGAATATTGTTTATTTGTAGATAAAATAAATATAGCTGAATTATTCACCGATAAATAAATATCTCATCGTAAATATATTATATAGAAATAACTAGAGAAGATAATGATTTCATCTTGAATACTTGAATAATTTTGAAACCACAATTGAGGATAAAATTTATTCAAGTTGTTAAAATAATAAATTAATTAACTGATATAATAAATACACTTAGTGTGTGACCCTCAAGGACTCTTTCTCATTGGGATTAGGTGGGGTTTTTTAATGTGCAACTCTACTATATAGTAAAAGGTCATGAACCCCTATATAAATAAGTTTTTCTCCTAATGAAATCTCACCTTATACTAACACTTACTACGTAATAGTGTCCCTTTTTCCTAATATCTCTAATCAAGTTGGTTTCATGAATGTTCCATCAACCCATGTTCTCTATTTCTCATTGGTCGAATTCCTATAATTTAACTTCCATAGAGAACACCATGTCCATTGATTTAGATAGGCTATATAATTTCCTTAAAGGGGCCTAATATATCTACATTCATAGAAGTTACAAATCCATTCTTGAATTATTCATTAATGTAGTATAACTCGTGATGCACCCAATATATCCTACCTCACTACGAATGTCTATCAATACGGTTTTTGTCAGTACATCTAACTGCATGATTCATAATAACCATTAATAATAATCATACAGTCTATGTACCAATACACTCATTCCAAGATATGCACATTCAATGAAACTTATGAATTTGGATTTCCAACCAGAAGGTCTTATACTCATGATATCCTCTGGAATATTTCCAAGGAACCACACTGTGAGAAGGTGCCTCAATGTTTCATGAGTCCTCTCAACTCAGATAATATATAACATTTGTGTCCCTTCAAATGATATGATCTGGACATAGAATATATATTCAAGAATAATGTTATGGAACTTTTGGGTACTCATAATAGATGGGATCCACATAGACCATTTAGGGTGACAGATATTCATATGAAATTATCACATAAAATGTAACCCAAAATAGAAATCATTATGTTATAAGAAATTTATAAATATTCATCCAATAAATAAATGTTTATCATAATGTACAAAAGAAGTTGGTTTCTAGGGAACCAACTCCAACATACTCGCACTTGCACTAGAGCCAACTGTTAACAACCTTCAGTTTTCTAGCTCTCAAATGATACTCATCCTTCTACGGAGATATGAATTTTGTCATGGGGTCTACCATGATCTCTTTCATGGACACTATTCTCACTAAAACTTAATCCCTTTGATATACATCCTTCTAGAGGTGATAGTTTTTGAGATTGTATTCGTTCCCTTATGTGATCTTGGATCTTATGTAAGAGACACTACTATAGTATTATCACAATACAATATAATGGGATCCTTTCTGCGAGGTAACACTTCAAGATCTTGGAAAAAGGTCCAAATCCATATGTCTTCCTTGGATGCATTATAAAAAACTATATCTTAAGACTCCATTGTAAAATTATAGAATAATTAATTCTTTGAAATCTTCTATCTCACAAATACTATATTTATATAGAAAACATTTCCAGATTTCAACCTCAAATCATTCTGATCTGTCTGAAAACTCAGCATCATCATACACTCTAATGAAAAGTTGAGCATCACTTCTATACAATGAAAATATATCCTTAGTTCTTCTCAGATACTTAATTATTTTCTTGACAGTAGTACAATTATATTATCCTAGATCTTTTTGATATCTTCCTACCATTCTCCGTTTGTAGGCAACATCATATAAGTATATAAAATAGCATACATGATAGATCATATCACTAAAGCGCATGAATTCTTACTCATCCTATCTTTCTCAGGTTGTGTATAGGGAATAAATTTCATAGAATGATGTATACCCTGTGAAAATGGAATCCATCTTCTCCTGGATTATTCAATAATAAATGTCTTTAGTATATAGTCAATGTATGTATTTTGAATTATTCTAAGAAGACTATGGGATCTATCACTAATTATCTTGATCCCTAGAATGCAGGATGTTTCACTTTTTTACTTCTTGTAAAATCACTTCCACAACCCATATTTGATTGATTGGAAGACTTGAATGTTGTTTCCAATAAGAAATATGTCGTCAACAAACACTACTAGGTTAACAAAAACATTCCAATTAAACTACTTCAAAAAGTGGCTCACATTTATTCTTAATGAAACCAAATTATCTTATGGGTTCACCGAATTGAATATTCCATGACCTGGATGATTGATTTAATCCTTTAATGGATCTATGAAACTCACATTACTTTTTATAATCACCTATTTTTGCAAACTGTTTTGGTTGTGTGATATAGGCATCTTTATTAGGGTTCCCATTATGTAATAAAAATTTGACATCCATATTCCAAATCTCAAAATCATGGAATGATTATATAAAATGTATGATTATTATGGAATTAAACATAGAAACTAGAGAAAAGGATTTTTCATAGTAAATTCCTCGATGTTGTTTCAAACCCTTAGCCACTAACCGTTTTTTATATGTACTAACATGTCCTTCCATGTCCAATTTCATCTTGAATACCTTACACAACAAACATGATTTATATCAACTGTCACATCAATCAGAACTAAATCATAGATATGATTCATGGAATCCATCTCAAAATATATAGAATCTAGCCATATTATAACATCAGATCTTTCGACAACTTTATTGTAGTAGAGAGTTTTTTCACTGTCCAACAATAATGAGTCACCGTCATCGGTGATAAAGAAACCATATCTCTCTGATTCAATTTCTTCTATTGTAATTCTACCCAATACATATGTTCAAGGAAGAACATCTTGCATGGGGACCTATAAAACTTTTTATTGTGCCAATTCTTTTGTATCTTAACCATTAACATCATCAAATTCAATCTTCATCCCACTATCATTTTTGGGGATGTTCTCCCTATGATGAAATACAACATCTCGAGATACTATCACATTCCTATATGATGGGTTTTGTAGGTAGTATTCCTTTGTATACATGGGATACCCAACAAAGATACACTTCCTGAATGAGTGGCTAGATTGTTTCCTAAGAAAGCCTAAACAAATTCCTCACATCCCCATACATGTGTACGTGACAACGTGGGTTTCATTAAACTCCATATCTTAAAGGGAATATCAACTATTTCCTTAGATTCTACTTGGTTTAATGTGTATTCTAAATGTTTCAATGAATATCCCCCAATGGATAATGAAATATCTGCATAGCTTAGCATCAACCATACCATCCCTAACAAGGTATGATTCTTCATATCACTGGTACCATGCACCTATGGTATATAAGGTGGACTATGTTGATATAGAATCTCAGACTCCCATAAAAGGTTAATGAACTCCTGGTTAAAATATTCTCTAACTTGATATGATCAAAGATTCATTATCTTCTTACCAATATTATTCTTTACATCATTCATGAATTCCTTGAATTTCACAAAGGACACAAACTTAGAAATCATTAAGTAGACAAAGGTATATCTAATTAAGGATTCAAAAAAAGTAATGGAATAATAATATCCACCACTAGAATATACTAGAAATGGTCCACACACATTATTGTGTACCAATCCTAGAAGCTATGTGGCCCATTCACCATGTCCACCAAATGGTGGCTTCGTTATTTTCTCTTGTAAACAAACATGAAATCTATCAATTGTTTTTATCTTAGAAGAGTTTAAATGAACATATTGACTATGCTTGGCCAAATTCATCTCATTTGTATGACTAAGATGGTGATTACACAAATAATTGGTGTATGATTCCTGTGAAATTGGTTCATTATCAATTGAAAAGACTTAATTCTATTAAGTTAATATATACAGACTGTTATTTAAATGTTTCATAACATAACATATGTTTTCCTTATAAAAACAACATTTACATCCAAACATGAAAATAAATTAATCTTTATCTATAATCGATATCGAAATTACAATCATGGTAAAAATAGGTACATAATAACAGTATTGTAAACCTAAAATCATTCTTATTAGCAATGTGACGTTATAGTCACTAATGAAATGACCAGCCAGTATTTCACCATTTACAGCTCGTACATCTACCACTCCTTTGGAAATTTTCAAAAATCTACATGGTTAGCGCATTTGAATATATATTTTAGCAACACAAGTTCTATATAATACCCAATGTGTAGAAATGAAATATTTCCCTCATTAAAGGACACTCATATCTAATCCCATTGCCTCTAGATCCAACTCCTCATCCATTGGCCTAACTTGGCATATACAAAGCATGCTGCATCCTTTTGCTTTCCCTGCCGATATATATTCTTCTTCTTGGTCGAACGGTGCTTGTGATCTTTAGACTATTTATAAATATTAGGCCCCTTTCCCTTGTCCTTCCACTCCCTATTCACCATAATGAAAATGTGTTTTTCATGCCCAATCTCCTTACCAACGTGAAGAATATGGGTAAGAAGTTCTAATAGACTCTTCTCATTGTTGCTCATATTATAACTGACAGTAAATCTAGAAATTTATTAGGACATAATGATAATATGAGATCTGTATGAACTTAACATGGAATTTAATCTCTAGGATGACCTGATGCTCAATATAGATAATGTGCTTGACTACAGGTGGTCCAACTGACATAGTTACTACATGCTTAGTATTGAACAAAGAGTTAGAGATCTCATACCTCTCCTATCTTACCTTATCTTGATAGAGATACCAAAGGAGAGACATCATGCTATATAAATCCATTTCCTCAAATTGCTTCATAGTATCATTGGTAATGGATGTTATAATGAGGCATTGAACATCCATATTGTTATTCAAATGTATCTAATTCATAGAGTGTTTCTCATCACTCACCTAATTTATAGAAGGAACTAGAAAAGGTTATTCTAGCACATAATGTTTCATCTCACGGTGAAGGATAACCTGAAGAATTATTAGCCACTCCTGGAAATCAATGCTGATGATGAGGTTTTTCTTATCATGTATGGATTATAATGGAATAATTTATTTCATTTTTATTTTTGTTTCTAAAAATTTAAATGAACAAAGTTCAATTTTTTTATAAATATAGAAAAATGAATATATTAATATGTATTAGTATCCCACTATTTTTTTAAAAACAAAAAATCACTCACCATTGTCTTTTAAATATCTTATTTCTTGGAAATTCTTGTGGAAAGTATCCATAATTCCATGCGCATTACCCCAACTTGGGTTGGTCAAGAAAGATGAATGGTTTTGGGTAGTCATTTTAAATTCCAACTGTATCAACTCACATATCCTTGATATATTGAGTGGACTCCCCAATCCTAAAAACCTTAATTTTGTATTTCCTATACCTTGGCCTCTCAGTTAAGAAAATCCTTGATAGGTCTGTCAACCCTTGATGTAAACTATGTTTAGTCTATCCAAATCCTCAAATTATAATTCCCTGATTATAGAAAGAACACCTACTAGGGTTGGTCAAGAACTTTGAATTATGGCCTGATTCTAACCAATGTAATAGATGGATATACCAACATAATATTTAATTGATGTCTTTTATCCTTTATGTGTAACTTTACACTTATTATATTATCACATGGTTTTTAATATTAAGTGGGATACACATAAGTGTTCAACCATATATAGATAATATTTATACATATTCGATTTTATTTTTGTTCCATCTTGTATGGTTGTTAGTTCATTAATTATGTGATCATGTGAAAAATCTGAAATGACTAGCCATAAAACTGATATAAATAAATAAATGGTATCATCCTGAGCATTATGATTTGTTAGTTTATCTTGTGGTTGATAATATAACCCTGACCTAGTGAAAAATCCCCATAAACCATTTAAGGTTTGTTTTTTCAGATTCCCACCTATCCCCCATTGTATCTCAATAGATTTTCTTTGCCTCGTCTAGTCATGAAACAAGTAGAGTCTCCATAAAAAAGATGACCGACCAAGTCCAAGGCAAGGCCCGAAGGGCGTTCCTAATCCCCATGGGCTGGCACAAGTGCCTGGGTATCAAAAATAAAACTTCAGAATGATTTACTTGAATAATGAAATATAAACCAAACAACAAGCTGAATAAGTTGAAACTAAAATCATACAACCAAACAAACCCTTACAAAAAGTTCATATATAAAGTTTAAAAATTTAACTAAAAACCCAAAAAAGACTACATCAAAGGAAACCCAAAACCAAAACACCAAATAAAACCTCTGTACAACATAAAGAATCACATCCCCAACCCATCGCCCCCATGCCAACACGAGGGTGCCACTGACAACCTGAACCACCAATGCTATTCTCAATGGCACAACCTGGAATGCCGAAGAAATAGAATCTATATACACCAAAAGAAGTATGTAGGGTGTGAGATAGAGTCCCTGTAGAATTCCATAGAGAAAAGGTTATACAAAAAATTATTAAATTAAAAATAGATTTTAAATTTAACAGACCAAAAATATTGAAATTCATAAACAATTTTAATGAAAATAGTTTTAATGAAAACTAATTTAGTGAAAAATAAAATTAAATGAAAGAACATACACACACTTTCTATAATGGTTACCCCAATGTCAAACCATGTGCCAATGGTGAGCAGAAAATAATAGAAGAGCACAAAAATGGGAAGGCCCTAAAGATAGTAACATGATGTGAGACCCTGGAACTTCGTGTCTTAGTGATGAATGGAGTAGAAACACGAAAATATATGTTTTTGTGCATGAGCCACTAGTAGGGAAACACATCCATAACCTAGTGGTCTCCAAACATCATCTAAAAGCTTAGTTTTTGTTGTACTCATCAATCCATCTATGTGAAACCGGGCCACTGCCACTTCCATATCACTAACACACTACTAATAGTCTACCCACCTAGTACATAGGTTTCCCATTTGTGATCAAGTAGTTTAGAGTTCATTTCACAAGTCAAACACAAACAAAAAAACAAATGAGCTGTTATCCATACCCAACACTACACTCGTACACAGAAAAAACATTTAAAAATAATACGCACACAAAAAATATACCAAAACTGAATTTTCATCACTTACACAACCAATTAATGACTACATAGTCAAAAAAAGAACATTCATTGTCAAAATAACATTAATAGAATTTATTAAACAATTTCCACACACGTCGCATGACTTTATGAACCGGAACAATTTACACCATTTAGCCAAAAAAAAATTCACCTTTAATAATTATTTAATAAAACAATTAAAATTTTCATAAATAAATTTTAAAGAGAAAGACACCGCTTTACACAGTAGACCGCCCCAAAGCCTCTTTAATCCCCAAACACACAATATAATCTTATCAAAACATGGGTTTCATCACTAATATCATTTAATTAAAAAATTTACAATTTATAAGAATGGTCCCATGGAGCACCATTTGGGATAGCATCAAAAACACACCCAAAACACAACTGCATCCCTTAAACATTTTATTAAAGTAGCAACCGAGTTTATAAAATAGTAAATAGATCAACATGGTTTTTAAAAAAAAAAGTCATACTCATATGGCATAATATTCTACTAGTAAATAAATGAAAAATTTCCATTTTGGAATGATGTTAACCCTAAGATTGTTTTCAAAAACCAATTCGCAATTTCTATATCATTTCACAAACCATTAATGAAGTTATATAAAACAATTCCAAGAATCGTCACATGATATTTCACACAAAAAACTCACACAAAAACTCTTTTGATTGAAAAATCCAGATCATCACAGCTTTATAACCCAATTCGCATCCTTTCCTAAATTAAATAAACATATTTAATGACTCATATAACACAATCAAATGACTCAATAAGAGCTTTCACAAAAATGCACTACACAGAAAAATAACATGCTACAAAATAAATAAACGCTTATTAAATTATTTTTAAAACTAATTTCTCACCATAGTAATTAATGGATGGCCATGGTAAATTATTCAAATAATAAAACTAATTGATCGAGCAAAAGTTATATGTGGAACCACCTAACTCAGTGTAGTCCGACTTCACAAAATGGGGTAAAACACCCACCGTATGCCAAACACACCACAATCAAACACAACTATACCATAAAAACTAGAATTTGAACAAAAAAATCAATACCCAGCCAAATTTGATGATAAAACGTAACTCTATATACTACCGATAGTTGAAACAAACAATTGAAGTAAAATGCACCCATGGTGGGGGTTTGGGAAGCTAACCAAGAACGACATAGAGCTTCCAGATGTGTGTTTCACACTAGGGTGGTTGCCAATGGATCAGGTGGTGAAGGTGGGGTGCGGCCAAGGCTGTCTGGTGATGAGGGAGGGAATATCTGGTTTCTAGAGAGGATGAAAGGGGGCACGTCCTGGAGCAAACTCGATGGGAGGGCACCATCCTACCAAGCCAAAAGGGGCATGAACATGGGAGCACTGGTCGGGGATAGGAGGAGGTGGTATGGGACGCTGACGGCGCGTGAGGAGAGTCTGGGAGGTGGGGCGCCTGTCCAGGTGCACATTGCCCAAGGGAGGGGCTCAAGTGGAGGTTCTAGTGATGACAGTGCAAGGATGGAAGGATTAGAATGCTAGGGTTTACCGAGAGGGGGTAGCATGATGGACTAGTGGGAGAGGGGGAGAGCGAGGGGTCTGTGTGAGAGAGGGGGGAGAGAAAAGAGAATAAAGGAAATGAAAAAGAAAAAACGAAAAAAGTAGAATAAAGCAATAATATTAAAACCACAAAAAAACAGTAATAACAAAATAATATAAATAACGTTATCAATTTTTATAAACATGATGTTAATTCCATGTTCAAAGCCTGATTGGAATTATTAACAGAAATGATCATAATAATAATATGAATAAAAAATAATAATAATTATTATTATAATAATAATAATAATAATCATCATCATCATCGTAATAATAATAATAATATTATTAATATTATTATTAATGATACTATACATTTATTTAATCATTTTTTCATCATTATATTTTGTTATCAAAATATTATTCAACTTGTTAATTAATTAATTACCCACATGTCGGGTATTCCACATGTTGATCAGTAAAATATGCATGGTTTCATTCATGTAGTGCGTGTGCGTGAATATTAAAACACCAAAACGTACGATTATAAGAAAAACGTAAAAACCCTTGTCGGGTCCGGACCACATCTCAACAAATCAAAATTAAATGCAAAATCTAAATTATAAAATAAAAAACGATTGCATATGTATTAGAGTGATAATTCTCCCCACCATGACACTTTTTACCCCCCATAACTTCCAAAAATACTTGGTCAACCAAAGATTCCAAGCAAGACCATGAAGATACCTAAGACAAAAATTCAATCACCCAAATACCGAGCTTTCAGAATTCCCATGACCTGAAAATTTAAAAATCTCAAAACTAGGATCACCATCCAAAATAACCTACAACACGAAATTCAACTCAAATAGAACTACAATATGAAACTCCATGACCCCTGACATAGGGATCATTGGGGCTTCTCATGATCTCTAAGAATACTCATCCAACGACCCACTACCTGAGATAACCAATTAGCATGGTTGAGGTCAGGTGGAGGAGATGTAAGGGGATGCCTAGCCTTGTGCACATTGAAAATATAGTATTCCCTAATTTCATAATATGGTGGTCTCCCCACTATTTTATAATTTTTATCAAATACTGGTTCTCCAGAAAACCTATAAAACTGATTTGACCATCCAAGTTCCCAATGTTTATCCAATCCAACATAAGAGAAGACTCTGACGAGACCCGTACTAGGTCTCCCCAGAATTTTAGAATTTTCATAACACCATGACTCTAGCACAAGTATTCCAAGTTTACATTGAGCGATATAGGCTTAACTCTTCATCATGAACCCTCAAACACAGGCCGAATTACATAGGTAACTCTTAAAATAGACAAAACCCCGCCATAAGAGATGGTTTTTATAGTAGAACCCCATATCCTAGTAGAAAACTGGACATGCACATGTCAATCCAACAAGACATGAAAATCTCTAAAACGAGTAAAATTTTGACCCATAACTGATCACAAGAAGGTTCAAAGAGCACGCCCATTGACATTACAATAATATAGATTCTATGAACCTCTTTAAAAAAATAGAAACTCTGAAAAATTAAGGCCACAATTAGGATACATGGGCTTCATGGCCCTCACAATGAAAATGATTCCTTCAAAGATGATACCACAATATGAAAATTTATATTATCCTTATCCTGACACTATAGAGTTATTTCGGACCAAGCCCATCACATGTTTGACATGTTTTGACTACGTGTAAGAATCACCCTGAGACCTATGGCTGGGGGTCTGATGTCTGAAGCATCAACCGCCTCGCAGTCAAAAACTGACCACCTCTGACTGGAACTTCCAGTGCTATAAAATCAATCTAAAAACATCTACTCATGTCCCAAGCGGCCAATCAATCAATATACCCAATGATAATTGTAGCTAATAACTTATAGTAAAAGACTAATCACATTAGAGATAAGACATTGAGTGGTCTTTCTGACACGCAACAAGAACATATAGAATTAGCACTGTAAGAATATGCCCCTTTGGTTCATACTCATAATCAGATGAGTAACCATCAATTCATTTTGTATAACTACAGATGATTATAGCAATAAGGATCTCTCAAGAAAACCCCACTCATGATGAAAATGGAACTATCTTCATTTGCTAGTGTAGTCTCTCTCCTCCAAACATACTCAAGACAACATATTCATGCACAACATTTAGATTCCCTCAGAAACTAGAGACACTACCATCATTATCAAAGCACTCAAAGAGATCCAACCGACCTCAACATATTTAAACAGTTGATACAACTGAGCAGAACCCAACTCTGCCACTCCACCCGGAGTCCGGGATGAGCCATGAACTGAGGGACCCACAGGAATCCCATGAGACCTTTCTAGGGGGCATTTCTTGAACAAGAACAAAAAATATCCTTCTAAAAATCCAAAATCATCACAAAAAAAATATCCAAACCTCAATCACAAATCCATTTATTCCAATTTGAAACATAAATTATTTCTTTTCAAGGGAAAACACTCACTTGAAAAACAAAACACTGCACAACATAGCCAAAAATATCTTTTTAAAAAAATCCATATTCCCTTTGAACTGAATGTCATTTCCAAATTACTAAAATCATTTAATCACCAAAACCTATTTTAGAAAAAACCCCACTTTCTAGGAAACATGTATCTTCCTTAGAAATTAATCAATAAACACTGATATTCTATGGTTCCTCACAAGTATTAATTTTCATTCCACTCAGGAACCTTTCTAAATGATCCACCAAATGTTCATTATTCATCTCTACATGCACATGAAAGCACCTATATGAATACCAATGAAAAAACGAGGATACTCCTTTTTCAAAACCAAACAATCTCAATATCCGAAAATACCTTTTTTTAATCAATTTAAAAATGTCTAGAATTTTTTTCAAAATACTTCCCATTTATAATATAACTCTGATTTCATATATTCAAAGACATTCTATTATAAATTAGTCATTGAAAAATAAAATGACAAATTATAGAAACAAGGTTCAAAAGAAACACACCCCAAGAATCATGACAAACACACACCAAAAAAATAAGAGAAACTCCAAAGTCCGCTTTCCTTAAAAAACACATTCACGCCAACCCAAAACTAAAGAAAAACATCACAAACATTAAAGAACATGGACAAAGGACTATTGGTCAGGTCTAACCCTACTACATGGTTTTGTAGACCATTCCCTAGACAAACACAAACCACTAGGAGTGTTGAAACGTACTCTCAGGCATCACATGGGTTGTTACTCCGTGTAAGACTGCATGCAGAACCAGTTTACTCTTATCGTCGTCCCCCATCCACAATGACTAAAGAAGAAACTTAAATCTCGACCTATCCTTGGTTTCTTGAGGATCAGAATGAGTAAGAGTTTCTAACACTCCCCCCCCCCTGAACCTAACCCACGAGTAACGATAGTCCTATCCCCGATCTACTTGAAATCTAAAATAACAAGAACAACCGTCCTCTGATACTATTTTTTAATGAACCATGTTTGGTCTCTATCAAACTGACGCCCGACTTAGTCAGTGGCAAGGCCCGAAGTTCATTTCTGATCGCCACGGGCTGGTACAAGTTCATGGATATCAAAAATAAAACATTGGAATGATTTACATGAATAAATAAATATCAATAAAATAACAAGATGAATATATTGAAACTAAAATTATACAAACAAACATACCTTTACATCATGTTTATATTTAATGTATACAACTTGAACTAAAAACCCAAAGGAGACAACATCAATGGAAAACCAAAAGTCCAAATCAGACCTCTGTGCAACACGAGGATTCACATCCCCCATCCACCGCCACCAAACCAACATGAGGGTGCCAATAACAACCCAAACCACCAATGCTATGCTCAATGCCTCAACCTGGAATGTAGAAGAATCAAAATTTATATACACCCAAAGGTGTATTTAGGTTGTGAGATAAAAGCCCATTAGGATTCCCCCGAGAAAAGTTTCGACACATAATTATTAAATGACAAATACATTTTCAATTTAATAGATGAAAAATAAATAAATGTTTAATTATTATTAATGAAATTTTTTTTAAGGAAAATTACATTAAATAAAAACAACTTAAATTAAAACAGAAAAACACACACACACTTTAATGGTAACCCCAAGGTCATATTTTGTGCCGACGGTGAGCATAAACCAAAAGAGGAGGAAAAAACATGGGAGAGGCCCAAAAGATAATTACAAGAAGTGGGACCCTAGAACATTGTGTCTTAGTGAGAAATGGTATAAAAACAAAACAATATACATTCTTGTGAACAAGACACTAGTAGGGAAACACATCCAAAACCTTGTGGTCTGAAAATATCATCCAAAAGTTTAGTTAGTGTTATAGTTGTCAATCTATAAAAGTGAAACTGGGCCAATTCCCTTCTGTATCACTAGAGAACAAGTCCTAGTCCGCCCACCTAGTACCCAGGCTTCCCATTGGTGCTCAACTAGTTTAGAATTCATTTTATATGTCAAATAGAAACAAACAAAACAAATAAGGTGTTATATCTACCCAACACTACACTCACACACACAAAAAATCAATGAAAAATAATACACACACTAAAAAAATCCAAAACCAATTCTGCATCACTTACAGAACCAATAAAAAACTGAACAGTCAATGAAATCACTTATATGGTAAAACAAACCATTAAAAGAATTTATAGAACTATTAACATACACATCGCATGAATTTACACACTGGAAACATTTACACCATTTAACCAAAAAAAATTTCACCCTTAATAATTATATAATAAAAAAATTCAACTTTTCATACAAAAATTTAAAAAAATATCAATTTACACACTAGACCAACCCAAAACCTATTTCATAACCAAAAACACAATATAATATTATCAAAACATGGTTTTTATCACTAATATAATTTAGTTAAACATTTCACAATTTATAAAAATAGACCCAAGAAGCACCGAATGGGATTACATCAAAAAACACCCAAAACACCACTACAACCCTTATACTTTTTATTAAAGTAACAACAAGGTTTAAAAAATATTAAATAGCTTGATATGTTTTTTCCACAAAAAAGACAAACTCACATGGCATAAAAATGATACTAGTAAATAACTGAAAAATTTACATTGTGGAATGATGTGCACCACAAGACAGTTTTCAAAAAACCAATTTGAAACTTCCATATCATTTCATAAACCATTACGAAATTCATTAAAGAAATTCCAAGAAATGTCACATGATTTTTCACACACAAAACTCACACAAAATTTATTTTATTACAAAATGCACATCATCACCACTTCATAATCAAATTCAGAGATCTTCTTAAATTAAATAAACATATTATACAACTAATGTAACACAATCAAATGACTCAATAAGGGTTTTCAAAAAAAAAACACTACGCACTATACTAACATGCTACAAAAAAATCAACGCATGTTAATTTTTTTTTAAAACTAACTTCGCACCCAATTAATTAATGGAAGAACATGCTAAATTAATCGAACAAGAAAAATCATCCATCAATCGGCAGTTATAAGTGGAACCAAATACCTCGGTGTAGACCGACTTCAAAAATTTGTGCGAAAATCACGTCGCATTTTAAACGCACCACAATCAAACACAAAAATTACCTAAAAACTATAATTTGAATCTAAAATATCAAAACCATGCCAAACTTGACACTAATCCAAAACTGAGTATAATAACAATAAATGAAACAACTAACTGAACTAAGACGCACCAATGACGAGAGTTTGAGAAGCTGGCCAAGCATGGAAAATAGGTTTCAGTGGTGCATCGCATGCTAGGGTGGTCGTCAAAGGGTCCAACATTGATGGTGGGGTGTGTCCAAGGCTGTCCGGAGAAGAGGGAAGGTGGTTCTGATTCGTTGGAGAGGGAGAAAGGGGGCACAACTAGAAGCAGACTAGAGGGGAGGGTGCTGGACGACCTAGCCAGAAAGGGGTACAGACATGGGAGCTGAGGCTGGGGAATAGAGGAGATAGTAAGGGTCACCAGCGACATGTGAGGCAAGCTGGGGAGGTGGGGTGTCAGTCCGGGTGCACGTTTCCAAAGGGAGGAACTCAAGAGGATGTTCTAGTAATGAGAGGTCAAGGATGAAAGGATCAACGCACTAGGGTTTGTAGGGATGTGTGTAACGTGACATACCAGTGAGAGAGTGGGAGAGGGAGGGGGTCTTCAAGAGAGAGGGGGATGGGGGTCAAAAAGTGAAGAAAAGAAATGGAAAATAAAAAATAAAAAATAAATAAACTAAAATAAAGCTAAAAACATAAACTAACAAAAAACTAGTAATAAAAAATAATATAAATAATGTTATCTAATTTTTTTAAACAAAATGGTAATACCATGTTCAAAGCCTAATTTAAATAATTAACTATAATAATAATAATAATCATCATCACCATCATCATCAAAATATTAATATTATTTTTATTAAAGAAACTCTTGAATTATATAATCATTTTTTAAGTTATTTTATTTTATGATCAAATTATAATTCAACTTTTTAGTTAATTAATTACCCACGTGTCAAGAAGGCCACATGTTTATTAGGAGAAACCACATTGATTCATTCGTGCCATGCATGGGTGCTAACATTATGAAGCCAAACCGTTCATTTATATGCAAAAGGTATAAACACTCATCAGGTCTGGCTGGACCCCAACTTTGAAAAATTAAAGGAAAAATAAAAATTATGAAATAATTATAAAAAATATTATAGATGTTTTGGTGTGACACAACTCCTAACATGAACTGCCTCCACTAGCTTGGGAGCTTTATCCATTACATAATATTTTAACATACATATTGGTTAGGGGTAAAAGGGGGTTTACTTAATAGAAACCATGTGAAAAATTCCCTACATATTCATGAGGATAAGGCATGCATTCCAACAATTTTAATATAATAAATAAATTAAAAGTGAAACAATCACATATAATGGTCTGTTCTAGCTCATGATCATCCAAATACATACTACAAATTAAGACTTTAATAAAACTAAATTTCAATTCTTTAATCATTCTTATTATGATAAATTATGCTCGAATTGAATAATCTTTATCTTCTATTAATCAATCCTTTTTATCCTAATATTTTTCAAACTTTCCTTGGGATTCACATCTACAAACATGTACATATCTTGTACCTAGAGGGAACCCGGTGAATACCCATACAAAACTACCAAACACTTATTTATGCTTGTATATAATTTATTCATTGAGACATGTATAATGCACAAAAAATTATAATTTTTATAAATATCATACATGATGTGAAGATCTTTGAACATTACATAGATGTTAATTAAACATGTATATATATATATCAAACACCAATCAAAAGTTGTATCCCAACTTTACACCCATGAAATGGTACGAGTCACAAGGGTTTATATAATATAATTATAATTTTTTAAATATTCCTAATCTGTGAAATGTATATGGCATGTATATTTGACTAAAAAATATGTACCCTCAACATAGTCCATCTAATTTACACACCAGTGGAAACGGAAAGTGATGTGTAATTTGGAAATCATTAGAGTACAAAACATTTCTAGTGGGAACACTCTTTGTAGAATTTACATCACATGGTCCCCAGTCGGGCATTCCATGTATGAGATACAAGGCATGACTCTGAATCGAAGGTACTGCACGACATATCTAGTGGGCCACACAATGTGTAGTCCGTATGACTATGCGCCAATCTTTCCTATTGAACACACGGTGTAATAATAAACTACACCACATGTCAGTAATGCAATAGGCTTGTGTAATTTCCAAATTACTCCAAGCGCATTTAACAGAAGTACACGATATGTAATCCCGATTACACATCATGTGTGGAAGACTACATAACATGTAATTTTGAACACACATTGTTTACTATCATGCTTCCTAGACAGAATCTTCGGAACAATCAAATGAGAACCTCTATTTAATTTTAATCAAAAAAAAATTCATTGATGTTACACTTATGATAAATTAGTGATGATGAATAGATTTCAAAATTCAAATTACCAAAATGATTATACTTGATTTGACAAACTAAATTATAAAAGTGTAAATCATCAATGAATTATTAAAATAATAATAAATGAAAATATGACCTCTATGATACCACATAAACTTCTAGGTGAAGTGGATGTGTAGGATGGACCTATACCCAACATTTTTTATTTCCATGATTGATTATTATTATTGGATCAATACGATGATGAATGATCGTATCCATGGAATTGAATCCAAGATAAAAGAAAAAATAGATATCATCGAATCGATATTATATAATATTCACATATTTTGTTTGTAATTAATTTAATTAAATCAAATAATTACATCCATGGTGATTATTTGTTCATTAATGTGTTTTACCATAGGACCGAGGTGCGACTTCGTTGCGATGTAGAATCCAATTATAGGAATCATCTGGTGCTGATCCACACATGATCCATGTATCTCAAGAATTCATCGATGGAATCTCTTGGTGCTAGTACAGATGATCCTTGCATATGTAATGACATTTTTTGATCTCCTTGATAATTGATTCCAAATCATTCCCCTCGATCTTTTAGAGGATAATATCTCCCATTTTTGAGAGCGTTATTGGAGATAGGAGATTTCTCTAGGATTGAGGTATTTTCTCTGTGGAAGTCCTGCGCACAAAAACTGGTTAAGTAGTGGAATGCCCCCTTGGCTAATTTAGTGAATAATAAGATAACATGGGATATCATTCAACAGGGTTATAATAAATAATTAGCACATATGTCTTTACATAATTTACTATTCTATGTAAAACCATATTTCAAATAATAATAGCGATGCTATTAAATCCATGACATGTGCCTAACTTGCACAATATATTTAAATATCATTTAGCCAATAATATTTAATATTAATTCTCAATGGACCCATAACATGGCCTGACAATCCTCAATATTTACTAGCCATTGAATAATGACTATTTATTTATTACAGAAATATAACTATATTATTCACTGATAAATAAATATTCCATCCTCAATAAATTCATTCAAATAACTAGATACAAAATTAAAGTGATCAGGGATACTTGAATAATTATTAATCCACAGTCCGGAATAACTTTTATTCAACTTGTAAAATAAATAAATTATTTAACTAAGATATTGGCTACACTTATTGTGTGATCATCTAGGCCTTTTTCTACATAGCATTATGCAGGAAAACCTAATGTCCAAAATTAATGTATAAAAATTGGTCAATCCACAAAAGAGAAAGAATATTATGTCAGAACAACAAGTCATGTGAAATGAAGAATTATCGTGTAATATAATATTTTTGGGACGATATCTTAAATCAATAAGGTTACATTCAAGTATAATCAACCCATGTGCTCGATTTCTCATTGTTTGAATTCCTGGAATTGAACTTGCCTAGAAAACACTATGTCCATGTATTGAGTTCTACTATATCAATTCCAATAAAGGGCCTAAGAAATATTCTTCTATAAAAGTGAAAAAATCCTTTCATGCATATTTCATTAATGCAGTATTACTCATGATTCACCCATCATATCCTATATCACCAAAAACATATGTCATCATGGGTTTGGTCAACACATCTAAGTGCACGAGTGATAATAACCAATAATCATAATCTTAATGTCGAAGTAAAAATACAAACATCAACATATTTTAACATCCAATTAATCTTATGAATGTGGTTTTCAAACTGGAGGGTGTTGTTCTATTAACGTCCTCCTAGATATTACTAAGTACACACACCAAGATAATGCGAATCAAAGTTTCATGAGTCCCCAACCCTGATAGTCTGTATCATTTTTGTCCCTTCAAATGATATCATCTAGCCATATAACATATATTTAATAATAGTTCTATTACACTTCAAGGTTCTTTTCATAATAGGGACCTGCAATGTCCTTTTTTAACTAAGATATTCTTAAAACATTATCATATAATATGTAACACATAAGAATAGTCATGAAGTGATAAGGAGTTTATAAATATTCATCTAATCAATACAAGTTTACATAAAGTACAATGAATTTGATTTGTTGGGAACCAACTCTAAAAAATATATATGGTATAATGAATGTATTGATACAGAATATTTTTCTAGATCTTATTCTTTTCTTCCTTCTAAGGGCCTCCATATGAATTAGTCCTCAAATCCATGTATCCAACTAATGGGAATTCATATGTATGGTACAAGCCCCAAAAACATACATTGATCTTTAATGGGGCTATATTTTTTATGATGCATTTCAAAGGGAATCATCAATGGTGTAAACCCCAACAAAGTTCTAAACCTACACGAGTTAAGTTATTCTGCATGGATCCACTACAATGGGAATCCTCTTATAAGGTGTATTCCTCCAAATCATCCCTTAAATCATATCAATGATAAACATTATAAATGATTCAAACCATTATATTGACTCTATATACGTGGGTCCTCAGCCACAACTGAACTATGTGTACATGGATTATTTTATGAATGAGATACATATGAATTCTTATTGTGATCAAAACACAACAACCCAAAATCACCCATAATTTTATTTGGGAATCATTCCTTGTGGAGTCATGTTTAACGTGGGATCCCACATTTCATTTAAGTACCATGGCCTACCTCGGAATAAGTATCTCACAAAAAATTCATTATTAACCTTTCTGCTAGACATCCTCGTAGTATGATATTAAACTACATGATTTGTTCCTAATAACATTTTAATTAAAGGTTTGATGTGTTCTATTAAGTGGCCTGAAACTGATTGGGATATGATTCCATTAAAAAAGAAACATAAGAAACTCATCTTATGGGTCTGATCTAAATATAAAAATTAACTCATGTCTCCTTGTAAGATGTTAAACTATAGAATTCCCCAATGTATGGATTAAAACCAACATCTTAATGATAACTAACCAAAGAATTTATCACCATAATTCAAAAGGGTACCATCAAAGGAGAAACTTGAATACATACAAATACCTTCATTAATAATGATACCCAGATACATAAAGATGATTATAATTTCTAAGAATTCTATAAATGATTTTTAAATTGAGGTTTAACCATTTTATACATGGTAATGAATGAAGGGTTCAAAATTATGTCTTAAATAATTATGAACGTCATGGAGTATGAAATAATTCCCCCCAAAGCACTGTGATGTTCTTGACCTTCAATCCATTCAACAAATGTGATTCCTTATGTGTTGTTGGACCATTAGATAACAACCACAATCCATTTAAGAGAAATTTAGTATAAAATAACTATTAAGAAGACCGCTGGGTATTTCCAACTCTAAGTGAAAAACTCATTGTAATCAATTTGAAAATATTTAACTTGTATTGAATGATTGTATAACCATTCAAACCCTCACAGTAATACCATAGAACAAAACATGACAGATGACATTTTTTAATTAGAACGATATTATATAACCATATTCATACATAAAAAAATTCATTCCATTATAATTTTCAAATACTCATTACAATTTTATTATTAAATTTAAATTTTTGTTAAAAAATAGTTAGTTTTCTTTTTATTTTTCAGTTTGATGGATCTGATAATTTTACTTTGGTCAGGATTTCATCATATTTAGAATAAAAACCATGACATAGGTATCATATTTATTCATCATGTAAATTATTTTCAATTATTCATATAAAATAGTGATGAAAAAATTGATTTACTTCCTTGAGGTGATAGTCCACACATACACAAAAGTGACATTATCATTTTCTAATAAATAGAATGGAAACAGGGTATATTATATATTAAAAATATATTAGAGTATTTATTTTTCATATTTCACATATAAACATTATATCTATCCTTTTAACAGGCCATGAATCCTGATTATGGAAAATGAATCTTATCACTATGTTGAGGTGACATTGCGCACGAATGCACGAGTGATACATTCATTTACCATTTAATGTAAATGAGGCAGAATAGGTTTAAAAAATATTCATAATAACAATTAATAATATTATATTATATTGCAATATTTTTTAATATGAGTACCATACTTTTATAGGTTCTATAGGATGAAATAAAATTGAACATACTCGGTTAAGATATATACCTCTTCATTGAGAAATATCATTTATCTTACCATATAATCCATGAAAAGATGTTATTTTGATCCATACAAGACCTCTAGGACATCATTATTATTCGTAGTGAGGGATTTTGGTTTGTATTTTCAGGTATATAAGGCTTATCGAGGGTAATGAAAATAGGAGTGGGGATATCATTTTATAAGTGAGGGATTTGACACACTGAGATTTTTTTAAAAGATTAAATTATAATAATTTCATAATCAATTAATAAAGATAAAACATTAAAAGATTTAAATATTGGATGAATAAGGTCTTCATTACATTAATCAATCTAACTAAATCAACTGTTTTGTGATATTTTGGAACTTCTATATTTGGATAAACCACACTAGGTAAAACCTTTTAAACCCTAAATTTAGCGAAAAGCCATTATTGTTTTGCGTATTAATTAGAATTAAAAAGAATAATATTAACTTATTACATGGTAATATATATATATATATATATATATATATATTCAAAAATATAATTTCATTTTATGATATTTAATTTCGAGAAGTGACAAAAACTCATTTTAAAAAATGTGGAAAACATAAGAAAACATTTTTTTATAAAAATGTGTTTTTACCATTAAATTGAGTCCAACATTATGCCTCTAGATGTAAAAATGTTTAGATGAATTTTAAAATATTTTATTCAATATATTCTATATAAATTAAATTAAAATAAATAAATAATATGTATTATTTTAATTATTTTGATAAAAACACATAGTGTGCATAATTCTGTTTAAAAAGACTCTTTTTACATTGAAATAATTTAATTTCCATTTCTGAATAAATTAATAGTATTTAAATAATTTTATAAATACATAAAGAATATTTTTTAATAATTTATTTTGTTTGATTCATACCCTATAATCCAGTTTCTTGGAGATAAATGTCACTTTTATTTAAAATATATGAATAGTAATTTTTTTTGTTCAGTTATACTCAATGTTTCATGTAATGAAATCTATTAAATATTTCAATTTTATTAAAGACAAGTATATCACAAAATATTGGGATAATAATTTATAGTTGTATGGGATATACATAGAAAACAGACCTCTCTATCCAAATAGCATGTGTTGAATGACCAAGTGAGGCAGTGGGCCTTTGATTGGGTCTTCATTTACACAAAATGGTCCATCATAGAGTGTTAATTTATCCTTATTCCTGCACCCCTATCCATGAATGGGTACCACATCTCATTGGGTATCCCTTCCTACACTTCGTAGTGCCACATGTCATTCCCCAAGGGATTTCACATGGACTTTTACTCAATATTTCATATGTTTTTATAAATTATCTCCAAAGTATTGAAATTATACAAGTGAATATTCCATCAAAATATTATTCCCTATGACTATATTTAGTGTAGTAAACATTTCCATATATGTCCAGTTGTTAGTAATTCATAGTGTGTTTAGTGATCGATACTACCCTTATGATGTACTAATGATAGACTGTGATCCGCATATACATTATCGAGATTATTACTCATCCATTTAACCAAGGACATGAATTCTCTATTCTAAATACAGGTTTATATATTACCAATTAAAATACATTTATATTATGGCCCCAGTCCCCCACAATCATGATAAGGTATTTAAATAACCCCTGATATGGTGAATGAGGCCCTTATCTATTGAGTCATTACATTTTTATCTATATCACATCCTTAATGATGTATTGTTCTTCTATAAGTTCTAGTACTTCCAGTATTAAATAATTATCAATGTGAGGAATCATTCTCCCACTATTGATCCATAGATAATACCCAATTTTCATGTTTGTGATGTATGGGTGAAACCTATCCAGTATTCTACAAAGTATCCCATTTTGGAAACAAGATAAAATCTTGTTGAAACTAGGAAATAAATATTAAGAGATTCACATATCCTTGGTTCCTTAGTAGTAAAAAATATATTATCTTATTAAAACATGACTCTAATTTAAAGAATACCTATCCCTAAATCCATTATTTTATTTTAGGGAACTCTATATATTATTTTTATTCTCACCTCACAATGATTATTTTTTCCCACAAATATTGTCTCTATGTATACGGTTAATAATTTCTGGATTATCCATGAGGATGTGGAGACAATAGAGTAGATCCTTTTTCATTCTCAATCAGGATATATTTTATCATTGTCAATATTGGAAATTGTATGACTGATTATGAATCATTATTTCTATTTTAGTTCAGCCAATACATTAGTATTATAATAATTTTTATATACTTATATTATTAGAGTTTTCCACAAACGTACCATGTTGTATGATTGGATGGTTTGAAATTTATTTTATACATTAGTAAGGATACTTTAATAATGGTTATTTGTTTTATTTGAAATTATAGATATGTGTTTTCTTAATTTTTTGAATGGGATAAAACCTTTAATTTTTTATAAACCTTCTTGGATTGTGTTATTTTCCCTTTTATTATTATTGCAAGGTGTGGGGTTTCACACCCTTCCAAGCTACTAGCCCCTATAGTGTTTCAATGGGCTGAGTCATGATAGACTAATTTTAAAGTAATTGTTTCCCCTGATCATAGATTATATTAGGATTATTTGGGTTTTTTGTTTTTGAAATATAGGTGAAAATTTCAAGAGGATTATTGAGTTTCATTTTAATTCTATTTAACTAAATAGATGTGTGTGAAACAAATGTATCATCTTACCTAAAACATAAAATATTTTAGTCTAATCAAAATCATAAGGATTACTATTATGGCCATGGTTAGCATTATTGAGGAATGATGTAGTATTCAGTTTGGAATATACAAATACTTATTAAGTTAGCACACCCAGATATCATTTAATTACTATCATATATTCTGATCAAATGTGGGATATAGACTTAATGGAATCCATGTAAGATATAGAAAACGTTTCATAGTTATACCTAACTAGTACTATATAATCCTAAAATAGTTCAATCGAGTAATGAAAAATCAATTACTAAATATAGATTTATCTTTACTATGTGATAATCGTGTATACCTGTTATTTTCTTCATAAAGGGAAGATCATATACATGTTTAATATTGGGATGGTCCTCTACCTGTAGAATAATCTGTTATTCTAATTGAGAAAGATATGATAACATTTAGGTTATATACATCATGATTTCTAATGATATATGCCAACAATGTCTATATGAATAGATAAATCAAGAGACATAATAGATTGTATGGAGCAAGTGACCAATGTGTTTCTCTTAATTTTATTACAACTAATTATATATTGGTTTTTTAATTTAGTCTTATTCATAGTGTGGTGACTTATTAATTAGATATAATGATGAAAATTCATTATGATGTGACACTACTACGGTAATAATTTAACAAGTAATTCAAACCGATTAAAATCTAGTGTATTTAAGGATGATTTGGGTTTTATATTTTATTGACATTCAATAAGGACTCATGATCGTATATGAGACTACATCAAGTATAATATCCCAAACATAGATTCCAATAACAATGTAAAAATGTTTTTTTAATGCATAGATTCTAAAACATGGTGAATGGACATATATTTTAAATAGGTTTCTTCTTCTATGAATACTCACTTATGTAATTTTTCTTGAATAATCTATCTTAACTAAGATATTCATGAGAGTGGAAAAACTGGTGAATGGGTTGAGTTATGATTACCCGTACATTGATTCACCTACTTTATCATATTAATATCATGAATTATTTTCTCATCAATGATGGTATACACATGATTAATCTTGATATAATCAACCACTTATAGAAGATCCATGTACTAGATATAGTTATGAAGTAGATTATATTTTTTATTCTTGTGGTTTTGAAGTTAATATGTCTTATGAATATGTAACTCAATAAAAAACATAGTGTATCATGGGTACCACCATGAATAACCAACCAATTCAAAGAAATCATAATAATTATGATTGTACCTATATATTGTGTTTTTATTAATTGATGTACTAGAAAAATAGAAGGATCGATAGGTGGATGTTACCTTGATCTAATTCCACTCAACCAATTCCTAATTAAACACAAAAATCAATGTGCACTAGTGGCTTGGATCTCATAGTTGTGACTTCTATATAGGGAATAAACTAGATAATTTCGAACAAGTTTTATGGAATGATCGACATATTTTATATAATTGAACCCATATCTTTTGACACTAAAATTTGATATTTTCTTCACATCACCAGTTTGAGATTTACATATCCTAGAAGTTACCATTTCATAGTAAATATGGATGGGGACACTTACTATAGTCGATGAAATTAGAAACAACATATATAGGTGGTATGAGCTTATTATCATTATATAAGTTTTTATCTTATGTAAAAATATTATTAAGGAATCAATATGATGTTACTATGGGAATTTAAATATTAACCATTTCTAATTTATATGTAGAATGATCTCATTAGATTGTGTTTTTTATCAAGATTACAGATCTATGTTCTCTTACATGGGATGGTGGGGTATTTATGTTTGACTAGTGGAGGCCATCCACTATAATTTTATATGGATTACTCAATATTTTATAATTTTTATTATTTGTTCAGTCTAAGATTCTAATGCTCAAACACTTGCAGTTGTGGAGGGGAAAATGGTAATTTTTTCAGTAACAAATTTTGTGATCCCTTATTATGAATGAATGAATCATTATATTACTTAAATATTAGAATACATCAATATCATAATCATCTTATCATCTTTTCCTAACATTAGGATGAAAAAATAGAATTGGTGTACATTTTAAAGATTATTTTGTTAGGACTAGTGTCTCCCATAGGGTATCTCGAATTTGTTTTACATAAAGGAAGATGAGAGACTAATGATTTGTAATTAATTTTTCATCATGAACTATGTGGCTGTCAAGAAATAATATATATTACCATGGATTGATTAAATCATTGAATAAATTAAGGGAGTGATTTTCATTTCGAATATCAATATTTGGAATAGATATAAACAATATTGGTTACATCATGATGTCATTTAATTGATATAATTAAAGCATATATATGAGAATCATGAGTTCATGGTTTTACAATTTGGTGTTATGAATTTCCTTAATTTATACAAAGGATTAATGAATAGTAACATCAAATAATTAATAATCTCAATCATAATAATAATTATTGACGGTATTTTAGTTTATTTTATGTCAAATTCTGATCATTCTAATCATTTTATTATAATAATAGATTTTATTTACAGTATTTATTTTTGTAGAAACTATTAAATGGAGTGTTTTTGAATATCAATGTCTATTTTCTCGTGTATGTCATCTTAGAGAGAGTATTATTTTTTCACTATAATGATTGAATATATTATATCATAGTAGTTGAGAAATAGTAAATTAAATGTTCATATCTTCCCTGTTTGTAATGTATATTATAAGTGGATCATGGATAATTTCATAAAGGTAACATAACTTATTAAATCACATACACAAATTGGTGGGGGCCTTTATATAGTTTTATTATTGTTGAAAATCATTTCAGGTGATAACATGATGTTTTTCCAATGCCCTAATTCTATGATTTTTAGGGAAATAAGATATGTATATGGTGAACTATGGGGAAAATGTATTATTTACGGACATCATAATAAAATACTAGTTATTAACTAGGTCATATCCATATAGATTATATATGAGATTCAACTTCTTTTATTTGGGTTCTTTTATGGGAATTAAAAAAGTATTTTTATGTGTGTGGTTTATGTGGGATAATAGTGAATAATATATATGTCAATTATTTTAAAATAAATAGACTCAACACACGTTTGTGTTGAAACACAATTTGGGGATATAAAGACCAAAAAACAACCCCAAACATCCCCAATAGTAATAAATTACCATCATGTGATCACCTTCAAATTATAATGGATATTATATAATGAAATTTATCAGAAATATTAATGATGATATAAATCATATAGATGTTGTAGTAATGCATAAATTAAGATAAAAAAGAAATAAAATTTCAAAATTTTTTATATAACTACTATCAGAAGAAGATTAGATTACTTTACAGTGTCTGAAGGATACAAACATGTGAATTTGAAATTTAAATACTCTCTCTCATGTAAAAATTTATTAATTCCTAATTATCACATAAATATCAAATATTTTTTTCCTAGTCGCATAGATATATCTACACTCTCCAGATATATGGGTTAATATTTAAGAACATCAATAGAGATCACCATATATATAATTTTAATAATTAATAAGAAGGGTAGTCTATTAAAAAAAATTCCCTAATAAAAAACATGAATGGTCGATCTATGAAATTTATAAAAAATAAATTGTTCAATTGGGGGAAAATAAACATAAAAAATCCTAAAAAATGTTTATCCACTCTTCCCCTTATTTCTGGATGATTTTCTCTATTTGTTATTTTCTATCTATAAGTATATTTTATCATTATTTAGTTTATAATCTATATCAATTAATCTTTTGGTTAACCAAATGATCACACATAATTATCTTATAGAGAAATTGCTTAATGTTTTTTGTAAATTTTCAAATTATGTGATATGGACACATGTACAATGTATAAATAGATTCCTCAATGTGAGTCCCTCAATTTCATCCATAAATATTTAGCCTAAATTTTAGTTCCCAAATAAATCACCTAAAATATATTATATATTAAATTCAATTTGATTTTTTTACCAGATTTAGTTTAGTAGTTCAATAAAGGGAATCCATACTGAACAAAATATTAGCCACAACAAATATGTAATTTAGGATTATATGTAGATGTTTTTGAACATTACATAAATTGACATGTGTATGAATATGAATTATTGTTCAAATTATGTTAATAGGTGATAAAAATATTAATTTGTGATTCAATGATACACAAACTAATGTTTTAGATGTACAAATGATCAGAATATTCATAATTGACATTATTAATGAATCTCATGTAATGTTAGGGAACGGGTATGTGTTTTATGGTTGAAACTATGTTTTTTGAAACTTATTATTACATTATTTTGGAATATACATCAATATTGTGACAATAAATCTTCTTATAAAACAAATTTCCAAAAGATAATGAAAACATTGAATGTCACAATGAATGAACAATAGAAGACAACTTATCGCCTAAATAGTTATATTCCATAAATCTCCATAGATATCTCAAAAATATCTCATACAAGATATAATATAATATCAAAAATAATATCAAAAGTTGGTACCCTACTACCACATCCCCATTGGTTTTTCATTCTACACCAAAATCACTCATCATGATCCATCTCTCTCTATACAATGATAATTATCAATAAACCCTTGGAATCCATAACATATTTTAAACCTTGTGCACCACATATTTTAATTACAAAAAAATATAAATTTCCCACTCTATCATATAATCTAATAATCTATATCCATATCAACATATTGTAACTGAGTTGTTTATGGGAGCCACTAGAACACATATGTCGTGTATGCTACCATGAACTATCATAACCCATACAGAACATACCAATTTCAATCCTTAGGGTAAAATATCTGGATAAACATGTTGGTGAAATGAACATAATACATGACTTCCCTCTACAAACACACTCAGATATATATTAATGGTAACCACAAAAAATATGAGAAAATATTACTTTTGTGAAAAGATATTAGGAAAAGAGGTGGTAATCACTATCCTTTCCTCACCAAAAAGGATGTTAAGTAAAATACCCACTTGAGTCTACACAGTTTATTCACCTAACGAAAATGGATCAGGTAGCATATGAAATTAAATAATATAGAGATTATATATAGCTCATAGCCAAAGCATGAAAAAATATAGACTCTGACTGAAATGAAAGCATCTTCTCTCCAACACCTATCTACCACTATAAAAGATGACATATATTATAAGAACACTAAAATTCCAAAGGAGTAAGCATAGTTACTTCTATTAATCCTCTAATAATTACATCAATTAAGTCATCATTTTTTATTAATATAATTTAATTTCATTATTTCATTAACTACCAACTGAAACCCATACCCACTAGGCATAATTCAAATGATCCCACTATTCCTCAAAAGTTATCACCAGTTAGTATTCTATTCCTGAACCAACACCAAATGTAAAATTACTTAGAATTTATTAACTTTTAAAAATTACCAGCACTCTTAGACTCATCCTAATATTCCCATAAATATTCATAAACAATGAATGAACAATTATATCTTGATGTGGTTAATGGAATATAGAAATAAAAACCCCAACCCTCCAATCATCTCAACATATTCATAATTAACGATGAATCCCAAAATTTCACACATCATCAAGGGAGAAACTACATTTAACCCATTCCATATGTCTTATTCCCACTAAAAACAACACTATATATATCACATTCGATCACTTCATCTTAGGAACTATGTTGCCCTGGACCAATTTCAATCATATATAACCAAATGTGGTTGATCACATGGCCTCAATCACAACTCCTTGGTCAACATAAGATATTGTCCATCAATGAGGGTCTGTGGTGGTATGTTGGGGGGACTATGCTCTCATTTATCCTAGTGGAGTAGACAAAAATAATATTTTTAAATTATTTGTAAATAGTAAGAAAGTGGAATATAATGATATAGCGGTATATTTAAATCATATAAACAATAATTACAATAGAAATAAGTAGTAAATAGTGTAATGGATAGATGATGATTTTTAGAGTTGTCACAAAATGTAAATATGCAACATGGTGGTATGTATATTTTAAAATAATTGTACAAAGAAAAGATATGAAAGAACAAAAACAACAATCTATATAAGAATCTAGAGAATCAACTCAGTCAACAACAACCAAAATCCCATTTAAAGTAAATCGTGCATATATTATTGGGTTTTTTCTTTTATCATTACATGCTTCCATGTAGTCATATGAAGTACCCAAAATAGGATTTAAAAGTGTGTGAGTATAACATATTATCAAAATTTCAACGGTTTTAAATGAAATATATAATATAGGAATATAAAATGTAATAGAATATTGGAATAATAAATGAATGTTGAAAAAATATAAATGTAATCTTTTTCATCACCATGTTCTTCATAAGTTACACTAGTGACCATAACTGCATCGGCCTATGATGGATTTATCTTATATTTTAAAATTAGTTTTTCCATTTATCACTGAATATAACTAAGGATTCAGTTTTTAATAATAATCTATAAGGATTCAAGGGAGTCTGATTGAAACGTGGCCATATAAGGTCAATACTACTCGTAGAAATCATCTAATAAGATAAAAATGTCATATTAGTATAATCTGATAGATGTACAATTGATGTTATTGAAAACAATTTATAACCATGCTGTAGGAAATGTCAATATTATCCTCCAGATATATGATTTTGGTTACCGATGATATAATACAAAATCCTCCATATTATAGTACCTCAAGATGATTCCAAGGAGGTGATTATATGCATTCTATTTTCTAGAGATGAAATTAAATTATCATTATTAAATAAATTCATTAACAAAATAATTGATTAAACAATCCCATGTTTAGATTATCACATTTTAGTACCATTAATGAATTAGTTGGAATCTTATGTATCTATCCTAGGCAATATTGGTTGGGAATCTAAGACTTATTGAAGAAAGCACACAAATTTTTAGAGACGTAGACCCAGTAAAATTGTATAATTAATATTCAAGGGATCAGTGGTCCCTATAAAATATTTATCATATTTATAAATTTAATTCATTGCATTCGGGTCATTTAATTTCTATTATTTTAAAATATCCAATTGAATTATCCCTACAATTTTTTAGTTCAAACAATATTATTTAGTTATTTCACTTAGATGTGATAAAATTGTATAGTAATGAAAATATTAACATATTAGAAATCAATTTATCAATTTATTTAATTTGTTAAAATGTATCAATGAAAACAAACCTTTTGGGTATCTTGGTTACAATAGAATATTTTTTGTCAATGTATTTAAAAAATCACACCCTAATACTTATCTGGAATGTGACACATTGAAAATAATTTATAAACCACAATACTTTTATATAGAAGTAGTAACACACACACATTATCCATGTTACATAATCATCATTAATTATTGATATTATATCCTCGATAGAATGACATAAAATGGAATATGTGACAAACACACTGAAAATATCCTATATTAGGGAAGACATGGATAATGCCTAAGATGGTGAGAAAATCAAAGAAATGAAGGGAGTGGATTGTTAGATTTATTTAGGGTGATAAATTTTAAACTATGATTATTTAAATGGAGTTCAGATGTGGGAGATACCATAAATCCATGATGGTGGAAGAAAATAGAAAACCGAAGGGTTCTTATAAAAAAGACGGAGGAGGAGAAGGATAATTAAACATATGGTCTTCAGGGGTAAAATTTTTAGATTCAACCTATATATCATGTGAATGGTTTATATGCATGTTTGGAAAAACTGTGTGCTAACATTTATCTCCTACTTTCTAGTTTTACACCCCTCACATGGTTCATTTTCATAGTTTATCATACCATGAGAAAACCATGCATTCAACACTCTCTGATATCCCCCAACTCAAATAGTCAAGGTTCATGATTAGAAAAACCATTCCCACACCTCAGGAGAAGCCTTTTTAATATATTGAAATATTTTTAGGTACATGTGGCACCTATTTAATAGTTAAAAAAATCAGGCTTCACCATTATAGATTCTCATATTACATGTAAAAGGTTAGAGAGAACTATAAACAAACAATGGACCCTACCCTATATACTTAAAAACATTCTCTGGGATCGAAACCAATCCCAAACGCTCTTGAATCCACTATGAACCCTATAATAAATTTCATTAATGTAAAAAATAGTTTTAGATTAAAAATTATAAGATAGTTACCTCAATTAGAAGCCTGTTTCATTCAACCCATCCTTTTTAAATCAACTTTGCACTGAGTATGGATTTTGATGCTGGTTGTGCTGCATCTTAGATAAACCCCAACCACAGAGCATGTATATCAGACTCTCATTTCAAGGTCTCACCCAATTCAATGTTGTTCTAGTACAGAACATAATCTAAATGAACTGACCTTCCGTGAAGTGAATTCATGTATGATCAATTTTCAAGTAGGATACTCATCAAAAGAAGGCTAAAACTCTAACATAAACCCTAGAGAATCAAAAACATTAAATGGATCTTAAAAATAGTGTTGGAGAAAAAACATGAATGTAATTGGGAATATACAAATAATATTTTGGAAGAGATATATGATATTCTACCAGAATGACCCTTTGGAAAACATTAAAACACTGAACAAATCATGTTTATAGATTACAATGCCTCCAAATATATTGATTACGCAATATTTTTGAGACTCACAAGAATATCCAATCTCCTAATCCAAACTATAGTGTCAGATGAAAAACATTGACATATGTTATCTGACTATACTGAGCCATAACCATACATTTCTTGATCAACTATACATACTCTGATGTCTACTAATAATGATGATGTCCCAAAATCACTATCTTACCCACCATTAACTAGTATAAATAAAATCTAAAAATAATGTTGTAGAGAGCCTCAAATGGATTGATTTGGATTGTTACATGAATACTATTGTTATATGTAATCCCCATTGGGGTAATGTTTTCCCCACAACCCCTCAAAATCATAGACACACACATGGATCATGCCATCTAGTACATGTATAGTGTTCATAGACTGACCATTAGTCTAATGGTGGCATGTCGTATTTGATAATACATATAATCCATGATCCCATTCCAACCCTTTCTAGAATCAACAAGTAAATTTGAAGTCCTTACATGATATTATGGTTTGTGGAATCACATGATGGTTTATAATTTCTTGGAAATAATGGTTCCCATGTTTATCTAAATATAATGTCTCCCTGATAGGTAAGAAGTGGGAGACCTATGTTAGACTATCCATGATCAACCATATGGAATCACTACCTTGAAGAGAATTTGGTAACCCTATCATGAAATCTATAGTTACATCATCCCATTTTGACATTCGAATGGGTGAAAACTATATAATACTTTTAGTTTTCTAGTGTTCCCTCTTCACCTACAGATAAGTGTAATACCTAGTAATGAACCATTTGATTCTTATTTTGATCCTAGACCACCAATAATGGTGGTGTAATTGTTATTAAATAATATTTATTTTACGATGTTATTTCAACTTCGAAGCATGCTATTCTTGTATCAAATACTATGACATGTCTGCAGAAACCCATACATTCCCATTTAATTTCAAAATCTCATCCCTATTAACAATCCAACAAGAAGAATGTTCCCAACCAAAATCATTTTTCCTAGGATATAAACCATAATTATTGGTAATGTAACACCACTTACACATTTATAAATGTGATTAATTAAATACTAATGATGTGAGTATAAAATTATTATATCACTCTTGAACATCTAGATTAATTTCTGAAAGAATATCCCTCAACTATAATTCACTACTAACTCCATGAACAAATTATCTATGCATTTTTACACTGGTAATTAGCAACAACATTTCCCATAGTGTGTAGGAAGACTAAAAATTGAAGTAAATAAGGTATACATGCCATTTTCTCTATCAATGGTTTAATTCATGTTGATAGTTTATGTATTTTATGATTTTATAGTTTTTATATATCACGAATCGTTCCCCAGTAGGTAATGTGTCTAGCAATATAAGTAATGAAAAACAACTGATAAATCAAGTTCTTGAATTTGGTAATTATTGTTTGGATTCCTTAAACAATGTGGCTCATACTCTACAAATCATTCCCCTTTCATCAAAACTGCTCTTATCCTGATGCATAATTTGCCATAGTAAAAAATATAGTCAATTCCAAGATCATGTATATTCAAGATCAGCAATGAGGTAGGACAGTCCGTTAACTCATGAAAGGATTTTCATGTGCTTCAGGCCTTGTAAACAATACAACATTCGTGGTTATTCAATAATGTGGTTCTAAATGGTGTTAAAAGTTATAAATTAAATACAAAAATTAACTGAATCACCCCATTGAACATTATATATCAAATATATTCTTGAGATTTTCCCATGAGACAATGGCTCTCAACATCTCTAGATCAATAGAAACCCTTCTTTAGATATAATTTGACAATGTTTGTTTACATTATCAATCCAAATGTGGCATTTTAAGGTCATGGAATGGAAACTGTTATCTCTCAGTATACTTAGTATGATGCAATGGTTTTTTCCATGATCACGTCTTGTCGGGGAATATAATAAGATATCATCCAAAAAAAATAACCATAATGAAATCTGTGTATGAGTAAGAAAAACTATCCATAAATACTATGAAAATAGAATGTATCTTTTTTAAATTGAATGGCATAAATAAATATTATTAAACTCCTTAACAAATTCATAATTATGTATGGGGTATATCTATGTGACTAAATATTACCCAATGATATCCTGATCACAAATCAATATTTTGGAAGAGTCATGGTTTATAAATATTTTTAAATAAATCATTGATATGAGTAATGGGGCTTAAATTCATTACCATAATCTTATTTAACAAATAGTAATCCTGACACAACCGCAATGTTACATTTTTCATCTTGAAAGAAAAACGATTAGGTAAACCCCACGGATAAGTATTTATTAAGACAAATCAGTTGGATTACATTTCCTATATCTAATTCTTTAGTTGGTAATTAATGGAAGGATCTATCCTATATTGAGGTAATGAAACAGGTCATGCACATGAAAAAACATCAATTGTTGAATATTCGTATCCCTTAGAAGGTAGCCGAAAATTGTTAACAGGGAAAAATTTTCAGCATCGGTATACCAGTAGAGGAAAAAAAACCTCTCATACTCATATATCATAAAGGAATATAATGACAATATGACCTGACACTCCACCCAAACTATGATTCTTATGTGGAGCCCAATGTTCATGTACATCCCAATATACTTTATTAATATAGCTATAACCCTCAGGTGGTGAGAAATTCACCTACTATTGATATCAATAAATATGGGATCGATGTGGAACTGACTAGTTCATATAAAGAATTATTTCAAAGCCCACCATCTTGAGGATGAGAAGGCTACCTAAGAAATGGTAACAAAAAATCTCGGACAATAACTCCATTAATCAGAGAACACATTCAGACATTCTTCTCAATGTATTATCATGAGTAATTACCAAACATTGAATTATATCTCAAGCCCAAGCCTACCCATTAATGAAATATATATCTAGAAGTGTGAAATGAATTTCTCAAAAAAATAAAAATACTACATTCAGGTACATTAGTATCGTACATCATATAGTAGATGGTCCTTCACTATACTCCTCATGCACTAGTTGTACTGCCTATAACTAGAAGGATCCATGGACATAATCTATAAATAGACCATTCTATGAGGGTCTTATTTTATGTAACTACACATCGTATATCTTGATTCCCTCACATCATCTCCCTCGTTAGCCTTTATGGATGGTGTTAATTCATCGCCTAGCCTAGCCTATTTCCACTGATCAGAATTCAGAATATTGAGATGAGGAAGATACTCTTCCACTAGGAACCTATAGAATTTTCCTAAAATACATATATATATGGAACTTTTTTATTGAACTACCACTACACTAGGTTTTCATAAAGGGGATTGATGCGACATTTCCATCCATATTTATTGAATATCCCATATCATCCAGTACATACAGTCTAACAACCGCTTACATACCAAGTAGTCTCAATGCCACACTTCATGTAAATAGATGAAGTGCAAAACTAAAAAGAAATTGAACCACCATGCCCTATAACTTCATATAATCATATATTTCACATAAATATGGAAGCTAGTCAAAATAAAATCACTTGATATTATATGGAATACATGATCCATTAATCAAAACATATTTTATTGGAAAACATGTCACCAGAAAGACTAATAAAAATATATCGAAGCTATGTATGATTAGTTAAATAGTCATTGAATGAAATTTTTCATTTCTCTAGGTGAATTAATGTAAATTTATATTGGATAAAATAGTAATATATGTATTTTGAAGGACCCTTTAGACCATGCGATGATTTCGATATTATTGTGTATAAATATCTGACCATCATTTGGTAGATCCAAACAACATATATAATTTGAGATTCACCATCCATTCTAGAGGATTCTTCAAATGCTCAATGATTGAAATCATTTTCTCATTCCTTCAAACAGTTTCATGGGGACTTCCTTCCCCTAAAAATATAGCCGGGGGTTGTTGTTGTAGCTCCCTTTTCATCTCTAACAAATATTGTACAGGTGATGGATCTATCTCCATATACTAAAAAATCCTTAATAAACATTCTATGAGATCATAATAGTGATATATCCAGTTACAAATGGTTGAAATACTAGAGGTGGTGGTAGAGGAACTGTTGGGTGTTCAGTTCCCACCAATTCAAAATCATGGTCATTGAACCTTCTATGTACTTGGCCTGAAGACATCATGGAAGAATTTATATTAAATTCCAAGAATATAACTAAGAATAAATACTTGGAACAAAGTTTCAATGTGAGTTTTCAAGGATATGATCATGACTAGTAAACTAGTGATATGCTAACAAACTACAAATTTTTATTTTATTGTTGTTAGGAAAGATTCAATGGTTTATCCACTAATTTTATTTTTTATTTTGTGCCAATTTCATGTTATAGAAGGGAACACCCTATAATTTTTATATAGAATCCCAATTTAACGAAAATCATTTCATTATTCAGTTAATAATATTCACGTTTATATATAAAAATGCTTAGTAATATGTATTTCTATTACCAAATTATAAATATTTAAACCTTATATTTAACAATTGGTCTTCCATGTAATTGCAACAAATATATTCCATCTAGTTATAGAATATAACTAGTACATTTAGAATTTCCTGGTTATATAGACAACATTTCCATATTTATAGTGGAACTTTATAAATTATAATTTCTATCAATTTAATCCCAATAAACTACGGTTTGAAAAAGTGTAATTAATGTTTGTGGATCATACATTTTAAAATTGGTTAGTTAAGGAGTGGCGATCAAGATATACTGGAAAATTATTTTTAGGATGATTTAGAACCATTTAATACGCACCTATTTCTCCATTTTTCTTATTATAATAATTAGAAATTAATATAAAAAATAATCATGGAATATAAAATAAGAAATAATAACTTAAATAAACATGGAATGTCCTATAAATGAAGTATATATATATATATATATTTATGTACCTATTATGATTCATGGGAAATTGATCCCTTTCCAGAGTGGGCAGAGGGTAATGAAAAAATCAATAACCATAATAAATTTCATGAATTATGAATGTCACTCAATGAAAAATTTAGTGAAATTATAACAGGCTAGATCGAAAACAAAAAATCCCACTCGTAAAGACATTCCTATCCCCCCCCCCCCAAATTTGTTTACCTACTATTTGGAACATATTATTACCAAGTTACAACATGTCATAGTCTCATGTCCACCAACCCCATAATAGTAAGGAAAAGGATAAAGAAAAACCATGACACTAAATTGTGATTTCATTGTCTAATATAACTAATATGTAGTTGAACCGAGTTGTCTACATGGCCTTAAGATTTTAACCTTGTATATCAAATTCTACTAACTAGAAGTGAGGTTTTATGGAGGTATAGTGAAGAGAATATACCATGCTATACCAAAGATACACAATAGTGAATAATAAAAATAATGTATCATAAATAGTAAGGAAACATAATATAATAAAAGGTCATTATAACTAAACCATACAAATGATAATATACAATAGATATAACCAGTACCCAATATCAATGATAGATGATGATGTCATAAGAGGATACAAAATTTGAATATGAAACATGGTAGCGTGCATAAAATATATTATACATATATATAAACAGGACAAGAAGACCAAAAACAACTTTCTACATGAGAATCTTGAGAAATGACTCACACATATGATCCCAATTTCTTAATAAATGGAAATAAAAAATACATATCTATGTTCTTACCTTTATCATTACCTACACCTAAGTAGTATTCTTTAGTAGAAAATGCTGGAATGAACATGGTGTGAGTAAAACTCAGTATACCGACACAAAAATGTCTATAATTTAAATATTTTAAACTAATATAAATTATAATAGTATGCATGTGTAATAAAATAAGAAGAAAAAAAATTTAGATAGTGTTAATGCCAGGTTTCTTATCGGATACTCATCCGACCGTACTTGATTTGATATTATCCTAATGTCTCTCATCATATAACCATTAATTGGTCATGTTCTCAAGGATCATATCCAAGGAATCTATGTATAAAAATAAAAATAAAGAATCTTGTGGAGTTCCATTGGAAAAATGACCTTAAATGGTTGAGCCTATCATAAAAATAAACTAAGAAGGTAGGATAGGGGTATGAATGTAAACTAAGGGATGAACCCCTGGCATTTCACAATAATAGATTCTAACAAATATTAAGGACAAGTCTAAGGTATCGTTGGGATAAAATATATTAGACCCATGTGAGATAATAAAAATGGTCTATTTTGGAGTACACCAATTTAAATACAATGAGATAACATTGTATTTTGTAGTTTCCTAATATAAAATGAATAATTGGTTCTAAAACCATGAATTCACAAAATAATACATTGAGAGAACCTATATTTTATAAAAATATTTTTAGTTACATCAATGTATCTATTAGTGTCATCTCAATTTTATCAAGGCATTCTAGATTGATAATCAAATTATTACTAAAGGTAGGCCTGAACATTATAATGATCCCATACTTGTAGAAAATTTTGCATAATATAAAAGTCATGAATGTTAAAAATGAAATATAAATTCCATATTTCAATTAATTTCATTCGATTTAGGTTATTTCATTTATATTAGATAAAAATTCCAAGGGAAAAATACATTCACCTTTTCAGTTCAAAACATACAATTTATTTATTTCATATACAACCAAAAAAATTCATACTAAATAACACATTATATATTATAAATATGTTTATAAATTTAGTTTATTCATTTATAAGTATCAAACCAGATATATCTTTATGGTGTTTTGGTTAAAATATAGGATTGCATATCTAGGTATTTAAAAAAACACCCTCTTCTTGGTTGTTTATGTTGAGTTCATTATAACCTAATGGTTTCAAGGTTCTCATGGAAAATATATAACCATGATTATGTAACAATTTTCTGGAATAATAATCATATGAGGAACACATGGAAATAAAAATGTTTGGATCAAAAATATAAAAATTTATAATGCATTATATTTTTAGTGAAATATAGTAGAGAAACTCCCATAGCCCATGTGTGGACACCTCATCCAATAAAAGACTAAATTTTCTTCTATAACGATAGGAAAAGATAACTAGTATATAAAAAATCTCTGAAAATACTATATATTGGCATGAAAAAACAATTACACATAATATAGATAATAAAATTCAAAAATAGTGTGATGGGATTTTTATAATTACCAAAGTATATCCAACATGGTTGATAGTGACTGAATTGGATTACATATGAGTGGGATACTTCAAAGCATAGATGTCGGAGCCAAGGAAATATCCTATGATCTATTTAATGAAATTGGGATGATGGCTGGCATTGGGGATTCCCCGGTTCTATACCAGAGGAAGACTGTAGGATCTTCTTCGATTCATCTCCTTTACGGTGGTCAATCACTTCATGGATTCTCTAGTCCTGGAATGGAAGAACTGGAGGAGGGGAGGGGACCACTGCACCTCAATTGGTCATCCCTCATTTATTCCATAAGCATTGATGATGACTATGTTGCAATGCTTGTCTCCACAACTATTGGTGATGACCTTCCATATGATAAGGAAAATTCTCAAGTAAATAGTGACATAGAATCATAAAAACCATCCATTTAGAGATTTTAAATTGAGTAAATGTGAAACTACAATCTAGGAAAAACAATATCCATGAAATGTTCAATTATAGATTCCTGGAGTGAAATATTTCTTGAAAACAATGTTAAATTATATCACATTATGAGGTGCACCAAGTGTGAGAAGGAGAATTGAATGCTTCAATAAATAAAACTAGATTCTAATGGATGTAAAATGACAATTAAATACATATGTCCAGGTGCATCCAAGGATTTTATGGATGATTCATTGAAAAATAATTTTAATAAGAAATCCCTATTTTCCTCATATTTTTGTAGAATGACCATTAAAAATTATACAATTTATATTGATTATTTGTATATGATGAAGATATTTCATGTTTAGTCCATTTTTCAAACCACAAATCTTGGAAAATTGGAGATATTTCCCTGAGAAAGAGTCACTCTATGAAACAACTATATTTTGAAACATATACCTCTAATTGACCTAGAAGTCCCTCCCTTGGTAGCACTATTTATACTTCAATAAATTTTTTTCAAAACATTTGATATTTTTCCTTTTATCCTCGCAGTGGATATAGAATGGCCATAAAGGGATTTTTTCATAGAGGATAAATGATTTTCATGAAGTCACTTATATAAATTCAATATATCATATGGTGAAGAATGTAAATATAATGGATGAGGAGGAATATCATCTTCTATAGATAACAAGCCTTTTTGAAAGGCTTCTTGAGTGTATAAATGATTCCACAGTCAATTACCTATCAAGGGATCTTACTGAAGCTATTGAAAATATTTATTATATTTTAAAATGTATTAACCTAGAAGCGTATTTATAATTGATCATAATGAACATCTATGTATTATATATATGAAAACCCTAATATCCATCTGATAGATCACAAAAAAGTTATCATTTTATCATTATATTTTTATACAATAACCTTAATGATGTTATATCACAGGGGAGAAATATGAAATTAAAAAATTGAAGAAGATGGTGATTAGGATTAAATATATTTTATAAGGATTATATTATTTTATATAAACACAACTTTTAGCATTTTTTTGGTCTTAATCTATATCCTAGACATGAAAGAATAATCAGGGCCAATTTTACTTCATTTGGACACATTGGAACTACAAAATATGAAATCAGCATTTAGAAACTTAATAATATTTTTGACTAATGAACGGTGGAATATAAATTATTCTAATATAGTTGTTACTATTTTCATGAGTATATGGAAATGTCTCACTCATAAAATTTTTCAAGATCACCCTCAGTGCCTCAACATAGAAATTAATTCGATTGTGGTCCCTTTGTACTATTTTTCATGGAGTGATTCATGTAAAATTCTCTTGAATGATGTAACATTATTGATTTTTGTATGTTTATAAAAGAGAGGTTTATGATGATAGATTCACCCCTGTTGATAAGAAAAATAGTTTACATATTTTTTCAGGATTCTGAGTGGGAAATGAGAAAAAGTGTCCTCCAACATAATCCATGAAAAAATCTCCATTGGGTCTGTGTAAATTTTGGTGATGTTAATTTACGATATGATATGATATGATATTTAACTAGATGATGCAATCTCTATGATTAAATGGCCATGGATCCTTACTGTGTCTACACTTGTTGCATTTCTAGTATCTGAGTATGGTGAATACTAATGTCACCCATTCTAACATTTTCTCACTTTTACTTTTTTATGCATATTGTTTAAAATAATTGCATTAAATATGAATGGGTAGTGGGGAATAAGACATACGAGATCCAAGGGTAAAATCATAGTTTCCATCATATTAATGGGAAACATAGTTGGGTTGAACATTTATGAAAACATTATTATAATAGTGTGCACATGTTATTATCTAGGCACACACCTCACATTGTTTATGAACATGATTTGTATTCCATGCATAAAATATACATTTGGAACTCTCTGAAAGCCCATTCCATACATGGACCTACTGTATGTTCATAAAAACCATGCGTAGAGCATCTATAATAAATTATAGTTTTTACATGGTTGAATGGACCCTATAGAATTTTATTAAAGACCATGCTTCAACTTTATAGGGTAACACAATTGAGGTGAACAATAATATCTAACCATGATCTAATCATGTTCCTTCCATATATTCTTAAAAGTATCATACTCTAGTTCTGGAACCAAGGCCATTGCTCCTAAAACACCAATGAAACCTTTAATAGCTTCATTTAATAGAAAAAATCGGTTTTTGCAGAAACCTAAGGGATCCATAATTATATGTAAAACCTTGATATTACAAAAACTTGGTGTTTCCCCAAACCCATTCCTCTCATACCATTCAATCCAAAACATCATCTATCCTAGGATCAAATCACATTATAATGCAAGGATCACCCTTATAGAAACAACACAAGGTGATAAGATAACAATAAAGTGCAAGATGAAATGTAGTTCTAAAAATAAAGGAATTGTGTAATACCTCTATATTTTAGGATTTATTTAATTTTATGTCAATTCAATATCATTGATAAGATGTAATTAAAAAAACATTTGTTTTAAAAGAAATGCGGCACTCTATTGAAATATTATCTAAACATGACCATTATAACATAGTCGTTATGTTTTAAGTAATGAATATTACTAACTAAATAATGATTTTTTTTTTTAATTTATAATATAAATTCAATAGTTTCTTATTGATTATAAATAAAAAGAGATCCATTTTAACGAATAGGAAATGTTTTCTGAAGACCCGTATATTTCTAAAATGTGGTCATGTCACTCTTTTCACACATAACATAAATGTAATTTTTTCCATTTATAGATAATTAAATTGATGAAATTAACATTATTTTTAAAATTATAATATAAAAAATAGGGTGAATTTGTGGTATTTTTTGATAAGTTTCCGTTTTGATGAATAGTGAAAATATACTAATTTTTATTGAAAACTATCATTTAATTTATATTATTTACAAATATAAATTATATATTAATTATATAAAAGTTAAATTAGTTATATTAAATTACAATTTTTATTTTTTTCTTATCTAAAAAAATAAATATTCAATTTTGATATTAATACAATTTATACATAGGTAATTTTCACTTTAGAACACCTCTTTATTCTTCGTGTCTGTTGGTGTAATTTTAAATTGGATTCTAAAAATTCAATAAATTGAAATTGGAAAACCTATTTTATTCCTTTAATCATAAAAATTTATATTTTCTAATAATTTAAATTTAATTTTTTTAACATTATTAATAGTTAAACTAGTTATAATTAATTACCGCGGTTAAGGTGAATACTAATTTACCTGGGGTTAAAATAAAAATGATGACTTTCAAAATGGCATAAAAATTGTAAAAAATCATTTTTATGGTAATATTTAGACATTATTACCTATAATAATCAATAATGTAACATTTTGGATTCTTGTTCCATGATAACAATGTAGGTCTAATTGAATCATTTTAAAAATTATATATGTGCCCTCTCACCCACTTATAAAGGCCACCCCTTATCCCGTTATCATCACACAAAAAAATTTATTTTTATTTGACAAAACAAAGAAAAATTACTTTTTTACATCTATAAATATTTCATATATTCCTTGGATTTATCTAAAAATAATCTACAAAAGGCTTTTGGTGGAAACCTAAAGAGGTTGTCTGAGGACGATGAATCATTCATAAATTATGTTTCTATTTTATTTCTTCTTCCAAATACATAAATTATTACTCAATCATGATAGTTTAATAATAATACTACATCCTATATTATGTGATATTATTATTTTAATGTAATAAACCATTTCCATATCCTCTTAAATCAAATGGGAAATGAAACTATCGATTGTGCATATGACAGACTACCAACCACAAACTGGTATAAATTATTTTCCATCACCAGCTTTAATGTAATGAAATAATGATGTATTTAACTAATTAATATGATACTTATGACATAATTATAATTAAATTAATATAATATCACATATAACTTTTTAATTTCTATTCCATTTAAAATATTATATTGCCTCTCCTGTGTTTGGATGACTACAACATCGCAAAGCGATGTATTTATTTTCCAATTACTATTTACATAGATGGTAATAAAGATAAATTAAATGAATAAATGTAATATATATTAAATGATATAAATCATTTAAAATTAATATATAGTACACTTACATACCCTACCCCCACTAAAGGTAATGATATAATCAATCACGTATATGTACATCCCACCATATCCACAAAGTGATGTGATTCATTTTCCATGGACAACATCTATGACTGGTTATAATAATATATATAATGAGTAAATATGATATTTTAAACATTATTATAATTTTTTAGGTGATTTATTGACATACTATATAAAATAACTGAAACTATATTGAAAAATCAATTATAGAAAAACATCGTAGTTATCACCCAAAACAATAAAAAAATGAAACATTATTAACAGGGGTAAATGTTATAAGAGGATAATATATGATATTATAAATATTATTATTTTTTTTATTGAAATTATAAATAGTCTTAAAACATCTATAAAAAATGTTAAATCTCGTTCAACTAGAGGGAAGTGTGAGGTAATTTATTTCATATCAATTTCAATTTTAGTGAGACATACGTCATAATATGCACCTATTCACTTTAATGTGGTGCATAAACATCCCATATGATTAATTTAACATTAATATCTATTTATTCATTATTATTAGTTTTTTAATATTTACTCTCCAAAGGTTAAAAATTTTAATTCTACCAACGAGGTAAAAATTATAGTACATTCTTACATTCTTTTGTGATTAATAAATTCTCTTGAAACAATAAATTCCAGTAGATTATTTTAATTGGAAATTAAAATTATATTCAAAATGAATATTCATTATATTATAAATATTAATATTACCTAAATCATATACCATTTTAAACATGTTGTTTACATTCAATGTTATATGACTAACATGGTAAATATTGATAATTCTGTATTGTTTTCAAAATATAGAAATTTCAGGATAAGACATATTAAAACATGAATTAAAACATTCTTATGATATATGTGGAATAAATTGGACATGTATTTATGGGTGGGGATAACTTATAGAAATATCCTCAATGCATTTATAGTTCTTATGAGACAAAACACCTGACCAATCAGATGGGTTTTTACCCATAGTTTTTATCTTTCTTCTAAATGGTCATTATAGTCTTAAGAATCATGATTCCTAAGATCATGATGTCCAAAAAATTAAGAATTTATTTCATTGATAGCTCATTTATTGTTATAATCCATGATATTTTCTCATTTATATTGTCTCTATATGCATTTCATTATTATTTTATTTATTAAATGACAAATGTGTAAATTTAGTTACATTGATATATTGATTATCCCTTATTTTATGCTTATAGGGAAACAATTTTCACAGTTCAAACTTGGTGTATTTGTGGTGATTGTGTTTTTTGAGAAACCTAGATTATTATGTATTAGTATGGCTGGTGATGCTAAAGAATATGTTTAAGGTGGTGTAGTTTCCTTGTGATTTATGTATTTTTTGGTCTGAAATTAAAATATTGTTATATGGAAATGAAAATTATTCCTAAAAAGATTTAGTGGACCATGGTATATGGATTAAATATAATGGAATTTAGGGAACTCAATGTATTATATTTATGAAATGGAGACTCGAAAGGAGGTATGTGGAATGGAAAAGGTAAACCGAAAAAGGAAGAAATTATTCATAGAAGTATTGTGCAGACCGCAAACAGTGCTATGTGAACCATGTCATGAAATCAATAAAATGTTGGAATTTAATTCTAATAAGGCTCATTATCCCAAGGATTCTCATTATTTTTTATAATTTAGGTGTTTATTTAAGGGCTTAGAAATGGTTTTTGTTTTCTAATGACATTGATTTCAAAAGGAGATTAAGTAGATGTGGGGACTGTATAATAGTTTACAATGAAGAACACACCAAATCAAAGAATTGGGAATTTGTGAATATTATGTTTTCCAGGATTTATTTACATATATAAATAACTCTAATTACATAATTATCGAGGTAAAATTTTATTATATAACATTTTCTCGATTAAAAAAATTTGGGGATGTCATTAGTAGCCCACAAGGGATGATTAAGTGAAGGAGAATATTTTTTGAGGAATAGATTCTACAAAGGAAGAAGTTTAGGAAAATAGTTTGTGAAAGGGTTTTGTGTAGCTCACCAGCTCAAAAAAATAGACAATGAACAAATGTTTTCGGTGAATAATTTGTTTTCATGGGTAATCAACCATCCATGAAGAAATAATAAATCATAGTGGAAGTCAATTTGTAGAATATGTAAGATATTTCATAGTGATTGAAGTCATGTTCCCAATGAGACAAAAAAAGTTCATGAAAAAAATTTCTAGATTTTAATAGAATATTATAAATAGGATTTCATCTACAAGGTAAAAGTAGGTCTTAAATAGAGTATCTACCCATTATTGAGAATGTATTAATTGTTGATAATAATGGGTCCAAAATTTTTATGAGACTGTGTGTGTATCCTTTATAGTGTATTGAGAAAAAGAAGAGGATGAATGTGATCATTTCCACTCAGAGTGAGATATCAAAATAGGGTTAGTGATTGACCCTTGAGAAATAGTTATCTTATCCTGAAAAATGTAATGTAAGTGAGTCTAGGCATTGAAGTGATTTATCCCAAACCTTGTATTTTATTATTGAGCCATAGTTTACTTTTCAAATCATAACATCACAATTGTATTCTCCTAAGATAAAGCCTAGTGAGCTAAAACCAAGTAAAATTTAGGTTTATCAAAGATTATTTCATTTATGTTCATAAATTTCTATGGGAATGAGAGAGAATAGTGCTTGGTTTAAAAATGAAAAAAGATATAAAGGGGTAGTAGTTATAAGCTATCAAACCTTGATTCATCACAACATAGAGTATTTAACTTTTTTGGGCTAATAATTCATATTAGAGAAAAATGTTGAATGTTATTGGTTCTATCTAAGTTCATGAAATGGAATTTATTAATCATAATGGAGATTTTGATATTTTCTGGAAACAATTTTCATCTATGGAAGAATCAGATGAAATAGTTTTTTTGATAATTGGGAATGGATATATTTATAGTTGAAATGCATGGTATTTCTACAAATATGTATAGTAATGTTTTATCAGAATCATAAAATAGGGAATTGGTTACTAATTTCAATGGAATCAATTCATTAGATGGATACATATATTATGAAAAATACACAATGGTTAGGTCATGTAAGTCATCACATGATGTGTGGGAAAAGTTTATAAATATTTATATGGGTTACTCCAAAGTCCATGAGAAAATGATGTAGGTTATATGGAACCTATAGGTGGATCTCATAATGTACCTTAATGAGTATGTTGATACAATTTTTTGACTAGGTAAATGTTTCTATTAAAGACTAGTGTAGCCTTAGAGATATTATTGAAAATGTAGAGACTATTAATATTATCTTTACAATGCTTCCTCCTTAGTAAAATAGAAATGTTTATGCATCAGAAGAAAAATATTAGAAGGGGATGATGTTCGATATCTTTTATAGTAATGTTGACACATACGATATGATAAATAATGATAATGTTGCTTTGTAAAGGTGGAATAAAAAAAGTGGTATTCAAGTACATGAAGAATCTCACTAGTGATGATTGTCAAGATGAACACATTATTGATGGTTTTATGTCATTTTATCATGAAATATTAAAAGAAGAAGAGGAATGTTTAAAGGGAAAATATTCATGTTTTTAATGAGGAAATATTAGACATTGTGAAAATAATATTCTAAAGAGTTTCAAGATGATGATGCGGAAAATAATGAAATTACATGGAATAAGTTTTTGTCCAATGTGAAATGTAAGGGTACGAATATAAATTCAATCAAAAAAATGATTTTGATTTAAAAAAAAGATAATTGTCTAGAAAAATCTAAGATAGAATAATTGGAGGACTAAAAAATCATGATTTAGATAATATGGTCAATGTTGTAAAAAAATTTCAAACAAATAAATATAGTGATTGTGATGGTGGATAATTTAAAGGATGTTTTATCCTTAAGATCAAATTAGAAGCTATGGATGAAGAGATATAGAATTGGATACCCCAAAAATGAATGAAATTACGGTGGTTAATGATTCTAACCAATATATACACCAAAATTATGCATAAAATCCTATGATTACGGATGAAATTTAAAGGATCAATCATGAATCGTAGAGAAAATATAGAATTATGTAGAGTATAAACGTAAAATAAATGAAAAAATAGAGATCCATAAATTCAATAGTAGTTTAGCATATCCAATCAGACATATGAATGATAATGATGAGGATATTTTCCTTATGTTAAGTAATGTGAATGATTAGGAGAATCACCTGATTATAAAAAATAATGACACAAAGGTAATAGAAAAATTAAAATTAGAACTCAGATTTACAGGGAAAAAAACATTGGTGTTTAGAAAAGAAAATGATTGATCATAATGAAAAAAAATTTATAGGTAATGATCAAAAATAAATATTATTAATTATTTAATTAAGACCACAACATCCCATTATGATGATGATAATTAATTTGGGTTTGAATCGAAACCAAATGATTCAGATAACCCATGGTAAAACTAGTAGTTTTATATTGGCATAATGGAATGAATCTCACATGAGATGTTATTATTGAGTAATGATGGGACCCTCACAAAATGTTTTTTAATATCCAACATGTACCGAAGGGAATAAGACTAACAAAGGAGGATATACAGAACTCAATATTATAGAGAATAATTTGATGGTCAGTATTTCATGTGTGGAAGATTAAGGCACATGAAAGTATTTTTATCATCTATAATGAATAGAAATTTGCAGAAGAAGACTGAATATGGTTTTACAATTAAAATTAATGTATCATTAAATGTGTTTAATAAGAAAAATAAGTTCTTATCATTGTGATATGATGTTGGTCCATCATACTTCTGGGAAGATCAATATTATTAATCTGTACTAGGTATGAAGCCAAAAAAATGCACCAAATAGACGATATTTGAATAGGTAGTGCTTCCAATGGTTTTTTTCAATGTATCAGACAACACTATATTTTTTTTATCATTGAGAGTGGACTCAACTTCAATAAGATAATAAATAATGAACCTAGTGATAGGAATCTAATATGATAATCAAGCTATTATGAGATCTAGTAATAATAAAGTTCTATAAATTATTGGATTTGGAAAAGAAAATTATGGTGGAAAAGGCATGAGATATGAATATGTTGAGTATTTCATTTTCTAAGTCACAACATACTATTTTTTAGTCAATTATGTGATTAATGAAATGTGATAACAATTTCAATGAAATTTTGTGTCATCAAGGAAAGATATGGTGTAGGTGTGTTGTAGGGAACATGTTTGAAAGGGAAAATTTATTTTATTAGTAGAGAATAAGACCTGGGTTTTTGTACATGGTAGAAGAAAAAATATAATGGAATAACCTCCTTGTTAATTTGATCCAAAATTAATTAGAATATCCATAGGAATGCGATGTTTTGTTAGACCTCCCTTAGTTATTTTCTTAATGTACACATACATGTGAACCCTGTCAACACGGTAAGATCATTTGAAATACTTATAATGAAAATGAGAGAAGGTCAAAAAACATATTGAGTTAGATAATATTGATGTTTTTAGACATAGTTCATGAAGAGATATTGATAATAGGAGATATTATTTTCTCTTTATTTATGATTTTAGTAGAATGGCATGGGATTCAGTCTTCACTGACAATTATGAGGTGTTTAGTTGCATAACTACTTATTGAATGGAATTTGAATATATGATAGGAAAAATAATTCTTAATATTTGAAAAGAAAATGGAATAGTTTCACAAAATATCAAATTTGAGTATTTTCTCATTAAACATGTGAATAGGTGGAATGTTTCGATATAATGAAATCCACAGAAAAATGGATTAATAGAGAGAATAAATAGAATTATAAAAAACATGTCTAGAAAAATGCTCACTATAAAATAACTTATAATTATCTTTTGGAATGAATCAACGATGAAATAATCTACACAAATAATTGAGAGTTATTGTGTCCAAATAAAGAAAGCACTCCATATGATCTATGATATGGAAAGAAGACAAAGTTCTTGTAGTTTTGAATCTCTAGAATTAAGTGTTTCATTTTAAATAATTAGATAAAATTATGTTATAAGATATTTGAAATGAATGGATAGTTCTCGGATACTCAAAAAAAGGAAAAAAATATAAATTCTACAACAAGAGGCCTGGAAAGGTAGTTGATAGACGTGGGGTTACTATAGTTGATAATGAGAAGAATCCTCAAAAAATAAATGTTCAACATTTGAATGATAATGATAAATAGATAAGTATACCAGGGGACATTCTAGTTTAATTGGATTATGAAAAGAATATATATATAATGAAAATGATGATCATAAAATATTAAATCCAAAAAGATCCAAAATAAGATCCAAAATTAAAATAGATGACCTAATTTTTAGTTAGATCATGCTAGTGTAGATAAAAAGGAGGAAGACACTACACCAAGAATTATTCTTATCATCTGTAGAACCTGAATGTTTTGAGTAAGTGGATAAAGATGAAAATTAGGTATAGGATATGAATAAAGAGCTTAACCAAAATGAGAAGAATTAGACATGGGAGTTTTTTATAGAATTATATAAGAATGTCATTAGAAGTACATAGGTCTTTAGAAACATGATGAATGAAGACAGTGTAGTGACATGAAACAAAGAATGAATAGTGTTAAAAGTGTACTCCAAAATAAAGGGAATCAATGTTGATGAAAAATTTTCACATGTTTCAAGGCTATAAAAAATAAAATTTGTCTTTGCCATAGTGGTGCAAAGAATTTTCAATATTTTCTAGATGGATGCCAATTCAAAAAATCTAAATAGGATTCCAGAATAGGAAGTTTATTTTGATAAAATAGAACACTTTTCATTCATGTATTTGAAAAAATAATTTTTAGTTGAAGAATGTGATATATCTAGTGATAAAATCAAATGGAGAATGGTATTAAATACTAGATAAATTTTTTAAGATGATTGGTTTTTATCATGGTGGAGTTGATTAAAATATCAATGTTAAATTATGATTTTAATAAATGGATGACAGTACTGATATATGATTATGAAATAATATTTGGTTGACGAGATGAGAAAAAAATCTAGATAGTTTGTAGAATCCGTGATAAGTAAATTTGAAATGTAGAAAATTGTTGGAATGATGATTTTCCTTTGTTTATAGGTTAAAAAAATAAAGAATGAAATAATAATTTAAAAAATATAAATATTACAAGGTGGTTTTGGTAAGATTTTGATTGGATAATTTCAAATAGATGATGACTCTAGTGGATACATTGATGAATCTATCATGGAATAATTAAGGAAATGCAGTTAATGTCACCAAATGCATGCAAATCATTAGCAGTCAATTGTAAATGAAAACATCATGACCAAATATTTTTTTTTCAAATTATAAGAAATATAATGTAAAACTAGTACTAAATAAACCAACATAATTTTACTAATAAAAATGATTTGGTATATCAGGAGCACAATGAATTTCGATTTAATGTACATTGAAAAATCTCAGCATGCATTCTTGGGATATACTGATGCTAATTGTGTCAGTTCAATATATGATATAAAAAAATACATGAGTATATTATATCTTTGTGGATTGTTTTTATCATGGATATATATGAAACATGATTGAATTTATTTGAAAAACATAGAATATGATTACATTTTAGCTACTCAATCATGCACATAATTACAATGGATGAAGTAACAACTTGATGATATAGGGGTGATGTATTTTACCGAAACCCATTGTGATAATTTAAGTGATAAATTTTAGAAAAATACCCAAGAAATAGGGATAAATAACTTATAAATAATTTATAATTATTCAAGGATATGGTGGGGAAAAATTAATTTGTTACATTATAACTTTTGGGATAGTGTATTTCTTGGGTAATAATGAAATTTTATTAAATTTATATGAGCAACGTAGAAGATGAAAAAATTATGGATACTTATGGATGGACAAAATTATTTTGGACGTATCATTAACTTGATGATATGATAGTTTGTTGAAGTCAATAATAAGAACCTGTTAAGATAATTCAACTGATAAATGTTTAGAAAAAATACAGTCCATAACTCAATGACAAATAACATTGAAATATAGTATCATCTTATCAAGGAGAAGGTAGAGCAATGGAAGATGATGTTGTGGTATGTGCCTACAGAACTACCAGTTTGAAAAATTAAGGAAAATTATATAAACAAAGAAGCATTTTAATGTAATAAAATGGATATAGGAGTTAACTTGACTCCCTTCACCTGAAATAGTGTTGATATTAGACCCCCTATTTTTGAGGTTTGGTGTGTTTTTACCTAATGTGTTCATCTCTATTCTGGACACAATTTTAGACCACAATGATGGGACCTTCATGTTAATTAGAAATGGTTGAAAAATTTTGGATATAAAAGGCAAAAAAATATTAATGAATATTGGGGAGAAGGTGATTGGGGGATCATTTATGTAGTGGGAGTATTAAACATGATGATTCTAATGGTGATCCATAAATTGTTTTATGTCACTATAGCTGGAGTTCAGGATTATATAATTTGAGTGGGTTTTAAATGAAGTGATTCATTGATGAAATTTTCATCCTACTATTGTGTCTCACTATAAGCTTGGATTATATGTTGAGTATATCTTTTATTTCCCTCAAAATAGACATAATACTCTTTTAGTATAAGATTGAAGAAGATTTAATGTGGAATCAAAATGTGAATAATTTTCAACAATCCCATAGGGGGTTGTTGGAAAATAATACCTCAAGATTCCATCTTAGTGTTTTTAGGGATATTGCGTGTTTTGAAAAATCCAAATGATAGAAAATTAGTATGGATGGAGTTTTTGAAGAAGATGTTTATGGTGGAAATATTTCCCAGTGTTTTTATATTTTTGGGTCTCAAACTAAAAAGCATATAGTTTCCAGACTAAATAGTAGTGTAGATGAACTCTGTGGAAAAAACGTGGTACACAAAATGGTGATGGAAAACTAGAAAAGGAATAGTTTTTGCAAAGATTATGCAATGCGTGAAGTGATCTATGTGAACCAAAGTAGAAAATATTATTACCAGAGGCATTTCATTAATATGAGGATCATCATTAATGGGAGACTCATTGTTTTAGGAATTGAGGTATTTATTTGAGGATTCACGGTGTTTTTTTTGTTTTTGGATGACATTTGTTGACACAATGAATTAAATCAATAAATGGGCGGCATAACAGTTCATGGGGTTGACTATTAGACATCAATGTTTTTAGTATTGTGATTTTTGCGTTTTTTGCAATTTATTTTGCTATATTAATGAATAATATCACATAAATAATGATATATGATTTAATTAGATTCACATAATGCTACTAGAATAATTTGGTGAAGTCGGAAGTAGTTTGTGAGGGAGGATTCTATGAAAGAGAAGACTTTCATGAGAATAAAATTCTTAGAAAGAAACAGTTCACAAAAAATATTCATGAAAAGGGTTTTTTGGGCTTCATATCTGACATAGAAAAATGGAACACAATGAAAGGGTAGTTTGTGAGGCATTAGTGGTTTACGAGGCAGTAAAAATTCAAGAAGAAATCATATTACATAGTGGATGGAAATTTGAAGAGGATTCATGTCAGTACATAGTGAGTGTAAGGATGTTTAAAAAGGGTATAAAATTGTTCATTAAAGGATATTCCACAATATAAAATACACAGAAAAGTGTATGTAAACTACTAAGTGAAATAATGACTTTAAAAGAGAGTCAACCTATAGTTTAAGATGCATCCATTATTGATAATTAAGGGATGAACTTGTCCATAAACAATGTAAGGATCCATTCCCTAGTATGGAGATAATGAAGAAGAAAAAAGAGATCATTTCCATTTGTAGTGTTCCATATACAAAATGTTTTGGAGTGAACCTAGGGAAATAAATGAGATGTCCCTTAAACCTTATGAAGTCTATGATCCTAGGCATTGAAGTGATGTATCCCACACATTTTATTTTTGAAATGAGATATAGTGTATTTGGTACATCATCACATTGTTGTTGTTTGATCCTTGGACATATCCTATTGAGTGCGAACCATGAAAAATAATTGTCTCATGCATGAATTCATTTTTTTCATAAATTTCTACGATAATGAGAGATAAGTGTATTTTTTTACAATGAATCATGATTCAGATGGACTGTTGTTTTAATCTATCAAAACATGATTCACTCCTCTCAGGGTGTTTAACCTAGCCGGGAGAACAGTGGTCATGTTATTGATTAAATGACATTTTTTTGTTATTTACCTTTACATATTGAATATTAATTATTTACACATGATATCTTCCACTTCATGTAAACCTTATTGACCATTTGAGACCACCATGTTTTTTTCCATTCCTGAGGTTCTAAAGACGAATCTTTTGAATGAGTTTCAGGGATTCAACGATTTTTATTTTATATTGCGTTTTATTTCCTTTTCAAAATATAATATTTTTATTGAATATGTATATTGTTTTCTAAATGTTTTTTGACTTATATATCCTTTTTTATTTGACACATTTTATTTATTCTAATGTAATAAAATAAGCATCAACTTTGGGTTACTCGAGTGAATGTTGTTACAATTGTTATCAATGAATTATTAGTATAATCCTTGTAAAATGTGTTTATGTTAACATATATTTGGTAACTTATACTTATGACACACATTAAGGATATTTATATATGAATATCCAAATTCGTTGGTGAGAAAGACACTATGTGAATTTTTTCATAGAAATAATTCATTCCTGGGATACTATAAGTGGACATGGTTTCAGATAAAATGTGCCTTGGGGTAATAAGTCATAAAATAAAAATTATTTCATAACTCTAGATTTACATGGTACAAGATAATGAGTCCTACTACACACCTAGTTTTAAACATTTGAGTGATATAATCTTGATAATTCACATTTAATATAGAAACCGTTATAAAGGATTTGAAATAATTATATCCTAAGAGAAATCATGTTTATTATTTTTATGTTAACAATGAATAAAATTTTAGTTTATTTTACGTGTTACAACATATTTAGAATTAAAATTTGTGATTTAGAATTAATAATGTAATTAGCTAATATAATAAATGTCATTTTTTAGAAATGAAACCTGTAAAGAAGAAGTGTATCAATACTCGTCGCCAATGTAGATATTTCTATATTAAGAAATAAAATAAAACATGTATTGGAACAAAGAAGATAATATCTCTATTAGGGTATATTATTCCTTATATAACAAATAAACATTATAAGATGGAGAAACCTATTCCACAATGTGATTCTCCTATGATAGATCAATTCATGTGATAGAAGTCCCCCATCATTTGGAAGGACTACTAATCCATTGGTAGGTTAGTAATGGATTATGTCACTTGAGAAGATATTTATAGCCTAGAAATGCACCAAAATGGAAAATTTCACAATTTTAGTTTATTATATCAAAGGAGATATTGATCAATAATGATCATTGATATTGAATACTAGAGAGGAAGAGGAAATATTACACATGGAATGGATATATTTTGTGAATAAATTCATCGATAGATATTTCTATCGAGAAAAATTAATTAAAATTAAGAGAATGGTACCCATAATAATGAAAAGGGAACAAAAATGTTATTATGAGAATGAAGATATATTTACAAGTTTTTCCAAGTATGATACAAATTATATATGAAGAATATAATTCAATATTGACCATTTCAATAATGGACTTAAAGCCTGGTCTCTGAAGGGTTCTGGACTCTCAAACATTTTCATCATATGATCAAATTGTTCTATATTAAATAAAAATGGAGAAGAAATTTTTTTATCATATAAATAAATAAAATAAGAGGCTGAATAAGAACCAAAAAAATAAATGCATCAAAGAAGAATAAGAGAAAGAAAAATTTACTTATATAAAAACTTTTGAAATAGTCATCTTATAAAATATTTGTAGGTATATAGTGTTTGATATAATTTTTGATATAAGGGTCATCAAACTAAATAATTTAATGGGAAGAAATAAAATGATGCTATTTAGTGTTTCAACTATAGGTAAATGGGGTATTATGAAAACCAATACCCCATGTGTCAATAGAATGTACCTCATAAGGATAAAAGGTAAGAATAAAATTCTTATTCCATCACTATAACTATGGATGATGTTTTGAAATATGTCGTGGATAGTACTTTAATCCTATATTACAACTTAGGTAATGATTTTTTGGAATTTGGATCATCACACTCTTTCATTAATGACCAAATTTTTTATGAAAAATATATATTGACCTAAAAATTTGATAAGTGAGTTGTTAGATATCACTTCTAGTGGATGTAACTATAAAACACAGATGTGTGAATAAATCCTCATTATAATACATAAAATTTCTTTTTTTACCTTAATAACATTTGTATAGATGAATTTGACAGAGTCATTTGTGTGGAATGAATTCGGAAATATGTTAAAAATATTAATTTCAAAAAGAAAAGAATTATGATTCATGATGAAGTTGTAGAATTCCTTATATTTATAGTAAAGACTTCATCATTTGAGTCATGTGTAAATCCACAACCAATATCTCTTTTAAATGAGATACCTTGGGCAACAGAGAAAACAAAATCAATGTATGGAGAATATTATATTAAAAAGGAGTATATACATATTATATAGGATCTTATTGAGTTATTTATTAAAGAATAACATTGAAATACTCCAGATTATGATGTTGAGTTTTCCATTGATTCATTCTTGATGTAAGATCAATATCAAAAGATCTATATATAATTTTCACAATATAATTAGTAAATTTGAAGAAATAACTAGATTAGTTGTGTGGTAAGGGATTTATTTTCTATAGTGATTTTCTATAGGGATCCCTTCTTCTCTTAATTAAGAAGAAATATTGATCAATGAGTTTGCATATTGGTTTTAGTTAAATAAATGAAATTAATATAAATAAAAAGTATAACCTACCTTGAATTGAAAAATTATTAGATCAACTTCCTGGAGCCCTATATTTTTCATATATTTTCCTTCATTCATGTTGTATTTTAATTTTTTATAATAATAATATATTATAATGACTGATTTCTGAACAAGGTTTGGATATTAATAATTTACATGTAATTCCGTGTAGATTGAATAATTCACCCTCTATCTCTTATGGATCTAATGAATAATGTATTAAAAGAATATCTTAGTGATTTATTATGGTATTCATTGATGATATATATTTTTATTATAAAATATATGAGGAAAAATATAATCACATGAGGATCATCGTGGTACTATTAGAATAAAAGAGTTTTATATAAAATTTTGAAAGTTTGATTTATGGATTGAAGAAGTTATTTTTTTGTCCATATTATCTAAATGGATGGAATGTCAATTAATCTTATGAGAAAAATATATTTAGAGAATGAATTACAACGACATAAATAACTAGGGTACATAGTTAAAATGGTTTTGAAGGTTAATATTAGTGACATGATCATAATTTTTCCCATTTGGATAACCCATTAAAAAATATTACATTTAATGTGGTCATCTTTGTTTTTAATAAGGAATGTGATGTAAGTTTTGATGAATTAAATATGAGAATATTAAATGTTCTGATTTTGAATCTACCATTTAAAATTGAAGGGTTTTTCATATATAGAGATACATTGAAGAAGGGACTTGGTTATGTCCTAATGAAAATTGAGAAGGTTATTTTTTTCAATAATGAAATTGAATAATTGCAAACAAAACTATTTGAACCTTAAAATTGAGTTGGCAGTTTGGATGTTTTATTTGAGTATATTGTGAAATTGAATCTATTGTAATTTATGTGAGATATGAACGTATAATAAAAGTGAAAAATAAAAATTTTCACATATATATGTTATTAGGTTACAAAGTCAATGTCTTCATCTACTAATTGATTATTATTGATTGATACACTACCTTCTGGGGAAGGAAAACAATAGATTATGTGCATTGGGTTGGAAATATAATAGATTTTTGACCAAAAAAGGATTTTTCGGATCCAATGTTCATAGATGTAGTAAATATTGAAATGAGAATTATTGTTGAATGAAGGATATTAATCCTTTTTCAAATGATTTTAAACGCATACATATTAGAGAAGATAAAATGTTAGCAATATGATGGTGAAAAAATTCATAAGAATGCTATGGCAGAGAATGATGGGAATTTATGAGACTGAATTTTTAAAAATGGTGTTGAGAAACATGGTAAGAGATTATTTTTCCTTTCGATACATGATATAAAAATGAAATTGGCCAATGATGGTCACATCTCAAACTTATATACAAAACCTCATAGTAGTAAGAAGTATATGGATTTGAGGGAACATTTTTGGTGTAATAACATGAAATAGAAAATTTCATACTATGTATCATGATTTTTGGGTTTTAAACAAGTTGAAGATGAGATATATAATCCTAGAAGGATCATGTGAATTCTTCATATTTATGAGTGGAAATGAGATGAATGTATTGTGGCCATTTTCAAAGGACTTCCAAATACATCCGGAAATAATTATGTAATAAGAACAATTTTTTCACCAATCAAAATATATAAATTTCCACTACATATGATAATATTTACCTCTTTATTTCATTTAGAGTCTATATTTGAATTTTGTTTCAAGGATTTTTGGTTTACATATTTAGATAGTGTCTAACCATGATTCCCATTTTACATCAAAATTATAGAAGAGACTTAAGTGGTTATTGATCATATAATTTGTTTGAGAACCAACTACCATCCTAAATCTAAGGGGATTGTGGAATTGATATTTTAAAAATGAAAGACATTTTGAATTCATGAAGACTTAACAATCAAGTTATGTCTGATTAGTATTTACATTTTCTAGAATTTGGTATTGTTTCAGTTTCAATTTATGTTTTCAAATGGTTCAATATAAAGTATTATATGACAAGAGATTTTATAATCCAACATTTTGGGATGATGTTTTTGCAATGAAACTTGTAGGTGTAGAAAATATTGAAGAGACAAATTGAAAATTAAAGACTATTCTTGCTTATATTAAAACATAATTTATTAGGAAAAATATTTCTTCCATGAATATGAGGTTGAATTTGTAATTACAAGTGGTAGATTATGTTTTTCAGAAGGTATCTCCATATAATAGTATTATATGGATTAGTTAGAAGGTAGAAATTATACATAGGTACATCATATACTTTGAAATAAATTGAAGAAATAATTTTTTTTTTCATACATATTGGTAATGACACCATGTTTCCCAAAATTACATGTCCTTCTCTATATATCATTGTTAATGATGCACATGCTAGAACTAACACATATTATCAAATATAATTAAATATAATTTAACCTGATTTATTGTGCTGTGAAGAACCAATCTAGATTCATTATACTAGGGAGAGAATATTGACAAATCATACAACTCGTTTGGAAATGTAACTTTGAAGAAATCAAAAAATGGTGGATGGAATCTGGGAACTAGATGATGTCATGAAAAATAACAACCATAATCATTTTAGAATTTAAAATAATTTAAATTTAAATGGTGTTATTTATTTTATTATGTATGAATGTATCAATTTAAAACTTTATGATTTACATCCATTGAATGAAATTTAATCTTTGGGATATCTGGTGATGCTCGCAACAACAGGTTTAAACAAAATGTGATGCTAAATTAAAATATCATTTAATAGTGACCATCACAACCTAATCGTTAAGTAGGAGGTTATGAATTTGAATAAATGATCTATGAAAATAATATGGCTTAGACATGTATTCAATAATTTCAATTTATAAATTTTAATATTAATATAATAATTATTATTTGAATTAAAAATTATTGTTTTATGAAAACAAATATTTCTCTAAAATATCATTTTGTTGTGATTTGTGAAAAAAAATTTAAATTAAAATTAAATATTTTTGGAATTTTGTTGATAACGATATATTCATTTTTTAATTCATAAATTAAAAAATAACTTTGGGTTATTTTTTTTATTTTTATAAATAGTTACATATTTTATTGAATGTTGAAAATACCAATTTTTATTAAAAATTGACTTCTACACTAAACTATTTTCCAAGATAAGTTATATTATAAATAAATTATAAAATCAAATGAGTATAATTATATTTAAATTTAATTAATTTGGTTTATTTTTGAAAATTTCATATTTAATTTCATTATTAAAACCTTTTATGCTAATGGAAATAGATTTCCTTGGAAACTTTCTTTTTCATTATGTCTGCTTGTATAATTTATATTTTGATTATGCAGCTTCTATGAATTAAAATATTAAAATGAATTCTGTATTTGAAATATGAATAATTTTTTTATCAAATAATTGTCAATATAATTTTGAGCATTGTGAATAGTAAATGCAGAAAAAATTAATTATTGTAGTTAAGGTAAAATGTAATTTTTCTGTGGTTTAAAAAATTAAAAGGATGAAAATAAACTATAAAAAATTAGTAAACACGTTGTATGGAAATTATTTAATCTTAAAATGTATATTATTTTCTAATTCCCAATTTTTGTGGCTTTTTAACATGATTAAAATGTGGGATTAATTAAATGTTTCCAAAAATTCCACGTGTGTCGTCTCCCCCACTTATAAAAGGTCACCCCTTCCCCTCCCCTCTAAACACATAAAAAAGCTATTTTTACCATCTAGTACCTACCCAAATAAATTCTTTAATCCATTAACAACATCCTAGATCTCATTTATTTTATTATATGTTCAACTTAGGAAGTGTTTTAGTGGAAAACTAAAGTGGTAGTTTGGTGAAGCAGTGACATTCTAGAAAGAACATTTCGATTATATTTCATTTTCCACCTCATTAAAATATAATTAAATCATGAATATTTAATAAAAACCTCATATAAAAATTATTGAGATGTTATTATTGTATTGTAAAAACTTATATTCTTCCCCTCTTCAATAAAATGGGATATGAAACCGTTGAGGATGTGTACGGTGGACTACCACCTCCCGAAATGAAATAAATTTTTTCCCATCACCACCTTTCATAAATTTATATAACAATCGATTGAATACATTTATATTAAAATAATGATTTTACTAGACTTAATTAATTATAATATCACATATACTTTTTATTTTCTATTCCATTTAATATAATATAACATCGCTAGTGTGTATGATGAGCTACCACATCATGATATAATTTTAATTGTTTTTCACTTATAGTTTACATGGATGGTAATATAGATAAAGGTAATGAAATTATGTGAAATATATGAAATATATGAAATTATATAAACACTATAAAATTAATATATAATAATATTACTTACCCAATCCTCTGTTAAGGGTATGATATCGTCACTCGTGCGTTCGTATGACCTACCATCTCTACAAAGAGATGAGATTCATTTTCCATGTACAACTATTGAGAAGGGTTACAATAATATATATATATAATATAAAAATGATTTTTATAATATTATTATAATACTATATATGATGTATTAATTACCTATGTAAAATATATGGCACAATCGTGACAAAATATGCGTAAGAGAACAAGGCAATTAGCACACTAAGCAATAAACAAAATGCGATATTTTTTCAAACCGTAGGGGAACTAATGTAGAATAATAGTATATGACATTATAAACATTATTATGGTTATTTTATAAATTAATAACATTATTAAAAACGTTTTACATTAGGTTAATTAACATTCAACCATTTGGAATCCTGTGGAACTATATTTCCTTTTAATTTCCATTTCATCGAGACATGTTCAATAATATGAACCTATTCAGTTATATGTACTGATAAATTTACCCATTGATTTATATAACTTCAATATCTATGTATTCATAATTATTAATGTTGTATTTCATGTATATTGTTCATGTATTATAAATTTTAATTTTAAGAGTGTTGTAAACTTTATTGTACGTTTTTACATTCTTTTTTGATTTTTAACATTCTCTTGAAAAATTAACATTAAATTGATAATTTTTCATTAAAAACAAAAATTTAATTAAATATTAATATTATTTTTATCATTCATATGATTTTATCATAAACCTAATTCAAGTTTTACACATTTTTTTTAAATTTAAAGTTATTTGACTAATTAGGGCGGTTTTGATAAATTCGTATTCCTTACTCAAGATAGGTATTTAATAATAAAGAAAAATTGATTCATTAATTAATTAAATTATTCAATATACGATGAATGATTTGTAAATGTAGATATTGGTTGATTCCAGATATAGATATCCCCTTTATTCATTAACAGGCCTCATGAGAGAATTTTGTTGGAAATATTGCAGTGGCATGCACCAATAGTTTTAAACTGTCTTGTTAAACAACTTGATAATAAAGGTATGATGACTCATGAGATTATAAAGTATAATAATTAATAATTTATTTCTTTTATAACATATTTAATATTATTATCCAATATATTTTATCATTGATATTATCTATATATTAAATTTGTTATCAATTTTCAAATAAATGAAATGTGTATTTATTTAGTTACCCTTCAATAATGATTATGCCTTATTTCATGCTGAAGTTATTAATTCAATGAATTTTTTTTGAATAATTTTACTTTCCATATTAAATATTATTGGATTACCCATTATATATTAAATTTTATGTGACCTTTACTATGAATTTTATCTCACACTTATTTTTTTACTTTTCCCATGTTACGTAGATGAATCCTTTAAATGAATTTCAAGGAAGCTAATGATTTTTTTGAGGTTATATTTTTATTTTACTAAATTGAATTGGGAATCATGTATGTGTATGGATTTATATAAATAATAAAATGATTAGTCCTTTTCAATTTTACAATTTTCATCTATTCCAATGTAATAAATTAGGCACCGACTTTGAGTTAATGGATTTGGCCTCATTGACCTCAAACCATCAGAAGAAAACATGGTCTCTTAGAACCAAATTATTTTTATTATCAAATAATCATTTTATTGTAATCATAATTAAAAATTATTTTACCATTGGTTTCAAGAATATGATACCTAATGCTTTAGCTTTTTAATGATATAAGATATATAAATATGCATTAAGAATCACTTTGACTCCCATAATATAACAAATCAAGAATAGTAGAAAACTAATAATGTCTCTTAATAATTTAGACATCATGAAAAAATTTATGTAAATTATTTATACAATTCCAATCAAAACATGGTAAAATATAGATTATACATAAATACCACACTATCTATAAAATAATATGGAATACTATTACAACAGTGATAAAAAATGTCATCAAAAAAACAAAAACAATATATTTTGTCAAAATAGTTCAATAATTATTGAGTTAAAGTCAACTATTAACAAAAAAGATAATGCTCATTAGCATTTTTATTTAATAGAAAAAGGGAAATCAAGGAATCCACTACTTGAAGCCCTTCAAAAGTCATCATATTAGTATAGAGATCTATGATCGCTTCTTCCACATGTAATCTACAACCCTATGAGGATGCCATGAAATAAAATCATTAATATACATAATATTAAATCAATATTAAATAAGGATTCTATCCACCATATCAAGAAAGTATAAAATGGGAGGAAACAATGTCGAATAAAGAAGATACCACAAGGAAAAGAGTTAAATCTCACATCATTTCACCATTTAAAGAATATTGGAAAATGGGTATCAGAACTAAACGAATGGGATTTAAATTTCTGTAGAATTTCTCCTCTAATATCCATTAATTATGAGAGTAATTAAGGGGTTTAAGAGAATCTACGAGTGTGGTAGGATTTATAGAGATTCTTTACATGAAATTTCATTATGTGAATGGGTCATTCATTCTAAGAATGTGTTGGGTATATGACCCAATAAAAAAGGAATAAAAAAGATACAATATTTTTGCATAAATTCACATAATGAACATCATGTTTCTGCCATAACTTTTTTTGGATGAAATTTTAGAAATCTAACTCCACATCAGTTCACGCTATGAATTTATGGTTGAAAATATTAGTTTCAACCTAAAAACACTCTTTCCCATGATATAAATAATTATTTGGGTTATAAAATATTCTATCATGTCATTAATAGATCATTAAATCATGAATTAATACTACATATAGATTACTCCCAAACTCTACTAAACCTACTCTATGATTCTCCCATAAACTATGTGCCCCAGAAACATGAAAGTTAAAATAATAAAATGATCTGATCAAATAAAATTAAAGTAGGAAATATATATGTTAAAGTTGATTTTTCAATTATGTAAGTATAATAACATTATAATGGAATTATAGTCCAACATCCCCAAAAAATCATTATATGAAACCAAAAAAATGATGCAATGAAATTGAATGTACGGACCTTTTTTGAACCCACTTTGTGTCATTTTATTTTTTTCTACAATAAGGATCATTAAATATGAATGAATGTTTAATATTGAAAATATTATGATGTTGAGTTTCGTTGAAGTTGTTTGGAAGTTCCTTGTAAGTTATATATACCTTAACTTTAATATATTTTGTTTAATTTGAATAGTTTGTTCTATAAATTACAATGTTTAAAAACACACAGATATATATATATATATCTAAAATGGTTTTCTAGGATATTTAATAAGGTTATAGATTGTGAAATTTTTTATGAAAACACTATCATTTAAATATTATAGTTTATTTTAAATACATTGATAGAATTTAAAATGAATAATATATTTCCAATATCAATATTTTTTTTTGGAAATGAAAAGGTAACTTAATGTTTTAAAAATGTAGTGTGGTTTATCACTAAGGAATCGATTTGGAAAATTCTTTGGAAAATAAATAATATTTCGAATGATGGTTTAACTATATTGTTCACTCTTAATATATGGTAAAACATATTTTATAAGATGAAAAATCTGTTCATTATAAATAATATTAAACCATATTTAATCAAGGGGTTGGGATATATGATTTCATATTGAAACACTATTTTATTTTTTGACTAAAATCTCATGAATGAAAATCTAAATGTAATGTTCAAAAGGAGATACATGTCTCACATAATTCAATAATGATGATTATACCTTTACCACTTCATGAAAAAAGAATTTATGTATCTAAAAATCACTATTCAAGTTAAAATCGATTAACCCACTATTCATAATATATCTAGGATTGTTTTAACTCATGTTTTGTATATGAAACTGATATACTATGAAGGAATTAACATTAGTGGAAAAATGAGTTGTGTAAGGATGAATTTATTGTTTTTACAGAAATATTTTTTATAAAAAATCATTTTATAAAAATTATTCATTTAAATATTATTTTGGATAATATAATTTTTCTAATTTTTAGCCTAAAACGTTAAATTGATCATCTACATAAACATCACAACATTTAAATAAATGAGTAGTTGTATGTTATGAAATATCCTTATCACAATGCAAACACCACTTTATAAGTGTAGTTCTGGTAATAATTATTATGTGAAATGATTTATACTTTTTAAGTGGTTTTTTGGATAATATTTATTTTGAATTAGATGTTGAGTCTTCAAGGAGACTAAATTTAAAAATACATGATATAAATTTAAAAATATTCCGTGTATTTTATGATTGATATTTTTATGTGATTTAGAATCTTAAAAATTCAAGAAAATGATATCGAAGAATTTTGGAGATTGGAAGACCAAGATTATAGACTTCAATATTTTAAAGATAATTTATAGAATATGAAATATTCATATGAAAAGGTTAAGGATGAAAGGAATAAATAATGAGATCCATTGATGTAATCATAAGAGAAATCCCTAGCATGTCTATGGTAAAATGATATCCAACATCAAGGAATCGAATATTGTATTAGTTTAAGTGACATTAGAAATAAAATAGTATTCATGTTACTGACACGATTTATTGAAGATGTACATTAAAAATCAATGATTTGGGATGATAAGATTTAATGTTCCCTGAAGAATAATGTTTATAAGAGAAAAAACACTATTCTTTTCCTATAAGAGAACGTATATTGGTTGACATAATGTGAGATCCCACTTATAGATTTCATGTTTTATATATATCAAAATTAGTTTGTGCCATCCGAACCTAATTACAATCGTTGAGAAAGACTATAATTCATTTAGCCTTATAGTAACACATATACTCTAATATATATTTCATGTAATTACAATCCACGTAAAATATTCAAATAAATGTATCTCATTAGTTCAAATCTCTACTAGTTCAATGTTATAAAATTTACTAGGTTTCTTATAGTGATAAAAATGATTCTATTTTTAATTGGGAAATAACTAGGGCCAACTAAAGACCTATAAATCTTAAAAAGTAGGAGAAAAAAATAAAAAAATTGTGTCTTATTTTATAAACATTATTTCAAATTATTCATGAATATTAAACAAATTATAAATACAATGATGATTGTCTATAAATCTATTAACTACATAAGGGAAGAAGATTAAAAATGTATAAATGATCTAATTGGATTAATATTACCATCCTACATCCCCCAATGTTAGTATAAGGTAGATTTATTTACAAGGCCATGAAATTTATATTAGAGTAGGTTACACCAATATTATATATTGAAATTTGAAGATTTTAGTAAAAGTGTTTTTCTTTTTTCCAAATGAAAAATTGAAGATATTATTTTAAAAATATTATTAATTTATTATTAATGTAATTATTAAATATAAATCTTGTATATAAATTAATAATAATAATAATATTATTCATTCAAATAATTAGATAAAGGAGTTCACAATAGAAGATGATTCTCCACTATTCGAAGGTAATGCAAGTTTACACATTTCAATTATATCATTCAATAATATTCCACTTAATGATATTTGTATAGAGAATATAACCCCCTTAATAATAAAGAATAAAGATACAATATATCTTGTTTTAATCATAATAAATACATTCCAAGTATGAAAATAGTGGATTTGTAAGTAAAATACACCAGAGAGAAGATTGAAGACCTTTTTTACTTTGAAACAAATCATGTATGTAATTAAAAAAAATGAGACATCTATTCCCTAGGTTATCCTACAGATTAATAATATATCAGTGGTAAAGATCATAATTATAGGTATCCATAATATGAATCAATTAGTGATTTAAGATACAACCCTAATGACTTCCCCAATGAAATAGTAACTCTTATTTTTTGTATTTTCAAAAATATATTGGAGATAGTACACACTATGAAGATTAAAATGAATGGATGAATAATTAATTACAATAAATGTTACAAACATTTAGAAAAATATTCAAATTACATAATGTACCATGTTATATGAATTTTGATCTTCATGATATGTGAAAGAAGTCTGAAATTGAAAGGAACTGTATAATCAATGAGAATGAAAAATAATATAATGTATTGAAGAAAGAATCCATGCATTTGAATAAATAATGGATATCGTGAATTATCAATTTATGAATTAATAGTATATTAATGAATTTTATCATGTACTATAAAATATAAAATAAAACAATGAATAACGAATTTTATATAAGAAAAAGACATGTGAAAAAAATTAAATCAAAGGAGGATGGAAAAACATCCATCAACGTGATTTTTTTGTCTTTAATAATTTTTTTTTGATCTAAAAAAATTCAAACATTATTATTCACAACAGATTGGAAGAAAAGAGGCCACCATATAGGAGTAAAAATGTTTTTTTTATAAAAGGTATCTATTGAATGGAGAAAATAACATAATATCATTTTATAATTGATATCATGAATCTATAAAAATAAAATTACTATCTATATCAAAAAATTATGTTGAATATAAATTAATTTTTATACATAGTGATGGATTAATTTTCAACCTATGAAAAATTAAATAATGAAAATTAGATAAAATATTATGATAATATATTGGTTTGTTTGAGGCATGAGTAAGAGTTGCAATTTCCCAAAATAATCTCATCATCTGAATGAAAGAGAAATATAGTATCCATAGAGAACTATATAAAATGAAATTTAAAATAATATAACAGTGTTTGTGTGTTTTTATTGAGGTAGTAAAATTTTCTGGTACATGGTAATGTATTCCTAAAATATTGAGTGAACCTATATAATAATTAGGAATAATATTTTAATGTGGATAATGTTTTACATGCTACAACATTTATAGATATATAGGAATACAAATAATATTTCCAATAGATTAAGAGTGATCAAGAAATACAAGTTTTATTTGAAATTTATGGGGTCACAGATATGTCACAAGCTCAATTATGTCTGTTCCAAAATCAAATAGTAAGGAAACACCCAAAAAATAATGAGTAATGTAAGTGTGTCAAAAAGATATGTATAAAAAAACATTTTTAAAAAATTACAATAAAATATTAAACTGTAATTGCGAATAATTCTCTAGTTACAAACCAATGAACAAGAATACATACACAAATATATAGATATTATATTATAATAATATATGGAGTGATTTCTTTTTCTAATTTATAAAATTAATTCACATAATAGATACAAGGAAAAACAATATATTCTTATATTACATTCGATAATATTGAGAAGAAGGGAACGTCATCCAATGCTAAAAACAAAAAGAAAAATTCAACACAGGACTCAACTAATCCAACTATTTAGAGGTGATATGTGTAAGGTTTAAATATATCTAGTCACAATATTTAGTATAGTATAATAATTGCACCATCTTATGATTAAACCTTAGGGAATATTAAGAAAGAAAATTTTAGTGTTTACACATTGATGGATAGTGTTAAAAAGACAATCTTTTATAAAGAGAAAAAAATGTTCCCATTGAACTTAATAATACCATTTTTTATTTCATAATATTTTCTTAAATATGTCACTCAAAGTTGATGAAAAGAAAATTATATATTTTGGTATGGGAAAAATTGTAAAATTTCTTTAGGGGCCTTTATAAATTTAATAATAGATATTCCACCATATCTTGTGGATGATGAGAAATGTATTTCATCATTTGGTGAAGTTGTTACTAAAAATATAAGAATATTAAAAATTTAACACATTTTTTGAAGTATGTTCCTAAGGTAGAGGTCCATACATGTGTTGGGGAATATGAAACACTATATTATAACTGATTTCTAAATAAGGATTTATATTTGGATGATTTTATAAACTTTAGAGAGTGTGTTGTTGAGAACATCAAATTGGAATTTGATGGGAATGCTAATTATTGTTACGTGAAGCTCTAGTAGAAAGATACTTCTTTGTTAATGATAATTTGTGTTTATTTTTGATTCTATACTTATGATTCAATCTACTTCATCTTTGATAAAATTTTTAGTGAGGATAGTGGTGTAGTATGAAGACTATTTGACTTGTATAGAGATGATTTATCAATATATTTATGTATACCTTTATAATTGACCCTATGTGATGAAGAGATGTAAAAAGTATTTTAAAATTTCTATTTTTGAATATTATATTAAATACAAATATATTTTAGATAAATCAGTTATCATCACCCCGCTAATGATAAATAGTGAAATTCTGATTACAAATAATGATTTTTTTTTGTTTTTTTGGAAGATTTACCTACTATTTATATTTCCTGATAGTTGGGTGATGAAACCATCCTCCACTATCAATTAATGATAATATCCAAATACAAAGGCATTAATATATTTTATGGTAACCCTCTTGTGATATATACAACTTCCAAAACTCATTATATTGGTTTTCTCTCTTAATGTTTATTCCAAATGGAATGTAATGAAAAAAAGTGTGTGGAAAAGCATTGTTGATAATGATATCTACTTCATTGATGAGATATAGTTTTTTTTGGTTGTTTCCATTATTAGTAAATTTAATCTACCACATGTTGTAATGGAATATATATATTTTGCGGAGGTACTTATTCAACACCAACTCGTTTTTGTAATTTGTAATTTCATTATTGGTGAAAGATTTATGAACCATGAGCTATCTGTGTAAAAATATTTCCATTAAAAAAATTGGGGGGGGGGGATGAATTGTATTCCAAATCATAAATCAGGATTTTTTCCTCATTGATAAGTAGAAAAATGTTTCACCTTATTACCTTATATATTGTTTTTTATTTTTTTGATAATAATTTAGGGAATTAATTTTGAGGTATGATATTATCTATTGTATAGATAGAGGGAATGAGGTTTTTATTTATGAAAATTCGTCATCTTGGTATGAAATATCAAATGGGGTTTTAATTAGAATCTATAAAAATGACATAAATTGATGATGTGAATATGTGTGTCCTTTAATGGGGGGGGGGGTCTCTTGAGAAGCATCTCAAATAATGAACCTTATGAAAATATAAAAAATTTAGACTATTATTAAAAAATCCTCCTTGAAAAGGAATTTATTTCTATAATATCCTCATTTATATTAATTAATTTAATTATATATTAATTTTGATATATTTGTTTTTAAATGAAGAAAAAGAGGAAAATATTTGATAATTTTTAGGGTTTTGTTTTGTTGAACATTCTTTGTTTTATTTTAAAAGTTATAAATTTTTTGTTGGGATGAGTTTAGATATTTCATGTTGACATTTTCCAAAAATAACATATTTTTTAATTGATATTAATTGAATCAGTTTTATGAATATTTAAAAATACTCCAAAGAAATAGAATTTATAACTTTATGAGTTGGTATTAGATTCTTAGTATTATGTAATACTTTTTTTTCTCACTCATACTCACATGCTTATAACAGTATGATTTGATTTTTTAATCATTGAGTTTGATAAATGTTGAGACATTTCTTGAATTAATTGATACAATATAATATCATGATTTTTTTTTATAATGAACATATAAAATTATTTACTTCTAACAACTCGTCAATTTACCCTAGTTAAGGCTTCCTAGTCGAATTTATTTATTGGAATTATTCTTACAATTTCATAATTTTTATTTTATTTCCATAAAATTTAGTTCCAAATTTATATAATTGTGTTTAACCTCAGTTACATATCTCTGATTATATTCATTGAAAATTAGTTCAAGTGAATTTCCCGAAACATTTTACCCCACACATAGACTATTATGTATGCATAAAACATTAAAATAGGTGGGTTAACAAATATTACTATAATTAAATTAAAATGTATAAGGAATGGAACCCAAATATAAGGGAAATAATATACTCACTTATTGTGAGGGATGTTATTTCCTCTAGTAGTGGATTTGTATTTGTGTTAATTATTTATAATGACACCATGTCTTTAAGGGATTTTGTTTTTATGAATATGTGTACTTGTTTGTGACGAAAAACATATAATAATTAATAAAATTAAAAATGAAAAACTCCAAAATTTTATGTTTTCCACCTCTCAAGATATATTTGGGTTTTATCCCTTCATCATGGAACTCTTATTATACTATCAATAGTTTGATGGTGGATGTATATTTCTATACAAAATATCCATATTTAGGATTCTTTTATCCGCTTGATATAGAAACCACTTCATTATATCATTTATGATCTATTTAGTAACCACATGCTCCATTTTTTTAAAAGAATATTAATGTTCCCCTTTTATAGAGAACATCATATTCACCTACCCAATAATGTGTGTGAGGTTCCTATTGTTTATGGATACTGAAATTTCAATGGTGATTACCTCTTTGAGTAAATATTATTATAAATGATATTTAAAAACATTTAGTTTATCCTTAATATTTTGTTTTTCTTCTTATTCAACTATATCCAAAGATATATCATGTCCTATGGTGTAGGGAAGTTTTTTATACTCATTAATTTGATATTATAAATGAAAACATATTCTCTAGGTTTATTGAATTTGAACACCCAATTCCATGAAAATGAAAATCCACCATTAGTTTATTTTTTTATTTAAGGTGACAAATCATCATGCTGGCCATCAATCATTTCATGGCATTCTAGGAATTCATTTTATTAGTCAACGAACAACTATTTTGTTTCGATAAAACAACATCGTTCATTTTTTCACCTTTTTCCCATCAAATTTTAAAGCATTAAAAAATCCAAAATATGTTTAATTCATATATAACAACACATCATACATTCTATTATTAATCACATAACCAGATCCTCTTCACAGCCTTCAAAATAAAATGTGAATAGAAAATTTCATATTAGTTGTTTCCACTAAAACAAAATCTAAACAACTAATATCATTAATAAGTGAATTTAACAAAAATATAAAATTTAAATGTGTATTTATTTTGTGTTGTTACTGATATTATTTTTTTTATTTTTTTATTTTATATTTTTTCCAAAATAATTAAAAATCATGAAAATTATTTAAATATAAATGATTTATTGTGATCAAACTATGATATTAATATAAAAATTACCATATAATTGAAAATTTAATAGAATAAAAAAATATACCAGTAATAAAGACATGTCCACAAGGACATGGTTTGAGATACATATGTTTTGTGATGGTTTTTAGGGTAAATTCATATTAATTATTATAAAATATATTTTATGATTTTGAAAATATAGTATAAATAAACCAATAAACATTATAAAGCCAATAAAGTATTCCAAACATGATGTGGAAACAATTGTAGGGGAATCATAAATCCAAAAACCATCATTAATATAACTAAAAGTCAACCATGTTCCATTTGTGTCAACAAAATAATATCAGTGGATACTGTCTCAAGTGATTCATGTGACCTCATAATTAAAATTTATGTCCATTTAGGTGTTTATTTATTTCATATGAGAACATTATGAAGATAAAAAAACAATCTATGATGTTTGAGTGTCTCCACAATACCATGAGGCTAGGAATTCAAAATGTGTTTGAAAGGACACATAGATAAACGTTTTCAATCAACACAACCTTATCTTAAAGGGAAATTTCCTACATCATTATACTTGTAATAACTTTAATTCTCATTACCCCAGTTAAACATTAATATCATCAATCCCCTAGACGATTGGGTGGGTGAATAAAAACATAAAAATGATAATTTTATATAAAAATCTATTAAATAAGATATAAAATCTACTATAAATTAATCACATTGTAAGAATTAATGATTTTACTGAGAGACTCCCCAAATTTATATGTAATAAAATAGGGAACAAGATATTTTAAAATATAGAATATAAATCTTCCACTAACTAATTTTTTGGTGTTCTATGCTTATGTGCATGCATCACCTTGGAAGTATATTTTAGGAAAAATTAATCTATATTTTCCTACTAGTATAATTTTGGTTCATCAAATGACTACCCTGGTTTGTTTCATCGATTATGTTCTTAATATGAACGCAAAATTCTTATTTATTTGTAAATTTCTTATCTATAATTTTATTAGTATACAATCATATTAGTCTAAAAAATTAATCTAATTTCTTTCACTGATCATGTGAATATATTTCGTTAGATAATTCTATCTCTATAATATTTCTCTACATGTAAATCAAATTGATGCATTACCTAATTTCATAGGTTGTACATCACATGTGATAATGAATGGGTCCTTCATGTTTTCATATTGGTTTTGCATTTATGGGATGGAATCTAAATCCTATATCCATTTTTCTAGACCCTTTTATGAACCCCCTAATGTATAAGTCATTTCCATACAATGATCAGGAACATTACTTTTAATTAGTGTATCACGTTTAAAGTGAGTTATGTATGATATACACTTACCATAATAGTCTTGATATTTATGCATACACTATTTAAATTGTAATATCTACATAATATATGTCGCATCATATTTTTATTATAGTTACAAGGCTAAAAAATGATCATTAAGATAATATTAGAGAATTATTAATCATATTTTTTATAGTTTAGATACATTATGTTGACTAGATGTATTGTATGTCAAACTATTAGTATTTTGGTGATCATAATCATTGGGACTTCTTCTCATGATGTTCCCACTTGTTTATCATGAGTGTATTATATAAAAAGGGTAGCCCACCAATAATATCACTACATATGTAAAGTGTAATTAGTTGTTACTTTATATGAACCCATCTACTGTTCTCCTAACATGAGAGTATTATTATGGTATAATATTTGATCACATAAATTAACGTGATTTTTTTTTGACATTAATCTCATAGTGATGTATAATTATATGTGTGTGTAAATAATGTTATTTAATTTATCAAAAAGTTTTGATATATTTTTTCACTTCTAATAGGAAGAGATATCTCAGACTATGTAGATTAGAATGGTTGTACCTTTACTAAATCTCTTGTCAATTTAGAAGAGTGTATGTCTATATAGTATGTTCAATAAATTATAAAACAATATTTTTTGATTAAATTTAGTGCTTATACTACTTTATGAGATGTCACCAGGAAAATATAATATATTTCATGGTGTCCTTTTTTAGGAAATTTCTACATTTCATTAACTTTTCCTTATCACTTTTGAGGTCTTGATGAGTTTTTATACACTACTAATGGGAAATGAATAGTATTCATTAATATCGAGATAATTTTCGAAAGGATAAAAAACTTATCGTATTCAAAATTTGGACCTATTATGATTAATTGAAGTATAGGAAATAGTTGGACCCGCTATGTGTTCTGGGAGATGTCTGAGAATATATGATCACACTGACATATATAAATTCCTATTATTCGAGTTTAGAATTATTGATATTTAAATTAATTATTAAATGTATTAACAATATATTTAGTGATTACAATGGAAAGTATTTAATGAACAAATATCATTTTAATATTCATGGTTTTTCTATATTTATGGGAATGATGAGTTAAGTTAGTGTCTTACCATAATCATATTATATGTAAATATATTGATAAAAATATAAATGATACTTATGGATTAGTAAAATAGTCATAATTTATTATTTATGGGTCATTTAGTTGGTAATAAATATTTAGGCCATAGGGATACTTTTTTGAGTGATTTTATAACTCACAACATTAGATGGAGGATAACAATCTCTTAGACTAGAAAATTAATAACATGATTGTTGGGAGCCTCTCCATACTCATGATGTATTCAATAAAGAGAAGCTGATAATCCGAGCAACTAGTCAGATGTTCTTAGAATGATCAAAGTATCGTCACTTATAAAACCATCTTACCATAGAAGGAATCATTTGAACTCCAAAATATTAATTAAATATATATGATAAATGATCTTATATACTAACAAAGATTGTGCGAATGTTATAGATGGGACCTAGAATTGGTTCTTTCCTAAAACCATATCTGGTGATGAACATATATCGAATGAATCATCAAATCATAGAAGATATTTTTTTATTTAATATTCAAACATGAAATTATTCAAGTGAGATTATTGGCGGTTCTACAAGATGTATTATAAAAATATATTATATATTTAAATTAGTCAGTGATGAATAGTTTTCATTTATCATCACATTTATTTCTATTGCATTACCCAGTAGCATCTGTTGGTATTTGTGTGACGACATGATGTTTTAAGACAATTAACATTAAATTTTCATTACAATATAAAAGGATGTATTTATGGTTTCATTACAATAGACAATGATACTATCCAACATTAGATGACTAATTTACAACCATACATAGATTTTAATAGGTTTAAAATTGTATTCAAGGATTTAATATTTTATAACACATGCCTGAATGGCCTGAAGGCCTTCTTTTTTTATTTAATAACACATGAATATATATATATATACAAGATTGTGTGTTTGTGTGATATTTTAACTAGAATAGGTGATCTATGGTATTTTTTAGTGAAAACTAGAACTCAGTTAAGAATATGTTGATTGCAATTTTAATTTTTAATAAAATGATATATAACATATTCGTAAAATTAATTAAATTAATTTTTAATGTTTTGTTTTTTTCCAAAATTCTAAATTATATGAATTGGAAAAAATCAATGAAAACATAATTATTTATATGGTGTAGTGTGTTTTATTTTTGTAGTTGAAAAAGTGGCCAAATAAAAAAACCCACAAGTCATAAAGGGTGGGTATCCATAGGTATGATTTCTTTTTTAAAAACCGAAAGGGGATGTATTAATGCTTCCCCACCACTAATGATCCTCCATGTCACCGACAATCCATAGTCTCCATCAACCTTTCCACCCATCTACCTATCAACAACTCACACGCAATTACTTCTACTACCCTACTAGTTACCTCCAACTCTCAATCCTTGGTTGGACTCGCACAACTATATCCATTTCACCATTGTTTTGCACATGCCCACCTCGACCTTTATTCCTATAACAACTATCACGACATCAACCTCTGCATGGTTTTCACAGTGTCTCCTAGTAAACCCCAGCACAACTAAACCACCCTACCTCCCCACAGCTCGACCATCTCCATTGGTTCATGACCCAACTATCATAGTTCCCCCCCATAGTGATGGACCCACCACACAGGATATTGTTCCCTACTAGTCCTGAAAACACTATGTTACATCCCACTGTCATTAGAACTCAATTTTCCTAACAAATTTATATAGCACCTACCTCTATTATCAAGATCTACAAACATCCTCCCAACATTCTATGATAAAAAAATCCCACAAGAACCATGTGAACTGGCCTCCTTACATCAGCATCTAGAAACCTCTATTGTTATCATGTCATTATTGGATCCATATTGTGGAGTATCTTGAACTGTGGGAATGCTGTAGCACACCCGATTAACCTATTTTCCGTGTCAAGGTCCTCTCGATTCATAACAGGTTATTCGGACCCTACTTAGCTCATAAATCCCATATAAGTCACCCAGAGACCAAAGAACACATAAATAAAATTTATTTTAAAACATATTTAAAAAATAATATAATTTTATGTATCAAATATTAATTTGTATCAAGACCTGAATGATAAACATTTTTTTGAAAGAAAATAAAAAAATCATTTTAATTCATTAAATTCGCATGACATAATATTTTCCCAAATTTAATTATTATTACACATTTAATTCATTTCTCGATATATGGTTATCATAAACCAACCAATGTATGTAAATATTTTTATTAAAATTATTTATTGTAATTTCAAGTGATCCTTGTAAAAATTAATTTATTTTTCATGGACTTTCATAGCCTTTACTAATTAAATATATATATATGAAAAGGTATATCGACAAGATTTTTATTCTTCCTTTATTCTACATCCCCATCACCCATATATAATTTTTTTTATTACGAGGATGTGTATGGTATGGACCAATCTAGGATGATGCAGTTTTATTGATGAGATTCTATTACATTGGGTTGGGATGTAAGTCGTAATATAAGTCAGACATGACACATGCATTTTACACATAGGGCCATGGTTGATCCATTGAGTTTAAATGTATAAAACAATTCCAAATTCTCATGATCAATCAAATTTTTTGTTTAATTTATTTATCATTTATTATTTTGTATTTCAACATGATCATATAAAATATTATCCAAAATCCATTTATTAAAACTAATGAAGAGGTGATGAATTTTTTCTTATATTAATTTGTGATGTTGTGAGTGTGATCACTTATTATATTCATATTATATAGAGAAATATACCCTCAATGAAATATTATGTCACAATGCCTTCTGTCATTTGAATTTGAGTAAAACTGGGTGTACGGAGTTCTCGTCCGCTATAGTTCAAGTTGCCTCTAACAAATAGAGATTCATTATGAGAATGATGAGTTTAAATAACTATTTAGGTAAATAAATACCTATTCATAGATTTATTTTCGATGCTTTATAATAAAATAGTTTACTATATCATGTTTATAATTTTTTGAAAATGGGGCATCACTTAATAGGTCTTGGAGCCATGACTTAACATGGTTGGTCAGTAAAACACCTACCTCAAAATTGTATGAGTAGTGGAATATCCTTATATATTATATGAATCAGGGTTTAAAATCTATATTCAAATATAATACTCTAGATACTGAGTAATTTGTATATAGATGTTACAGATTGTATGGTTGAAACCAATTGTGATAGGAATTTCTTGATTTATTTTGTAATATCTTCTTTGTAATAAAGATAAAACAACAAATATTCCAATGTTTATTTCCTGTAAAATTTGATTTTAATGCCAGAAGTACAGTATAAAAAATATTGGAAAGAGAATATTTTCCTTCTAGTTTGAATTTAAAAGAGCAATACAGGAGAATTCACAATGTTTTATAAAGTATAAAATTATATGTATTGAAATCTCCACCACCTATTGAGCCACACATGGAAGAGAGGGTGTGAAATATTCATATAAGATATAAATGTAGATTCATTTTATGATTAAATAAAAAATATATCATTATATTTCAATTCGCTATGAAAATTACTTTTTGACATCAATGATATCCCATTTATTATCATCTTCTAGATGTATTTTAGGAGAAAGAGAAGAATGTTATGGATGTTGTAATGATTACACTAAATTTGTGTAAATTGAATATATGGATTATTAAATTTCAATAAATCTATTAATTATATAATTTTCACCAACATTCAAAAGTTTCAATTAATATTAAAAAATATATATTATGAAAAAACTTTACTCCCTTGTTGGGTGAGGTTATACATTAAAAAACATAAATATTGATTAGCATTTTTTCCTTATGTTGAAAATGTTAAAAGGAAAGGTCCATAGGAAATTGATATATGTGATGTTATAGGATAAAATGAAAAATATTAAAATAACTCAGGTTGATCATTACATAAGAGGTTATTTATTTAACCTATACAAGATAAGTATATGAAAGAATAAATTAAATTAACCGTGGTAGTTGAAAAAATATGCTTTAACATAGTATATATTCATCTTTGTTTATGATCATTCAGTCATAATATTGGGTATTCAATATAATATTCTTTTCAATTATGTGTATCAAAATATTATGAATAAGTTGTTATAGAAATGTCATGAATATATAATTTTAAATCACTGAAAAGCAATGAAATGGTGATTCTTAAATTAGTATTGACAAGTACAGGATTTCAAATTTCCATGTTTATTTATTGCAGTTGAGCTTTTGTAATGTATCACTAAAACAGTTATCTCAAATTTAATTTTTTATATAGGGATACGTTGTTTTAGTCTTGGAATGAATTTTTGGGTTTGTAATACCTAATTCATAGTTAAATTTTTTTTATAATTTTTAATAACAAATTAATATAAAATGCAAGACTTGAGTATACCAACATGAGGAAAAATAAATATTTTTCTAGTAAATATTTTCAGATTTCAGAGATATAATAAATATATTTTTATACTACATGGAGTTAAATAAATTATTTATTATCAATACATTATTATTCTTTAAATTTTTTGACAAATATCACTTTTGAAATGTAGGCTTGTCAAAAATATTTCTGAATTAGTTTAGCAAGAGAGTGTGAACCATTCCATGGAAAATCCACTGGTATATATATATATATATATTATAATATTCTATTATGATTATTATGTTATTTAAAATTGAGGTAATATATTTGTATTCTTTGTGGATATGTGTTTTTTTAAACTTGTGTGATAAATAATATCATAATCAAGCCTTCAACCATTATGAAATGTAGAGTGGATTTATTCTTAAAATAACATTTCCTTATACAAATGAATGATTTGATGTTGTTAAGGAGGATAAACTATTTTTCTAACATGATAACATTGATCAATATGATATATCATGAATGAATATCTAAACACAAATTTCCTTATACACATGAGATACATTTTGTATGTATAAATGGAATTAATGTTTTTATTTATTTTCATTACAGGAACATCATCTAATTGTTGAGACATTATTTGAAAATTGTTGTGTAATTGCACAACCATTTTCCACAAATAATTAAAAATCAATATCATATGATTTATAGTATGATAAAATTCCATCATGTCATAATAACATTTTTTTATATGTAATTCATTTTAAATGGTTATTAATACCCACACATTAAGAAAAACAAAAAGTGTATATCTATTTTTATCCCAATGATGATATATGTTTTCATATAAATAATTATTATATAAATGTTATAGTCATGTGATTGACTATATTAATAAATGATTATATATATATATGAGATAGTGGGAGTGATTTTGACATGTATTTAGTCAATACTAAAGATACACATGTAATTGGCATAGAAACAGGTTATATAGGACCATGTAGAAAAGTAATGTTCTAGATACACATACTAAGAATGAAGTAAAAAAAACAAGATATTGGTTTTACATCACTATGGTTAGTCATGAATTATACATTGAGAATAACTAATCCTATATATAAGATATAAATGGTAACAATATTTGATTAATATGTTCTATTATAATTATATTATGGATTCAATGTATCAAAGTATTAGTTGTTTTTATTTGGAATGTTTTAAATCATGATATTCTAGTGGTATTGAATAGAAACATTAAATTTATGGCCCAAGAGTGTAATAATAAGGAATTATTGGTTTTACCAATTCATAAATATTATTTCCATTATATTATTTACTATTGTCATAGCTACTTTATATTCTAATTAAATTAGGAATAAAGTTTGAACAGCAATTTTCTCTAAATGTATCCATATGATAAGAGAATAAATATTTATTAGTACCATATAATACCTATAAGTGGTTAAAGTCACTTAAATCTAGTTTCTAATTAAAATAACATAATATGATAGTAGACTATTCATTTGGAATAGACATTCTCCATGTATCTACATGAAGTATGTGGGAGAACAAAAATTTTCAAAGGAAAGATAGGGTTGATAATATATAGAAAAAATTATTGGTATTATTGATAGTTAAAACCACCATGAAAGAGTCTCTACATAGATGGAATAAAATTATCATCCAATGTTCTAGGGAATGATATCTTCGGAGTTATATCTAATGGGTTTAATAAATCATATAAAAAGACTAAAAAATTCAAGGCATTTAAAAATATATATAGGAACAATTCAAGAGTGAATTTTTACCAATGTCACTGGGAAAAAATCGTTCCATGAAGACATTTATGGGATATATGATGACATTAATGTTGGGACTAGAATCTCATACATTTCAATAATGGACTAAGAAAATATTCCATGATATATACAAGATTTTATATTTACAAAATCTACATTATGGAAGTAACATGTAGTTATATCTTGGAGAAAATTATGGGAACCTATAATGACATTCCCTTAGAACATGAAAGAGTTAAAGGGATATTTTCCTTATATATGGAGAGGAACATACTCTGGTTTATGGGGAACATTTGTCCTCTGTTTGATCTATAAGATCTAATATCATACTGAAGATATCGTAATGAGAATAAGAACTTCATTCAAGCTAGTGGTATCCATATCTAAAAATATCTATTGAAATATGAATTGTGGTTATGAAAAACAAGTACTATAAAATACATAATTAAATGTTTTAGTTCTTATAATCACAACAAGTTAGTATTGTTTTATCGTAATTTAAATTATGATACTCATACTACTAGTACTATCTATGATGTCTTGTATAAGTATAATACCAATGTATTATACTCAACGATATCATCTATTGAGGTCTCATATTGAAGGTTATAAACTCACTGTTTGTAGAATATGTATAAAATAGAGATGTGGTTGTGTCAATAAATTATGCCATAAATTTTTAGAAATATGATATTATCATTTTATATATTATAATGATCTTTAGTATGTTTTTTATTCTGTTTGAGTGTTCTATAAACGATGGTTCCCTAGAACATACTTGAACAATACTTTTCGATTTCAATATCATGTATATAACATGTTATTTATGATGTGAACTTACCATAATTATGTTAATATTTATCCTTCCATAATTTTCATTATAATTTCTATATATTATTTTTCGTATCAAAAGGTTATAATTGTTTCTTTTCTATAATCAGAACCTTGATATTCTATGACACCCTCTTTAGACATATATTCTTATGGTTTAGATACATCATGCTAACTTGGAACATATAATTCCTACCAATTTGTAGTTGGGATATCAAAAACATTGATATTTCTTATCATGATATCCAAATATGGTGATCCTTAGTAGACGAGATCATGGGTACATAATCACTAAATGGAACACAAGATATTTGATGTTTGATTACAATTTCTTATATGATAACACATGTAATAGTCTCATAAATTGATATTATTTTGAGTTTATAGTATATTATTTTTTAGTTTTATGGAAGATAAAAACTATTGTATTATTTATATAGTGTGGTATTTTTTGTTGGGTGTTTCATTGGTGGTATTTGATCGATTAAATAATCTGGGTAGAAATTTTCACTATAGATGGGAATATATATCTTAGCCATAATATATCAATATATTTGTATATCAATTAAATTTATTTCCATTTTAAAATAATTAATGTCCTCTATATATTGTTAAAAAAAATTAATAATTTATTATGAAATGAAGTATGCATCCATATTTATGAGATATATCTATATAGAGAGTTAATATTATATGGTGCATGTTTATAATATTTTTTTCTTAATTAACTTATATATATATATATAGCAGACCTCATATTTTTCAATAATCTTCTCCTAGTCTGTAAATAGTGTCCACTTCTATTGAGTCAAGGTCTTACTGAGTTTCACACTTTTCTTATTCAAAAGTATTGCATATTTCGATAAATATGAGTATTAGAAATAGTGGTACCCACCATGAGATGTGGGAGTAGTTTGAGAATATAAGATCACATTGAAATATATAAATTCATATTTTTTACGTTTTTGATAATAGATATTAAATTTAGTTTTTATAAACATTCACAAGATATTAGGTGAATACATTAAAAAATATTTAAAAAACAAATATAATATTAGTGATCTAGGGTTTAATTTTTTCAGGAAATATGACTTGTGTTATTAAATTAATTTTTTCATGCAATATATTTATTATGTTAAAAGAAAGTGATAATAATATAAATTAATTTTTATGATAGAATAAAATAGTAAAAAGATAAAATGTTTGGATTATTTAATAGGTAAATAATGCTCAATGATCGAGGAATCTTTTACAAGTAATTTTATACCATTCTATATATAGAGGAGGAGTCTCTCTTTAATGGGACTATTTGTCTCATGGTAATTGAGATACTCTCTCTCCACTCCCCACTTCCTAGAGAGAGGAGTCATTGATAGAGGTAATCATTCATTGTTCCCTTATACATATCTAAAGACCATTGTTGTGTTGATCATAAAAATATCAATGTAATCTCCATATCTACCTTTTAGAAATTAGATTTTGATTATCTATTATTTAGTAGACTATGAAAGTTCATGTGGAAAATCACGTGGGATCTAAAAGTTGCATTTTCAAGAAATGGGACTGAGGAAAAATGGATCATTAATGAAACTTTAAATAAAAAAATTATGTTTTGTTTTAAAGGTCATGTTTGAAATTATTCACATGAGATCCTTAGAAGTTGTATTAGGCAAATTTTATCTGGTTAAGATGTTTTTATTACAGTTAGTGATGAAAATGATTAATTACATTCCCCATCTAATTCCTCTATACACCCATTACCATTATTATTCAATTTAATAATGATGAATCTTTGATCATATGTTTTCCATGGTTTATTAAAACGATTATTTCGGATTCTAGAATGTTTATACTATTTTAATTTTTTATTACATTCCTAATCATTGAAGTATAATATGTATTAAATGATTATCATTGTATATTACAGCTGAAAGTTATATTGGATAGATCAAACAATGTTTGTTGGATGTTATGGATACATTGGTTTAGAAAATAGAATGTTACTATTATATTAATTAATCCCCTAAAAAAGACCATCACAACACTCTGTTTTTTTGGATTTGATACACTAGTAATTTATATTATGGTATTATATTTATGTTAGTGTCTTCGTATGTTCCTATGTGTTGGTATAAAGGTATTATGATGTATTCACATGTGTTTATATAGGTATAATTGGGATGGGAATTCTTTCTTAATTCTTAAGAATGATCAATTAGTTTCAAAATCCCTATGAGTGTATATTGTGGTATACAATTGGATTCATTTCACCCATTTAACACATAAAACATGATACATTGGCTCCTTTAGAACATCCTGAATTGTTGAAATTAACAAATATTTACACTGTAACTTTTTCTGTAGGATTACTAGAATCCCATATGAAAATATGATAGTTAAAATAAAATATTAAAATAATAATGAATAGATTAATATAATAATTTACAAAATTAGTGGAAAATAAATATTTTATAGTGATAAAAATATATATTAAGTGATTGGATTTGAAATTAGTGTATTCATTGACCATGTAACAAAATGTATTGAAATATACTACATATACTCATTAAAAACCATGTTTCCAAAAAATAAATATATTAATCCCAAAAACATGTAATATAATGAATTATAGGGTCCATTGAAATTAAATAACATAAAATCACCCAAATTGTTTTTTGAAAATTAGAAATAAAAGTTTCCTAATTAAAAACCTTTGGGATTGGGTATATATTTCTGTCAATGTATCACCAAGTAGTGATTTCATATCACTCTATGAAAATAATATCCCTCACTAAGAACTATTAAATCTTTATCTTATACCTTTTTCATAGGTTATTCTACAAACTCATTGACAAAATAACATTTGTGTGAGTGATTTATAGTCATCATGTGAAACATGAGTCTCGGGTATGATTTTTCAATGTGATCTCCCGACCTGAGGCAGAGGTGATGGATATAGTTTCTGAAGGATTATGATTTTGATATAATTTATACTCTATGAAATAGAATAATCTTGGTAGATTATCTAGGAAGGAAATTTCAAAATAAGTTAACTATATATCATTATATTAGTAGAACATGAAGGAGAGGATAACCTCCATGTTGTTCCTTTTGATGATAGTGAGAGATGTCTCTTACCTTAATTATATGGTCGTACCCCTCAAAATTGTCAATTTGGAGAATGATACTAATCCTAGATGTAACTCCCCGACCCTAGTTACCCAGAGTCAGTGCACTATTACATAACATTGGCATGATCACAAGAAAGATCAAATCTCGAAAGTCAGATTGATTTAGTAGCCTTGGAAACACTAGATATATTCATAAGTTTTACATTACATCATAAGATGAAAAACTACTACAACAACATAATGTCTCCATAATCCACACTCATATCCCCACATATCATCCCTGCAGGTCATTCATAATTTACATCTTCACTTCCTGGGAAGAATAAAACATAGAAAAGGGGTGAGCTCAAATGCCAAGTAAGGATAACAATATAGCAGAAACTTTCATAAATAAGAATAAACATTTAAGGAAATGTATAACTAAAACAAAAGCCTTTAAAACATGAACTTTCAACATGGTATGGCATAAATAAAATGAAATAATGCCATTTACTTATTCACATGGATATTCTACTAATCGAATAATCATATGCAAAAATCAATAACCACTTTCATAATGTTGGAATTCATAATGCCAGACTATCATAACCACATAGTCAAGGCCTCGTTCCAAGACTACAAATAAGATTTTGTCAAGGCCTTGTTCCAAGACACTAGTTTTTCTCATGAGACCTACCGATGCATCGAGGAGCTATAGCGGGCTCCACCCATCACATATTAAGTCCAATGCATTCCCATATGAAAAGGTTTAAACATAACATAAACATTCATATTAAAACTAGCATACGAAATGTCAATACATTCACCATAAACTATGAATGGTATAAAAATAGAACATCCACAGTCAAACATATCACAAAACCTTCAATACAATATAGAAGTTTTGTATCATAATAAATCAACTTCAAATAATCAAAGGATGTTGACATAGATGAAATCAAAATTCTTTTAAAAGAAATATCTCCTTTTATTTTGAAATCATTTAAGATACATATAAAATAAAACATTTTCATTGAAAATATTCTTATAAGATTGTAAGGGAAGCTTTGAAGATTTTATAATGGCGAAAAATATCTGCACCCGCCGTATAAGTTAAAAAAAACATTCTTACCTTAATTCTGTCGAAAAGGTTAAAAAGGACCTTGTTTTGAAAACGACGGAAAGATTCCTTTATAAACATCTTATAAAAAGTCAAACAAGGGTATAAATGACTTTAACCCATATTCTTGTAAATAATAAATATTTTTTGAAAAACATTTCGAAGAAACATGGATGTGGATGATAAAGAAATCCCAGTAGATTATTACGTATAAACAACCTCGGATAATGAAGAGATTGTGAAATAACCCTTACCTTGTACTTTTCCTTGGTTGGGGTAGGTTAACCTCCTGTATAATGGTGAAATAATTGTTCTTAAATTATACAATAATAATATACATTAATATTATATCATATATGATCTTTTAATATTGATTAGATAATAATATCTTAGTATTATCGTTGTTTCGGGTGTTAACTTACGTGTTTTCTTTTATATTTTTTGTTATGTAAGACATGTTTGTAAAGGATAGGTTTTATATTATTCATATCCAGAATGATATGAAGTCCTTAAACATCATTTTTAATTCATCAAATGATAATTATACTTTAATGGATATGATGGAGAATGAATCTCATCGCGTTCGTGGAGACGGTAGTCCGTACGTACGCACGAGCGACAATATCATTCTTTTGATATTAAAATAATATATAAATTTATGGTATATCATATATACAGAATCCTTAACATGTTATATTTATTATTTACATGAGTTACACATCATTATTATACCCATCCAAATAATATTATATTGAATAACAACTACACCACGACGTGGAGTCGGTAAGCCGTACATACGCACGTATGGTGACATGTTATTCAAAGGGTGGATATAATACTTAATATGGTTGTAACATATTTATAATAACATCACAGTATATATATGATACTGTATTTATTATTTTATAATGGTAACAACAAAGGAAGAAGAAGTGGAAGAAGAAATGAACTTAGAAAAGGGTGGGGAAATCATTACCTCTTCTTCGGGTTCTTCCTTTTGATTTGATCAAAAGGGCTCTTTAGGTTGGCTTTCTGATAAAACTAAGGCCTCTAGGTTGTAGTGAGGGAAGTTGGGAGAGTATTTGGGAAGAGTTTGGCCAAACCAAACGGCTTTTAAGGTGTGAATAAATGAGAAGGAGGAGTGCCCTTTTATAAGAGGGGTGAGGGGCACCTTTGGAAAAGCTAGAAATATTAATTTATAATAAATTCATATTCGGTTTCTAATGGATACAAAGTTGATTATTTAAAGTTTAAGGTGGGGATAGGTCTAAAACCACTCAACCAATAGAATTTAGACAAGTTTGGGTAATTTTATTAACATTATCTTTAAGTATTAACTCTAAGTTAATTAGTTTCACTTTTACAATGTCTCTTTGTATTTTTATATAATATGGTTAATAAACTAACTATATACATCCAAGAGACCCCCAAGTGGTCCATTAATGATGAACCTATCATGATATAAGTCTCTTGGCCGAACCTTAGATTTTTAGAAATTTAATATCAATTAATAATATAATATTTGTTTTAAGAACTCTTTTATGTCAATTTTGACACTATTCAATAGTTGATTTTTTTTGAAACTCATAAAAGATTGATTACTTCGAACAAAGTCAATTAAATCAATACTAATATATCATATTATCCTATAAAATTAGTTTAATTCATTACAAGTTTCATATTATATTTATTTGGGTATTTATAATATCAATTATTTTAATTTTTCACTATTATAGTAATTACTGCATCATCATTGTGTCCTAAATAAAATATATTATTTAATGTCTAAAAATTATAAATAAAATGTAATTATGTAGGAAATCTTTTTATATTTCTAATTAATATTTATAATCTAAAATCCAACATATATAACCCTATTTAACAATTTTTTTTCTAAAAGATATATGCTTGTGTAATTTTTGTATTCATTTTAACTTAATTAAAATAAAGTGTCATTATCACTTACAAGTGGATCCATGGGGTCCAAAAATCAACCCAAAGATTCCAATGGTCGACCATGTATCAACCAATTGGGTTAAGACACTTTTTAGGGTAATTTAGTATTATTATAATATTATTTTTTAACCCTTATTTATCGGATTTACCCTTAACCATGGTAAATAAAATATTTACCACAGTAATTATTCAAAATGACTAAAAATAAAAGTTACCTATTTACACAATTTGAACATCCTGATTCAAAATATGGAATCCATTTTCCTAAATTCAAAACACAGAAGTGGCAGAAATTAATTTAAAATTAATTCCCGCTGTCAAAACAAAAAGCGTGTTTTTAAGAGATAATAACTATCAAAAGATTGACACTTGTTTATGTTCGGTTTAATTGTAAAATTATGTCCAATGACCAACATTATATTAAATGGTAAAAATATATTCTAAATAAACTTTAAAACTACTAAAATTCATAATTTATCACTATTAATTATTTTGATTAAAAAAGTTGTTTTTAATTAAAATTTAGTAATTTTCACTATTCATCAAAATATGAAAGTTATCCGAAAAGTACCAAAATTTCACCTTAGGCTAAATTAGATATTCCGAATCCAAAAATGAAGTCTATTTTGAAATATAATATATATATAATTTTAAAAAGTAGATATTACTATTCATAACGGCTAGTTTGATTGGTTGTTAGAACTCGGTGTTGCGTACAACACACGCTATCGGATTATTCAAAGAGAAGTGTACCGTAGAAGCTTGGGGTGTTACATTCTCCCCTCCTTCAAATAATTTCGTCCTCGAAATTTCTAGAATACTATCGCATGAAAAGACTCGGGTGGTTCTTCATCATAAGTTCCTCGGGTTCCCACGTTGCCTCTTCCATCTTATGGTTTCTCCACAAAACTTTTACCAGACGCGTCGTCCGGTTTCTCAGCACTTGTTCTCACGTATCAAGAATCTTGATGGGCTCTTCGCAATAAGATAGATCAGGTTCCAGTTCTAATTCTTCATAGGTGAGTACATGCGTTGGGTCAGACATGTATTTCCTCAACAGAGATACATGGAACACATCGTGAACTTTGGAGAGACTTGGCGGCATTGCCAATCGGTAAGCTACAACCCCAATTCGTTATAGAATTTCGAAGGGTCCGATGTACCTGGGACTCAATTTACCTTTCTTACCAAAATGTATGACTCCCTTCCATGTAGATACCTTTAGGAAAACATGATCACCGACTTGAAATTCCAAATCCTTCCTTCGATTATCGGCATAGCTCTTCTGCCTACTTTGAGCTGCTTTGATGTGATTTTGGATTACTTTCACCTTTTCCATCGTTTCCTCCACCAGTTCTGGGCCTACAAGTTTTCTTTCACCAATGTCATCCCAACAGGTTGGTGTACGACATCTCTTTCCGTATAACACTTCATATGGTGCCATCTGAATACTCGAATGGATGCTATTGTTATAGGAAAATTCTACCAGTGGTAAATATTGATCCCACATACCCTAAAAGTCATGTGAGAAAGATCTCAACATGTCTTCTAGGGTTTGAATAGTCCGTTCTGATTGTCCATCTGTTTGAGGGTGGTAAGCAGTGCTCAAATGAAGTTCAGTATCCAGGGATTTCTGAAGACTTTTCCAAAATCTTGAAGTAAAACGGGGATCACGATCAGAAACAATAGATAGGGGTACTCCATGAAGTCTCACAACTTCATTAATGTATAGTCTTGCTAGACGTTCCAGGGGTAGATCTTCTCTTATAGCATGAAAATGTGCTGACTTGGTAAGACGATCAACAATAACCCATATTGCATCGTTCCTTCTAGGAGTCTTTGGTAGCCCCATAACAAAGTCCATCGTAATATTGTCCCATTTCCACTCTGGTATGGGAAGAGGTTGCATCACTCCTCCAGGTTGTTTCCTTCCAGCTTTCACTTGTTGAAAAACCATACATCTTGACACAAATTCAGCAATCTCTCTCTTCATGTTGTCCCACCAAAAATGTTCCTTCAAATCTCAATACATTTTGGTGCTCCCAGGGTGTATAGAGAAATTGGAACTATGAGCATCATCCAGCAATTCCCTTTTTAGATAAGGTATATCGGGAACACAAAGTCTCTTCCCAAATTTCAAAATTCCATCTTCATACACAAAGTCTCTCAATCTCCCATCATTCACAGCTTTAATCTTCTTCTGAAATTCTTCATCATCGGTCTGAGAACTCTTAATCATTTCTAGTAAAGATGGTTTGGCAACCATTTGAAAAAGCATTGATGTTTCACCTTCCCTGGTTATTCCCATGTCCATCTTAACTAGATCCATAAAGATTGGATCCCTTTCAATTCTCATATTGTTCAAAACTCCATGGTCTTTTCTACTCAAAGCATCTGCCACCTTGTTTTCTTTCCCCGGGTGGTAGTGTATCGTGCAATCATAATCCTTGAGTAATTCAAACCATATCCTTTGCCTCATGTTGAGTTCTTTTTTTGAGAAAATATACTTCAAACTCTTGTGATCAGTATAAATTTCACATTTTTCACCATAGAGGTAGTGCCTCCATATCTTCAAAGCAAAGATCACAGCTGCTAACTCGATATCATGAGTAGGATAGTTTTGTTCATGAATTTTCAACTGTTGTGATGCATAGGCAATAACTCTATCATTCTGCATAAGGACACAACCAAGTCCTTTTTTCGATGCATCACTATAAATAACGAACCCATTATTCCCCGATGGTAGAGTCAATATAGGAGCATTGACTAATCTTCTCTTCAGTTCTTCGAAACATTCTTCACACTCTTTTGTCCAAACAAATTTAACCCCTTTACGTGTGAGCTTCGTTAATGGGTTAGCCAATCAGGCAAAATTCTGGACAAAACGTCGATAATAACCTGCCAAACCAATAAAACTGCGTACCTCAGTTATACTCGTAGGTGCTGGCCATTCTTGAATTGCCTTGGTCTTAAAAGGATCAATAGAGATTCCATCTTTAGAGACAATATGGCCAAGAAAAGAAATCTAATGAAGCCAAAATTCACACTTTCTAAACTTCCCATATAATTCATGCCTCCTCAGAGTCTTCAAGATAATGCGCAAGTTATTTTCATGATCTTCGTAGGTTTTGGAGTATACCAAGATATCATCAATAAATACCACCAAAAATTCATCGAGATACTCCTTGAAAACTCTATTCATCAGATCCATGAATACAGAGGGTGTATTAGTCAATCCAAACGGCATTACAGTAAACTCGTAATGCCCGTACCTGGTTCGAAATGCTGTCTTCGGAATGTCTTCTTTCTTCACACACAACTGATGATATCCAGATCGAAGGTCAATCTTTGAAAAGTATTGAGCTCCATGCATTTGGTCAAATAAATCATCAATGCGAGGTAGGGGATACCTGTTCTTTATCGTTATAGCATTGATCTCCCTGTAGTCGACACATAACCTCATAGATCCATCTTTCTTTTTAACAAAAAGAACAGGGGCTCCCCATAGAGAAACACTAGGGCGAATAAATCTCTTATTACTCAATTCCTCTAGTTGTTTCTTTAGTTCGACTAACTCTACAGTGGCCATTTTATAAGGGGTCTTCGATATAGGCCTTGATCCAGGAATCAAATCAATGGAAAACTCAACTTCTCGTTCTAGAGGATGTCCAGGTAAATCTTCCGGAAATACATCTACAAATTCTTTCACAACAGGTACATCCTCTATTTGAACATTCCTTTCCTCACCGACGGTTATTTCATTCTCTTCCTCCCCAATAATTTAATTAAGTTGAGCTACTAGGGGTGGATCTAAATAAGAATTAGGTGGTGACGATTCTGCTCTAAAGATAAGGTGTTCCTTATCATTATCATCAAGAATTGTAACCTTTTTCTTCTTACAATAAATCTTCGCATCATAGTCTGAAAGCCAGTCCATACCGAGGATTATATTATACTCAATCATAGGTATGACGATGAGATCAGCAGATAAAGAAAATTTATGTTCTCTAATGGGGACTGATTCACAAAACTTTGTTGCAATGATACTTCCCTTAGGAGTTTTAACTGACAACTCCCTTATTAAATAAAATTAGAAATATCTAATTTTCTTACCAAACTGGGAAGATATGAAACAATGCGACGATCCAGAGTCAAATAATGCATTTTCTAAACTTGAAGAAACCATTAAATTACCTACCACCACGTCTTTTGAGGCTTCTACCTCTGCAGTAGTGATAGCATAAGCCTGGCCTTGATCCCTTAGCCTTTTCTGAGGTAAGTTCTCCTGACGCTTAGGACATGCATTTGCATAATGCCCCATCTCCCTGCAATTGTAGCACTGAACGTTGGTGGCTTCCTTCTTCCCTTTTCAATCACGAGCTTGGTGGCCTTTTTCACCACACTTGTAATAGACTCCCATTCCCTTCAAGAAAGCACCAGGGTGTTTCTTCCCGCATTTACCACAAGATGGATATTCAACCTTTCCCTTCTTCCCCTTATTTCCATTCCTAGATTGATCAGCATGTCTCTTCTTCTCTTGCTTTGCTTTAAAGTAATAAGACTTAGAGAATTCCTTTTCGGTCTTGATAGCACATGAGACAATGTCTTCGTACGATGAAAAGGATTGTGAGACTAACGCTCGACGGAGAAATGGTTTTAACCCATCAAAGAAACGATCAATCTTACTTCTTGGGTTGAGAATATATTCTCCAACATACCTCGCTAACCTTGTAATGTTAGCCTCATACTTTGTGACATTCTCATCCTCCTTTTGTCTCAGACTCAGAAATTTCCTTTCCATATCTGCTCGATGGTCGCGAGGAAAGTATTTTTCTAAAAACAGATCTTTGAACTCCCCCCATTCCATATTTGATACTTCATCATCTTCCTTCATTTTTGGAATCAATGACCACCATTGATCAGCATCTCCAGTGAGGCGGTAAACTGCCATGATAACTTTTTCCCTTTCACTGCTCCCCAAAGCCTGAAATATTTTCTCTATGGAATTTATGCACTGCTCGGCTACTAAGGGATTTGTATTCCCATTGAACGTTGGTGGTTGTTGCCTCATGAATCGATCTAACATTGATCTTCCATGCTGCGGATCAGGGTGCTCCATACGGGTAAGGTTATTATTCATAACCTGAGTAATTTGTCCCAGTATGGTGATTAGATGATCGACACCAGTTGCATCACCAGCCCCACTATAATTATCTTGAGCAGGAGGGAATCCCTACATGGAGTGCGTGCATTGATATGGTTTACATTTCTTCCACTAGGCGCCATTTCTAAACAATGGCATAAACTAGATCAGTTTATGAATCAAAATACATAATCCCATACTTATAAAACACTTAACATAAATTGAACTATTTATGGATATAATCCATAATCATAAAAATGTTTTCTTTGAGGAAGTATATACTCATAAACCCTTCATAATTATTTGTAAAGAAAATGAGAGTTATCCTAAGCATATCCCCCAGGAGTGTCGTAACCAAGAGTGCAGCAAGGCCCGTTGTTGTTCACCAATTCCCGTTCGAGTCTAGCTCAAAGCGGTGTTTTCGGGTTTTACCCCTAGGTACATCTGTGCCAGAGCCGCCTCTACCTGCTCGTATCCAGACAGGGATGTATTGCTCGGAAAACTCACAAAATCTATACAATACCAAAATTCTAGGAAGTTCTTCTATACTAATCCTCAAAGTTCATCTTAGGTCTACGTGCTCTAATCAGAGTTTATCTAAATATAGCTTCCAAGGTTTGTACTAAACTTCCTCTGATACCAACTCTAACGCCCCGACCCTAGTTACCCAGAGTCGGTGCATTATTACATAACATTGGCATGATCACAAGAACGATCAAATATCGAAAGACCGATTGGTTTAGTAGCATTGGAAACACTAGATATATTCATAAGTTTTACATTACATCATAAGATGAAAAACTACTACAACAACATAATGTCTCCATAATCCACACTCATATCCCCACATAACATCCCTGCAGGTCATTCATAATTTACTTCTTCACTTCCTGGGAAGAATAAAACATAGAAAAGGGGTGAGCTCAAATGCCCAGTAAGGATAACAATATAGCGGAAACATTCATAAATAAGAATAAACATTTAAGGCAATGTATAACTAAAACAAAAGCCTTTAAAACATGAACTTTCAACATGGTATGGAATAAATAAAATGAAATAATGCCATTTACTTATTCACATGGATATTCTACTAATCGAATAATCATATGCAAAAATCAATAACCACTTTCATAATGTTGGAATGCATAATGTCAGACTATCATAACCACATAGTCAAGGCCTCGTGCCAAGACTACAAATAAGATTTTGTCAAGGCCTTGTGCCAAGACACTATTTTGTCTCATGAGACCTACCGATGCATCGAGGAGCTATATCGGGCTCCACCCGTCACATATTAAGTCCAATGCATTCCCATATGAAAAGGTTTAAACATAACATAAACATTCGTATTAAAACTAGTATACGAAATGTCAATACTTTCATCATAAACTATGAATGGTATAAAAATAGCACATCCACAGTAAAAGATATCACAAAACCTTCAATACAATATAGAAGTTTTGTATCATAATAAATCAACTTCAAATAATCAAAGGATGTTGACATAGATGAAATCAAAATTCTTTTTAAAGAAATATCTCCTTTTTTTTTTGAAATCATTTAAGATCCATATAAAATAAAAAATTTTCTTTGAAAATATTCTTATAAGATTGTAAGGGAAGCATTGAAGATTTTATAACGGTGGAAAATAGCCGCACCCGCCGTATAAGTTAAAAAAACATTCTTACCTTAATTCTGTCGAAAAGGTTAAAAAGGACCTGGTTTTGAAAATGACGGAAAGATTCCTTTATAAACCTCTTATAAAAATTCAAACAAGGGTATAAATTACTTTAACCCATATTCTTGTATGCAATAAATATGTTTTGAAAAACATTTCGAAGAAACATGGATGTGGATAATAAATAAATCCCAGTAGATTATTACGTATAAACAACCTCAGATAATGAAGAGATTGTGAAATAACCCTTACCTTGTACTTTTCCTTGGTTGGGGTAGGTTAACCTCCTGTATAATGGTGAAATAATTGTTATTAAATTATACAATAATCATATACATTAATATGATATCAAATATTATCTTTTAATATTGATTTGATAATAATATCTTAGTATTATCGTTGTTTCGGGTGTTAACTTACTTGTTTTCTTTTATATGTTTTGTTACGTAAGACATGTTTGTAAAGGATAGTTTTTATATTATTCATATCCAGAAAGATATCAAGTCCTTAAAAATCATTTTTAAATCATCAAATGATAATTATACTTGAATGGATACGATGGAGAATGAATCTCATCGCGTTCGTGGAGACGGTAGTCTGTACGTACGCACGAGCGACAATATCATTCTTTTGATATTAAAATAATATATAAATGGATGGTATATCATATATACAGAATCCTTAACATGTTATATTTATTATTTACATGAGTTACACATCATTATTATACCCATCCAAAGAATATTATATTGAATAACAATTACACCACGACGTGGAGACGGTAAGCCGTACATACCCATGTATGGTGACATGTTATTCAAAGGGTGGATAGAATACTGAATATGGTTGTACCATATTTATAATAACATCACATTATATATATGATACTGGATTTATTATTTTAGAATGGTAACAACAAAGGAATAAGAAGTGGAAGAAGAAATGAACTTAGAAAAGGGTGGTGAAATCATTACCTCTTCTTCGGGTTCTTCCTTTTGATTTGATCAAAAGGGCTCCTTAGGTTGGCTTTGTGATAAAACTAAGGCCTCTAGGTTGTAGTGAGGGAAGTTGGGAGAGTATTTGGGCAGAGTTTGGCCGAACCAAAAGGCTTTTAAGGTTTGAAGAAATGAGAAGGAGGAGTGCCCTTTTATAAGAGGGGTGAGGGGCACCTTTGGAAAAGCTAGAAATATTAATTTATAATAAATTCATATTCGGTTTCTAATGGATCCAAAGTTGATTATTCAAAGGTTAAGGTAGGGATAGGTCGAAAACCACTCAACCAATAGAATTTAGACAGGTTTGGGTACTTTTATTAACCTTATCTTTAAGTATTAACTCTAAGTTAATTAGTTTCACTTTTACAATGTCTCTTTGTATTTTTATATAATATGGTTAATAAACGTACTATATACATCCAAGCGACCCCCAAGTGGTCCATTAATGATGAAACTATCATGATATAAGTCTATTGGCCGAACCTTAGATTTTTATTAATTTAATATCAATTAATAATATAATATTTGTTTTAAGAACTCTTTTATGTCAATTTTGACACTATTCAATAGTTGATTTTTGTGAAACTCATAACAGATTTATTACTTCAAACAAAGTAAATTAAATCAATCCTAATATATCATATTATCCTATAAAATTAGTTTAATTAATTAAAAGTTTCATATTATATTTATTTGTGTATTTATAATATCAATTATTTTAATTTTTCACTATTATAGTAATTACTGCATCATCAATGTGTCATAAAAAAATTAAATTATTTAATGTCTAAAAATTATAAATAAAATATCATTATGTAAGGAATCTTTTTATCTTTCTAATGAATATTTATAATCTAAAATCCAACATATATAACCCTATGTAACAATTTTTTTGTTAAAAGATATATGCTTGTGTCATTTTTGTATTCGTTTTAACTTAATTAAAATAAAGTGTCATTATCACTTACATGTGGATCCATGGGGTCCAAAAATCGACCCAAAGATGACCATGGTCGACCATGTATCAACCAATAGGGTTAAGACACGTTTTAGAGTAATTTGGTATTATTATAATATTATTTTTTAACCCTTATTTACCGGATTTACCCTTAACCATGGTAAATAAAACATTTACCGCAGTAATTATTCAAAATGACTAAAAATAAAAGTTACCTATTTACCCAATTTGAACATCCTGATTCAAAATATGGAATCCATTTTCCTAAATTCAAAACACAGAAGTGGCAGAAATTAATTTAAAATTAATTCCCACTGTCAAAACAAAAAGCGTGTTTTTAAGAGATAATAACTATCAAAAGATTGACACTTGTTTATGTTCGGTTTAATTGTAAAATTATGTCCAATGACCAACATTATATTAAATGGTAAAAATATATTCTAAATAAACTTTAAAACTACTAAAATTCATAATTTATCACTATTAATTATTTTGATTAAAAAAGATGTTTTTAATTAAAATTTAGTAATTTTCACTATTCATCAAAATATGAAAGTTATCCGAAAAGTACCAAAATTTCACCTTAGGCTAAATTAGATATTCCGAATCCAAAAAATGAAGTCTATTTTGAAATATAATATATATATAATTTTAAAAAGTAGATATTACTATTCATAACGGCTAGTTTGATTGGTTGTTAGAACTCGGTGTTGCGTATAACACACGCTATCGCAATATTCAAAGAGAAGCGTACCGTAGAAGCTTGGGGTGTTACATTCTCCCCTCCTTCAAATAATTTCGTCCTCGAAATTTCTAGAATACTATCGCATGAAAAGACTCGGGTGGTTCTTCATCATAAGTTCCTTGGGTTCCCACGTTGCCTCTTCCATCTTATGGTTTCTCCACAAAACTTTTACCAGACGCGTCGTCCGGTTTCTCAGCACTTGTTCTCTCGTATCAAGAATCTTGACGCGCTCTTCGCAATAAGACAGATTGGGTTCCAGTTCTAATTCGTCATAGGTGAGTACATGCATTGGGTCAGGCATGTATTTCCTCAACAGAGATACATGGAACACATCGTGAACTTTGGAGAGACTTGGCGGCATTGCCAATCGGTAAGCTACCACTACTAGAAAGATGATCTTTCCCAACACTTCTATACCAACGGTTTGTAAAAACTGTTGGTATAGCTACCATTTCCCAATGGTTCACCAAAACCGTTGGGAAAGCCATAGATTTCCCCACATTTCCCAACGGTTTGGCAAACCGTTGGGAAAGGGTCACTCTTTCCCAATGGTTTATGCTAAACCGTTGGGAAAGGGTGTGTTTTGAGCCTCTTTCCCAACGGTTCACCAAAACTGTTGGGAAAGAGTGACCCTTTTCCCAACGGTTTTCCAAAACTGTTGGGAAAGGGTGTGTTTTGAGCCTCTTTCCCAACGGTTCACCAAAACCGTTGGGAAAGAGTGACCTTTCCCAACGGTTCACCAAAACCGTTGGGAAAAAACTCAACCCACCCCTAACCTATCCCAACGGTTTTCAAAACCGTTGGGATAGGGCTATCCAGACGGTTTTGAAAACCGTTGGGATAGGTTCTTTAATTTTTTTCCAGATCTACTAACCGAGAACATTATATAAATCAAAATTTTAAATAATTATGATAATACATATATATATTTATGAAATTATGTTTACAAAAGTAATGTTAGCTTAGTGGTTAAGTCGTTCGATTATAAACGAGGGGTCCTGGGATCAAATCCCAGCGGATGTTTTGTTTTTGGAATTTATATACCAACGGTTCCATTACCATTGGTATAGATTTCATATTACCTATACCAACGGTTTTTTGGAAAACCGTTGGTATAGACCTATCCCAACAGCTTACTTGGCTACGGTTCTCCAAACCGTTGGTATAGGCTATACCAACGGTTTGGAGGCCTATACCAACAGTTCCAAACCATTGGTAAAGGTTAGTTTTCCAGTAGTGTACAACCCCAATTCGTTATAGAATTTCGAAGGGTCCGATGTACCTGGGACTCAATTTACCTTTCTTACCAAAACGTATGACTCCCTTCCATGGAGATACCTTTAGGAAAACATGATCACCGACTTGAAATTCCAAATCCTTCCTTAGATTATCGGCATAGCTCTTCTTCCTACTTTGAGCTGCTTTGATGTGATTTCGGATTACTTTCACCTTTTCCATCGTTGCCTCCACCAGTTCTGGGCCTACAAGTTTTCTTTCACCAACGTCATCCCAACAGGTTGGTGTACGACATCTCTTTCTGTATAACACTTCATATGGTGCCATCTGAATACTCGAATGGAAGCTATTGTTATAGGAAAATTATACCAGTGGTAAATATTGATCCCACATACCCTGAAAGTCAAGTGAGCAAGATCTCAACATGTCTTCTAGGGTTTGAATAGTCCGTTCTGATTGTCCATCTGTTTGAGGGTGGTAAGCAGTGCTCAAATGGAGTTCAGTATCCAGGGATTTCTGAAGACTTTTCCAAAATCATGAAGTAAAACGGGTATCACGATCAGAAACAATCGATAGGGGTACTCCATGAAGTCTCACAACTTCATTAATGTATAGTCTTGCTAGACGTTCCAGGGGTATATCTTCTCTTATAGCAAGAAAATGTGCTGACTTGGTAATATGATCAACAATAACCCATATTGCATCGTTCCTTCTAGGAGTCTTTGGTATCCCCATGACAAAGTCCATCGTAATATTGTCCCATTTCTACTCTGGTATGGGAAGAGGATGCATGACTCCTCTAGGATGTTTCCTTCCATCTTTCACTTGTTGACAAACCATACATCTTGACACAAAATAAGCAATCTCTCTCTTCATGTTGTCCCACCAAAAATGTTCCTTCAAATCTCAATACATTTTGGTGCTCCCAGGGTGTATAGAGAAATTGGATCTATGAGCATCATCCAGAAATTCCCTTTTTAGATCAGGTATATCAGGAACACAAAGTGTCTTCCCAAATTTCAAAATTCCATCTTCATACACAAAGTCTCTCAATCTCCCATCATTCACAGCTTTAATCTTCTTCTGAAATTCATCATCATCGGTCTGAGAACTCTTAATCCTTTCTAGTAAAGATGGTTTGGCAACCATTTGAAAAAGCATCGATGTTTCACCTTCCTTGGTTATTCCCATGTCCATCTTCACTAGATCCATGAAGATTGGATCCCTTTCAATTCTCATATTGTTCAAAACTCCATGGTCTTTTCTACACAAAGCATCTGCCACCTTGTTTGCTTTCCCCGGGTGGTAGTGTATCGTGCAATCATAATCCTTGAGTAATTCAAGCCATCTCCTTTGCCTCATGTTGAGTTCTTTTTGTGAGAAAATATACTTCAAACTCTTGTGATCAGTATAAATTTCACATTATTCACCATAGAGGTAGTGCCTCCATATCTTCAAAGCAAAGATCACAGCTGCTAACTCGATATCAGGAGTAGGATAGTTTTGTTCATGACTTTTCAACTGTTGTGATGCATAGGCAATAACTCTATCATTCTGCATAAGGACACAACCAAGTCCTTTCTTCGATGCATCACTATAAATAACGAACCCATTATTCCCCGATGGTAGAGTCAATATAGAAGCATTGACTAATCTTCTCTTTAGTTCTTCGAAATATTCTTCACACTCTTTTTTCCAAACAAATTTAACCCCTTTACGTGTGAGCTTCATTAATGGGTTAGCCAATCAGGCAAAATTCTGGACAAAACGTCGATAATAACCTGCCAAACCAATAAAACTGCGTACCTCAGTTATACTCGTAGGTGCTGGCCATTCTTGGATTGCCTTGGTCTTAGAAGGATCAATAGAGATTCCATCTTTAGAGACAATATGGCCAAGAAAAGAAATCTAATTAATCCAAAATTCACACTTGCTAAACATCCTATATAATTCATGCCTCCTCAGAGTCTTCAAGATAATGCGCAAGTGATTTTCATGATCTTCGTAGGTTTTGGAGTATACCAAGATATCATCAATAAATACCACCACAAATTCATCGAGATACTCCTTGAAAACACTATTCATAAGATCCATGAATACAGAGGGTGTATTAGTCAATCCAAACGGCATTACAGTAAACTCGTAATGCCCGTACCTGGTTCGAAATGCTGTCTTCGGAATGTCTTCTTTCTTCACACACAGCTGATGATATCCAGATCGAAGGTCAATCTTTGAAAAGTATTGAGCTCCATGCAGTTGGTCAAATAAATCATCAATGGGAGGTAGGGGATACTTGTTCTTTATCGTTATAGCATTGATCTGCCTATAGTTGACACATAACCTCATAGATCCATCTTTCTTTTTAACAAAAAGAACAGGGGATCCCTATGGAGAAACACTAGGGAGAATAAATCCCTTATTACTAAATTCCTCTAGTTGTTTCTTTAGTTCGACTAACTCTACAGTGGCCATTTTATAAGGGGTCTTCGATATAGGCCTTGATCCAGGAATCAAATCAATGGAAAACTCAACTTCTCATTCTGGAGGATGTCCAGGTAAATCTTCCGGAAATACATCTACAAATTCTTTCACAATAGGTACATCCTCTATTTGAACATTCCTTTCCTCACCGACAGTTATTTCATTCTCTTCCTCCCCAATAATTTAATTAAGATGATCTACTAGGGGTGGATCTAAATAAGAATTAGGTGGTGATGATTCTGCTCTAAAGATAAGGTGTTCCTTATCATTATCATCAAGAATTGTAACCTCTTTCTTCTTACAATAAATCTTCGCATCATAGTCCGAAAGCCAGTCCATACCGAGGATTATATCAAACTCAATAATAGGTATGACGATGAGATCAGCAGATAAAGAAAATTTATGTGCTCTAATGGGGACTGATTCACAAAACTTTGTTGCAATGATACTTCCCTTAGGAGTTTTAACTGACAACTCCCCTATTAAATCAAATTGGAAATATCTAATTTTCTTACCAAACTGGGAAGATATGAAACAATGCGACGATCCAGAGTCAAATAATGCATTTTCTAATCTTGAGGAAACCATTAAATTACCTGCCACCACGTCTTTTGGAGCTTCTACCTCTGCAGTAGTGATAGCATAAGCCTGGCCTTGATCCCTTGGCCTTTTCTGAGGTAAGTTCTCCTGACACTTAGGACATGCATTTGCATAATGCCCCATCTCCCTGCAATTGTAGCACTGAACGTTGGTGGCTTCCTTCTTCCCTTTGCAATCACGAGCTTGGTGACCTTTTTCACCACACTTGTAACAGACTCCCATTCCCTTCAAGCAAGCACCAGGGTGTTTCTTCCCGCATTTACCACAAGATGGATATTCAACCTTTCTCTTCTTCCCCTTATTTCCATTCCCAGATTGATCAGCATGTCTCTTCTTCTCTTGCTTTGCTTTAAAGTCATAATACTTAGAGAATTCCTTTTCGGTCTTGATAGCACATGACACAATGTCTTCGTACGATGAAAAGGATTGTGAGACTAACGCTCGATGGAGAAATGGTTTTAACCCATCAAAGAAACGATCAATATTACTTCTTGGGTTGAGAATATATTCTCCAGCATACCTCGCTAACCTTGTAAAGTTAGCCTCATACTTTGTGACATTCTCATCCTCCTTTTGTCTCAGACTCAGAAATTTCCTTTCCATATCTGCTCGATGGTCGTGAGGAAAGTATTTTTCTAAAAACAGATCTTTGAACTCCCTCCATTCCATATTTGATACTTCATCATCTTCCTTCATGTTTGGAATCAATGACCACCATTGATCAGCATCTCCAGTGAGGCGGTAAACTGCCATGATAACTTTTTCCCTTTCACTGCTCCCCAAAGCCTGAAATATTTTCTATAGGGAATTTATCCACTGCTCGGCTACTAAGGGATTTGTATTCCCATTGAACGTTGGTGGTTGTTGCCTCATGAATCAATCTAACATTAATCCTCCACGCTACGGATCAGGGTGCTCCATACGGGTAAGGTTATTATTCATAACCTGAGTAAGTTGTCCCAGTATGGTGATTAGATGATCGGCACCAGTTGCATCACCAGCCCCACTATAATTCTCTTGAGCAGGAGGGAAACCCTACATGGAGTGCGTGTATTGATACGGTTTCCATTTCTTCCACTAGGTGCCATTTCTAAACAATGGCATAAACTTGATCAGTTTATGAATCAAAATACATAAACCCATACTTATAAAACACTTAACATAAATTGAACTATTTATGGATATAATCCATAATCATAAAAATGTTTTCTTTGAGGAAGTATATACTCATAAACCCTTCATAATGATTTGTAAAGAAAATGAAAGTTATCCTAAGCATATCCCCCGGGAGTGTCGTAACCAAGAGTGCAGCAAGGCCCGTTGTCGTGCACCAATTCCCGTTCGAGTCTAGCTCAAAGCGGTGTTTTCGGGTTTTACCCCTAGGGACATCTGTGCCAGAGCCGCCTCTACCTGCTCGTATCCAGACAGGGATGTATTTCTCGGAAAACTCACAAAATCTATACAATACCAAAATTCTAGGAAGTTCTTCTATACAAATCCTCAAAGTTCATCTTAGGTCTACGTGCTCTAATCAGAGTTTATCTAAATCTAGCTTCCAAGGTTTGTACTAAACTTCCTCTGATACCAACTCTAACACCCCGACCCTAGTTACCCAGAGTCGGTGCATTATTACATAACATTGGCATGATCACAAGAAAGATCAAATCTCGAAAGACCGATTGGTTTTGTAGCCTTGGAAACACTAGATATATTCATAAGTTTTACATTACATCATAAGATGAAAAACTACTACAACAACATAATGTCTCCATAATCCACACTCATATCCCCACATAACATCCCTGAAGGTCATTCATAATTTACTTCTTCACTTCCTGGGAAGAATAAAACATAGAAAAGTGGTGAGCTCAAATGCCCAGTAAGGATAACAATATAGCGGAAACTTTCATAAATAAGAATAAACATTTAAGGAAATGTATAACTAAAACAAAAGCCTTTAAAACATGAACTTTCAACATGTTATGGCATAAATAAAATGAAATAATGCCATTTACTTATTCACATGGATATTCTACTAATCCAATAATCATATGCAAAAAACAATAACCACTTTCATAATGTTGGAATGCATAATGCCAGACTATCATAACCACATAGTCAAGGCCTCGTGCCAAGACTACAAATAAGATTTTGTCAAGGCCTTGTTCCAAGACACTAGTTTGTCTCATGAGACCTACCGATGCATCGAGGAGTTATAGCGGGCTCCACCCGTCACATATTAAGTCCAATGCATTCCCATATGAAAAGGTTTAAACATAACATAAACATTCGTATTAAAACTAGCATACGAAATGTCAATACTTTCACCATAAACTATGAATGGTATAAAAATACCACATCCACAGTCAAACATATCACAAAACCTTCAATACAATATAGAAGTTTTGTATCATAATAAATCAACTTCAAATAATCGAAGGATGTTGACATAGATGAAATCAAATTTTTTTTAAAGAAATATCTCCTTTTATTTTGAAATAATTTAAGATCCATATAAAATAAAACATTTTCTTTGAAAATATTCTTATAAGATTTTAAGGGAATCTTTGAATATTTTATAACGGCGGAAAATAGCCACACCTGCCGTATAAGTTAAAAAAAACATTCTTAACTTAATTCTGTCGAAAAGGTTAAAAAGGACCTTGTTTTGAAAACGACGGAAAGATTCCTTTATAAACCTCTTATAAAAATTCAAAAAAGGGTATAAATGACTTTAACCCATATTCTTGTAAATAATAAATATGTTTTGAAAAACATTTCGAAGAAACATGGATGTGGATGATAAAGAAATCCAAGTAGATTATTACGTATAAACAACCTCAGATAATGAAGAGATTGTGAAATAACCCTTACCTTGTACTTTTCCTTAGTTGGGGTAGGTTAAAATCCTGTATAATGGTGAAATAATTGTTATTAAATTATACAATAATCATATACATTAATATGATATCATATATGATCTTTTAATATTGATTTGATAATAATATCTTAGTATTATCGTTGTTTCGGGTGTTAACTTACTTGTTTTCTTTTAAATGTTTTGTTACGTAAGACATGTTTGTAAAGGATAGGTTTTATATTATTCATATCCAGAATGATATCAAGTCCTTAAACATAATTTTTAAATCATCAAATGATAATTATACTTGAATGGATACGATGGAGAATGAATCTCATCGCGTTCGTGGAGACGGTAGTCCGTACGTACGCACGAGCGACAATATCATTCTTTTGATATTAAAATAATATATAAATGGATGGTATATCATATATACAGAATACTTAACATGTTATATTTATTATTTACATGAGTTAAACATCATTATTATACCCATCCAAATAATATTATATTGAATAACAATTACACCACGACGTGGAGACGGTAAGCCGTTCGTACGCACGTATGGTGACATGTTATTCAAAGGGTGGATAGAATACTGAATATGGTTGTACCATATTTATAATAACATCACAGTATATATATGATACTGGATTTATTATTTTAGAATGGTAACAACAAAGGAAGAAGAAGTGGAAGAAGAAATGAACTTAGAAAAGGGTGGTGAAATCATTACCTCTTCTTCGGGTTCTTCCTTTTGATTTGATCAAAAGGGCTCCTTAGGTTGGCTTTCTGATCAAACTAAGGCCTCTAGGTTGTAGTGAGGGATGTTGGGAGAGTATTTGGGAAGAGTTTGGCCGAAAAAAAGGCATTTAAGGTGTGAAGAAATGAGAAGGAGGAGTGCCCTTTTATAAGAGGGGTGGGGGGCACCTTTGGAAAAGCTAGGAATATTAATTTATAATAAATTCATATTCGGTTTCTAATGGATCCAAAGTTGATTATTCAAAATTTAAGGTGGGGATAGGTCGAAAACCACTCAACCAATAGAATTTAGATAGGTTTGGGTACTTATATTAAACTTATCTTTAAGTATTAACTCTAAGTTAATTAGTTTCACTTTTACAATGTCTCTTTGTATTTTTATATAATATGGTTAATAAACTTACTATATACATCCAAGCGACCCCCAAGTGGTCCATTAATGATGCTCCTATCATGATATAAGTCTCTTGGCCGAACCTTAGATTTTTAGGAATTTAATATCAATTAATAATATAATATTTGTTTTAAGAACTCTTTTATGTCAATTTTGACACTATTCAATAGTTGATTTTTGTGAAACTCATAACAGATTTATTACTTCGAACAAAGTCAATTAAATCAATCCTAATATATCATAGTATCCTATAAAATTAGTTTTATTCATTAAAAGTTTCATATTATATTTATTTGGCTATTTATAATATCAATTATTTTAATTTTTCACTATTATAGTAATTATTGCATCATCATTGTGTCATAAATAAAATAAATTATTTAATATCTAAAAATTATAAATAAAATATCAATATGTAGGAAATCGTTTTATCTTTCTAATGAATATTTATAATCTAAAGTCCAACATATATAACCCTATGTAACAATTTTGTTTCTAAAAGATATATGCTTGTGTCATTTTTGTATTCATTTTAACTTAATTAAAATAAAGTGTCATTATCACTTACAAGTGGATCCATGGGGTCCACAAATCGACCCAAAGATGCCCATGGTCGACCATGTATCAACAAATAGGGTTAATACTTGTTTTAGGGTAATTTAGTATTATTATAATATTATTTTTTAACCCTTATTTACCGGATTTACCATTAACCATGGTAAATAAAATATTTACCGCAATAATTATTCAAAATGACTAAAAATAAAAGTTACCTATTTACACAATTTAAACATCCTGATTCAAAATATGGAATCCATTTTCCTAAATTCAAAACACATAAGTGGCAGAAATTAATTTAAAATTAATTCCCGCTGTCAAAACAAAAAGCGTGTTTTTAAGAGATAATAACTATCAAAAGATTGACACTTGTTTATGTTCGATTTAATTGTAAAATTATGTCCAATGACCAACATCATATTAAATGGTAAAAATATATTCTAAATAAACTTTAAAACTACTAAAATTCTTAATTTATCACTATTAATTATTTTGATTAAAAAAGTTGTTTTTAATTAAAATTTAGTAATTTTCACTATTCATCAAAATATGAAAGTTATCTGAAAAGTACCAAAATTTCACCTTAGGATAAATTACATATTCCGAATCCAAAAATGAAGTCTATTTTGAAATATAAAATATATATAATTTTAAAAATTAGATATTACTATTCATAACGGCTAGTTTGATTGGTTGTTAGAACTCGGTGTTGCGTACAACACACGCTATCGCATTATTCAAAGAGAAGCGTAACGTAGAAGCTTGGGGTGTTACACTAGAAAAATATCATTTGGGGTCTTTTAGGATAATATTTTATAATCTAATGAAACATTGAGATTATTTGAGGGGAAGGATAATTCCACCATCATGAAAAAGTGTAAAATTATTCTAATTACAATGCGTGAGATCATATTAAATAATTAAAACACATAAATATTTTCGTACATAAATGGGTTTTTGAGTTGATCTTATATCCTTATAATCATAATTACTATTTAGGAATATAGAGATGTGTTATAGAATTCATGTCTTAATGTCTCTCATGCTGGTGAATATAATTCACCATCATCTAATTGGGTTCAGATACCCTATCAAGGTTAAAAAAATGATCTGGGATATTATATTTATGTATTTATTGTATTAAATAAAATAAATAATAATGTGATATAATAATATTTTAGAAATCATATATTGAAAAACTTAATTATCTGGCTTCCTCCCCATTTGTGAGATGCGTTTATTGAAATGATTTTTCTTGTATGTACATAAAAGATACTAATTGGTTGACTAATGTTTTTAATGCTATATTAAATCGGAGATTCAAAATTAAAATCCTAGTTATGGAGGGACTAGTTATAATAATTATTGAAAAAATAGATGATTATAGAATTTCATCTTCAAAATAAGGGACTGACTATGAGGATAATGTATTTTCTCAATGATATGTAATGGGATTGTTTTATTAATTATCATAGAAGACATATTTGTCGACCAAAATTATTAGTGTTTATGTAAAATATTTCTCACCCACCCCACCATTATTTTAGCACCATTAATGATCTTATATCAGTGGTCATTCATATCCTCCCATACTAGATAGATATTACACCATCATTGATTATGGATCTATAGTTTGTACAATTTATGACATAGTAGGTTCATGTGATTCCAAATTGATTTTTGATATATCAAATTCATTTTAAAATCTAGACTTACTTAATATAGAGGCCTTTACTATTTACAAAGAGAGACCATAGGTTTTTTAAGGAAATTTTAGAACACTTATTGGCAAGGTTTAGTCAAAGAAATATATTATGATGTTGTTTATCTAGAATTTTAGGATAATGTTAATTATATGTTAGGTTTCGTATCAGTTAGAATTACCCGAATCCCAAGAACAAGTTAATTTTATATCAGAAAAGTCATAGATAGTGAAATATGTGGAAAACCAAACAAACATTATCGACTTGGTTGAGCAGTACACCAAGGATGATACCTTGTTTTTAGAGTACACTATGGATATTGAGGAACTAATGAAAAAGAACTTATAGGTTAGGTGATAATGTTTTGTTATTTCTTATGGTCTCATGAATGTCTTTTGGAAATATCACATTATTGTGACAATCATATGAAATCTTATTACATTCACATTTTGGAATGATTTAGGTAATTCATGGAGGAAATTATCATTGTGGTTATATAATATTGATTTTTTTATGTTAGTTTTATATTATCATTAATATTTTAATAGGTTTTTTATATTTATCATATTTTTTTTTGTTTGATGTTCCCCTAGGAAATATTTAACATGTTAAATTTACGAACACATTAATGGGAGTGGGTGATTTGAAATTGTTAATATCAACAAAATAGATTCCAAAATATAAATTCTATCACCATAACATTCTTTGGGATGAGTGTTATCATCCTGGGTAAAATTATTTACATTCTACTCTTGGGTCTTATAATTGAAAATTTTCAATATTTCAAAAAACATTATTCAAACCTAGGTTTATAAATACAATGCTAATCCTATGAATATGGGACAGACAAATATTTCTAATAATAATAAAATATATTTAGGTATAGATTCATTCTTTATTGATATGATAATAGATCATGGGATTATTGTGGATCTCGATCTAATGAAAAAATTATTTGTCTTTGGAAACTATTTTTTATTAGTGTACTATTATTTAGGAAACATTACAACATACTCTTAGGGGTTCAATTATGTTAAATCTTATTCACAATTATCTCCTGATTATTATTTTAAATTTGCTGCCTTTAAAAATTTTAATCACTGAATTAGTTTTCTCATCATGCATAAGTGACATAGTGACAACCAAAAACAATTTTCTTCTCTCAAACTCATATCAGAAAGACATAAATTTAATAGTTCCACTAGAAGAAGTTAAAAGGGTCCTTAAAATGGAAGCATGGAATCCTCATCCCAAATATCTCAACCTCATTTAAACTACTACTCCTAAATTTCTCATGTGGAGAATCAAATACCTAATGGGGCTTAATAAGTCAAATGTCAAGATTAGATATAAGATATATGAAATTCTTGGATGATAGAAACATAGTATGATCAGTAATGGAGAGGACGTATGGCTCGCACTAGGGGAATAGAATTGAAAATATTCATGGATGGAGAGGCTGATGCAGCATGGAATTGCATGTTGTGAGAGGCACCTAAAATAGTAGATATAAGTTTATAGTACCATATATTGAGTAGTGGTAAGAAACATATCTAATTAGTTTGTGGATATATTTTTAATTAATGGGGGTGTTAGGAGGGATATGTCATAGTAATTACATTAATAAGGGACTAAATTGTTGATACACATACTATGTCAAAGGAAGATGTGGTTGAGAAGGCTGGTCAAGCTATAATGGAGGGAAAATATCAACCTAGACCCATAATGAGATATGTTGAATATTTTTTCCTATTTATATATTATTTAAATTACATAATCATGTTTTATTAATGGGTATGAATTGTGGTGAAAACACACCATCTTGGGGAAACTCTAAAAAATATGGTCCAAACCATAGGCATGAGTCCCCCAGGCCACATGAAGACCATTTGAGCATCCCCTATCAAACTGAACTTCTCTCCCAAGAAACTCATCTCAAATGGTTAGGCATGATGATGGGTCCTATTTTATGTTTTAACAAAACAAACCAACCTGGGGATTACTGTGTGTAAATCGTGACGTATGTTCTCTTTCATATGAATGGTCAAACATGAAATATTGAGTATTCCTCAATGAAATTAGAATTCTATTTAGAACACCCTAAAGGATATCATGATGTCGTGTAACTTAATTTTTAGGAGTTTTTCATAGGGTTTATCTTATGTATTGTAACTAGAAATATGAAAAGTTCCTAGAAAGAATTCATTTATGTAAAATTTTATCATAACACACACTTAATCATTTATGTCTATTAAAAATAAATATGAACTTAGTACACAGTTCATTACACCCTTTGAGAAATCATTTTGGTAGGGTGTGGGTCCCTCATATAAATCATGGTGTTCGATACTCCCCTATTATCCTATGATGTGGGCCCTTTATTCTTAGAATGTGGAAATTTAATCAAATTATAATTACATATTTGGTAATCTATAGGTCGCCCACATGACTTTTGAAATAAGGAACACCTCAGTGAGATGAGTTACAAGTATTTTATCTTATGATTCAATTCACCATCAATCAATATCTATCGTTATATGAGGTTTTAGTACCTTATATGGTATGATACTACTAATCAAGTCATTACTAACTTGAAAATATAAGGGTACCCTACATTGGATTCAATTAAATCAATTTATAGTTAATCATAGAAATCTATGTGTTGTAGGACTAGTGTTCTAATGAGTACATATGGATTCTTTTGAAATATAAACGTATTTTCACAATGCTGTAAATATTAAGACATTATAATTTCATTATTTCATTAATAATATATCATATATAATATTATTTTATCTTTTATTTATTCTAAATCAAGTTTCAACTTATTTCTTTAGTTTAATTTATATACATAATACTATGAATTATTATGATCAATCCTTCATGGTAATTTTCTCCCACAACTCTTATGTAAATTTAGATTAACAAAATATTGAGATTATATAGGAGGAATTTTATTTTTTGGAGATTGTTACTGGTGGTTCTCAATAGTGATATAGTTTTTAAATGTTTTTTATAGATGTTTTGGTGAAATAGATCATTTTTTCTATGTTCATAGGTCGTCCAAACATTAGAATAATGATATCATATATTCTTTTTCCAGAGTTTCCATCATCATAATATCATTGATTATAAAATCTATTTTATGAATATGTAATTTATTATAGTTATTGAAGTGCCCGGATCAGTGTGATCACTGAGAGGGGGTGGAGGTGAATCGGTGATCCTTTAAAACTTTATACTAATTTATTCTTTATCAATTAAACCTCTATGGATTGTTAAGGCCTCGATCCACTCTTCTTGTATCTCTCAGCCTTTCCTCGGGTGATGCAGTAAATGTAAAGGCACAGGACACAAGGATTTACAAGGTTCGGCACCAAAGGTATACGTCCTTCCCATGTTGGTTATACGCCCCAACATGGATTCTCCCATTATAATATGTTAATATTACAATGGTTGATACAGAGTCCCACTGTATCTCTCCTGAGTCCCATAGGAGGTTCTTTATACTGCGTCCCACAGTGTTACCAGAGTCCCACTGGCCTGCTTTAGAATCCCACTGAAGACTTCTTCCCCCCTGAGTCTTACAAGGGGCTTCTCCTGGCTCCTCGAGTCACACGAGTAGCTCTTCGTCACTTTAGCTTTTCAAGTATCTTCAGCAGCCTGGGATAAAGGCTGCTGGACTTGCTCTGTACCTCTGCTCACTTGTGATGAACAGGTCTTCTCATCTTGCTCGGGCTTTATCACCTTCTTCTAAGGATGACCCGACCTCTCTCTTCAAGAATCTTCAACAGCCTCTCATATGGTCTGTTGGTCTTGCTCAAATCTTCTGATCACTTCTGTTGATCAGGGTCTTCTCAATTATTGAAAACTCAGACAACAAATCTCTTTAACTTCAGTCTGGCTTAGTCTCACTTCAAAACAACTTCATGCACTGAGTGCATGGCAACTCTGCTTCTTCATGCACAGACTGCAAGTCCTCTCAAATTCTTCAAGATCTTCTGGTCTTGGAAAACGCAGATGCACACCACTGATTTAAGCTTTATTCACGTGTGCACAGGCATGCATGTAATCATGCACTCCCCTTCTTCTACTCTTGGTGCAATAAACCCACAAAGGGTGTAAACTATTTTAGCACACACCTTTCTTCCTCCTTCACACTCTTTGTCCTTTTTGTTTACACACTTTAAAGTGTGTTCTACTTTTCGTGTGAGAGTCTTCCACTTCTTCTAAGTGTATACACTTCACTTATTGCACACACTAGGTTCGTCCTTTTTATTCCTTTGCACACACACCACAAAGGTAAGTCTTTAGCCTTCCTCCATCAATTTTCACACACACAAAATGTGTGGTCTTCACTTGGTGCACACACATAGGCTTTGTCCTTGTTCCTCTTCTTGTTTTGCACACACACAAAATATGTTCTTTTATTTGTTCTTCAAAGTGTGCACCCACAAGGCTACGACCTTCCTCCTTTGCACACCCACTGCCCGTAGGGTGTTCTCCCAAGTGGCACACACACATGGTGCAATCCTTCCTTGCACATAGCACACACACAAGGGGAAATTTGGCTACGACCTTCATGGATTCTTCTTGCACACACCCAAACTCCTTTGTCCTTCAAAGGAGGCGCGTAAGGTCTCGGTGCAAGGGGAAGCCGCACAAGTGTGCCCTGGCCACGGGGTGCGCAAGTGAAACACCCGCGCAAGCCCTCGAGTGTTCAAGGTGCAACACCGTGGGCTCCTTCCTCCTGCCATGTAAGTGTGTAGGCAGAGAGGGAATCAACCACGGGCACACAAGAATGCGGCCTCGGGTTCTTCCTGTCGCGCAAGGGAGGCGCGCAGGGGACTCCTTCGGGACCTCGGGTGGTCCCGAGAACTTCAGCCGCACAAGTGGGTTGTGCGGGGCTTCTTCTTCGCGAGGCACAAGGGAGCTCTCACGGGACTCCGGGTTTTCAACAAAATATTCAGCAAGCTTCACCGAGGGCTCGACCTCTCTTTTTATAGGCAAGGGAGAGGCGGTTCATCCGCGTGAGATATTTTTAATCTCCCGAAGATTTCAGGATTTCAAGATTTCCTTAAATCTTGTTTTCTTCTTTCTGTTCACGCGGGTTCACTTATGTTTCAGCTTTCTTCACGTGCATGCATTTTAACGTGTGAATGGCCTCTGTTTAGGCCCATTCTTGCAAAGCACGAGCACCCGATGCCTTGGCAACGTTGTTTGCTTCGGCATTCATCTAAATCTCCCATTTCACGTATGCATGTATACTTTTATGCCTGGATGAGTTCCTCATGGAGAGACGAACTCGAAGGTGCCTTCAGCTTCGAGAGATATAGCCGAGAGCTCAAAATCGGTGCTCGGGTTGCTCCTGGTTCGAGGGAGGCATGCGGGGAGGCCTTGGCATGGCTCAAGGAAGGAGATGCCTCGCAGGCCGTTGGATTAGAACTTTGGATGACCACGATTAAAAGATCTCGCGCGGGATCGATCGTGCGGTCGAGATCTGGCGTGTGATCGATCGAGCGGCCAGGATTCGCTCCTGGGGAAAATTGTGTGTCCCACATCAAAACGGACCGCGTATTTTCCGTGGTTTATCAAACCCACGCTCTCCGCTACTCCTCAGTTGAACTTCTCCCCTCCTGGTGCCGCCCCGCACCGAGTTGTCTCTACGGGCGCCCTCTTGCGCCCACCCCTGCCACTCGGGCGCGCCACTGGAACCCACTATGCACACACGGGCACGATATGCGCCCACCATGAACTCCTTCGGGCGTGCCCCTGGCACCTACGCTACGTCTTGTGGGTGCGCCCCTGCCTCAGGGCTGCTTCCTTGGCCATGAGGGTTCCCCACGGGCGTGGTGACCTTGAGTCCCACAAGAGCTTTGGGTGATGACCCTCGGCTGGCCTCCTTGGTGGCCCATATTTTTTCTTATGTATAGAATAAGTCCTTTGTGTAAAAACAAAGTGAACAAGTTCAAATGCCAAATGCCACAACTCTTCTTCTTCATTTTTTCCGTTCACTTCTTCATTAGAATTCCACAAATCTCCTCAACATATATTCATTACTTAGGAGTGAATTCCCAAGGTTTCTTCTTCATCAACCGAACTCCTGAATCACACAATTCTTCAATGTTCTTCATTGATCTAATCATAGATCTAGTTGGATCTTCTTCACATTCACATGAACTAAGTGATAGTGCATGGACTTCATTAAACCACTTCATCCACTTAGAACTTGTGGATGGATCCCTTTCATCTCCTCATGCATTGTCAATACAATACACGGCCTTCTATCATTGTTGTAACTTTGTATCATCAGGATTCAAGTTCTATGAACTTAAAGATCAGCTCAACAATTGTCAGATATAATGATGCTCCGTCATCATTCATTCTTCAAGTGTTGTAACTTAGTATCACCTTGATACAAGTATTGAATCATGAAGAGCAGTTCTGCAATCGTCTGATAATCATGGAGAATGTTTCAACCTTAATCTTCTATGACACTTAGTGAATCTCCTAAGTGACATGCCTCTAAGTACCATGGCCATTCTCCTTCATCACCATCACCATCACATCCTTTGTCATTCATATCTTGACATTCCTTGACATCCATTCATTCTATGACAACATCATGCCTCATTGACAACAAATGCAACACAGTGCATTTCAATCTCCCCCTTTGTATTTGTTGTCAATACACTACTTCTGCACATATTAATGGGTCAATATGTGTGCCAATATTTTCTCCCCATTATTGGCAATCAAATGAAAATATGTGGTGTGGCTCTCTTCCAAAATATCTCTTCCTCCCTTTGAATAACATTTTCTTGAAAATCACTAAGAGAGGGATGATGTCACATGTTCTTCTTTAGCAAAGAACCTTTAGTAAATCATCTCTAAGTCTACTTGGGCTAACCCGCTGTATAAAACAAGAGTGATGTAACCAAGATTTTTCAATGCTGACCACATTTCACTATACATGTGAGATCACGCTTAGCTTCCAGGGGTTTGAAATTTTTCAGATATAACAATGAATTGCTAAATCCTGCACATACTTCACCAAACACAATAGAATGTTCAGTGCAATGATAAAGCTCCCCCTTTCATCCATTTGCCTTCAATCAATACTCCCCCTTAATTGTCACGATGAATACAATTAAGAAACAAGGGATGAAAGTATGATTGGAATACCTTCACTTTTCTCAAGATGATATTAAATCCCAAAATACCATCTTCTCCAGATTGGCTCCCCCTCAAGGGGTGCACTCCATTCCTTCCAAACCATCATCCAGCTGAGAATGATCATCATCTTCAATTCCCTGCAGTGTTATCACATGTAAATACAAGTGATTAGGGAATAAGATGGAACCTCCTTGGTTCATCAATGTGAACAACAAGGTTGAGAAGATTCTCTCAACCGAGATGTCCAATTTTCACCATTCTTCACACTTGCACATTTTATCTTCAATGATGTTTGTGCTGGTGTGGATCTCAACACATATTCATGTGAAATCTTCTTCTTCCCATTTGCCTTAGCAATTTCCAGAACTTCATCTTCATCTCTCTGCAGATCTTTGGCAAGTTGCAACTGATTTGGCCATATGACAAGTAAGCCAATAGGAAGTTTGGCCTCAGTTCTGGATATTCCACATGGTTCTTTTGATGCTTTCAAGCTACCTTTATTAGGTTACTTGTTTTCAACCAATCCCTTCTGCTACATCTGGATTGATTGTCTGTTTGAGTCCAGTCTGCCTCTATTGAATTTCATGTCTTGTCTACAAAGATCCATGATATGTCCTTTCTTTCCACAGTAGAATAATGTTTTCTTCTTGGTGGTCCTTCTGGATGCATCACCCTTCTTGGATTTCAAATCAAAGGACTTCACTTCCTTTGACAAAATCTTATTGGGAGATTTTTCAGCTTTCTTCTGCTTACTTCCCAAGGATTCTTTCTGAGCCAGGTTCTGTGATCTTTTCTTCTTTTGAGCTCTGGATATAGTTGGAGATTGACATGTATCTTTTTTTACCACTTTTGCAAACATCCCAGATGTTATCAAGCAATCCAGATCTATTTGCAGTAAACAGATTTCTCTGGACCTGTGGATGCTGCTTCTTTTCTTCTGGCTTGCTCTCCCTAGGCATGGGCTTCCTCTGTGCTTTGGCATTCAGTGGATTATACCATCAATCCTTTGCACAATTCCCATACTTGTTACAACACCAACATTTACCCACAAATCTTGAATTTTTGATTCCTTCTGATTGTAGGGTACTTGTCTTGAATTGTTGTGCTGCTTCAGGAGAGTATTCTTTCTTCATTGTCTTCATCCATACTTGTTTGGAATTATTCTTCCATCCTGCACTTTTTGTGGAAACAAAATTAGAAGAATTAGTACAAGATGGGATGGATGGTACCTTCTTTTTAGAATATGTTGCCCTTTCATTAGAGGATGTATTTCTTTTAGAATCATCCTTCTCAAAGCACACATGAGTAGCAACATTTCTTCTTCCAGCTGTCTGGGAGGATTTGGCTTTGGGTGATTGCTGATTTTTCAATATCACCTCAAATTCTAAACACTTCATGTTAAGGGAGCTCTTCTCATCCTCAACAGTTCGTAGCCTTCCTTCCCAATTTTCTTTCAGCTGTTCTAACTGGTCTTCATGCACCTTCTTCATTTCTTGTAATGAATTGTCAAGCTCCTTCACCCTGTTTACTTTGTCTTCAAGTTGAGCATCTCTGACATTCATTGAAACTTTGTGCCTCTTTTACAGTGCATAGAAAACTTCTTTGATCATTATCATAAATATTTCGTTCTCAGAAAGGCTTCTTTAAAATGCTTCAGCAGTGTCTTCATATCTTTCATTGCAAATAGAAACGGTTTCATCTTTAGCCTTCACCATCTTTCTGAGAGTGTTGGTTTTGCCAACCCTTTTTGCCAATTGATCTTCCATTGCATTGGATTCTTCTTCTAACTGTGATTTTTCTTCTTGAAGATCAAGGATGCCTGTAGCTATACACATTTCCACTTCCTTAGGGACTGCCTTCTGAAGATATTCGATTGTATTTTGAAGATCATTCATTATTCCAACTTCATCACAGCTAGGACAGGATTTCTTCATCTTCTTGGCCTGTTTCTTCTTTCTATTTTTCTGAGTCTTGGCAGATATCTCCATTTGAGGCTGGTCACTCATTTCCTCAAATCTGCACTTCATAAAGACTCCCTTGTATCTTTTAGTGGTAACCTCGCTCTGATACCAATTGAAGTTCCCGGATCAGTGTGATCACTAAGAGGGGGAGGGGGTGAATCAGTGATCCTTTAAAACTTTTTACTAATTGATTATTTATCAATTAAACCTCTATGGCTTGTTAAGTCCTCGATCCACTCTTCTTGTATCTCTCATCCTTTCCTCGAGTGATGCAGTAAATGTAAAGGCACAGGACAAAAGGATTTACAAGGTTCGGCACCAAAGGCCTACGTCCTTGCCATGTTGGTTATACACCCCAATATGGATTCTCCCATTATAATATGTTAGTATTACAATGGTTGATACAGAGTCCCACTGTATCTCTCCTGAGTCCCACAGGAGGTTCTTTATACCGCGTCCCACAGTGTTACCAGAGTTCCACTGGCCTGCTCCAGAATCCCACTGAAGACTTCTTCCCCCCTGAGTCTCACTGGGGGCTTCTCCTGGCTCCTCGAGTCCCACGAGTAGCTCTTCTTCACTTTATCTTTTCAAGTATCTTCAGAATCCTGGGATAAAGGCTTCTGGACTTGCTCTGTACCTCTTCTCACTTGTGATGAACATGTCTTCTCATCTTGCTCGGGCTTTATCACCTTCTTCTAATGATGACCCGACCTCTCTCTTCAAGAATCTTCAACAGCCTCTGATAAGGTCTGTTGGTCTTGCTCAAATCATCTGATCACTTCTGTTGATCAGGGTCTTCTCAATTACTGAAAACTCAGACAACAAATCTCTTTAACTTCAGTCTGGCTTAGTCTCACTTGAAAACAACTTCATGCACTGAGTGCATGGCAACTCTGCTTCTTCATGCACAGACTGCAAGTCCTCTCCAATTCTTCAAGATCTTCTGGTCTTGGAAAACTCAGATGCACACCACTGATTTAAGCTTTATTCACGTGTGCACGTGCATCCATGTAAGAATGCACTCCCCTTCATCTAATCTTGGTGCAATAAACCCACAAAGGGTGTAAACTGTTTTAGCACACACCTTTCTTCATCCTTCACGCTCTTTGTCCTTTTTGTTTACACACTTTAAAGTGTGTTCTACTTTTAGTGTGAGAGTCTTCCACTTCTTCTAAGTGTATACACTTCACTTAGTGAACACACTAGGTTCGGCCTATTTATTCCTTTGCACACACACCACTAAGGTAAGTCTTTAGCCTTCCTCCTTCACTTTTCACACACACAAAATGTGTGGTCTTCACTTGGTGCACACACATAGGCTTCGGCCTTGTTCCTCTTCTTGTTTTGCACACACATAAAATTTGTTCTTTTAATTGTTCTTCAAATTGTGCACCCACAAGGCTACAACCTTCCTCCTTTGCACACCCACTGCCCATAGGGTGTTCTCCCAAGTGGCACACACACAAGGTGCAATCCTTCCTTGCACCTCGCACACACACAAGGGGAAATGTGTCTACGGCCTTCTTGGATTCTTCTTGCACACACCCGAACTCCTTTTTCCTTCAAAGGAGGCGCGCAAGGTCTCGGTGCGAGGGGCAGCCACGCAAGTGTGCCCTGGCCACGGGGTGCGCAAGTGAAACACCCGCGCAAGCCCTCGAGTGTTCACGGTGCAACACTGTGGGCTCCTTACTCCTGCCACGTAAGTGTGTAGACAGAGAGGGAATCAACCACGGGCGCGCAAGAATGCGGCCTCGGGTTCTTCCTGTCACGCAAGGGAGGCACGCAGGGGACTCCTTCGGGACCTCGGGTGGTCCCGAGAACTTCAGCCGCACAAGTGGGTTGTGCGGGGCTTCTTCTTCGCGAGGCACAAGGGTGATCTCACGGGACTCCGGGTTTTCAACAAAATATTCAGCAAGCTTCACCGAGGGATCGACCTCTATTTTTATAGGCAAGGGATAGGCTGTTCATCAGCGTGAGATATTATTAATCTCCCAAAGATTTCGGGATTTCATGTTTTCCTTAAATCTGGTTTTCTTCTCTCTGTTCACGCAGGTTCACTTATGTTTCGGTTTTCTTCATGTATATGCATTTTAACGTGTCCATGGCCTCTGTTTAGGCCCATTCATGCAAAGCACGAACACCCGATGCCTCAGCAACATTGTTTGCCTCGGCATTCATCTAAATCTCCCATTTCACGTATGCATGCATACTTTTATGCATGGATGAGTTCTTCATGGAGAGACGAACTCGAAGGTGCCTTCAGCTTCGAGAGATACAGCCGGGAGATCAAAATCGGTGCTCGGGTTCCTCCTGGTTCGACGGAGGCACGCGGGGAGGCCTCGGCATGGCTCGAGGAAGGAGACGCCTCGTAGGCCATTGGATCAGATCTTTGGACGGCCGCGATTAGAAGATCTCACGCGGGATCGATCGTGTGGTCGAGATCTGGCGCGCGATCGATCGAGCGACCAGGATTCGCTTTCGGTGAAAATTGTGCATCCCACATCTAAACGGACCGCGTATTTTCCATGGTTTATCAAACCCGCGCTCTCCGCTACTCCTCATTTGAACTTCTCCCCTCCCGGTGCCGCCCCGCACCGGGTTCTCTCTACGGGTGCGCTCTTGCGCCCACCCCAACCACTCGGGCACGCCACTGGTGCCCACTATGCACACACGGGCGTGATATGCGCCCACCATGCAGTCCTCCGGGCGTACCCCTGGTGCCTACGCTGTGTCCTGCGGGTGCGCCCCTGCCTCAGGGCTGCTGCCTTGGCCTTGAGGGTTCCCCACGGGCGTGGTGACCTTGAGTCCCACAAGAGCCTTGGGTGATGACCCTCGGCTGGCCTCCTTGGTGGCCAATATTTTTTCATAGAACAAGTCCTTTGTGTAAAAACAAAGTGACCAAGTTCAAATGCCAAATGCCACAACTCTTCTTCTTCATTTCTTCCCTTCTCTTCTTCATTAGAATTCCACAAATCTCCTCAACATATATTCATTACTTAGGAGTGAATTCCCAAGGTTTCTTCTTCATCAACCGAACTCCTGAATCACACAATTCTTCAAAGTTCTTCATTGATCTAATCAAGGATCTAGTTGGATCATCTTCACATTCACATGCACTAAGTGATAGTGCATGGACTTAATTAAACCACTTCATACACTTAGAACTTGTGGATGGATCCCTTTCATCTCCTCATGCATTTTCAATACAATACACGGCCTTATAACATTGTTGTGACTTTGTATCATCAGGATACAAGTTCTATGAACTTAAAGATCAGCTCAACAATCTTCAGATATAATTATTCTCCATTATCATTCATTCTTCAAGTGTTGTAACTTAGTATCACCTTGATACAAGTATTTAAACATGAAGAGAAGTTCTACAATCATCTGATACTCATGGAAAATGTTTCAACCATAATCTCCTATGCCACATAGTGAATCTCCTAAGTGACATGCCTCTAAGTACCATGGCCATTCTCCTTCATCACCATCACCATCACATCCTTTGTCATTCACATCTTTACATTCCTTGACATCCATTCATTCCATGAAAACATCATTCCTCATTGACAACAAATGAAACACAGTGAATTTCAGTTATAGACTAAATGGATATTGTTTTTCGTAGGTTACAGAGATATAATTTTTTGTTATCGGTTTATTATGGTAAGACATTCCATTTGTGATATGCCTTCATGGTATTGGTCACTTTAACCTTTCATAATCAATTCAGTATGGGGGTGATCCAAAAAACCTAACCACAATCGTATGTAAGATACCAATTGCCGATATTATTTTAATATATGTATATAGTATTTTTTTATTCAAGTATATTTACACTGTATTTTTTATGACATAAAAAACATACCGTGCCATAGATGTTTTATTTTGAAGGTATATCATATTCCATTAGTATTTTTCAATACCTTGAAATTTATTTATATCCTTTCATTTTCAATATGATGTTCCCCAGGAATAATAACATTTAATTATAACATCAATGATGTTTGAGTATATAGTTCATGTAAAGATGTTATAATTTTAAGGAATATAAATAAAAACCTAATTAATATTTTTATCCAACTCAGTAAAAATTAACTTTTGTTTTAATGACACTCCATAAAAATAAAAACCCAAATTATTGTAAAAACTTAATTTAGGATACTATAATAGGAGCCAATTTATCCCTAAAACATTAATATACTTACTAGGTAATTGATATTAAAACCATGTAGAGTTGTATGTTTAAATTAGTTGAAATTATCCACCATTGACTCATTTATTAACATATTATAATATATTACTACTAAAATATAAACTTCCATTATAAAAATAACATTGATGGAATATATATATAAATTGAAACAAATTGATTTTAGGTAAAACATCACACTATTTATATATTATAAATAATTAAAGAAACTATTGTAAATATAAATTTGAAGTAGGTATAAAATTTGATGTTAAATAATAAAAATTTAAATATATAAAAAACTTCAACATGGTAAATTTAAAACTACAGTAATTAAAAAATAACAATATAAATAATTGAATGATATATTTTATTATAAACTATACATATCCAATACATCTTCCACACACCACTCATCATGAATTTAAAATATGCATATTATAAAACATTTCATATTGTATATTAACATACACTTCAACCAAATGTGTACATATTGGGGGTGTACATAACACATTATTGTATATTTAAAATATAATTGTGTTTGTGTCCATTAGAATGTAAAATTTAAATCCTAACACATTTGAAAGAAATAAATCATAAAAATTTAAAAATAAATATAAGTCAACTAAAACACAAAATATTTAATAATTATTCAATTTAAATATAAATAATTATAATGTAAATAATGATATTAAGTGATTTTTATCCTACTCTTTTAATATATGAATATTAATGTTCAATGCCACATGTAGTTCTTTTTAAATAATGTATTTTTATGATTCATTTCCCAATGAGATTTTAAATTTTCATGTATCAATGTTTAGGTGATATAAAAGTAAGAGGATTTGAGTTATAAAATAGTTTTATGTTTATTATAAATGATTATATAAAATGAATAATTGATTTATTATTATATTTTTCAAAATACTTATTTTTATGAACATTAAACATTCTAAATAAGTAATGATTTTATGTTTATTAAATTTAATTCATCAGATATAAAAATTACATTTGAAAAATAGTAAATACAAATATATATAATGTTTATGATAAAATGCTTTATAATTTAATATAAATTTAACTTAATGTCATCAAATAATGTTATATAATGGAAAATGAGAAAAATTAATTTTTCGAATGTACAATTTATTCTCAACTCTATACCCAATGAATAAATTATTTTCAAAAATTAATTATAATATTTTTACATCGATTTAGAGTTGATGTAATTACATGAGATTTAGTAAATGTATTTTAAATAACATTTTAAATAAATGATTTGAAAAATTAATTTCATTCTATATAATTGTGAAAAAAATACATGTAATGTAAAATATTAAAAAATTTCTATAATATTTAATTTTTTAATCAAATAACTACAACACCTAGCAATTTCAATGATAAATATTTAAATAATTTAAGTGAATTTTATAATTTTTTAAAATTTTAAAGGAAAATAAATTCCAATAATGTTTTTGCTGGAAAAAACCAATTGAAATAAGAATTATAAAACATTGATAATTTTCAATGTCGACCAATAGTATAATGTGACTGTTTAACATTTTTCGATGATAAAATTATTTAGATAAGGGTAATATACATAATTTTGTAGTCATGTATAGATGGTTTGACCTGAATTACTATAAGATATTATTAAGACTTCTTAGTAAACAGAGGAAAACATAAACCCTAGTGTATAAATATGGGGATATATAATGTTATTTTATATCTTATAGAGTTAATCTATATCCTTACCATATTTGATAAATAATTAATAATATACCATTTATATATTTGATGGTTTAGAAATTAGAAACTCTTGGGGTTGAGGATTCATATCATACATGTATAAAATTAACAAAATATTCTATTTTCATATAGATATAGGACAAACATATATTAAAAATATAAATTCTATCAATTAGTTATAACAACAAGAAAACTCATATGTTTTTTACTCAAAAAATACAAAAAAAAAATTACAATAAAAGTGGAATGTGATTTCCCATAAATATGATATCTGAAAAGGAAAAAAATTATCTAAATTATATCATTGAGTGAGTAAATATTTACTAACAATAAAAGGCCCATCATTTCTTCAATAGAAATATCTGAATTAACATTGTGTGATGAGGACTTTATATTTCCTGGACTACATGAAATGGTATTTATACACTTCCCAAGGGGACATGTGTAAGGTGTGAGTACATCGTAGCTACTAATCAGTTAGTAATTAACACCTTACTATCAGTAATAAGACTAAATGTTTATAGTTTCTTCATTAAAAAATAAATAATAAAACATTATCCATTGTAAAATACATCAATTTTGTTAAAAAATTTTAAAATAACAAACATTTGTTTTAATTGAAATGAAGAAAAAAAGGTTAAAATCCATCATACCTTCTTAAAATTATTCCCTAAATTCATTATTTTGGAAACATACAGATAAATAATCATATTCCAGAATAATATATATTTAAGGGAGGGATAAGTTTTTCAATTTTGAGGATTCATACTCATATTTGTGAATGGGAAAAAACATTTGTTCCCTATGGAAAATAATATATAACCTAGTAATAACCATAATAAATAGATTAAAATTAATGAATGAAATTTATAATAATATACAGATATAACATAACCTTAAAAAAAATATGGAAAAAAATACATAAGGATTTTAAATATATAGTATTATATATTTTAAAATTCATCACCACAAAAGATAAAACAATGAATAGAAACAAATCCATATGAGAGGAATAAAAAATATAATTTTAGAAATTGATGGGTAAGAATAAAAACCCAATAATAATCCATGTGTTATAAAAACAGTTTTTCTAAAAAATACATTTTTACAATAAATAAAACCTTTTGGGTTTTCATATTACATCACATTCCAATATTCCCCAATACACAACAATACGCTGTGATATGGGAGGGTCCACCTACCCATTAACTTATCGAGACAAAATCAATAACTAATGAAAGAAACACACCACTACTAAATTGAATATAGAAACATATAATATGAATATTTTCAGTTTTTTATTATTTATAAACAAGTATTTGGGGATAATTTATGATTAAATAAATTATTTAAATTATTCATAAAATATTATATCATTTTATAAATATCATAAAAATATTATATCATGAAAAAGACGGAAGTCAAAAACATCCAAATCATTATGTTAATATAATAATAATGCAATTAAATATGTAAATAATTTTACCAAGGGGGAAAATTAAACTAGATAATGTAAGAATTTAATTCTATATAATTGAAAAATGGATTATCCAATAACATCTTAGAGGAAGAGCACGTCGTCCTAGATCACAAGATCACATAAAAGAGAAGTGAAATAGTTAATTTAGATTTCTATAAGGTATCTAGTAATTTAATAGAGTATATAAAAATGGATTGTCATATGGGGATTAGAATCCAAGGGATATTTTATATTTTAATTAAATTTTAAAAATGAATCTAGGACCCTTTTAATTATATATTGGCTAAAAATAGACTTATATAAATCCATTATATATCTAGATCATAGAAATTAATTAAATAATCCCTTCACTATACTTACTTTCAAACTCAATTCATCTAACTCCTCCTCAAACTCCATTATTTTAGTTTTAAATTTCTTAAAAATTTAATTTATATTTTTTAGTAATTAAATAGTATATATATATATATATTATAGTATGTTCATTGAGGAGGGATACTATAAACCCTTATCCATCTATCAAATTTTTTATTATGAAGAATCATTGACCATCTAGAGTGATCTAATATAGACATTGATATTAATCCACTACATACCATTACCAAGATTTTTTCTGTGATCTTTAATAAATTTATCACATATCATCTAGTTGAATGATCATCCCTTTTAATAATTTCTCACTTTTTTTATTTTTATAAACATATTACTCTACATAAGAGCCACCTAAGATTCTTAATAAATTATTAAAATATGTAACATGATTTGGATCAAGAACATATATTATTTATTGTGACACATGGATGATATTAGGTATAATTAATAAATAATAAAGAATGTCTTATATGTAGGCTTTTATCAAATATAATCAAAAAATATAAACGGTGATACAAAATAAGGAGATGGATTATCCTAATAATCCATTTTTTGTGAACAAATCATGGAGATAATCATAGAAATACAATATCACTAATCCATTATTTTAGGATATATCACCTATGATATGAAAATGATTTATATTATATTTTATTAATAATCACCCATTATTGAATTAATTTCACAAGATTGTTCATATCATCTATTATGTTTGGATAATCAGTAATTATTTAAAAATATATGTCTATTCTAATGAAGGCATATACGGTCCACAATCAAGAGATTCAAAAAGAGACATGTAAATGCAGAATGACTAACTATTATTTTTAAAAAACATTAATAGTTCTATTTGAACATCATAAGATCGAAAATAGTATATGATATATGTTGAAATGGTATATTAATTTATTTGAATATTCCACTTTGATAGATTATTGGTATAAGGATGATTTGTTGTACTTATTTTTACCAGGGTAACATAAGCCCATTATAGCTCCTGGGTAAATTTATTATTTAACTATGGGTCACTATATAATATAACTATCATTGGAATACAATGTTTTTACAATATATATATATATATTTTAAATACCATGATTTTATGTAAATTTATTATATGGTAAAAAATGTTTTTTTTTATAAAAAATCAAAGAACACCTAAATTATTTCATGAAATCATAATGACTATAGTTGTTAGGAAAAACAAATAATAATAAATTTATCTCATTTATATAGCGTTTTTTGGATTTCTTGGAATTCACATTTAGATCACCAGGCTTCCATGTTCACCTATTTGTAAGTGAGACACACTAAAACAAAATTCATATCTCCCATTTTAAATCATATCACTAAAACTACCTATGAACATCATGATACATATTTGATACACTATGGTGAAAATACACCTAAAACGATAATATTCACTCATTACCTTTTATATCATAATTATTATAAACATTATTATTTTATGGGTAAAGATGACTGTTTTCATGTTTGTAAAATATCATTGGTGTATCTTCTCTGTAACCCCCTGACCCTCGTTACCCAGAGTTGGTGCATTATTACATATCATTGGAATGATCACAAAATATGAAGTCCCAAAAAACAGATTAGTTTATTATACATGGAAGTACTAGATACATTCATAAGTTTTACATCACATCATTAAATAAAGAAAAACTATATTTTTTCCCATTTGAACACACTCATGTCCCTAAGCCTATTTCTGCAGGTTAATCAGGACATACTTCTTCACATCCTCAGAAAAATAAAACACAGAAAGGGATGAGCCTAGATGCTCAGTAAGGATAAAAAAATATCAGAAACTTGTGTAAATAAAAATATACATTTAAGGAAATGTATAAGACTAAAAAACAAGCCTTTTAAAGTTAAATTTCCAGATAATATGTCAAATATAAATCAAATAATTTCATTTACATATTCAAATGTATATTCTACTAGTTGAATAATCGCATTTAATATCAATAGCTAATTTTATAATGATGGAATGCATAATGTCGGATATCATAACCACGTAGTCAAGGCCTCGTGAAAAGACTATAAATAAGAATTTGTCAATTCCTGGTTCCAAGACACTAGATTATCTCATGAGACCTACCGATGCATCGATGAGCTATTGTGAGCTCCACCCATCACATACTAAGTCTAATTCATTCATCATTTAAAAATGTTGAAACATAGTCTACAAATTAATATTAAAAATAGCTTAAGAAATGTCAATATTTTATCCACAATTTGTGAATGGTATAAAAATATGACATCCACATTCAAACATAACTCATTCGATACAATATAGAATTTTTTATTATAATATAATAACCTCAATTGATAATAATGAAGGATATTTACATAGATGAAATTAATCATCAAAACTATTTGAGAGAAATATAATTATTTTTATTGAGAACATTTAAAAGTCTAACTACATATCAAGAAGCTATTTAAAATATATTTTTGAATCACATTTTCCAATACCACATTGAAACATTTAAAAGTAATTTTAATTTTAAAACCTTAATGTTTATATAAATAAATCCTTAAAATCATTTTTAAAACAAGGACATTAATGAGAAATATTTTGAAGAATAAATCATTAAATCATTTAAAATTATATTTTAGTAATAGTTCCTTACCAAATGGTAGATGCCTCAATTAAGATAATTGAGTTAATAGAAACATTATAATGTCATGATAATAAATTTTTTCATGATAAACTATGTCAAAGTAGAGTATAAAAACCATAAAAAGTGAATTGATGCATGACATCAATGAAGTCTCAATTGAATGTAAACTGAGATGGTATCTCTAAGAAAGACTGTATCCATAGGATAAAGATAAATCATTGACATAATTATGTGTGAAAATATAAATACAATAAATATGATAGTATATTCAGTATAAATCAATCAAAGGATACTCATACACATTCTTGTAAAAACAACACAAATGACTTTGATGTTCAACTCAATGAATAGATATTGTGTTAAAATTAATCTTTTCAAGTTCATATAGATGACTTATGAATTTCTAAATAGAGTGATTATGTTAATCAAAACAATATACACATAAAGGGGAGTAAAAATTTATATGTAAGTAAATAAATAGTTATTTCACACATAATCTTGGAGTAAAATAATCAATGAAGTTTGCGTAAAACCCAATGAGTGGAAATTAAAATTTGAAATTCTCTTACCGATTTGGTAACTTACAAAACATACACCCCATGAAATAAGGATCATACAATGATGATATATATACCCATATATTATAGTATATTATACAAATAACACAATCATTGGATGTACATGCACCTCCCAAAAGGTAATAGTGGCAAATATAGCATGAATCTCAGGGGAATAAATTAGAGATGAAAACCCATTAACATGTACTTTCTTTAATAGAGGGTAATTTAAAAATCTGTATAATGGTAAAATAATAGTTATTAAATTATACATGAATCATATACACAACTATGATATAATATATGATATTTTAAAATTGATTTGTAAAAAATTCTTCAGTACTATTTTTGTTTCGGGTGTTAACTGATTCATTTTTCATTATATGTTTTGTTACGTAAGTCATGTTTTTTGGATACGATGTATTTGATTCATATCCATAACAATATAATGTTCTAAATATTTATTTTTTAATAATAAAATGATATTTATTCTTGAATGGTTATGATGGGGAATGAATCTAACCGCGTTCATGGAGACCGTAATCCGTATGTACGCATGAGCAAAAATACAATTCTATTGATTGTGAAATCATATTTAACTGGATTTTATATCATATATATATATTAATAAAAATGTTATGTTTATTATTTAAATAAATTATACTCATTATTATACCCATCCGAAATAATTAAGTGTTAAATAACAAACTACACCACAACATGGAGACGATAAGTCATACAGATAATCGTATAGTGACTTTTTCATTCATAAGATTGATAGAATAGTGAATATGGTTTTACCATATATTTAATAAAATAACATTATGTATAAGGCACTAGATTTATTATTTTTGTATAGAAACCACAGAGAAAGAGGATGTGTAAAAACAAAATAATTTTAAACGAAGTGATGAAATTATTACCTCTTCTTTGGGTGCTTCCTTTTGATTTCATCAAAAGGTCTCCTTATGATGGTTTTTGGATAAAAGTATGGAATTTATATCAAATTGAGTGTAGTTGGAAGGATATTGGAGCTAGGTTTGTCCATGAAATATGTAACACCCCGAGATTTTATAAAAAATATTCTTTTTAATTTCGTTAATGTCTTGTGTTGTAGGCTACACCAAAAGGAGCTTGCACAACACACATCTTTGACTTTCCTTTCATTACACGCAATCGCGACCTTCATTGATAGCGCGTGTAGTACGCAATACCGAGTTTCACTAAACAACGATATGCTATTAAAATATTATTAAAACTAGCCGTTATGAATAGTAATAACCAATTTTTGAGATTTTTGAAATTTTATTTTTCAAAATGGACTTTATTTTTGGTTTCTTAATATCGAAATTAGCTTAGGGTGAAATTTTGGTACTTTTGGGATAACTTTCATATTCTGATGAATAGTGAAAATTACTAAATTTTAATTAAAAACTACTTTTTTAATAGAAATAATTAATAGTGATAAATTATTAATTTTAGTGGTTTTAAAGTATATTTAGAATATATTTTTACAAGTTAATACAATGTTGGTCATTGGATGTAATTTCACATTTACACCAGACATAAACAAGTGTTAATCTTTTGATAGTTATTATCTCTTAAAAACACGCTATTTGTTGTGATAGTGGAAATTAATTATAAAATTAATTAATGAAACTCATATGTTTGTAAATTTGTTAAATAAAAATCATTTTTGAATTCGGAATATCATTTATTAATTAGGGTGAAATTTTGGCATTTTTCTGAATAACTTCAATTTTTGATGAATAGTGAAACTACTAAGTTGTAGTTAAAAAATTAATTTTTCTTCATAAATCTTAATTTTACCGCATCTGTGAATAGAATTTCAAAAAACTGAGAGACATGGTTGATTTCAGTAAGTAAAATGTGGTTCAATGAGATGAAAATAATTTTTGGTGAATAGTAACGTTTTACTTTTATTTACCACGGTTAAAAGTAAATAGGGTAATTAAGGGTTAAAATGATATTAATATTACCCTAAAACATGTCCTAATCTTATTGGACATGTTTATCTCGACCAAAAACAACCTTAAGTGTAAATTATTATCATTCAGGCCCACTTGGATTAGATTAGGACATTTATTATTATTTAATTCAAAGAAGAGTTAAAAGAGTTAAAATCAATGTTGATTTACTAAAACATTTTTAATATAGGGTTATACATAATATAATTTCGCCTATAAATATTCATTAGAAAGATTAAAATATTTCCTACATAATGGTATTTTATTTGTAATTTTTATACTTTAAATAAATTAATTTATTTATGACACAACGATGATGCAGTAATTACCTTTTTAAGAAAATATTGACATAATTGTAGTTATAAACACCAAAATAAATGTAATTGGAGACTTTTTATGAATCCCACCAATTTTCTAGGTTAATATGACATGTTAGTATTTATTTAAGTAACTTTGTTTGAACTTATCATTCTATTAGAAATTTCATAAAAATCATGTACCAAATAGTGTCAAAATTGACATAAATTAGTTTTTAAAACAAATATTATATTATTAATTGTTATTTAATTCCTAAAAATCTGAGGTTCGGCCAGATGACTTAGTTAAGGATAGATATATTAATTATAAACAACATGGGGTTCGTTTGGCTTCATATAGTAATTTTATTAACCATATAGTGTAAGAAAACAAAAAGACACGGTAAAAGTTAAATTATTTAACTTAGAGTTAAATCTAATTGATAAGGTTAAATTAATAACCTAAACTTGTATAAATCCTATTGGATGAGAGGATTTAGACCCATCCCCAATTTATCTTCGAAATAAGACCATTTGGAACCATTATAATCCGAATTTGACCTTAATATAAAATAATATTTTGAGATTTTCCTAAGATGCCCCTCTCCTCCCTTATAAAAGGGACCCTCCTCCCTCTCCTCCTCACACCAATTTTAGCCTTCATGCTCGGCCAACCCCTGAAAAAATCTCTTCTACACTTCCGTAGTATCATCCTAGAGGTCCTGGTCTTCTTAAAAGACCATCCTTAGGTCATTAATTAGAGGATAAGTGAAGGCGCATCATAAGGAGGTAATATCCATTACCGATATTTTTCAATTTCTTTCTTCTTAAACTTATTCTTCTTTAGTTGTTTCATGATAAAGTAATAACATAAGTATTTATTATATACTGATATGTTATTATAAATATAAAAAACTCTAATTAACCTTATATCCATCCTATGGAAAAAGGAAATCACCGCGCGTGCGTACGTATGGAATACCGTCTCCACGCCGTGGTGTAATCTATTTTCCGCCACCACCATAATTGGATGGGTATAATGGTGTAATGAGTGACTATATTTGATTATTATAAAGTGATATTGATACTGAAATAGTATACATACACTTTAACACAATTCCACGACCATGGGAACGATATCATCGCTCGTGTGTACGTACGGACTACCGTCTCCACGACGCGATGAGATTCATTGTCAATGATTAACCATTCATGAATGATTATAAAGTATATATAATAAGTAATAATGAAATATATGGCCTAATAATGATACTGGAATTATTTATATTTATATGTATGTCATCTACTTAATTCCATTCAATTCAATAAGGAAACGAAAACAGCGTTCATGCGTACGTACGGACTACCGTCTTCATGAATGGTGTATTTCTTTCCATTTACTGATTTATTATATATGTATATTCTGAATATATATATATAAATAATGTTTTATATTCTGGAATTAAGTAATCATGATATAAGTAATCATATTAATAATTACAAGTTAAAAACACGAACGACAAATGAGACGATTTTACCCAAAACGCTACTTTTACATGAATTTACAAAAGAACGGGTAATATAAAGTCATAAGTGGACAATATATGATATAATGAAAATGAATATGATTCTGTAATTAGTCAATAACATGATTTAAATCATTATACAGGAGGTTCGGACACTTACAAAGCAAGTCGGACCTAAGGTAAGGGAAATATCACAATCTCATTTTTATCCGAGATTGTTTATACTTTAACAATTACTGGGGTGTATTTTATCATCCACATCCATGTTTCCTCAATATTTAATATTATTTATATCCACCTACAATTTTTTAGATCCAATTTTACCCTTCGGTGAGTTTTTAGTAAAAGATATGAAAGGAATCTTTTTTCGTTTTTCGTACAAGTTACTTTTTGACTTTTCTGACAAAATTACGAAGAATGTTTTTTTAACTTATACGGAATGAATGGATTTTTTAAAAATTATTTCCAAGAATATTCCTTTACAAGTTTTCATGTTTATTTTTATTCAACTTCTTTTAGTTTAAAATTGTATGACATGTTAAGAAAGAAAAAATATTTTTGAAGTAGAAAGGATATTTTCCTCTAGAATTGAGTTCAAGTGTTTTGTCAAAATAATTTTCCATATAAGATATTGTAGGGTTATGATTCTATCCCTATCATTAAATTGATTTGATAATGTTGTTATGTAATTATTCTTATGAATTCATTTATCTTATATGAATTGTTTTATGATGTCACGATGTTTAAGAATTCCATTTTTATTAAATGGGTTTTGAAATGATGTATGATTTATGATTTCTGTGGCACACATAAGAATGGTTTCATTATGATATGGGTGGGACCTATATCTCCCTCCGATGCATTGGGTAAAGATTTTATATCTCATGAGACAGACATGAATGGAACCGTAGGTTATACCGGTTCAGTGAAACAGGACTGAAACGAGGGAGACTCGGTTCAGAAAGGGACATTGTCCACTAAGATAGTCTTGGCAATGAGTCTTGACTAACAAGAAATGATTTTCTATGATTATTTGTGTATGAAACAATGTTTCATGTTTTATTTTATGATTATTGTGATTACATTTCACTTCCATGATTTATCCCAGGTTATGAAATTATGATCTCTTTTGCAGGTTAAGATTTCCAAAAGTTATGTGCTTGTGTATACGATCTGATTGCTATTTCTTTTGTTTACCTTTACTGAGCATTTGAGCTCACCCTATTATGTTTTCTTTTCCACAGGATATAAAGAAAGGTTTTAGGTATAAAAAAGGAATATCATTATGGGATATGTTGAAGATCTTTCACCAGGATTAGAAGATTATATTCTGAGTTTCCAAAGACACTAAACTATTACGATCCTTATGTGTGTGTTTTTGTTATGTACTAAGTATTCCACAAATGTAATGTAATTTCAATGTACTTCAGGCTTCGGGTCTCTACAAAATATGGCTTTTTAGGTGTGATTTTTAGATATGGGGAAGTACCCTTTTATATGAGTGGTGATGGACACTTTACGAAAACCATGAAATATTATTTCATTATGCAGTCATATTATATTTATAATGGCTCCAAGTGGATTTATTTTGAGGATAAGGTGGTGATGGGTCTAAAACCTATCAACCAATATGTTTTAGATAGGTTTAGGTCACCATGTTAACATTATCTCTTAGATTTAACTCTTTGTTAAATAGTTTACTATTTACCAGGTCTCATGTTGTTTTTATATTATATGGTTAATAAACATACTATAAAAGTCCTAGAAAACCAAAAGTGGTTAATTAATGAAATATCTATTATTATATAATTCTTTTTAACAATAATTAGATTGTTAGGACTATTAAAGCATTTAATAATATAGTATTTGTTTTAAAAACTCATTTAAGTCAATTTTGACATAATTTAGTATCTGGTTTTTGTGAAAGTCATAACATTATGATTTCATTGAAAAAAAATAAATTGAATCAACCCTAACATGTAATATTAACCTAAATTTTTTTTTGTAATGCATCAAAAATCCCCATTTACATTTATTATAATATTTATAATATATATTATTTTAATCATTCATTAATAAGGTAATTACAACATCATTATAGTGTCATAAATAAATATTTCATTTCTAAAAATTATAAATAAAATAACATGATGTAGAAAATATTCTTATCTTTCAAATGAATATTTATGGCCGAAATTATCTTATATAGAAACCTATAATAAAAATGTTTTAATTATTAAAATTTAAATTTAATACTTTTAACTCTTTTTTAAATAAAATAATAATAAATGTCTTAATCTAAACCAAGTGGATAAAAGGATCATATTTTATTCCTAAAGATAATTTTGGTCAACATAAAATTATTCAATAGAATTATGACATGTGTTAGAGTAATTATAATATCATTTTTACCTTTAATTTCCCTATTTACTTTTAATCGTGTTAAATAAAATTCAAAAGATACTATTCCCCAAAAATTATTTTCATATTATTGATCCAAATCGTACTTAATAATATCAACTGTATCTCGTGAATTTTCGAAATTCAATTAATAGAAGAGGTAAAATTATGTTTTATGCAAATTTGTTATCGTTCCTAGAAGGTGGGTAAAAGACGTTAAAAATTTCAATAAAAATTTATACATCTTATTTTATTATAAAATAAATCCAATGAATTTAAATTAAATAATATAGGTATTATGTGTCTATTTTGACTAAAAATAAATTTAAATAAAAATAAATAACTATTTAAATAATAAATCAGGTTTTAAATATTAACACAATGTTTTTTTCTATTCATGAAAAATAGAATGTTTTCAGAAAAAATACCATAAATTCACCGTAAGATAATTTTGTTAATATGATTCCAAAAATGATTTCTAATTTACCATATTTAAATCATTGATGTTTCATTAAGTAATTTAATATTAATTTTCATTGTCCTAATGAGAAAACATGTTTTTAGAAGTAAAAACAATCAAAAGATCGATAGTTGTTTATGTCTGGTTTAAAATTGAAATTTCATCCAATGAGAAAAATTGGATTAAATTATAAATATATAATCTAATTAAACTTTAAAAACATTCAAATGTATAATTTTACACTATAAATTATTTTCATTAAAAATGTTATTTTCAAATTTACATTTTGTATCTTTCACTATTCATCAAAAAATGAAAGTCATCACAAAAACACCAAAATTTATAAAAACTAAATTTTTATGTCATTCTTATAATGAAGAATTTAGTTTAATCAAATTGAATATATAAAAGTTTCAAATATTTTATTTACAAAGGGTTTCCCATTAAATGGCAGAAAAACTAGATTTTTTTTGTAAAATAATTATTTTATATGAAAATTATAATTTGTCCTTATATTATTTCAATGAAATACAAAATATTAAGGTTAAAATTTTATGGGATATATATAAAATTAAAATTTTGTTATTACTATTCATAGTCTTTTTATAAATGGTGTTTTTGATATGTCATTGTGCGCATGAACTTGATGTTGCATACATCATACACTATTGTATTATTTAAAGAGAAGTATTCCATGAAAGCTTGGGTTGTTACATTCTTCCCTATAATAAATTGCATCCTCCCAGTTTGAAATTATTATTTGTAAATTATATAAAATACCTTTGGAGGAAACCCACATTGGAAATAGGGTTAATAAAATTTATTCTTAATAAGAGGGAAAGGGAAATGAAAAATTCACCACCAAATTATAATTTTGAATAGGAGAACATTTCTAGAAAATTTAATTGAATGAAAACGTAATTATTTATAGGGAGTGATTCAGGGTATCAGTCATAAACAAGTGAATGGGAAATTGAGGGTGTCAAAGCCATACGTTAATGATGAATAACGTAACATATTAGGATAACAAATTTTTTGGTTTTGGATTGTTTCCCTAAGGTTTAAGAATGATGTTCTTCATATAATAAGATAAAATGTACTTGATAAGTAGAGTTCAATACTTTACCTAATTTCTACAAAAAATTATCATTCAGTTCAAATGATTAGTATTCAAGATGACTTGGTCAAACCTAATGCACTAGAATCAACTTAAAGAGAATCACATAATTTAAAAAGGATAAACTATATATTTTTCTTTTCTTTAGAGATTAACCATAACTGAAATTGTTAGTACATGATTTGATGATCACCAAAAAAGATAATACATTAGAGAAAGAAATACTAATCATAATTTATGAAAATAAAACCTAAATACCAAATTTTTTATTGATACCATTTAATAAAAAATTGTCTTTAAAATCCTTCAATAAAATCCAAACTAAGATTGAAACCCAAATCTCAAAATAATTTGATTATGTAGTCTTCTATGTTAAATTACATTTCCAAATTACATAAACTACTCTTAAAGTCACATACTTAAAGTTAATTAACCTAATCACATATTTTATATGATAGGTTATTAATTTCAATAAAAACCCCAAATTTCTATAAATAAAAAATAAAAAAATAGATAATAATCCACCATTACTACTCTAATAAAATCACATAGTATTCTATTTTCCATAGGCGTATAGTGTTCCCAATAGAGCAAACATCTTCCAAAATAACATTTATCACTTAATCATCAAATAATTTTATTACACTAAGGATATACATTTGACAAAACATAAGATCCCAAATCAAATTATCATTGATCAATAAATTCTTTTAACTAAAAAAAATTAGTGCCACTAACCAGGGACTTCATGTAGTCCAATGGTAGAAGAAAAATTCCAGTCACACTTTGGTTGTGAGTTCGATTCCAGTAGGATTGTTTGATGTGATAGGTTGTCACACGGTCTGTGTGTTGAATTTTTTCAAAAATTATATTTTATTACATTCCCAATATGAGATAAATTCTTCAAGATAATCATAACCAAATTTAACCAAATATTTTATCTCATACCTCGCATTTTTAACCCAAAAATTAATAACCTGTAATTGCATTAAATTAAAGGATCATATACACCCAAATGGTTATTTTAAAATATATCCACAAAAGAAAAATAATTCTTCACTAAATAACATCCCCACATAACAAAATTCAAGGTTACACATACAAGAGAAATTACATCCGATGTAATCCCATCAAAAAATATCATTAATTCTTTTAAAAATTTATCTATCCATTTATTTCTACATAGTTTCTTTATTTTCAAAGATGATATCCTATAGAATAGGGCATTGACTTGGGTAATCCAAATGACCCCTACATTTATGTAAAATGACTATAAAAGGATTCTTGGGATCATTTTTATTTTCATCTATAGTAACCCTCATTTTTCCTCTATAATTATTTACATTATGTCATTTTTTCACATATATAAAGAATTTCATTATTCTATTGAGAAATATTCCTGGGTGTCTCCTTCAACATTTTTTTTATAATGTAAATTGAACTTTCTTTTCTCCATGGTCTCCACTACTGGAGTTCTTATCATTCACCACCTTTATCTTCTTTTTTTTTGAATTTGGGAGTTGGTTAATATATATGTTTTTGATCATATTTTTGGGAAAATGATTCAACATAAACATGGAATCTTTTACACCTATCAGTATTCCATTTTTTTAGTTCCACCATGGTGCCCACCTTGTACATCAGGTTCAATGTTATTATGACATAAATGGAATCCATCCATTGAATATAACCAGAAATTATTGTGTGAGTGACAATAGTAATAACATAATTTAGAGAATATCATGTCATGTTATTTTCCTTCTAAAAGACCATAATATAAAATAAGGGTATTTATTCTCATCTTATTTTAAAATACTTAAAATTATTTTGTAAATAAAATATGATTTATCCTAAGCATATCACCCAAAATTATCATAACCAATATTGTAGTAAGGCCCGTTTTCATTCATCAGTTCATATTCAAGCCTAGATCAAAGCGGTAGTTTTGGGTTTCACCCCTAAGTACATCTATTCCAGAGCCGCCTCTACCTGCTCGTATCCAGACACAAATGTATTTCTTTGAAAACACATAAAATATTTACATTACTAAAAAATTTGGAGGTTCTTATATACTAATCCTGAAAGTCTATCATAGGGTAATGTTCTCTAATCATAGTATTACTGAATGTAGTTTCCAAGGATTGTAATAAAAATCCTCTGATAACAACTGTAATGCCCCATACCTATTTACTTAGAGTCAGTACATTATTACATATCAATTTCATGATAACATGAAATCAAGTCCTAAATGACATATTAGATTAGTAGCCATAGATGTACTAGATACATTCATAAGTTTTACATTACATAATTAAATAATGAAAAAAAAAATTTGTTCCCATTGAACATAATCATACCCCGTAGACTATTCCTACAGGTTAATAATGATATAAATCTTCAAATCCTGGAATAAATAAATCAAATCAATGGATGATATCAGATACTCAGTAAGGATACCAATATTGTAGAAACATTCATAAATATGAATAAACATTTAAGGAAAAATTTAAGACTAAAACACAATCATTTTAAACAGAAATTTCCACATAATATAGAACATATAAATCAAATAATTCCATTTACATATTCAATTTGAAATTCAACAAGTTGAATAATCACATTTAATATAAATAGATAATTTTATAATGAGGGAATGCATAAGGTTGGACATCATAAACACATAGTCACGACCTCATACCAATAATACAAATAATATTTTGTCAAGGCCTTGATCCAGGACAATATTTTGTCTCAAAATACCTACCGATGAATCAGGGAGCTATAGTGGTCTCCACCCACCACTTACTAAGTCCAATGCATTCCCCATATGAATGGGATGAAAAATAATATAAACATTCGAATTAAAACTAGAATACATAATGTCAATGATTAATCCAAAAACCATGAATGGTACAAAAATATCACATCCACAGTAAAAAATAACTCATTAAATATAATATGGAAAAATGTATTATAATAAATTATTCTCTGTAGAGAATAATGAAGGATATTTATATAGATGAAAATAATCATCAAAACTATGTGAGAAAAATATCCCCATTTTTCTTCAAAACATTTAAAAGGATCACAATCTATCAAGAAGTTTCTTAAAAATTATTTTTGGAATAAAAGTGTCCCATAATTATTTGAATCATTAAAAATGAATTTTTATTTTAAAACATTAATGTATATATAAAATAAATCATTAAAACCATTTTTAAAACATTATCATTAATGAGAGTGATTTGAATGAAAAAAAATTAAAACGTTTAAAATTATATTTTAATTAGACTTCCTAACCTATTGAGATGTTCTTTAATACAAATAATTGAAGTAATAAAAACATTATAATATCATGAGAATAAATGGATTCATGATATACTCTATAAATGTATAGTATATTCACTATATAAAAGTGAATTGGTGCATAACAACAATAAAGTCTCAATGGAATGAAAATTAAGATTAAATCTCTTATAAAGACTCTATACTTAAGTTAAGGATAGATCAATGAAATAATTGTTTTTAAAAAATAAAAATATAATATATATTACTAGATATTTAGTGTAAATTAATAAGAGGATATTTCAACATATTCTTGAAAAAAACAACACTAATGACTAGGTTGTTTTACTCAATGAATAGAAATTGAGGTAAAATTAATCTTATCAAGTTCATATCAATGACTTGAGAATTTATCAATAGAGTTATTATGTGTATAAAAATTATATCCACACTAATTGGAGTGTAAATTACTACATAAGTAAATAAATAGTGATTTCACACATAATCTTGGAGTAAAATAATCAATGGTGTTTTCATAAAACCTAATGAGTGGAAATAGAAATTTGAAATTATCTTACATATTTTTTAAGTTACAAAACATAAACCATGTGAATGAAGTATCATACAATGTTGATGTAAATTCCCATAAATTAGTTAATTTTATACAAATAAAACAATCATGGCCAGTATATACACGACACAAAAGTTAATAGGGGAAAATATAGCATGAATCTCACGGGAATAAAAGTGATATGAAAACCCATTATATTGAACTTTCCTTAGTTGAGGGTACATTAAACTCTGGTATAATGGTAAAATAATTGTTAATAAATTTTAAAATAACCAAATACATAAATATGATTTCTTATATGATCTTTTAATATTTCATTGTTAATAATACATCAGTAGTATCATTGTTTCGGTTGTTAACTGATTCATTGTTCTTTATATGTTTTGTTACGTAAGTCGTGTTTTTTATGGATAGAATGTATTTGATTCATATAAATAATGATATTATGTTCTTAAGAAATAATTTTTAATCATAAAATGATATATATTCTTGAATGAGTATGATGGGGAATGAATCTCATCATGTTTGTGGTGACGGTAATCTGTAAGTATGCACGAGCGACAATAACATTCTATTAGAAGTGTAATTGTATATAATTGGAAGTTATATCATATATATAAATTCATTAACTTTTTATACTTATTATTTACATAAATTATACTCATTATTATACCCATACAAAATAATTACTTGTTGCATAAGAAAATTCATCAAGACATGAAGATAGTAAGCCTGATGTATGCACATATGATTACTTTTTCATTCATAAGATAGATTGAATAATGAATATGGTTGTACAATATTTAGAATAACATCAAAATATTTATAATTTAATGGATTATTTATTTTGGAATGGAAATAACAAAGAAAGAGGAAGTGGAAGAAGAAAATAACTTTGAAAGAGGTGATGAAATTATTACGTATTCTTTGGGTGCTTCCTTTTGATTTGATTAAAAGGATCCATAGGATGGATTTGAGATAAATGTGATGTAAAGACTCTAAATTTCAATGTAAAGTTTTCCTTAAATTCATGGGAATTTTACGAGTCTGCAAAAATTGACGGCGCATGATTCCGAGGCCCGGTGTGCCCAGAATCAGATTTTGAAGTTTTGTTCGGGTACATTCAGTAAATGTACGAACATGTTTTTATAACTTTTGAACCGGTTCTCGGAATTGAAATCTGAGGGCACCGTTGAACTCAAAACACTGGTATTCGCTTAATAATACTTTCACCATGATGACAGTTGGTTGAGAATAAAAGTTTGTTTTTGAGATTTCTAGGAAAAATAAAAATAAAATAATGTGAGCGACACTTTTTAATTTTTGAGCCTCCATGTCAGTGTTTGTTGCTTAAAACCTCCATGTGAAGGTTGGAGGTGGAGACCGTCGCTCCATAAACTCCCATTAGAGGTTATAGTGATGGGTCCAACCCAAACTCAACATCCCATGTCAGGATTACTTTGGTGCGGACCTCCCGAGGTTATAACCCATTGAACTCCCCATTAAGTGGGGAGAAACATCTTGAGCTCCCCACTTAATAGTGCCACCACCCTTCACCTTAATTATATAGAGCGAAGTAATTAATTCATTCTTTTTTAATTCTTTCCAACAAATTAATACTTACTCTATAATATAATTTGGCACAACTTTGGTATTTGGGTGGATGTTTGGGAAACGGGGATATTGAGAGGATTAGAATTCTCCCAACAAAGAACATAAAAGGAAGAAAATGTTCTCCCAATGAAGAAGGCTGATGAAAATCCTTCTTTGACTTCTTCCCCAGACACCTACCGATGGGGAGCGTCTTTCACAACCGACGGAACTTGGTATTGCTAGCGTGCGATGGACTCGACGAATAATGAACATCTTCGTCTACTTTCCACAACTACGTCAATGAATGATGAACAAAGGTTGGGGTGTGTATTGATTTGAGAAATGTTGATTCTTCCTTCTATGATTATTTCTCTTGACCCAGTTGCTACCAAACTACCATGGGAGGACTGGGCCAAACGAACATGGCCCGATCTCTCCACCATTTTTGTGACTGTTTGGTGTGTTGTTCACATTCTTCATTGGTGAAGAACAACGGATCATTACAAGTTCATTGTGTGATGCAACTATCCCATATCGAAGACCCAACGTCACAACAACCTAGAGGAGGTGAGATGACAATAATGGGTGACAGATCAGACCAGAATGGGAAGGACTGTTCATCATCCATTCTTCGAGCAGGTGAATGAAATCGTGTTTTCAGAGCTGATCGGAGGCCCATAAACACCAGAGATGACTACGGGACATCAGGGCGAACTAGTGTCTGAGGTTTCATAACAAATGGACAGTAAAAATGTTTAATAGATTTCATGGTAGGCGCACTATCCAGAAGTGTAATTTTTGGAAAATTCAAGAATACACGGTGTGTACTTCTGAAGAACACGCCATGTAGTACGGGCATTCTGCGACTTCAGTTTCAGACGTTAGACCAGTAACACACGACGTGTGACCCCAGTCACACAGCGTGTCCTCTCTATACTGATTGGCAGAAGCAGATTCGCGAGACATGGTGTGTATTCTAGGAAATACACAGACACGAGCAGAATTACACAGCTAAGAGGCACGATGTGTACTCTCCATGCAGATTGGAAGAAGTAGATTCACGAGACATGGCATGCATTCTGGGAAATACACGGACATGGGAAGAATTACACGGCTAAGAGGCACGATGTGTACTCTGCATGCAGATTGGAAGAAATAGCATGGTGAGACTTGACATGTGTCTCAGGGATACATAGACATGAGGTGGAGTACAAGGGAACGTACTCCACCACATGGACAGGCAAGGCCAATGACATGGGCTTCCCCGTGTATTAGTTACATGGGTTGGTGAACAAGGGTTGAGGCCTTGTACGGTCACATGGCCAACATACACGGAGTCATCAACAGTTTCGTAGTCATGGTGGATAACCATACTACATGCCATGTACTTATTTTTCTATACGATCAGCCATTCGACATGGGCTATTGTACATGGGTAGTACCCGAGGTCCGCAAACACGGCATGTGCCTTATTCTAACACGCCATGTAATTTCTAAAAAATGTATTGGTTATCTCATATCTATTTCCTAGACATGTATTTCTTGGGTTTTACCCTCTATGATGTGGAATACCTTTTTGACACTAGGCTTGTGGAGCTGAATCTACCTGAATCAAGCTTGCTTCATGCAGAACCCTAAGGCTCACTATGCACTGAAGACTGTTCTTGGATCCTTTGGGGGTTTGACCGCACTGACTAATGTTCCTGGATCCTGTTTGGGTTTGACATCAGTAACCACTAATCAGGGATCCTATATGGGTTCGATAGATCTAACTAATATTCCTAGATCCTGTGTGGGTTTGACAGTTCTGATTTCTGTTCCAGTATCCTATGTGGGTTCGACAGAATAGCTGTTCCTGGATCCTATTTAGATTTCACAGTTCTGATTTCTGTTACTGGATCATGTGTGGGTTTGACAGAATATATGATTCAGTGTCTACATCTTATCATCTCTATCTTCCATCGAAAGATGTATACATATGTTAGCTGACTTAGTAACTTTGTGTTTACCTCATGATTGAGACGGGTTACTTGATAACATATGTATATGTATGGGAATATACAAAAGTGGGGTTATCAGTTAATCTTATTATTTTTGGTTTATCCTTGTTGTAGTTTGTGAGAGCTTGAAGGTCTCGGGTTCCCTACTGAGTATCATTATACTCACCCCTACACAGGCTATGTACAAACTTGATAGTTTTGGATGTAGATGATGGACAACACTGACCGAGGAGGAGTGTACGAGAACTGGATGGTACCCGGAGGTGGACCTCATGACGAGACAGTACCTAGTGGAGACTAACAGACGTGGAGTGCTGAGGAGGATATATGTACCTACCCATCAGGTAAGATCTTTGGTGGACTATTCATGAGCTTCTTTTCACCTTTCGGTTGTTTATTCCTTTTTAGTTGTACTTGTACTTTATAGTTGGGCATTTATTTCCACCCCCTTAACTTTTAGCACTCACTTGTCAAATAATTTTGCTCAGTGATTTTTTATTCAGCTATGTACTCTGTTGTGTGTGATTTTAGTTATAAAGGAAATGCCTTCCCAGTTTAGTGATTTATCCCTTTGGTTCTAGTCGCCAGCCCATGGCATATGGAATGTGTGCGTGGGGTAGTCACGACATGGGCCCTAGGGACAAGTCATGATACATTTGTATCAGAGGAGTAGATTCTACAACAGAAAATATGACTCTCATCTTTTCTTTTAAGTAATAGTGTTAAGGGTACTAAGTGTTGTATTCAGTTCAGGGAGTCCAGTGATGGTGCGGCGGCCAATGTATCTGTACACCAGGACCCTGAATTCTAATTTTCCAACTTAGTGCATGAAAACACTAATTGCGATTGTTTTTCAAGAGTTTTATTTACGATCTCATTGAGTTAGCTCATGAGGTATAACTTATTGAATGTTGAAAACCTACTAAATTATAGGATGCCTCCATGCAGACAACCATCCAGTGTTCTTGGCTTTGTACGAGATGGAAGCCCACTGAGCGATGATGCCTCGGTGTAGGGCCCTATTACAGTTGAGGGTTCAGCAGTACCACTACCTATTGGGCCAATGATTCCACCAACCCCAGTATCAGGGAGTACACACTGCAAGATCACATTGCAAGAGTTCCTGCACCAGAGTCAACCCAGGTTCAGGGGCGAGACTGACAAGAAAACAACTGATGATTGGCTGGAGGCTGCGGTGAGAGTCTTCAAACTAGTAGGGACACCAAAAAAACTTATGGTGATCCTTGCCGCATGTCCCCTTCATGCAGCAGTTGGCAGATGGTGGAGCCTGATGCTCTAGGTTCATGATGAGGCAACACTACTCTGGGAAGAATTTGAGATCCTATTTCGGGCAGAGTTTATTCCAGCCACCCTACGATCAGTGCAGATACAAGAGCTATTTCATCTACAATAGGGTAGCATGACGGTGGCACAATACTCAGTGTGGTTCTTGGACCTCTCACTCCACTACAATGATATGGTACAAGACCCATTTTTTATGGCTCAGACCTTCGAGCAGGGGCTCAGGTGATAGATCAGGGCTTCTATGATCTCTCTCAGCATCCCAACACAGGGGGCAGTGTTGGATCGAGCCCTCTTAGTGTAGAGTTTCCTTGCTGAGCAGTAACCAGCAACATGACCGACCACCGGTAATCATATAGTAGAGTCTTCTGCAGTTGGCTGTAAACAGAAGTCGTAGAGGTCCAAGCGGACCAGACCATCCGGTGGTCAGCCTCAAGTCTCGAGTTTTTTTTTGCGAGGCACACGAGATAGAGCCATCCATTTGAGGAACATGTAGTGTTTCACATGCGATGAGAATGGTCACATAGCTCGTGACTGTCTGACCCACTACTCGGATAATCAAAAAATAGTTGAGGGACCTCTCATGTAGAGGTTGAGGTTCGATCGAGATGATCCTTAGGGAGTGGGCAGACATGGTAGAGGAGATAGTCATGCAGCTGGTGGTGGAGGACTTTATGTGGTGTTACCACCACCACAATCACTAGGTCCACACCGACTGTAGGGAGTTAGTGGACATGCGAGAGACCAACTTCAAGCAGCTAAGTCTTATGATCATGGTGCTCTAGATATGATTTGTGGTACGATCTGTTTGAACTCCTCCTTGGCTTATGTTCTTATAGACACTGATTCTAGACACTCTTTCACTGACACCACCCTCGTTCGGAGCTCAGAGATTCTGACAGAGCTATTGTCTTGATACTTATGGCTAGAGACTCCTACAAGAGTATACTCGATGATCACACACTAGTGCTGACACTGTGAGCTTACTCTAGGAGGTGAGAGCTTTGGCTGGGATCTCCCCGTAGTGGCACCGAGGCCATACAACGTCATCTTGGTTATGGACTGGTTATATATAGTCCATGCACAGATCGACTATATTCGGCACAATGTGTAGTGTGTCTGCACGTATGGGACCAGATTCACCATCACCAGCAATAAGGCAGCCTTTCCAACATAAGACGAGCTTACGTGGAGAAGGGTGTAGCTGATCACTAATCAGTTGGCTTGCCTTACCCTCAGAGGTATAGATGTAGAGAGTTCAACTTATCCTGTAGCGGTGGACTAGTAGGCGGATGTTTTCCTTGATGATGTCCCAGGTCTAGCTCTATATAGAGAGGTGTAATTCTACATTGAAATGTACCCTGGGATGACACTGATATCTACTCCAGCATAACGGATGGCTCTCGCAGAGCATGGCAAGCAGCAGGTACAGATAGAGGACTTGCAATGTCAAGGATTCATCCGGCATAGTGTTTCTTCGTGGGCAGACCTGATTCTGTTATACAAGAAGGAATATGGGATCCCGAGGCTTTGTGTCGTCTACCATCACCTAAAACAGGTGACCATGAAGAACAAGTAACCATTCCCAAGGAATGATGAATCTTTGATCAGCTAAAGGGAGAACGGTGGTTCTTGAAGATAGACCTCAAATCAGGCTATCACTAGCTTAGAGTTTGACATGAGGATATGCATAAGATTGCCTTCAGATGTTGTTACGACCACTAAGAGTTCTTGGTTATTCTTTTCGGAAAACCCAATGCTCTATAAATGTTCATGGGACTCATGAACATGATTTTCCGTCCATACCATGATCTCTTTGCTATAGTCTTCATTGAGGACATTATGATCTACTCAAATACTGATGAGGAGCATGCCTACCATTTTTAGGTAGTACTAGACACACTTTAAGAGAACTGAGATTATGTTAAGCTCTAAAAGTGTTAGTTCTGGATTCGAGAGGATCACTTTTTCAGACATGTCATCTCAGAGGATGTAGTTGTTGTGGATCCAGAAAAGATTGAGGCGGTACTTTATTGGGAGCCACCCAGGAGTGTGACAAAGGTAGGGAGTTTCCTGGGCATGGCTTGATATTATCGGAGGCTCGTACCAGACTTCTCCAGAGTTGTAGCAGCGCTATCATCCTTGATGAAGAAGGGGAAACCTTTCGTGTGGTCGGAGAGATTCCAGTATAGCTTTCAAGATCTGAGGAAGAGGCTGACTAGTGCTCCCATATTGAGGCATCAAGAGGACGAAATAGGGTACATAGTATACTGTGAAGTATCAGGGACTGGACACAGGTGTGTCCTGATGCAGGAGTGAGCAGTAATAATTAATGGTTCTCATCAGCTGAGACAGCATGAGCAGAACTATGCTACCCATGACCTGGAGTTAGTAGGTGTGGTATTCGACATGAAGATGTGGCTGCACTATCTAATGGGAGAGTGTTCCACAGTCTACTATGACCATAAGACTCTCAGGTATAAATTCTCTCAGAAGGACATGAACCTGAGACATCGGTGATGGCTTGAGTTCCTCCAGGACTATAACTTCAAGATAGTCTATACTCTTGGGAAGGGGAACGTTTTAGAAAATGCACTTAGTAGGATATAAGGTGTTGCTAGGAATGACGATACAACATCTGGATTTGTTACAGATATCCTCTGTGGATAAAGATGGATCATCCTTTCTTCATTCAACTACAGTCACTCCCCCACTTCTTTAGCGTGTCAGAGAGGCTCATCATGGAGTCCCTGACTATGTGATATGACAAGCTCAGATATCCAGAGGGTAGGCACATGATGGATTTTCTGAAAGTGGGGAACATACCATCCTTATTATAGGACGTACTATGGTGCCAATGTCACTTCAGGAGGAATTGTTGAGGGAGTTCCACACATCCCCATTAGTTGTACATCCAATATTAGCGAAGATGTACCAGGACCTTCGACGACAGACCTAGTGGCTTGGTATGAATAACGCAGTACCAAACATTGTCTCTTGATGCCTCACTTGATAGCAAGTGAAGGCGGAGCACCAGGTACCAGCATGCTTGGTTCAGACTTTAGAGATCCCATAGTGGAAGTGGGATGGTATATCCAGGGACATCAGGAAAGGACGTCCACGTACATCCAGGGGTCACAAATTGATTTTGGTGACCATCGACCGACTTACCAAGTCGGCCCACTTCCTACCGATCAGAGAGCATGATTCAATAGAGAGTTTGGGACACCTCTATGTGCAGTAGATTGTGTGGCTACATGGAGTATCATCTTTTATCATCTCTGTTCGTGACACACAGTTTACTTCCCATCTATGGAAGGAGTTGCAGGAGGCTTTTCGAACCCAGCTTCGTCTGACCAGCAGCTTCCATCCTTAGATGGATGGTCAGACTGATCGAACCATTCCGTCCCTTGAGGAAATTCTACGTTCTTGTGTCCTCTTCTTCGATCAGAGATTAGAGGATCACTTAACATTGGTGGAGTTTTCCTACAATAAAAGCTATCACACCACCATTGGGATGACACCATTAGAGGCATTATACGAGCAACCTGGATGATCAACCTTGTGCTGGACAGACCTAGGTGAGTCAGCACTGGTGGGATCAGAGATGGTACGAGCTACCACAAAGAAGATGTAGATCATCCAGGCACAAATGTGTACTGCACAAAGTAGGAAGAATTCATATGCGGATAGGAGACGGAGACCTCTATAGTTCGAGGATGGAGACCACGTATTTCGACATGTCTCACCCCGATGAGGTTTACATAGATTTTGCCGACGTGACAAGTTATCTCCAAGATTAATAAGACCTTTTTGGGTCCTCAGTAGAGTGGGATAGGTGGCTTACTGCCTGGCTCTTCCACCTCAATTACACCGGCTGCATGACGTCTTCTATGTATCCTAGCTAAAGAGTTATGTTCATGGACTTTATCACATTATCGACCATAGGGAGATAGACATTGATGATGGAGAGACTTTTACAGAGGTTTTAGTAGATATTGAGGATCAACAAGAGATGGTAATATGTGGATGGTTGATACCTGTAGTGCACGTTTTTTGGAAGCATGGGAACCATTTGAAGAGAACATGGTAGCGGGTGGCTCAGATGCATTCTCAGTACCCCCATTTTCCCCTTAGTTTGAGTTGTGTCTTACGTGGATGTAGAGACCTGAGGTGGGGAGAATGTAAAGACCCATAATTTCCAGAGAATATTTTTTCATAAATACATGGGAATTTTATGTTTATGTAAAAACTGATGGCATAATATTCCGAGGCCCAGTGTGCTTGGAATCAATTTTTGAAGTTCTGTTTGGGTACGTTCAGTAAACGTACGACAGGGTTTTTATAACTTCTGAACCGGTGCTTGAAATTGAAATATGTGGGCACCATTGAACTCACAAAACTGATATTCTCTTATTAAGACATTCACCTTGATGATAGTGGGTGTTGAAAAAAATCTTGTTTTTGAGTTTTCATGGAAAAAAATTATAAAATAAAGTGAGAAACACTTTATTTTATTTTAGACGCTATGTGAGTGTTTGTTGGTTATAACCTCCATGTGGAAGATAGAGGTGGTGATCGCCACACCTTTTTTCCCATGAGAATTTATGGTGTTGGGGCCCATGTTGACTCAACCTCACATGTGAGGATTAATTTGGTGGGACCACCCGAGTTTATATCCCCTTGAGCTCCCCATTAAGTCAAGAGAAACCTCTTAAGATCCCCAATTAATGATGCCACCCCCCTTAACATTAATTAGGTGGAGCCAAGTAATTAATTCATACTTTTTAAATTCGTTCCAATGAATTAATAGATACTCTAATCTATTATTTGGCACAACTTTGGAATTTGGGTGGAAGTTTGTGAAAAGAAGAGAATGGGGGGATTAGAATTATACCAATGAAGAATGAAGAACATAGAACACGTTCTTACAAAAAAGAACACTATCAACGATCCTTATTCTACTTCTTCCCTGGACACCAACCGACGTGGAGAATCTTCAATTGCTGATACAACTTCGGATAAGAATCATGAGGTGGACGCAATGAACAAACAAAATTCTTCTTCTACTTTCGGAAACTTCGTCAACGAATGACGAACAAAGGTAGGGGTTTGTTTTGATTTGAGAAATTTAGATTCTTCCTTCCACGATTTTTTCTCTTGACCCACTTGCTACCAAACTAACATTGAAGGACTGGGCTTAATGAACACGACTCAATCTCTCTTACATTTTTTGTGTATGTTTGGTGTGTTCTTCGCGTCCATCATGGGTGATGAACAATGGATCGTTGAGAGTTCATTATGTGATGAAATGATCCCAAATAGAAGACCCAATGTCACGAAAACCCAGTGGTTGTGTGATGATAATATCGGGAGATAGATTAGAAAAGAATGGGAAGGATAGTTCCTTGACCATTCTTCATGCAGGTGAATCATATCATGTTTTTAGATCCGATCGGAGGCCCAAAAACACTGGAGATGACTACGTGACATTGGGGTGACCTAGTGTTTGATGTTTGTGACTAACACGCTATTAGAACTAAGAAAGGACATCATGGGAGGCACGTTGGCTAGAATCTTCATTTCTGGAAAATTCCAGAATACAGAGCGTGTACTTATGACGAACACACCGTGTAGTACAGGCATTCTAGGACATGAGTTTCAGACATTAGACAAGTAACTCATGGTGTGTGACCCTAGTCACACAACATATATTCTCTATGCAGCTTGGTAGAAGCAGCTTCACGAGACATGACGTGTATTCTGGGAAATACATGGACACAGGCAGAATTACATGGCCAAGAGGCACAGTGTGTACTCTCCACGCAGATTGGTAGAAGTATCTTCGCGAGACATGGTGTATATTCTGGGAAATACACGGACACAGGCATTATTACATGACCAAGAGGCATGGCATGTACTCTCCATGTATATTGGATGAAGTGTCTTCACAAGATTTGGCATGTATCTTGTAGATACATAGACAAGGGGTAGAGTATACATGCATGTACTCCCCATCACAGCCAGGAAATTCCAGTGACACGACAACCCCATGTATCAGTTACATGGGTTGGCGAACATGGGTTGAGGCCATGTATATGCACATGACCAGCGTACAAGGAGCCGACACCAGTTTCATTGAGATGACATGTAACCATACCACTTTTCATGTACTTAATATTCTAAAAAATCATCCTTTTTGACACAATACATTGTACAACTGTAGTACCCGAGGTTTGCAGAAACGGGGTGTGGCTTATTCCAAAACACTGTGTACTTTTAAGAAAATAGATGGTCATCTTGTCTCTATGTCCTGGACACGTATTGCTTGGATTTTCCCTCTATGACGTGGTAGAATTTGTGAATCTCGTCTTGAGGAGTAGACCCTCCCGGAATCAAGCATTCTTTGTGTAGAACCCTGTAACGTCTATGCATTGGTGACTGTTCTTGGATCATGTGTGGGTTCAATAGCGCTGATGTAACACCCCATGATTTCATAGTGTGTTATTTCTTCAAAATAATTCAATAACTTTCACTACATGCAACACCAAGTTCAAGCACACCATGACTTACCAAACAAGCCATTGAAAAGAGGTTATGAATAGTATTAGATAAATTTTAATGTTTATATAATCCTTATAATTTTAGAATCCATATTATGAGTTTCTTAGATATAATGCAAGAACAAATTCATTTTCAGTATTGCACTTTTATCAACTTTAATAGTGAACCCTTTTTAAATACTATATTTAAAACTTTTTGACTAAATGGGGACATCAAAAATTTAAAATGAAACATCCCAAGCTTCCACGGTACGCTAGCGTGTGTTGTACGCAACACCGAGTTCTAACACACCGTAACTAATCAAAGTAGCCATTATGAATAGTAATAACCACTTTTTAAAATTAAAGAAATTTTATATTTCAAATGGACTTCATTTTTGTATTCGTAATATCGAAATTATCCTAAGTTGAATTTTTTGTAACTTTCTGAGAATTTCCAATTTTTTATGAATAGTGAAAAATACTTAAAACAACTTTTTTTAATCAAAATAATTAATTGTGATAAATTATACTATTTAGTGGTTTTAAAGTATAATTAGAAAATATTTTTACCATTTTATCCAATGGTGGTCATTAGAATTTATTTAACATTGAAAATGGACATAAACAATTGCCAATCTTTTGATATAAATTGTTTCCTAAAAACACGCTATTTGTTCTGACAGCGGGAATTAATTATAAAATTAATTAATGCAACTTATATGTTTGGAATTTTGTAAAATAGACATCATTTTTGAATTCAGAATATCAATTATAGTTTAGGGTGAAATTTTGGTACTTTTCGGATAACTTTTGTATTTTGATGAATAGTGAAAATTACTAAATATTAATTAAAAACAACTTTTTTAATCAAAATAATTAATAGTGATAAATTATGAATTTGAGTGGTTTTAAAGTATATTTATAATATATTTTTACCATTTAATATAATGTTGGTCATTGGACATAATTTTACAGTTAAACCGAACATAAACAAGTGTCAATCTTTTGATAGTTATTATCTCTTAAAAACACGCTTTTTGTTTTGACAGCGGGAATTAATTTTAAATTAATTTCTGCCACTTCTGTGTTTTGAATTTAGAAAAATGGATTCCATATTTGGAATCAGGATGTTCAAATTGTGTAAATAGGTAACTTTTATTTTTAGACATTTTGAATAATTACTGCGGTAAATATTTTTTTTACCATGGTTAAGGGTAAATCCGGTAAATAAGGGTTAAAAAATAATATTATAATAATACTAAATTACCCTAAAACGTGTCTTAACCCTATTGGTTGATACATGGTCGACCATGGGCATCTTTGTGTCAATTTTGGGACCCCATGGATCCACTTGTAAGTGATAATGACACTTTATTTTAATTAAGTTAAAATGAATACAAAAATGACACAAGCATATATCTTTTAGAAAAACAATTGTTACATAGGGTTATATATGTTGGATTTTAGATTATAAATATTCATTAGAAAGATAAAACGATTTCCTACATAATGGTATTTTATTTATAATTTTTAGACATTAAATAATTTATTTTATTTATGACACAATGATGATGCAGTAATTACTATAATAGTGAAAAATTAAAATAATTGATATTATAAATACCCAAATAAATATAATATGAAACTTTTAATGAATTAAACTAATTTTCTAGGATAATATGATATATTAGGATTGATTTAATTGACTTTGTTCGAAGTAATCAATCTGTTATGAGTTTCACAAAAATCAACTATTGAATAGTGTCAAAATTGACATAAAAGAGTTCTTAAAACAAATATTATATTATTAATTGATATTAAATTCCTAAAAATCTAAGGTTCGGCCAAGAGACTTATATTATGATAGGTTAATCATTAATGGACCACTTGGGGGTCGCTTGGATGTATATAGTATGTTTATTAACCATATTAGATAAAAATACAAAGAGACATTGTAAAAGTGAAACTAATTAACTTAGAGTTAATACTTAAAGATAAGGTTAATATAAGTACCCAAACCTGTCTAAATTCTATTGGATGAGTTGTTTTCGATCTATACCCACCTCATCCTTTGAATAGTCAACTTTGGAGCCTTTGGAAACCGAATATGAATTTATTATAAATTAATATTTCTAGCTTTTCCAAAGGTGCCCCTCACCCCTCTTATAAAAGGGCACTCCTCCTTCTCTTTTCCTCACACCTCTCAAGCCACTTGGCTCGTCCAAACTCTTCCCACATAAGCTCCCCACATCCCTCTCCTCCTCCTTGAAGCTTCCCCTTAGGCAGAAAGCATTTCAAGAAGTCCTTTGGTTCCAACCAAAGTGAGTTACCTAAATTAAAGGTAACGATTTCTCTTAAATTATTTTCATTTATTTTGCTTCTCCAACCCACAAACTCTTTTTATTTCCTTTCTTTTGTAACAACACCAGTATCCTCAATATAATAGGATGTTGTTATAAGAAGGATTCAAACTACACATACACACAACTCCATCTAATGGATGATGAACATAATGTTTCTGTGGATGGAAAACTAACGCCTCACGAAACGATGATTGTTCAAATACATCTTACCGCCTCTCATGGTGGCCATTATGATGGCACTGTAATTAAATATGATATTAATGATATATATTTTATATATAAGCTTCTGTAATTCCATTTTATTTCATACCATTATTCGTTTCATGTTGTATATACATACGATAATTTCATTTGAGGAAGTGCGGACTATCGCCCCCTTAAAATGATATGACTCGTTCATACCACACATGGAACGTATAAAGGATGGTGTTAATGAACGTAAGTAACATATATAAAATATTATATTTTACTGGAATAGTAATATACCTATGTATCATTTGGATTCGATTCTTTTAAAATAAAAATTAAATGGAAGTAGCATTCGTGCGTACGTACGGACTACCGTCTCCACGAACGCGATGAGATTCATTCTCCATCGTATCCATTAAAGTATAATATTCATTTGATGATTTAAAAATGATGTTTAAGGACTTGATACCATTCTGGATTTGAATAATATACAACCTATCCTTTACAAAAATGTCTTACGTAACAAAACATATAAAAGAAAACAAGTAAGTTAACCCCCGAAACAACGATAATACTAAGATATTATTATAAATCGATATTAAAAGATAAAATATGATATCATATTAATGTATATGATTCTTGTATAATTTAGTAACAATTATTTCACCATTATACAGGAGGTTAACCTACCCCAACCAAGGAAAAGTACAAGGTAAGGGTTATTTCACAATCTCTTCATTATCTGAGGTTGTATTATACGTAATAATCTACTGGGATCTCTTTATCATCCACATCCATGTTTCTTCGAAATGTATTTCAAAACATTTTTACTATTTACAAGAATATGGGTTAAAGTCATTTATACCCTTGTTTGACTTTTTATAAGAGGTTTATAAAGGAATATTTCCGTCATTTTCAAAACAAGGTCCTTTTTAACCTTTTCGACAGAATTGAGGTAAGAATGTTTTTTTAACTTATACGGCGGGTGCAGTTATTTTCCGCCGTTATAAAATCGTCGAAGCTCCCTATACAAGCTTATAAGAATATTTTCAATGAAAATGTTTTATTTTATATGGATCTTAAATGATTTCAAAATAAAAGGAGATACTTCTTTAAAAAGAGTTTTGATTTCATCTATGTCAACATCCTTTAATGGATTTTACGCTTATTTGAAGTTGATTTATTATAATACAAAACTTCTATATTGTATTGAAGGTTTTGTGATATGTTTGACTGTGGATGTTCTATTTTATACCATTCATAGTTTATGGTTAAACTATTGACATTTCGTATGCTAGTTTTAATCCGAATGTTTATGTTATATTTCAAACTTTTCATCAGATGAATGTGCTAAACAAGTATGTTCCGAGTTGGGGACCGGTAAAAGTAAGCCCTCCAGGTTGGGGACTGGTTAAAGTAAGCCCTCCAGGTTAGGGACTGGTAAAAGTATGCCCTCCGGGTTGGTGTCCGGTTATTAGAGGCACTCCGGGTTGGTGTCCGGTTATTAGAGGCACTCCGGGTTGGTGTCCGGTTATTAGAGGCACTCCGGGTTGGGTTCCTGTTAGAAGTAACCCCTAGGTCTTGGGATGAGGCCTAGACAAAGAAATTAACGTTTAGCATTATGCATTCCAACATTATGAAAGTGGTTATTGATTTTTGCATGTGATTATTCGATTAGTAGAATATCCATGTGAATAAGTAAATGGAATTATTTCATTTTATTTATGCCATACTATGTTAAATGTTCAAGTTTAAAAGGCTTTTGTTTTAGTTATACATTGCCTTAAATGTTTATTTTTATTTATGAAAGTTTCCTCTATATTGTTATCCTTACTGGGCATTTGAGCTCACCCCTTTTCTATGTTTTATTTTTCCCAGGTAGTGAAGAAGTAAATTATGAATGACTTGCAGGGATATTATGAGGGGTTAATAGTGTGGATATGAAGACTTTGTTGTTGTAGTAGTTTTTCACTTTGAAATGTAATGTAAAACTTTATGATTATATCTAGTGTTTCCAAGGCTACTAAACCAATCGGTCTTTCGGGATTTGATCTTTCTTGTGATCATGCCAATGTTACGAAGTAATGAACCGACTCTGGGTAGCTGGGGTCGGGGCGTTACAGTTGGTATTAGAGGAAGTTTAGTACAAACCTTGGAAGCTAGATTTAGATAAACTCTGATTAGAGCACGTAGACCTAAGATGAACTTTAAGGATTAGTATAGAAGAACTTCCTAGAATTTTGGTATTGTAGAGATTTTGTGAGTTTTCCGAGCAATACATCCCTGTCTGGATACGAGCAGGTAGAGGCGGCTCTGGCACAGATGTACCTAGGGGTAAAACCCGAAAACACCGCTTTGAGCTAGACTCGAACGGGAACTGGTGCACGACAACGGGCCTTGCTGCACTCTTGGTTACGACACTCCCGGGGGATATGCTTAGGATAACTCTCATTTTCTTTACAAATCATTATGAAGGGTTTTTGAGTATATACTTCCTCAAAGAAAACATTTTTATGATTATGGATTATATCCATAAATAGTTCAATTTATGTTAAGTGTTTTATAAGTATGGGATTATGAATTTGGATTCATAAACTGATCTAGTGTATGCCATTGTTTAGAAATGGCGCCCAGTAGAAGAAATGAGAACTCCAGAAATGCACATGATCCAAAGAGAAGGAAGGATCATATCTTTCATGGTCTTATGCTAGAATTTATAAGAGGAATAGTCTCCCATGTATTATCATCATGTGAAGAAATAATATCATGTGTTGATAAGATAAGTAAAGAGTTTACTGAGTCATATGGATTTGAAGGGAAGCAAGAGAAGAAAAGGATGGAAGAGAGAAAGATGGATAAAGGGATGAGGGAAAAGAAGAATTTTCCCATATGTGGTAACTGTGGAAAGAAACACCCTGGAACTTGCCTGAAAGGAATGGGAGTTTGTTATAAGTGTGGAGGAAAAGGGCACAAAGTACGTGACTGCAAGGGTAAGAAAATGGTTTCAAATGTACAATGCTTCATTTTCAAGGAGTTTGGACACTACGCGAACCTATGTCCCAGTCATCAGACTATGCCGCAAATGATGCTATTGGATAATAATCAAGTTATGATACTACCACAGATGAAGAGGAATGATTAGAGTTCTTAAGTTGATTATGTCAATTGAGTGTTGTATCAACAATGTACTTGTTACAATAATCATGGAGTATATAAGGATTGTACTGCAGTACTATTTCATTAAGGACTTGAGATTGTGTGGAACAAAGAAAAGTGACTCAATAGCAGGATAAATTTTTGGAAAATATATGGTTGAGAGAATGATAAATCATAATACAGTTCTGATACTGAGGTAGTGATTTTGGAATAATATGTGATTGTTTTGGATAAATTATATTGGATATTCTTGACTACCTTGGAACTGATTAATGATTTGTATATTCCATCATTGTTGGGGTTTAAAACTTTTTTGGATTAATGAAGTATATCCAGCATTCTATATGGAATAAGGGAGCATGAATGTAATCAATAAGGAATATGGTAATACATGATGAAGGTATTCATATTCTATTACGGGGTAAAAAGGATCTATATTATGTTTACCTTCCTTATAAATGTTGGACTGTGAGTTTAGACAGAAGTATTTTGGATAGTTCTAGTTTGGATTATTTTGGATTGCCATAAAAGGACAACCCGAAGGTCGGGCGGTAACCCGTCGCGTCCGGCAAGGCTGCGAGACTTGAACCCGCAACCGAAGGGCGACAAGGGTGTATCACCTACCACTGGCCCATGAGATGTACTGGATTAAATAATGTAGTTTTTATTAAAAGATCATGTAGATGAATTATAAATTCGTTTATTTTGGAACCCTGTACGAGTAGTATAAATAGGATTTTTTTTACGAGTGAAAGATGAGTTTGTGGTAGAAATTTATTAATGGACAAAAATCTAATTATAAAGTAAGTATATCTCCCTATGATCTAAGCCAATCTCATAAATAAATTCCTCAACATTAATAAAAGGAACTTAAAACAAAAATGTTGTCCTAGATGGTACCTTAAATCATCACTAATTTATGGCTTTGGGATTTTTGGCCTTTTCATAGCCATGTTCTCTACCACTCTCCATCAGATAATTGATGGTTATATTTTTCTTCCATATCCATATTTTCCTACATGGAACCCTAGTATGAGTTATTTTCGGTAATCTTCATACTTTCGACTCTTTATTTTAAATAGAGGCCTCATTAATTCATTTTTCGATGTGGGATTTCAACTAAGATATTTTGAAACGTCAAAAATGTGTTATCCTAATACCCTATGTTTTGTTGAACCGATGGTATTTCAAATCATCATAGATTGATGAATTTAAGGACCTCAATTATACACTTGTTTGTGATTGATGACCTCAATCACTACCTATAAATATTTACGTTTTTCCTCTGATTATATGTCTCTAATTGCCACCAATTTTCTCCTAATAGAGATCATAATTTGGTGGTGACCCTTTCATTTCTCTTATCCTCATATTAAGACTAAATTTTAGTAACCCAATTTCCGATGTGGGTTTTCCCACAAATATATTATCTATTTTCAAACTTTTATTTTCGAAGAACAATTTCAAATTGCGAGGACGCAATTTATTGAAGGAGGGGAGAATGTAACACCCCATGATTTCATAGTGTGTTATTTCTTCAAAATAATTCAATAACTTTCACTACATGCAACACCAAGTTCAAGCACACCATGACTTACCAAACAAGCCGTTGAAAAGAGGTTATGAATAGTATTAGATAAATTTTAATGTTTATATAATCCTTATAATTTTAGAATCCATATTATGAGTTTCTTAGATATAATGCAAGAACAAACTCATTTTCAGTATTGCACTTTTATCAACTTTAATAGTGAACCCTTTTTAAATACTATATTTAAAACTTTTTGACTAAATGGGGACATCAAAAATTTAAAATGAAACATCCCAAGCTTCCACGGTACGCTAGCGTGTATTGTACGCAACACCGAGTTCTAACACACCGTAACTAATCAAAGTAGCCATTATGAATAGTAATAACCACTTTTTAAAATTATAGAAATTTTATATTTCAAATGGACTTCATTTTTGTATTCGTAATATCGAAATTATCCTAAGTTGAATTTTTTGTAACTTTCTGAGAACTTCCAATTTTTTATGAATAGTGAAAAATACTTAAAACAACTTTTTTTAATCAAAATAATTAATTGTGATAAATTATACTATTTAGTGGTTTTAAAGTATAATTAGAAAATATTTTTACCATTTTATCCAATGGTGGTCATTAGAATTAATTTAACATTGAAAATGGACATAAACAATTGCCAATCTTTTGATATAAATTGTTTCTAAAAACATGCTATTTGTTCTGACAGCGGGAATTAATTATAAAATTAATTAATGCAACTTATATGTTTGGAATTTTGTAAAATAGACATCATTTTTTAATTCGGAATATCAATTATAGTTTAGGGTGAAATTTTGGTACTTTTCGGATAACTTTTGTATTTTGATGAATAGTGAAAATTACTAAATTTTAATTAAAAACAACTTTTTTAATCAAAATAATTAATAGTGATAAATTATTAATTTGAGTGGTTTTAAAGTATATTTAGAATATATTTTTACCATTTAATATAATTTTGGTCATTGGACATAATTTTACAATTAAACCGAACATAAACAAGTGTCAATCTTTTGATAGTTATTATCTCTTAAAAACACGCTTTTTGTTTTGACAGCGGGAATTAATTTTAAATTAATTTCTGCCACTTCTGTGTTTTGAATTTAGAAAAATGGATTCCATATTTGGAATCAGGATGTTCAAATTGTGTAAATAGGTAACTTTTATTTTTAGACATTTTGAATAATTACTGCGGTAAATATTTTTTTTACCATGGTTAAGGGTAAATCCGGTAAATAAGGGTTAAAAAATAATATTATAATAATACTAAATTACCCTAAAACGTGTCTTAACCCTATTGGTTGATACAGGGTCGACCATGGGCATCTTTGTGTCAATTTTGGGACCCCATGGATCCACTTGTAAGTGATAATGACACTTTATTTTAATTAAGTTAAAATGAATACAAAAATGACACAAGCATATATCTTTTAGAAAAACAATTGTTACATAGGGTTATATATGTTGGATTTTAGATTATAAATATTCATTAGAAAGATAAAAAGATTTCCTACATAATGGTATTTTATTTATAATTTTTAGACATTAAATAATTTATTTTATTTATGACACAATGATGATGCAGTAATTACTATAATAGTGAAAAATTAAAATAATTGATATTATAAATACCCAAATAAATATAATATGAAACTTTTAATGAATTAAACTAATTTTCTAGGATAATATGATATATTAGGATTGATTTAATTGACTTTGTTCGAAGTAATCAATCTGTTATGAGTTTCACAAAAATCAACTATTGAATAGTGTCAAAATTGACATAAAAGAGTTCTTAAAACAAATATTATATTATTAATTGATATTAAATTCCTAAAAATCTAAGGTTCGGCCAAGAGACTTATATTATGATAGGTAATCATTAATGGACCACTTGGGGGTCTCTTGGATGTATATAGTAAGTTTATTAACCATATTATATAAAAATACAAAGAGACATTGTAAAAGCGAAACTAATTAACTTAGAGTTAATACTTAAAGATAAGGTTAATATAAGTACCCAAACCTGTCTAAATTCTATTGGATGAGTTTTTTTCGACCTATCCCCACCTCATACTTTGAATAGTCAACTTTGGAGCCTTTGGAAACCGAATATGAATTTATTATAAATTAATATTTCTAGCTTTTCCAAAGGTGCCCCTCACCCCTCTTATAAAAGGGCACTCCTCCTTCTCTTTTCCTCACACCTCTCAAGCCACTTGGCTCGTCCAAACTCTACCCACATAAGCTCCCCACATCCCTCTCCTCCTCCTTGAAGCTTCCCATTAGGCAGAAAGCATTTCAAGAAGTCCTTTGGTTCCAACCAAAGTGAGTTACCTAAATTAAAGGTAACGATTTCTCTTAAATTATTTTCATTTATTTTGCTTCTCCAACCCCCAAACTCTTTTTATTTCCTTTCTTTTGTAACAACACCAGTATCCTCAATATACTAGGATGTTGTTATAAGAAGGATTCAAACTACACATACACACAACTCCATCTAATGGATGATGAACATAATGTTTCTGTGGATGGAAAACTAACGCCTCACGAAATGATGATTGTTCAAATACATCTTACCGCCTCTCATGGTGGCCATTATGATGGCACTGTAATTAAATATGATATTAATGATATATATTTTATATATAAGCTTCTGTAATTCCATTTTATTTCATACCATTATTCGTTTCATGTTGTATATACATACGATAATTTCATTTGAGGAAGTGCGGACTATCGCCCCCTTAAAATGATATGACTCGTTCATACCACACATGGAACGTATAAAGGATGGTGTTAATGAACTTAAGTAACATATATAAAATATTATATTATACTGGAATAGTAATATACCTATGTATCATTTGGATTCGATTCTTTTAAAATAAAAATTAAATGGAAGTAGCATTCGTGCGTACGTACGGACTACCGTCTCCACGAACGCGATGAGATTCATTCTCCATCGTATCCATTCAAGTATAATATTCATTTGATGATTTAAAAATGATGTTTAAGGACTTGATACCATTCTGGATTTGAATAATATACAACCTATCCTTTACAAAAATGTCTTACGTAACAAAACATATAAAAGAAAACAAGTAAGTTAACACCCGAAACAACGATAATACTAAGATATTATTATAAATCGATATTAAAAGATAAAATATGATATCATATTAATGTATATGATTCTTGTATAATTTAGTAACAATTATTTCACCATTATACAGGAGGTTAACCTACCCCAACCAAGGAAATGTACAAGGTAAGGGTTATTTCACAATCTCTTCATTATCCGAGGTTGTATTATACGTAATAATCTACTGGGATCTCTTTATCATCCACATCCATGTTTCTTCGAAATGTATTTCAAAACATTTTTACTATTTACAAGAATATGGGTTAAAGTCATTTATACCCTTGTTTGACTTTTTATAAGAGGTTTATAAAGGAATCTTTCCGTCATTTTCAAAACAAGGTCCTTTTTAACCTTTTCGACAGAATTGAGGTAAGAATGTTTTTTTAACTTATACGGCGGGTGCGGTTATTTTCCACCGTTATAAAATCGTCGAAGCTCCCCATACATGCTTATAAGAATATTTTCAAATAAAATGTTTTATTTTATATGGATCTTAAATGATTTCAAAATAAAAGGAGATACTTCTTTAAAAAGAGTTTTGATTTCATCTATGTCAACATCCTTTAATGGATTTTACGCTTATTTGAAGTTGATTTATTATAATACAACACTTCTATATTGTATTGAAGGTTCTGTGATATGTTTGACTGTGGATGTTCTATTTTATACCATTCATAGTTTATGGTTAAACTATTGACATTTCATATGCTAGTTTTAATCCGAATGTTTATGTTATATTTCAAACTTTTCTTCAGATGAATGTGCTAAACAAGTATGTTCCGGGTTGGGGACCGGTAAAAGTAAGCCCTCCAGGTTGGGGACTGGTTAAAGTAAGCCCTCCAGGTTAGGGACTGGTAAAAGTATGCACTCCGGGTTGGTGTCCGGTTATTAGAGGCACTCCGGGTTGGTGTCCGGTTATTAGAGGCACTCCGGGTTGGGTTCCGGTTAGAAGTAACCCCTAGGTCTTGGGATGAGGCCTAGACAAAGAAATTAACGTTTAGCATTATGCATTCCAACATTATGAAAGTGGTTATTGATTTTTGCATGTGATTATTCGATTAGTAGAATATCCATGTGAATAAGTAAATGGCATTATTTCATTTTATTTATGCCATACTATGTTAAATGTTCAAGTTTAAAAGGCTTTTGTTTTAGTTATACATTGCCTTAAATGTTTATTTTTATTTATGAAAGTTTCCTCTATATTGTTATCCTTACTGGGCATTTGAGCTCACCCCTTTTCTATGTTTTATTTTTCCCAGGTAGTGAAGAAGTAAATTATGAATGACTTGCAGGGATATTATGAGGGGTTAATAGTGTGGATATGAAGACTTTGTTGTTGTAGTAGTTTTTCACTTTGAAATGTAATGTAAAACTTTATGATTATATCTAGTGTTTCCAAGGCTACTAAACCAATCGGTCTTTCGGGATTTGATCTTTCTTGTGATCATGCCAATGTTACGAAGTAATGCACCGACTCTGGGTAGCTGGGGTCGGGGCGTTACAGCTGACTACTGTTCCTGGATCTTGTGTGGGTTCAATAGCACTATCAACTGTTCCTGGATGTCGTACGGGTTTGACATCTCAGACTACAATTCTTGGATCCTATATGGGTTTGACATTTCTAACTTCTGTTCCTGCATCCTATGTGGGTTCGGCAAAATAACACTTCCTGGATCTTGTGATGGTTCGACAGATCAAATTTCTATTCCTGGATCCTTTGTGGGTTCAACAGAATTGATGATTTAGTGGCAACATCTGATCATCATTATCTCCCTTCAAAATTTGTAAACCTGTGTGAGCTGAGTCAGTAAATTATTGTTTACCTCTTGATTGAGATGGGTCACTTGATAACATATGTATATGTGTGGGAATATACCTCAGTGGGTTTATCAGTTAATCTTATAAATTTTGTTTTATCCTTATTAGAATTTGTGAGACATTGAGGGTCTCAGGGTCCCTACTGAGTATGGTTATACTCACCCCTGCACGGGATATGCCTGCACCACATTGTGTTGGATGTAGATGACAGATAGCGTTGACCGAGGCTGAGTGTATGAGGACTAGACGGTACTCGATGGTGAACCTCATGAAGAGTTGGTACCCAGTGGAGACTGAGGAACGTGGAGTGCTGAGGAAGATATCTGTACCAAACATTCAGGTTGGATCTATGGGGGTTGACCTATGATCTTCATTTCACCTTTTAGATATTTTTTTCCTTTTCATTTCTACTTTTACTTTATTGTTGGGCTTGTTTTTCCATCCCCTTTACTTTTAGCACTAACTTGTCATACAAATTTGATTAGTGTTTTGTATTCATCTCTGTACTCTATTGTGTGTGTTTTCAGTTATAAAAGAAATGCCTTCCTAGTTTAGGGATTTATGCCTTTGGTGCTAGTCATCAGCCCTTGGCCTATGGAAGGTGGGATTGGGGTATTCATGGAACGGGCCCTGGGGAATGGGTAATGACATGTAAGGCCTCTAGGTTGAAGTGAGGGTAGTTTGGAGGATATTTGAGCAAGGTTTGGCTGAGCCAAATAGTTTTGGAATTTTATTTTGGGAGAAGTGTTAGTACCCTTTTATAGGAGAGGTGAAAGACCCATTAGAAAATCCTTGAATTATTATTTTATTATATAATCATATTCGGTTTATAATGGCTCGAAATGAATTAATTTTTACGATAAGGTTGGTATGGATATATAAACTCTGAAACAATTTTTTTGATGGTTTGGGTAATCATATTAACATTATCGTTTTGATTTAACTCTTGGTTAAGTAGTTTAACATTTACCATGTCTCCTTTATTTTTATATTATATTTTTAATAACCCTACTATAAAATTCCAAGTGATCCCCACGTGGTTCAATAATGATATATCTATTATTATATAAGTCCTTTGGCCGATCCTTATATTTTTAAGACTAATATATTATATATTAATATTGTATTTTTTAAAAAATCATTTATTTATATTTTAACATTATTTAGTATTTGGTTTTTGTGAAATTCATAAAAATCTGATTTATTAAAAAAATTGAATCATCCCTAACATGAAATATTAACCAACAAAATTTGTGGATTGCATCAAAATTATCAATTTACAATTATTTTAATATTTATAATATCAAATATTTAAATTTTTCTTTATATAGGTAATTACTGCATCCTCATTGTGTCATAAATAAATTTAATTATTTAATGTCTAAAAATTTTAAATAAAATTCCATGATATATGAAATATTATAGTTTTCTAATGAATATTTTAGACAAAATTAACTTATTTGTAACTCTATATTCTAAATGTTTCTGTTATTAAAATATGAATTTAAAACATTTAAATCTTCTTAAAAAAATAATAATAAATTTCCTAATCTAAACCAGGTAGACCAAAAGGATCATATTTTTTTCTTAAGGATAATTTTTTGTCAAATAAACTTATCCAATAAAATTATGATAAGTTTTACGGAAATTATTGTATCATTTTTACCTTTAAATACCCTATTTACTTTTAATGGTGGTAAATAAAATCTAAATGTTTCAATTCACCAAATATTATTTTCATATTATTGAACCACATTTTACTTACTGATGTCATACATGTCTCTTATATTTTTCAAAATCAATTCCTATAAGTGGTAAAATTGTTTTTTATGAAAATTTGCTAACGTTCCTAGAACGTTGGTAAGAGAATTTAAAAAATTCAATAAAATTTTATACAAATATTTTTATTATAAAATGACTCCAATGAATTAAATTAAACTAATATATGTATTATGTATCTATTTATGCTTAAAAAATTAATATAAAATAAATATTTATTTAAATAATAAATTTGTTTTTAAACAATAATGTAGTGTTTTTCACTATTCAAAAAAATTGAATATTTTTAGAAAAAGAACCAAAAAATCACCTTAGGATAATATTGATATTCTAAATTAAAAAATTATTTCTACTTTACCAAATTCAAAACATAGAAATTTCATTAACTAATTTAAAATTAATTTCCATTGCCATCACCAAATAGCGGGTTTTTGAGAAGTAAAAATTATCAAAAGTTTCATTTGTGTTTATGTCTTGTTTAAAAGTAAAATTACTTCCAATAACCATCATTGGATTAAATGATATAAATATAATATAATTATAATTCAAAACCATTAAAATTTATAATTTATCACTAAGAATTATTTTGATAAAAATGTTTTTTTCAATTAAAATTTAGTATGTTTCCCTATTCATAAAAATATGAATGTTATTAGAAAAATGCTAAAAACATAAAAAACTAAATTTTTATGTCATGCTTATAATAAATAATTTAATTTCAAAATATTGAATATATAATTGTGTCAAATATTTGATTCATAATAGGTTCTCCATTAAAAGGCCAAAAAGCATCAATTTTTGAAAGATACTTATTTTATCAGAGAAATTTACTTCGTCCTTATATTGTGTCTAATAACACAAAATATGAATGTTAAAATTATATGGAATATATATAAAAATAAAAATTTTGCTATTACTATTCATAACAACTTTTTAAATAGCTTTTTTGATAGTCTAATGTGCACTTGAACTCGGTGTTGTTTACATCACAAATTATTGTATTATTCAAAGAGAAGCATACTGTTGAAGCTTGATGTGTTACATTCTCATTATCAAGTCTTTCTAAAACAACAATATGATGAGGATAAGATATTATTGAATTCTTAACATACACCATAATCGACGATACAATAACTATATTGAATTTAAAATCCTATTATGATTCTAAAATGCATCCAAGTGAGGAACCACCATAAAAGATTATTATTTTTATTTATTATTCCCATTATGTACATTTTATGGTTGTGATTTTCTAATTTAAACACTGGGAAAACAAATTTCATTCATAATTGTATGAAAGGAATCAATATCAAATTGTTATACATATTCAACCCACAAATATTTCTTCATATTCATATCTCATTAGAAAAATATATTCATTATGACTTTATTATATTTGAATACCATGAATTTGTTTGTAAAGTCATTTTTCATAGAGAAAATTACATAAAGAAATACATAAATGAATTCTTGATACTGTTATGTATAATTATTTTAATATATTTATGGTTTTTGAGAAATATTTCCCCCAACATGTTTTTTAGACAAATGTACATTGGTATGATATAATGACGAGTTGATATAATTTATCTCCATCCATTGAATTTTCTATAATGAATGTGGATAAGAGGCATGTTATTCCTTTCTGTCAATACAGAAAATACTATGTGATACATATTAGAGAAACCATGACTCCTATTTTTTTTCAGAATTATCATGTTAAAAATAATCAATAACAAATACAAAATCATATGTTGATAGTGCTCATAAATTCAAAATCTACTTAATCACAAAGACTATTTCTAAAGTATGGAATATAACAGGTTCAATCAAAATGTTTCCAATATGATGAAATAATTCCTACCATGCACTGAAAAAAATCCCAAGTATATTATTTTATCACACTCAATGCTAAAAAGAAAATCTAAAAAGGATAAAATATCATACTAATTAAGAATATGATAATGGTAAGTTCATTAATTAATCTAAATAACCCACTATTAAAATATCCAATACCTAAATCAAAAATTATTCTTTATATTTACCTCTACTTAGAAATGAATTGTTATAATAAAACCATAACTAAATAAATAAATACTGTGTATCCCATTTTTTATTATTAAATAAATGTAAAATTTACGATAAATTATTGTGATTCTGGATAAATAATTATTCAATTTTTTATATTTATGAATAATCAATGACTATCACCACCATTCATTGCAAAAAGAATAATGAAACTCCTATAGAATGTATTGTATCTAATGAATAAATTTAAATTTTTCTCGTATCATATGATAACTAATTCCATCGAATTCATTAGGTTGATATAATAAGTTTCAATTGAATTGGTTCAATTCTAGAAAAAACAAAATCAATAATTTAATCTTTATGTTGAAAATAAATCTGAAGAATCATTATATAAATAAATCAATAACAACCTCTTCTACATGAATAAATACATATAATACTCTATTTCAACTACATCATGTATTATAGTTTCCATTTTAGTTATAATAGATCCAACATGCACTATATAAATATTTACATGAACTTATTTAAATTCACACCCTCTGATAAGTGTACTATAAAAAATGTTTAATGATGATAAATGGTATCATATATAATAACTATTAAGATGGTAAATAGAATAGATTAACAAAAAGTAGAAAAATAAATTCATTTTTTTTATTTTTTAAAATTTCCCAAAGGGTTATAAATACACATTTATTTAATGAATAAGTATACCTAAAATTACAAATTAGTTACTAGTTTCACTTGATTAAAGGAGTAATAAGACATAATTATATATAAAATTTATATTATATTTGATTGAATGAACATAATACCAATAATAATGGAATGTCCTTTTCCTCTAAAAATTATAGATAGATCAACTGTATAGACCATAATTATCCATATTAGATGAATCTATAGCTATGATCCCTATCTAGATGATTGTTCCACTTAATACTGACTTTGACCACCTCACATTCATACCTAAACATGTCTACCAACTTGAGATAGTCGATACTACTAAAGTGACTATGAAATTATACCTAAAACATTCATCCAAAATTATATATAGATATTTACAAACAAATCACACAGACAGAGTCAAAAAATGAAAAATGTAAATTTCATTTTAATTTTAATGCTAATTTCCACTTTGATATTCCAGATAATGTTTTATAGATATTGAGGTAGGGTGATCATATCCTTCATAAAATTAAAAAAATAATCCATCCTGAATAATATAAATAGGATTATTGTTTAAAAAACAAAAATATTATTTACCTATGAAATAAAAAATATGTTATCCACCATCATCAAAGCATCATTTAGAAAATTTCACTTCTTAATTTTATTTAATACATTCTATAATGTTGATAGATTAAATAATATCAGCTATGTCTAAAAAGGTTAATTCAAACACCCATAAGAGTTTCAATTCATTTTCCATAATCATGTATAATTTGGAAAATATTAGATCAATGAATTATACAGTATAAATCATCAATGTTATCTATGTCCACCAAAATATAAACCATTTTTGGATACATTAATTTTAGGGTTGAATTATCTAGTGAATGGATCCTGAAATCCTATCCATGTCATCTAATTTATTTTTAATCTTCTATCATGAAATTCCTACACTATTGAATAAACTATTCACAATTAACATTTCTCAATCACGTTTTTTCTAATCCAAGGAATTAAATACTCTTAAAATGAGATGGATACATTTTTTCTACTTCACATCTACCTATAATGAAATGCCACCTCAAAATGTTTTAGGTGATGAAATTATAAATCATGTATGACATATATAGTTGTGAATTCCTATTAAGATAGACCATACACATTAACACATATTATTTGAGAAATCCCAATTAAGTATATGGATCTACTCTAGAATTATAATTGGGTCAAACCCAACTATAACTTATAGTATGGCTGCTAATTATTTTCATTGAGGGATACTCTATATTAGAATATACATGGAATGAAAACATAATTTTATTAATAGAAACATCATAATGGTCATATGAAACCCCTATTTATCTCTAAATTATTCATAATTATTATAATATCATAAACATTCAATAATAGTAACCTGGAATAAAAAACATATCACAAACATTAATATAAAAATTATAGTTTTAATTGATTTTCAAAGATATATATTGATCAATTAAATAATTTGTTGAATCATGTTAATAATATCACTATTAAAAAATAATTTATAAAACACTATCTACATACTATTGATGTTTTTATTAGTAAAAATTTCCAAATTATTCTTATAATAAATTAAAAATGTACATATAAGATTGAAATGTTTTAATAATAATAATTAATACTTGTAAATTCCCATTTGATATTCACATGTCCCCAAAGTACATAAGTCTCAATATAAAAGTAAATCAAAATATAACAAAAAATAATATCGTTATGAAATATCCAACCATAATTATATTTTTCAGATATATTTATTTCATGGTTCATGATTCTAGGAAATTCACTGTATTGTATATTCCTAACCCCAAAAACCATACTATACTATAAAATAATTTTATAATGAAACATATTTAGACCTCGTGGTCTAACAGGAATTGCTATAAGATCTCAAAGTGAACTTCTTAATATCCAGATTCTAGTATAAAAACGAAGGATAAATTGATTATTTAGGATGTTATTTTACATTATTTATATTTAATGTTATCACTACTAGATTATAAAAAACACATCATAACCCATTCATATTTTGGATGTTAAAATAACTGAAAACATATACACCATAGGTTACCATTTATACCAATGTATTAATAATTTATATATATATATATAGGACTGTAATAAAAAATGGTTTGATTATATTGTATCAATAAATTATGTACAACTATAACCAAAACCACATGTATATAGCTTAAAATAAATCAACACTACATAAGAAAATAGTAGAATTCCATAAAAGATATTTTAAAAAACTAAAAATAATCAATACAAAGTCATCCATGGATTATAAATTCTATAGTTTTTTATAAAATTTATACAACAGCTTAACAATATAAATCTCATGAAATATAATGTGATATGGTCTTTAACATACCCTGATAATAAACAATGAGAACTATATAAATCATCGAGGGATATGTGTTTTTTGTGGGTACATTATACTAAATTATCATCCATCACCTGACCTATCGAGGTCTACAAGAATACTAATTGAATATAGTAATAAAATAATGTATGAAAAAATGAAAATTATTAAACTGTAAATTTAATAATGTTTATAATATAATAATATAAACTAATAAACCATGGTTGTTGGATTTTATCTATTACAAATCCCCTAGAAGAATCAACCAATACTGGCATTAATCCATTATTGGAGTCTATGCTGATGGGAATGCTTAAAAAGGCTAATCATTATAAAATGACATATTCAGATAAATAAATTGATTCAATAACATTATACTAGGATGTAAACAAAAATATGTAATAAGAAAATAATGTTGAGTTTCATAGTCACCATTATATAAATACAAATTATCCATTGGTGGTGTCAACTGTAACCTAAAAATAAATTCTAAGAATATATATGCCTATTAATTATTAAAAAGATTATAGTAACACATATATACAGAAAATATCTACAACTGATATGATGTATTCCAATATTATAATCCAAATAGGCATTAAACTAAAATAATCACTAATGGAATGTATTATACAAATAAAAAAATGGTGAAATAGAATAAAACTCAATATAAATGTAATACATATTGAGAATAACATTATAAAATCATTTTTAGAAGGTTATAAATTATTTTTTTTCTCATTGTACGACATACCATAATTATCTACTAATCTACAATAATAAATGACATAAGAGGGGCCACCTCCCAATAAACATGCTTTTCCCTAATATCAGTGTTATATAAAGTAAAATACTATTAGTAATTAATAGTATAAACCATGAATATTGGGGTATAGAAATTTATTTCACAAAAAATGAATGTAAAGGATTTTTTATATTAATAATTCCTTTTAATAGAATATTATATCCAAATAATAGGCTATTATACACCTCATGTAGTGATCAGATTAATAAAAATACGGCTTCCCCAACTATGTAATATTTTATGAAATATTCAAAAAATATGAATTTTACTATATTTACCAAGAAGAATAGGTAAATTAGAATAACAATAATGGTCATTACATATTTTTTCCAACCCAAGGAAACAATGAAATATTGGGGAAACCTTAAATAAACCTAGAGTATAGGATCACATGGAAGAGACGTGGAATGAATAATATTGTTTATAATGGGAAACCAATTAATTTAATAGTTAAAATAAATTGAAACATCTAATTAGTATGAAGTATCAGATAAACAATTACTAGTTTGAGAATTGTTTAAATAAATCCCCACATGTTGAAAAAATATAACTCTAGACATCTAGTGGTCTATAAGATATATCGTGATTTAAAACAAGTTTTCTATAACATTGAAGAAGAATTATATATATATATTGCATTATTTTAAAATAATATTCTATATATCTCGCCAAAAGACATGCCTGATAATGGTAGATTTTTTACTTTAATGGAAGACAAAATATATAATCACACTATTTCATGGATGATCTTCAACATATCCCATAAGGATCCTCACATAGAGTAAATTTCATAGGCATATCAACCTTGATATCATTATTCATATCATACGGAAATGGAAACAATAGAAAGGTTTGGAAAAAAATTACTATTAAGGGTAAACATGAAAGACATTAAATCAAGACAATAATATTAAATAATTTTATAATAGGGTTTAAAGGGAATATTATATATACCTGAACTTATGATTACAATAGCACATGAAATAAATTTATAGATTATAAAACATGATTCTAAGCTTAAATTATTGTGAAAATGGATTTTGTTAATATGTTGATGGAATCCCCAACACTCAATGACAGGTCATGAAAGAATATATTAAGAACATTAACAATTCATAATAATTTTTCCAAATCATAAGAATGGAAAATAATTTCATTAGTCAATGATCACTTCTAACTCTATCACAGTGGACATAATCCAAAATTTGAATTTGTTTTCTTCTAATCGAATTTAATTTTTAGTGGATAGATTCAATTATATGAATGGGTTCACTCTTCATTCCAGTTCATATTATCTAACTAGATATCAATGTTTTTCCAATTAAGTACTGGTATATAATATATTTTCCCACCTAAAATATAATTAAAACGATACATATGTTTTTCATAATTTAATTAATTATTTATCAATTCATTATAGCATATCCCATGGATGTAAAATTGGGTTTATAAGGATTTTTTAACTACACAATTATATCAAACCACTATAATGATATTATATGGTATATAAAATTTATTGTATCTTAAAAAACCCATAATTAATAAATTTATATCAAGTGTTTCAATTTAATTCATTGTCAATATTTTTTCGTTAAACATTATAGTGAAATATGTAAAAAATTATATAATAATACTGAAACCATCACATACTATACATTTTCATCCCTAAAAATGTACCTTAATTTTTACTAACTTTTTTAATTTGATTGACTTTTGATTCAATTAATATGAGTCAACATAGTGGAATCATGATATTATAAAATTTATAATAATCCATAGATATATTTAATATCATTTTTAAAAATTAGATCTGAAAAATAAATCTTATTAAGGGATATAAAATTAATGGAATCCCATTAATCTAGTGAATATTATGAAAACCCCTGATGATATTGTCCTTTTTCCCAAAAATACTTAAAAGACCTAAAATATTTTCCAAAGTCCAAATTGGCCATTGATTAAAAAAATTGAAACCCATTAGAATTAATTTGATTAAAAATGAAGTCATTATGAGGGATGTGGGAACACATGAATACATCCCACTATAAAACAAACACTTTCCCTTTAAACATTCATTACGTACTGAAATAGAATGGTTTATTTAAAATTATATTTTCATACATAATATAAACAACATGGGGAATAATATTCGTAACTGTTTTTCAATCATGTTTGACTAATGTATTAATAAATGTATCTCGTTTAATTATATAAGTGTACTCATCCATGTTATCTGCCTCATATTATCCATTGAAGACTATATCCTTACAGAATCCATTAGATAGTTATATAAGGCTCACCCATAGGTATGAGATGTAATAGGCTCACTCATTATCATATATAACTCAAGTATGATACCATGAAAATAATATTTTAGAGCATTCACATTTTCATAATAAAATATTTATAAAATTATTTTAAATTTTAAAAAAAACATTCCATTCTAACATAATCATATGGTGAAATATTATTTTTCATTAAAAACTCTTAAAAATGAAAAATTATAGTAGAGTGGTAATATGGTGTTTTTAGAAAATTTATTTCCACATATATAGGAACCATTATATCAAATAACAACTATTATTGAGTGAAATTATGGTTATGATGTAAACAATAAAAACATTATTTTCCCATTTAGTAAATTAATGTCTATATAGATCATACAATAAATGAAAAAAATATTATTTTTTTCAAAAATAATTATCTAAAATTTAACATTAAATTCCTTGTTTTATAAAACATTACATACAAATTAAATTTTCTATAATGTTCATATGGAGAAAAAATGTGTATGGGGGAATACTCTAAAACAATATTACAAAGAAAATCACCCACTAAGTGTCCTAAATTGTTTTGTTCACATGTGTAGCCTATTGATTAAAAAAATATATTATACTTTTAATTTATTAATATCCACATTAATGTTAATTCAATTATAATTATTCATTATATTCTATTTTTTTAATGTTTTATTTGATTATGATAATTTTTTCATGTTTGATGATTTGAAGATGTACGATTTATAACCCGAAAACAATATTAGGGCATCGACCGTATTCAAAAGGCTTATGGATCCATTAGATAGAGAATCATAAAAAATTCATAATGATAATTTTTATAAAAAACATACATGTATATAGACATCAATTTAAGGTAAACTTGAAAATCAAACCATATCATTTCAAGGAGATGGTAGTCCATAAATACGGATGAATGAAATCGTCATTTTTCTAATGGGTGGATATAATAAACAGTATATCATGTTTTACTTTTATATTTTCATAAATATGTTTTATTTATCAAATTTATTCATTATTTAATTTCTTATGATCATCCTTATAAGGGAGAAATGAAAGATCAATCAAACTATGAAATAAAGGTGGTATTCCACATGTACACATGAGCGACACTAATAATTTTAGTAGACAAAATATGTAAAAACTGTTGGTGTTGAACACATATTTTCATGAAAAAATTTAATCAATTAAAAAAAATTCAAATGATTTTTAATAGAAATAACCATGAAATAATTTATTAATTTAAAATAAGGATAATTTTAATTAATGTATTTAAATTAGTGAAAAAAAATATTTCTTATTATTATATATTAATTATAAATATTTTGAGAGATTTTTACATTGGTAGAATGATTTTTTTTGTTACAAAATAATTAGGGAAAATTTATATAACCCTCAATCGAAGTAGTGGAAGACCATATTTGCAATTCAAAAGTGGCTCGTCAGCAAAGAAGATCCTACATAGTGTCTTTCTAGTTGTAGTATCATGTGACCTAATATGGGAGGATCCCATGGAGTTTTTGGGAGAAGGCCTGCAAGGACTACATGTGTTGTTGTATATCACATCCATTTTTGTGGATAGTGTTGTGGGATCCTATCCTAGGGGTAGGTTTATATGTCATGTATACAATGGATTGTAATATAGTTATGTACCTTTATGTGTGGAAGTTTTATGTGGGATGTCCTCTTATGATATTGTTCCTCACTCAGAAAGAAAATTTTGTCCAAATTTTTTTTTCTCCTCTTACCTCAGACACACCATTTCACAATAATACAACCATTTCATCCACTTGAATATTCATGTTTCCATCTTCCACTAATTAATAACCACCATGCGATAAACTAAGAAGCTTAGGATTAATCCAAATTACAACTAACAAGACCCCAAACCAGCATGAAACAAAAGTGGAACCTTGGGAGAACACCATGAAAACAATTTTAATATGAAACAAACCTTTAATAAAGATGTTAACAATCATTCTGATCCCTATTAATTTTAGATTGATTAAGACTGGACCCTTTTTTGTTTCACATATGTCGTGTGGTAGACCCACCAATAGATTTTTCGGTATAATGGGAGGAAGATTTTATGATTTATATGTATAGGAAGCTCCATATTTCATTCCATAATGAATTAGGTGCATGAGAATGAGGATAAAATTGATACATACATTAAAATGGCTACATGGATTAATGACAATTTTCCTACATGAATCCATGCATGGATACATCTATTTGAACAAATGCATGAACTAGATAAATGAGGTATAGAATATTTGAACAGTGGATGATGATATCATTTAGAAATGGTAGATATGATACAATGGATGAGAAGTGATGGAAGATTCCACTACGAATGAGAAAAGGTAATAGTGTGGAGGAGAACTAGCGGTAAATGATTGTCGTATCTTGGATTATTGAAATGGTAGATGTAGAAAGGTATCACAGGGTGTGATACCATAGTCAATAGTGGTTGTAGATTTTGATCATCCATAATAATGTGTGATGGTAAATGATGTGATATTATATGGGTGGAAAAAAAGTTTATTATGGGTGGTAGAAATGATGATATATGTGTTTTACCTTTATTATAGATTATGATTCTATGTCATAGTATAGGTCTGCACCAAATTTGGAAACACCTGATATATCAACATATTTAATGATGAATATTTTAAATAAGATAAATTCATCCATTAGTTAAGACATGTCATGATATAAGAGATTTTAAAGAGATATAAATGAAAGGATTATTCCATCAACAAATAATAAAGTGTTTCTACCAAGGCGTATCATTGGTGCCTAAGGGATTCATGAGATAAGAACTATTTTTATAGAAAGACTATTTATATTACATTTATTTTCAGTATTTTTATCAGGGTGTCTACCCCATATTGTCTATATATTTATTCCTTAGTGGATGGGTAGAATCCATATATTGTTGGGTGAAGGTATGGTGGCTCAAATTTGTGATTATTGAGCCTAGTTTTATTTATTTAAATAAATGGATCTATTTTTTATATTTAAACAAAATTTAATACCAAATATCGGAATCTGATATAAATAAAATTGTGTTTTTTTTAATTATATATTTTTTCTATTTCTATATTTAAATAAATATTTTCTCCCACTTCTTAGTATTTCATCATATTTATTGGTTGATCTTAAGTCATGTAGAGTAGTTTTTAGCAATTTTCAAACATCTTCAGAAGAAAGAATGGTCTAACTTGGATTCTTGGTAATTTCAGTAATATATTTTCAATTTTATATTAAATTCATAGAATATTTTTTATTTCAATCACACAATAGAATTATAATATTATAATATAATATATTGTGATGATTATTTTAAATTTACATCAAATATTATCATGTGTGAAAAAAGATAAATGATTCATAATCATGTCATTAAATCAATCAATAAAAACAACATATTAAATTTTAAATGGACAATGATGGAATTAAAAAAAGTGTATCCTACTAATCATCAATGACTTCATACTCATCATGTTTTCAATATCCATGTTTCTTCATTTTGTATTCTTAGTTATTTAATTAATTATTTTTTCACTATTAAAACTAGATTAAAGCACTGATCCCTGAAGATAAATTTTGTAATACTCATTCTACATATCATAGATGATTAAATTATATTTCTCCAAAATCATTATTGTAATTTTTAAAATCATCGTTTGATTTTTGAGGAGTTACTTCCAATCTTACCAAAATTGTTGTAATACGACCATTAAATAGGGACTATTCACTTTTGATCTTGAGATGGAGAGGAATATGGTAACTAGGATTAGTAGTCTTAATTTTGAAAATAATATTTTAAAGAACAATCACGAGGGATCATGTGAAACTTAAATTGATCACTCTTCTCAAACCATAATTTAAATGAAACCAAAACAATCATTAAGCGACCCTTGTACGTCACAATTTTCCAACACACAGAACGAGTTAGCCAAGTATACAGTAAAATATGATTTTGAATTATGTGTGAAAATATTTTTTTAAATCAAAAACTTCTGGGAATTGTATCATGAGATCTTAACTTGAACACTGATGAATTCATCATCATATTTTCTGGATTCAAGAAGGGAGGATTTGATGGGGAGAATGTTAAGTGGATGGAATTCATATTATCAATTAAGGGAGTTTACACAGAGTGGTTATAAATCCTACATCCTATAAAGATCTATATCTATGATGATATCTAAAGAAGATTCATTATTATATTATTCTCAAAAAAATAAATAATAACAATAAGTAATGAAATATATGACATCCAACAAGCTAATAGTTAGACCCTCTCTGAGTACATGGAATTAATCAAGAAGCATTGTGCAGGATTCCACCATGGAGTGGTGGAAGAGAACCACTTCCGAGTACTTTTATAAAAAAGTATGTATTAAAAATGAAAGTATCATATTGGATTGATCCATCAATGAAGATGAAATATAAAAATCACTAATATAATCACATATCCTGGTTAATAAAATATCAAATATTCTCAATAGTTTAGTACAAGAAGTATGTGTACAAGATGCATTCACAAAGATAAAAATTATAACTCATCACCATTAATTGATTCCATTTTTAATTACTAATATCTAATGCTAGTAAAAAATTTATGAAACAAGTGAATGAATGATTTATCCCCAATTCATGTTTGAGGTCTGTTCTCTTCACCCCATCACATCAATGATCAATGTGTTATGATACATAGTATATAGAGTTTTTCCACTACATTCCAAACAACGAAATTTTTAAAAAATAAAACGTGTATAGAAGGGAAATTTTAATAGGGATTTCATGATAGAAAAAATAAGATTATACATTCCATTACTAAGAATTATTCATACCATACACCATTTTAACATTGATTTCAAAATCCGCCTCCTCTTTAATAACAATAAAAGCATCCCTACAAACAATAATAATCTCAACCAGCTCATTTTTGGAAAAATAACAATGGAAAATCCCAATAAAGTGAACCAATATCTATAAAAAATACAATTGATGGAAATTTGGGAGAAGACATATAGAAAATAATGTTTAAAATAACTTGGATTCCTGTATACATGTTCTCCACAATCCCAAATAAACATCGTGTCTTTAAAACCATGAATATGACAGGATGTTTATGAATGATAATCATAATTATTGGAACGAAAATTCAGCAAGATAATCCAATATAATATCAATCTCAATAAGAAGAATTTGCATTGAAAAATTTCAATCAGACTTTGGAAGAACAATCCAATCAAACAAGAGAAGAAGAAAAAATAATAGAAGAAGAATTCATTAAAATATTTAGAATTGAAAGAGTTGAAAAACGGTTGAGAATATTGAAATGGAGAAAAATGATGCTATATTAAAATTATATTTAGGTTTTATATTTTCAAATATTATTAAAGAATAAAATATTCCAATAGAGATCATCGAGAAATTTCAAAGGATTTAAATTAATGTATCTCTCTTCAATGACATATGAAAAATTCCAGAATATACTAAATTTCTCATGTATATTTTTAAAAAAGTCAATGTCGTGAAGGGAATGGGAGAATCAAATTATTGAGGAGTGTTTAATCCATGATCACATGGATATATAATAATAAATATCAATATTATATAACCTTTTATATTCTATATTCAATGGGTTCATTGAAATTTTATGATTCATTTTTTTAATCATGGTTCATCCTTTAAAGGGAGGGTTTTTTAAATTAATAGAAATATTTTTTATTAAACAAAAGGCATACACATGTTGATAAAAAGAATATAGAAAAAATGGGAAATGATCAAGGGAGTATAATGTGGCAAAAAACAAGAGAATCTCCAATGAGAATATTAATATATCAAATAGGGAGAGAACAAAACATGAAAATAAAGTAATAAAATCAGTATAGACCCTTAAAGATAAGTATTCTACTACTTGATTGTATTATCTCTAGGTGTGATATAGGGTAGTGTGATCATTGATAATGATTTTACACTTGTATATATTGTAAATAATATACCATGTTATTTCAATATGATTTTGGAGAGAGTGAAGGATGACGGTCGAATCCGTTTCATCGATAGAGAGATCAATATTGTTCTCAAAGTATAATTCCAGACCAATAGTCATTGCCCATGCCTCCGCTAAAAGAGAATCGACATGCCTATAAGATGCTCTGACATCCAATATCTCATATCCAATTATGTTTTTAATGGTCCCTATTCCTTTTATAATGCTATAGTAATAAAACCCATCCACATTGAGCTTTAGTCCAGACGAGGAGCGTGCCTAGAGAATCCAACTTCGCAGAGTTGATATGTTCTATCTTAGAGGAGGGGCCCTTGTGAATGCAAGATATTCCAAAGATATTGGGACGTCTCCCATCCCTTAAAGAGTAGATCTAGATCTATAACAAGGTATTTGGAATTAATATCTTGGAGATACTGTGATCTACTTGCCCTTTCATGGTGATCTAAATTCTGATCCTCAGAGATTCTCTAACAGAAGATGACTAGGAGCAACGCCCTTGCCTTCGGTTCATACTAATTCCCCACATCCCCGTTAATCCATTGATGAAGGAAGTCATTATTTTGGGGGAAATAATATTCTTCCCCAGTAATGCTCAAAAAATCATTCCATATGATCATTTCCCAGTCACTGTCAAAAAAATATGCTTAGTGGTTTCTTCTTTTGGATCCGTGCAATAAAGGCCACACGATGTTAAGTTAATGCTCTTCCGCTTGATTTACTCATCTCATGGAAGATAATTATTACAGATACGACATACAATAAAAATGAACAATGATTGAATTTATTTTAACCATGAAATATTCCCCCATGCATCGTTTGCATGAGAACCATGCACCACCTATCTATAGGCTTATCTGAGAAAGAACCAAATGACATCACAATAAAAATGAAGGTGTCCTGATCATCATTAATATTGATGTTTTGAAAAAATTCTTGGTGCACTGGTTTAACCACTGTATTATTAAACACTTTGTATTTTCTAGTGAGTCTCAAATTGATGTTGGGCGTTGGGCACCCTGGAAAACCATGCAACATACCAGACCAATTGTGATTCCAGAAGTCAATATCCCCACATCCTATAATCGAGTGACAATGTTACCAAATAAAATCAAAATTCCATTGGATATGATCCTAAAATGAAGATATCATGCCCTATGTGTGGCAAAGGTCCCACCAATTCTTCATGACAATAATCGTTCCCTAAGGAGTAAATCCCTCAATATCTTCCCAGGCCATCTTTCCTTGAAAATAATACATCATTCCTGATACATCCTTCAAATTGATCCCACCTTCATCACATGGCATAGATATCCTAGTCCTTGCAAGCCAATAACATATTCTATCAGAGTGATCATCCCAAACGAGTGAGGTCTATATTTTCTCCATACCCCTAATGACATCTTTAGGATATTTACAAGTAGATATAACATTCATTAGGATGGATGTCAGAACAAAATACACTAAAAAAGTCCTACCACAAAACGATAAAAGTTATTATTATAGTTATTAATTTTATTAATGATCTGGTTAATTATCTCGTCAAAATGGACAATGTAAATTCTTTTTGGATAGATAATATCCCCTAGGTAAATCAGAGGAAAACATCGCCTAAGAAAGCCTGAATTATTTTCAATCACCGTAGTATATATTTTAGAACAATTAGTTATGACATATGTTGAAATCTTATCATGATTAATCAGTTGTCCACTCCTCCTACAATACTCCTCTATGGCCTTATTGAATACCTAAAGGGTTCTACTTCTTCTGGTGAGGTAGAAAATCATATAATCTCTAAAGAGAAGATGAGAAACACCATTAAAACATCCCCTAATTTTCTATGGAATGAATTTATGGATGTGGAGAGGCTAAGCTATATATTTTCTACGAACATCCTGAATTAACATGAAATGTACTAGGGAAAACGTGTCTCCTTACCTCAACCCCCTGACCACTTTCATGAACCCCCATTTCCTTCCCATGAATGGAAGGGAAACCCATGAATGTTTGTAGGATCTAAAGAGGAGATCAATAATCTAAGCGAGGAAACCCATGAAAGCAATATACTTTATAATAAATATGCATTCTATCATATGATATGATTCATCAATGTCAACATTATAGAAAATGGTTGAGCCTAAACCTTTCAAATTTATATCATCAATCATTTCATGGCCAATTCCAATAGCATCTTGTATAGGTTGACCCTTAATAAATCCTTGATGCTCCTCTGAAGTCCATCTGGGACTAAGTGAGCGTAATCTTCTATTAAGGATTATCACCTACACATTATTTGGAAAATTAAACATGCAAATATTCTATATTTGCTCAAGGATAAAGGATCCTTTACATTAGGGATGTGATCCATAGTAGCTTGCCACCCAGGGAATCTCTCCACCCTGAAATAATTCTTGAATTACACTTGTGAGATCCTCTTTAACTAGATTCCGCACAACCACATAAAAAGATCATGTGTAACCATATGAACCGGGGATTCTTTTTTTTTTGTTGGGAGTGCAGACAACCTCCATAATATTTATTAATAGGATGTCACAATCATGTTTTTCATCTTAAAAAATTGATGAATTGAGTACTATAAAAGTGGTAATCTATAAAAAAAAATATTACCACTATATTTCAGGACGAAAATGTAGAGAACATGTTAGTGGGAATGGATGGAATAAATTTCCATTATCCATGTATGTGCTCAACATGGACGAAGATAAATAACCACACCATTAACCCATAAAATTGGATGGACCAGTCTTGATGTTGTCCTAGAAAATAACCAATGTTCATGAATGAATTCTCACAATAGATCATGTGAATAACATGGTGTACTTCAAAGTTAATTACTCGAATAAGAATCATTAAAACAATAACATCATCCTTAAAATCTCCATTGAAGAAGTTATTGATCACATTGAATATTTGGGCTCGCACCGAGAATTTTTAACTTTAAAAGACTAATTTTATTTTTATGTCAAAATAGAAAAAATGAATTCATAGAAAATAAGGAAATAATATTTGAAAATATCACACATACCTAAAATCTGATTTTATGATAATATTTTGGATGAGACAACCATGATTACCTTTACACATTAAATTCAACTTTGGGATGTGGGGAATTTGAATTCACTATCATCTCTAAATAATCTCTATATATGTTATTAAAACCTATCCCATGTGTTATAAAATATGTTAATCCTTTTAAAGGTTAAATATTATGAGTAATCATAGTTAACAATATTTTTAATGACAAATAAAAAAATTTAGATGACCATCTGACAAGAAACATCCAAAATATAAGGTTGATCCTATGAGTCATCATTGGAATAAGACCCAATGTAATCTCCCATAGAATATTTCTAGGGGGATTCAGGACCATCTTGGAAGCCCCAATAAAAGATAAACTCCACCATTATAGATGTAGTTAACAAATTAAAATAATAGTTTATAGAAACCAATATTTTTTCTCAATTATCTAACTAATAAGGATTTAGACACATCCATGTGTTTTACCAAAAATCTAGTATGATGATTAGGGAAAGTAAGAATAATGAAGTAATTCCCATAAGTATTAAAAATTGTATATGGTTATTTATTGACTATTCAATTCTAAATCTTATAAAAAAACTATTTCGACCTCACACTAATTGACAAATATCGATAAATGTTAATATATAAGACACACTGTTGTTTTCTGGGTGGATTTTCCATATATAATCATGTACCAATTGCTCAAGAAGACTAAGAGATGAAAACATTTTCCATTACATATGGGATCTTTTTGTACAAGATGTTTTGTAATAGGCTTTGAATCAACCCCCGTAGATTTTAGAGATGCATGGAAGGCATATTCTTAGATCACATAGAATAATTCATGGAGGTATTTCTAGATGAATTTACTAAATTCAATGTTTTTATTGATCATTAATCGGGAAATATAGAAATATATATTATAAAATTAATAGATATAAATATTTTTTTGAATATTTTAAATTATGGTTGAAAATGTAATAGTATTAAAAAATAATATTTCATAGAAAGAGATTGATCCTAATAAATAAATGGATAATGTAAAAAATTATTTTCCATACACCACTTGTGTGAAAGATATTAGATCATTCATGGGATATGTGGGATCTATAAAAGGTTTATTTGATGAAATGAATACAATGGTCATTACCAAACTATAATGAATCCCACTTATTAGGAACACCCATTTGAGACAAAATGTAATGTATCCATCCAATATGTGTGAGTATCCCTTTTTTTTAAACTACAGGATGGCCAAAATTCATAAATTATTACTCAAGAACCTTGGATTTAATTTATATAAATTAATAAACTATTGAAAAATAGTTTTTTCTATTGTTCTATTCATTAGATAAATTTATATCATATTAATATATAACTAAAATGATTTTACATTATAATCATGTTTAGAATAGGTCTTTAATTAAGAAGGATAAGTCATACAAAAGGATAATAAAAGGATACTTCTTTAAAAAGAGTATAACCAATAGATTAATGATTTGGTGGGATCTAAAAATAAGGTGGATGGTCTCATGAATAGAAATCCAAACACTCCTTAAAACTAATTTTTATAACAGAAACAACTTAAGGATCATATACCAGAAGAAAAAAATCTAAATCATTAATAGTGCAGTACCACGGTATTCTGACATAGTAATTTATTTGGCCATATCTCATGTAACTTCTCACCTTAATACTCATTAATAGATAAAACTAATGTTCAGATCTTGATTCTACAATTTACAAGACCAATTCACTTATAAAAATATTATTGATCAATTCCTAAGGATATTCTTTCTGGTATGTGAAATAGAACGTGAATATGAGTTTTTATACAATTTCTTTTGGGTGGAAGTTTGGACATATATAAAAGTTAAAAAAGTATTGGGTTCAATAATTTATTTTCCAAACATGATTAAAGATTCCTATGAGTATTGTTTGAAATTTTGTAAGTGCTTATTTTTCTATAAATATATCAAAGGAAAATAGATTCTTAAAAATTCATCATTTATTTGTGAAACAATTGAGTTATGGGGAAATGGTTTTTTTGGACCTCTTTCCTTGTCATATTTTAATTTTTTATAAATTAATGGTTATTGATTATGTCTCAAAATGGGTGGAAGATATGTCCACCAAAAATTAAAATGCCAAATATTTATATGATTTTTCAAGGTCAAATAGATTTCCTAGGTTTATCCTTATAAGATCCATTATTATTAACCAAGGGACTCATTTTATCAATAAAAATATGGAGGATATGATTAAAAATTATGGGGTTCAACATTAGACATATATACCCTAGAATCCTCAAACAAATGGACATCATTAATGTTTTAACTGGTATATTCATTTTATATTTGGGAAACTAGTTAAACCCGAATAGAAGTATAGGATATTAAGAATTTAATAAACCTTATGGGAATATCTGATATCATATTAGTCTACTATAGGTATGATAAAATAAAAATTTATTTATTAGAAAAATATTTATTTTCTAGTAGAGTTAGGGATCAAAATATAATGTTCTATGAAAAAGATGAATATAGATTTATTGAGAACTATAAAATTACAAAAAATTAGTTAAATTGGATAGATAAATTTAGAATAGGGGATTTTCAAAACACTTAAATTTAGAAAGAGAGAAATTGATTGGTGAATGATAAAACTGATTCGAGAAAATAAATTTCAACACATAGATCATTATTTATACTATAATTCTACATAGAATATAATGATAAGTAATGTTATTATGAATTCGAAATTATAATTTATAAATATTCATGTCTACCCATTTATTTCCATTTATACTTATAATGAAAAAATAAACCCATTTACTCTCTATGGTAAAAAGCTTAATATAATCCCTGGGAGTCTACATCAAGAACGATTGGAGGATTTAAAAATTCTATAGCATATATACTAATTTTTTCCCATGTGTTTAAGTTAATCCAATGAAATTAATCAAAGGAGTTTCCTAGAGGAAAACTCTGATGTACAATTTTATTAGGATTTCAGAGTTTTTGATAATGTCAACTATTCTATCCACCCCTTTGATCATAAATTAAATTTTTATCACTATTGTATGAGTTTTCATATAAGGAAAATATTGAAGGTAATTCATCAAGAATATCAAAACAATGAGTAGAATGGTATCAAAAAATATTTATGAGGAAAATATATATCACTTTCACGTTTATCATTTAAATTCTCTACATTTGTTCTAAAAATATGTTTATTGTGAGAAATTTCAGTATCATTGAAAAACTAGAAATTTAAATCCCACATTATAATTATTCATTTACTTGACTTATATCAAATACATGAGTTTCTTATGATCCTTATGATTCCTCGTTTTATATTTCATTGATAATGATATTGATTGAGAAATATCAAATAAATATTAATTACAATGAATCATGGACAATAAATTTATGAATCATGATATTAATGAATTTATTGATTCATTTAAAATAAATTTACACAATAATTTTCATGATTTGAATTTATAAAATTCATGTTTATTGATTCTTTATTGTTATTAATTCCATGGGTTATTTTATAGTGTCAAATTCTCATTTGTGAGAGGATTTTTGAACTAAATACATTAAATTATTTATTGAGATTATTTCATGAATGATCATCAATCATGTCATCGACTAGAACATTACATGGGACTTACTATAGCTATGAATGTACAAAATTACCATTAAAATGATTGATACATTTTTTATGAACCTCTCTCATTGATACTTCATAATACATTATTTATTAACATTCCCAAAGAGATTGTGAATACTATTGATAGTAATGACCCACATTTCAATAAATATATATCCATTCCTACTATCATCTTATTATTTGAATAATATTTTAATGTTTTAGTGTGGGGGAGAGGGATTTTGTGTCGAAAGTGATGAGATGCATTGTAAAGGACAATGTTGTAGGTTTAATAATGGTTACTAGGAAAGGTTGGTTAATTGATTCATTTTCGTATACGAATATATCTTCATGATTGAAAAATTATGAAATAAATAATGGGTTGTGACTTGAAGAAATAAAAAATCACTATTACTGAACCCATAGATTTCATATTATGTGGTTACGTGAGGGATGGGTGGATTATTCCATGTGAAACATTAGAACATTTTATGAAATTTGTATAACTATTTTGAATATTAATAAATAAAATTATCAATAGAAAAAATTCAATAATAAATATTTTTTTCATTATTATTACATTGATCATAACCTCTCAATGATCATGGTAACTGGGAGTTTTAATTTAAAAAGATATAATTCCATTATGATTTTACCTATAGATATCATTATTTATACAAAAGTGGGAAAAATCCACTTTTGAGCCGTAATATTTTAAAAATAAATTCCTTCAAACATTATACTCTAGATATATAAGATCATTTTATAAAATTTAATCTTTATTTAATGTGAATTTTATCATTACAATGTTTATAACATACTTTCTTTTTAATCATGTGAAAAAGGGTCATATTTTCATTATATCATGACAACTCCACTACAATTTGTATCAAGAGTAATGAGTAAATTGAATTCCAAAATTAGGTTGATAATGGAATGGAATCATTAATAATATGAAATTGAGAATATTTAATATATAATTGGAGATGTTACACCATTTCCAAAATGGATAAATAAAAATACATGCATTGATTGTTATTTTGAAAAAAGTGACGTTTAGTTGATGTTTTAGGCGGAACATGACAATTTTTATAACATTGCATTTTTGGTATTAACATGAGATTCAAATATTGGTAACATAGTGTTTATATTTAATTTAATGTTGAGATTTTATTTTTGAGAATAATAGTTGTTACTGTTTGGGGTTCTTTCATGAAAATATGTTTTTTCAAATGAAATCAACTATTTAAAATAATTAGGGCTATCCCTCAAAAAAATGGAGACACTAACCACATTTTTATTTATTAATGGGAGGAATGGCCATGAACCTCCAGGGGAGGACTTTCTTAGTGGAAATAGGGTGTGGGAAATATCTGTAAAATCATAAGATGTGGTTCGAAAATGGCTCGCAAGGGACTTACATGTCAACACAAACCATTACAATATGTGGGAAATTTATTGTTGGATCAATGTCCCATAGAAGGATTTAGATTCATATGTTTCATTCGTCGAAATATATTTAAGTGATGAAACATGTTTTTAGAAAAATGTGGGATGATATTTTCTAGTTATTATTCCTCATAAAAAAGAAATGATATCACCTTTCCTTCTTTCTCATCCCCTACCTCAGACACACCTCGCCATCACCTATATGCTACTACTTCCAACTCACTAAGCTTATAGACATATTAAACTCCCCATAAACATCCATGGATGATGCTGGGAAGTGGATTATCGTTCCAAACTACAATATTTAAGGCCTTAAACCACCATGAATCATAATTATAACCTCAAGATACATCCATGAAACCCATTTGATGATGCATAAACCATTTAATGAAGACAAGTTTAATCCTTTTGTCCATAATGAAGGATAGATTAATTAAGGGGAAACCCTATACCACTACTTTGCATATCATTCTATGAAATCACCAAGAATAATTTTATTTACATAGGGAGGTATAAAACAATGTGAAGATGCCAATAAATGGCAACATTGTATTCCATATATAATCATCTACATGATCTTGAGGAGGAAAATTTAGTTGTACATGTAAATAGCAACATGGAGTAATGAAATTTCATCTTCATGATGTATTGTGTTAATTAATATATGTGAATATGTGTGTTAAATGACTATATGTGGGATATAATAATTTAATGGTTGATACATCTTCACTCTTAGGAATAATAGATGTTCTTCCATTAAGGATTATCATTGACGGATGTTTCTACAATTAAGAATCAATTGTATCATGGAGGGGATGTGAATGTAGATACTACTACTATTGAGGAAGTTTAGTAATGTTGAAGAAACATGTGTAGTAATGTTTTCAGTATAATAGATTATAGAGATGGTAGATGTCAAATGGTATGATATGGTGTGATATCATTGTGAAAAATGATGGTAGATGTTGTGGTGCAGTTATAAAGAGTGACGAGAGATCTTGTTCTATCATGGAGATTTCTTGAATTGTTTTCTACCTGAAGTGTATAAACAGTGGTATATGTATTCTCCCATCACTATGGGGTATGATACCATGTCATAGTGTGGGTTAATAACAAAATTGGAATGATCTAATATTTTATAAAAATCAATGAGGATAATCATAAATAAAAATATTAGTCCATTGATTGAGATAAATAATGATATAGAAGGTTTCAATGAGATAAAAATGGGGTTTTACCCCCTCTATAAATAAGAGGTTGTTGATTCAAAAGAAAATACATGGAGTATAGTATATTAAAAAGTGTGATCTACCGCTATTTCTACTACTATATTTTTCATACTTTTTTTCATTATTTTTACCATTTTTTATCCACTAAACTCTAATAATTTATTCATTAGTGGTGTGTTAGAATCCTTAAGTGGTTTGGTGAAGTGGAGACCCAAATATCTAAATCATGAGTATATTTTAATTTATATACATACATTGATCTATTTTCTCTATTTATGTGGTTCAAAATTACGACTTTCATAATTTCATATTCATTTTAGTTTTTCAATATTTAATTATGGTATTTCACTATCATTTTTATTAATGAAATAATTTTTCCATATTACTAGTTTTTGATCACACTATTTTTTGGATCAAAAGTCAAGTATATAATTATTTTGTGATTATTAATCCCACGTGGAATAAATAATGGACTAATTTTGATTCTTATGAATTTTAATAGTAGATTTGACATTCTATAACAAATTGAAAGGATGATAATTTTTCATTTCACACATTGGAAGGGGAATATTATAAGGAAGTGAATTAGATAGATTAATTTCCAGGACAATAAACCTCATTTATTATGAATAAGGAAAACCCATTTTTAATGAATTCCTTTAATCAATTAAAAATGTATTAATTCAAAAAGGACTATGATAGAATTATAAAAATTGAATCCAACCCTAGTCCCCATCACTTATCGATCATATTTTTTTAAAAATTAAATATTAATTTTTTTATATAATTTGTTATATTATTATTTACCTTAACACCGTGGAAAAACAGATTAAATCACTATTATTTATAGAAAAATGTAGTTACTAATAATACTACATCCCATAGAGTATTTAAATACCATTTGACACTCCCCAAGAAGTATGTGATCTAGTAAGTAATATATGAACATTCTAGAATCATAATTGTACTATAAATATTAAATATATATATATATATATATTCATTGTTTCTAAAATTTTATCTATGAATAAAATCTAGGTAGGAAAATGAATCATATCGATTCATGGGGGAAGTATTTCATATATTCACATGACATGTGTTTTCATTTATCATAAGATGAAAAATGAGTTTTAACGGGGTTTTATAATATTAATTATAATGTATAAATACTTGAAAGATATTTATGTTATTATTTAATCATTTTTAAAGAATATATGAAGGAAGTAGAAGAACCAATAATCCCAAAACATTTGATTATGAGTAATATGTATTCATTATGAAACTTCTTTTGTATTACACAATGATACCTCTTGGTTTGGTCATTTGGGGAGAAAAATTACTAAAGGGTATTGGGAGATATGTCATGGATAGGTTTTGGTAGATTCTAACAGGTATAGAGTTTTCAAAATGTATTTTATATTGAGGAGAAGATACTTACATTTCTAATTGTGGGGAGATGGACACTCATAATTATTCAATGTTTTGAAATAAAATCATTTCACTATCATGGTAATGGGATACGTAAATAAATTATTTTCAAATCATGTGTGATATCGGTTGAAATCGTCGCATCTAATAAAAATTATGATAATATTTTGTGACTATATCACTCACTTTTTACATTATGTAAATGGTTTTAGCTATTTACCACAATTAATTTATTCCATGGTTACTATTCATAATGATCAAAATATGATATTGAAATTATTATTAAATTTCATAATAATTACTTTAAATAACCAATTTTAAACTTTTTGATTTATATTATATATTATTATTATTTTTTAGCATCATCCTGATCTACAACCATTTGCGGGTATAGAATTGAAATGTTACTAATAATTTTTTTCATCCACAAGACAATAGAGTTTTTTCAATAAATGATAAGGGTATAAATATTTTTAGACTATTTACTATTATATATAAATTTTCATGTATGAAAACATGATAATAACATACAATAGATCTCATGAATTAATATATCATTTTTAATGATGATTCCATGGATAAAACTAATCAATGATATAGAGGACAGAAAAATAGCATAACAAGTTCAAAATTATACAGAAAACCAATGGATATTATTGTTCCATTGGGGTACTACACCAAAATATATCCAATAGGTTCTACTTTTCTCCATACTCAAAAAACCTAGTCTAATTCATCATGAGGCTTCACTAGAGAAGTACGAACCCCCTACATTTATATCAATATAAATAATCTATATATAAACAACATTTCATATTAAAGGGTGAAAATATGTCCATGAAGATAATCTAAAATAAAAATCCAACATACTCAACTAAGATTAGAATGTGTTAGTCTATACAAAAAATTTACAAATATATGATAAATCAAGATTTCTAGGTCCCATTATATACATATATATATAATGAAAATTATGTCGTGAAAATATCACATGAAATGAACTCTTTGATTTTATATAAATGACATATATAATCCCAATTATATCCCTATTACATATTCAACCTAGAATGGACTATAACCAGTAGAAAAACATCATTCACCAAGACCCAAGTCATTAAATTTTTGTGAAAAGACAATGTCTACAAAAATTCAGCACCATTAACTATGTCAAAACAATTAATGTGAAACAAAATAATTTCATAAACATAAACAGACCAATTATAACACATTATTTAAACATAAAACCCAATTATTTAAATCCATAGTATGAAAAAATGTTATTTTAAAATATTATTTCCATAAATTTAAATATTTATCAAAATCATGATACTGTAGATACCAAAAGAATTTAATTTATTTGTATAATTAGAGTTGTAAGGAATAATCCTACCATTAAAAAAATAAATATTAGAATAAAAAGAAAATAATCTTCCAAATGTAAAGTTTAAACCAATATAATTTCTAAGAGTTTGTATTTTTAGAGTCCTATCAAAGAGAGTATGAATAATGGTTTCCAATGAAGTATTGTGGACTAAAAATAATATTTATGAATCCAAAAATTATCGAAATTATACTTCATTTAAAACATATGTAAAAGAACAAAATATATATATCCATTTCTATTTGTTTGAAATTTTTATGATTCTCACAATAATGAATTGGTTTCAACAATGGTTGTGGTGATGTTGACAATGTCACCCCCATATAAATCCACCACATCATATGAATGGACCCTTCACAATTTTTATCCCACCATAGCTTACAAAAAATTCATAGAAAATCCTCTCAATCAAAATTGGAACCGAATATAAGATATTGACCCCATAATGTAATAAATTCCCCACATAACAACACAATCTTGTTGATTTCCCAATTTCATATTGGTTGACTCTCCATGACCTATGTCGTCTGACTCACCATTATTGAGTACCAACACTTCCAGGTCAAGAACAAATAAAATGGTCAATAATGCATTATAAATTCATGAGATTTTGAAAATATTCCTCTTATACAATTCAATTTATTTAAAACATTTTCCATATCCAACACCATGTTTAAATTAACCAAAATAATCTATTAAAGTATTATTTTTTATGAATGTCATAATTAATCTGTAAAATTAACAGGTGTGAGTTGAATTAAATATTTAATTAAATATATATAGTTTTCATACTCAATATAAATATATTTATAACTGATTAGAAATTAATAAAAATTAATTTCAATAATAATTATTTTACTTCTTCAACAATTCCATTTCTTCTAAAAATATTTTTATTTATTTTTGTGATAATATATTATGATTAACTAGTACTTTTCTGATGAATTAACATGGTTCTTTAAATAAACTCATATTTTCAAAATGGATTAATATTTCAAAAAATTAATGAACATTTAAAAATATAAGATAAAAATAAAATTTAGCTATAGATAATATTGAGAAATTTTGAGCACCATGAGACATCATCATAAATGTTGGAAACATTAATAATTAATATAAAGGTATAATAATATATTTGGATCATGAAGGAACTAAAAATATGAGTTAAACTATAATATTAATAAAATAAAATAATTATGAATATTGAAATTTGATTTTTGGTATTTTTATTTTCAACATAAAAGATATAGTTTGAAACCCAGAAAATATAAAAAATTGTGGTCAAGAGTAGCTATTTTAACAAAGAATATTTTTTAAATGAAGGATGAGTTATGTAAAAAATATTTTGTATGTTATAAAATAATATGGAAATAAAATTTTCTTATCTGATATAAATTTACATTTCATATTATTATGATAACTATTATAAATATTACCTATTGCGTCCATCAGAGACACATTATCATGGAAATACATTTAAAGAAAAGCCATCTAATTGTTATGTGAATACATGCAATAGTGTTGCCCCAATCCCAGATAACAGGTTAAAAGTGTTTTGTTGTGAAAAAAATGGAGAGAAAATTCAATATGTAATTTGTTTTGTGTAGATAAAATAATCATCTGAAACTAAGAAACTTTGGAAAAAGGTGTTCAAACAATATTTATCAAACTGAAATGAAGATTCCATACTGTAAATAGAAATTTAATAGATAATTTGATATGAATTAATGCATTATAATTTTACTATTACCCCTCCATTTCACTAGAAAATACAAATCATATTCTTCAGTCCTTTTGTTTATGTTTTTATTCATACGAGGACGAAGTTCATTGGAATTTCATGTTGTTATCGTAGAGTCTCAAGACATTATTTCATTTATCTATAGTGCATCATCAACATCAAACTCACTCAATATATATTTCTACATAAATAATTCTCATTTTTCAATAAGTAGATAATTTTACTGACTATAAAAATCATAGAAGTATAAATATAATTTATAACATTATTCAATTGAGAAGAAGAAATTCATCGTATGTATTATTCAATGAAAATATAGAAATGTCAAATATGAAATTCAGATTTTTTTTAATTCCAATGATGTCAATAAAGTAATACTTAGTGAAGATAAAGAATATATATTTGTGTAGATGAAATATTTTTACTTGATATAACAAATCAAGTGTCTATGTTGATGTTCCTATCATGAAAGGCTCAAATAATTATTAAAATTAGGTGGTATTTTTTAGAGAAAATTGTAATCAGGAAATTAAAAATAGTAGTACCTGGTAATGTTCAATGATAATACTAAATATTTAAAAATCATAGAATAATCAAATGTTGCATTGTGGATCATGTAGTCAACACCAACATCAGGAAAAGGGATTGTTAAATTATTGGAATATGCATTAAATGAATAATTTAAATTTTATAGAAATAATTAAATACCATTATATAATTGTATAGAAGCTAATTTATTTGAATAAAAAATAATCATATAATGTTTCAAAATTATATAGAGAATCATTTTTTGGATGAAAATTAGATTTATTCATTCAAACATAGTTGTTCTTGTAACATTAAATACACAATGGAAAGTAGGAAAAAATAGAGAAAAAGGGTTCCTTACCTATCATGTATGAAAAGAGAAATAAAATTAGGGTTTTATAAATATAGAAAAGGAATCTAATAAATAAAAAATTCAATTCAATGGGATAAATAAGCTCAGGAATCGTTTTTTTTTGTGAAACAAATTAAGAAAAATGAATTGAATACTAAGGATATGTTAAAAAATTCACAAATATTACTAAAAACAAAGATAACACATTTTTTGAGAGTAAAACCGTCAATGTTAAAGGATTTGAGAAACATAAAAAATAATAAAAATAGGAATAAATAATTTAGAACACTATAGAACTTTAAAAAATTAGAACAACCCATAAAAACAACCAATTGACATATTATATACACACCAGTAGATTTTTCTCTCCCATATTTTCTACACAACCATATTCTACAGTAGTAGAATCATTAAAAATAACACCCTGAAGCATCTTCTGTGATACTGATCATCAAAAAATTAATATTTCATCTAATATTTACATTTAATCATCCCATGTTTGTTAAAATATTTTTCTAATAATGAATAATATGCAAAAAAAATTAGAGAAAAATTAATGTTCATAACATAAAATGATAAGCCATATTTGTATATAAAAAGAATTGAATTTCATTTAGAGAATAAAGAAGGTTATGCAATGACATCTAGAAAAATATTTGCAGAGTTATACAAAATTCATCTCATAAAATATATATTGTAATTTAATCCATAAAGTTATGATTACATTTATAATTTGTTAATAGAAAAATAAATTGAGTAATATAATATGTTAATGTTAGTATGATAAAAACTAAAATCTGAGACTGAGATACGAGCTCTATTGCTAGAGAAGAACATTCTATGATGGAAAAATATTTTTCAAATAATGATACAAAAAAACTCAGATACAAATCCAGAATGGGAGGTAATGAACACAAAAAATGGAAGAAATTAAATAATACCTATTTGAGTGAACCTTTATTGGATGACCTGTAACAAAATAACCGCATAAGATTTAGCTCTATATAGACTCCCACACTTCATCCTCTATATTACAAACAACCGGTCACTGAAAAAAATCAATCAAAATATTTTCCCATGGTGAACCAGATAACTACCATACTATAGAAAATACTATTATTCAATCAATAGACACTTTTTCAGGCCCAATTCATACGAGTTTGTAAGGATCAATTTGGAAGGACATACCAAAATATCTCTGAAACATGCATCAAAAAAGATAAATACTCTATTGTTTCTATATTTATTCTTGAAAACGATATGTGATATAACATATATTAATAATGACCCTAGTTCATACTGAATATATTCCATTATGTCAA